>OZ024733.1:44548550-45748550 GCA_964016875.1 Fallopia convolvulus
ATAGCATTGCCAATCACAGCAGTTACAAGAACTCCAATATTATTGTACCACTCACAGACTCACATGTGGCAGTCCACTCTAAACCCAAGACCAAAAAGATGATCTTCTCGAGAATCTTTTCCAGGTTGAAGAAGAAACCGAATGACGAATCAGAAGTGGATTCTCAGATAATCAGGGATTTTAGGGTAGTTTCAGCTGAGACACTGAAGAAAGAGCTTGCGAAAGCGAACCAGGAGAGAGATGCAGCTTTAGAGGAAGTTGCAGAGATGAAGTATTCATTAGGAGATCTAAGAAAGAAACTCAACAATCTTGAGGGATACTGTGAAGAAATGAAGAGAGCCTTGAAAAAGAACGGGAAATTGGTTGGAGATGTAAATTCGATGCCTGTTTGCAAGGAAGTGATTTCGGAAGGGTTCTTACAGATTGTATCCGAGGCAAGGCTTTCGGTGAAGCAGTTTTGCAAGACACTTGTTGAGCAAATTGAAGAAACTGATGATCAGCTTATTGATAATCTCAATTCTCTACTACAGCCTTATAAGGTGTCTCTTATTAGTTCAAAGTACTCTAAATCTGTTCTGTATCATCTGGAGGCGATAGTTAACGAAACACTCCATCAGGATTTTGAGAATTGTGTGTTCCAGAGAAATGGATCTCCAAAAATTCTTGATCCTCACCAGGATAGGCAAGCCAAGTTTTCGTCGGTTGTGGCATTGAGGAATCTGAGCTGGAATGAGGTGCTGAGAAAAGGAACTAAGTATCACAGTGAAGATTTCAGCAAGTTTTGTGATCAGAAAATGAGTAGTATTATTTCTAACCTTAACTGGATCAGACCGTGGTCTGAACAGTTGCTCCAATCATTCTTTGTGGCGGGAAAATGTGTTTGGTTGCTCCACCTATTGGCGTTTTCGTGTTACCCACCTTTAAGTATTCTAAGGGTGGAAGAGAACAGGCCATTTGATCCACATTACATGGAAGATATAACGATCGATAGGCAGAGGGCAAGTCGGGTTAAGATAATGGTAATGCCAGGATTTTATGTTCAGGACAAGATTGTTAAGAGTAAGGTTCTATGCAGGTACAAACACATAAAGTAGCTATTTTTCTGAATGCTATTTATTTCTCCCCTTTCTGTCTGCTAATTTGTACACTGTTAGTAGATCAAGATGGTAAGATGTTAAAAGTAAATTCAATAAAAGTATGTTAGATCTGTTTCCTACTTTCCTTTGTGTTTAGTTTAGCCCAAAGTCTTCTGACGGAGTTCAATACTTGATATATTTAGCTCATCATCTTTAAGGAATCAACAAACTCAAAAAGTTTATGCAACAATCTCCACTGCACATTACAATCTGCTTAAATTAGTTTGCAATGTGAAGAATAATAGAAAATGAATCATAGTAAGAATCTAACTTACAATGTCAAAAATTAAACAGCCTATCACCATTGTTAGCTACATGCCAATGTGACCAAGCAACCCCTAGAAGAAAAAAAAAACAGTTTTAAATTACATGTTAAAATGTAAAAGGATGTGTAGATAAGAAGCAAGTCACACGCAACTTACAGTGCAATGATAGGCATATAGTAACAGTTCAGGCCCCAAAGTATTGCATATAATCACCATCATCAATGATTTCATCAAGAATATTAGAGCCATCAATCCCGAAACCAAGTGGGCTAGGAAAATCAATAAAATCCAAGGCCAAATCATTGAGTGAGTTTCCAAATTGGCTTTCAACAGGTTTATCCCTCTCCATATGGAATGAATCAGCTGTATACTGCCTCAACTCCCCACCAGTGATGCCATAATCAGTTCTACTAGGTAGCTGATGATACGCATCATCATGTCTAGGCTCAACATGGCCATTGATCATTCCAAATCCTATGGTTGGATTGAGGGAATCATAATCTACTCTATATTGAGCATCGGTGTTCTGCAGAGGTGGATATGGCATGATATGCATTGGCAAGGTATTGGCTTCTGGGAGGGCAGAAAACTGGTCAAAATGATTGAAGCTTGACATTGGTGGCTGAGAATGAGCCTCAAAATCTTTATTCATTGGTGCATAAGGGTTTATTACACCATTATCTTGCTCAGATCCACTGGCACAATACCCAGTGAAGTCAGCATTGCTATGATCCACATTAGGCAGCATAATTCCAGGCTCAACCGCTGTATTCTCAATGCTTGACGGGGCAAGTTCTTGTCTTTCACCGGAAATATTTGTATCTCTAACCATCACAGGCTGATTTTTAGCACTGCTTGATTTTACCCTTCTTCTTTTCTTCGAACTGTTTTTTTTCTCACCAATCGGATGGACAATACTTTGTTTGTTACTCCTTTCATCTTTGGATGATGCAGTTCCCACACCATCATCAACATCATAATCACTCTCACCACTAGCTGCAGAATTTCTGTTTTTACTTAAAGGATTCTCAGTAACAACAGATTTACAATTGTCACTACTAGGCTGCTCAACATCGGACTCCTCCCTACTCAAAACCTCTAGCCAAATCAAACTTTCCTTAGCAGACATCTTATCTTGCAAGCATTTCGACTGTCTCACAAGCCGCTTTATCTTTGCAATATCAGGCGACATATGCTTTATCACCGCTGTCAAAACCCCGACTTTCCACATCTTCTTCAAGTCATGTGGCTTCTTGTAAGGAGGACTTTGACCCTTAGGCAAACCAAGTCTAATCCACCAATCTTCATTTCCTTCGGGCCACCAAGGCGGCGGCAATCCCTTCTCCAATGGAAACTTTCTTTGTGGAGGGTCACAATGTTGCATCAAAGACGACAAAAGAGAGCCTAATGTCGCATCTTGCAAATCTTGAAGTGTTTTTTGAGCGTTTCCTTTTCCTTTAGCCTTCTCAATCATTGCCAAACACTCGGCTTCATACTTGGCTATGGCAGCCGGCCCGTTTTTGTCAAATTTGACCTTCTCTTTCCACCAGGCTCTTATGTTGTCTGATGCTCCACTGACTGCTTTGCCTTTCTCAGGAATGATGCCATAGACGAATCCCCGAGCTTTGCAAACCTCCATTAATTTCAGCATGTACTTTAAAATTCCATCTTGTGCTCGAGACATTTTCTTCCTTCTGGCTTGATCAGTAGGCTGCCTTGACTTCTCCTTCTCGGCAGCTCGTTGTGCCTCAAGCTTTTGTTTCTCCTTTATCCTTTTAAGTTTGATACGGTCTTTCCACATTCTTCTAGCTAATTCTTCTGCTTCGATTTCTTCATCACTAACATCCTTCTCTGCCATGTTTTCACACCTTATCTCGTCCACATCTAGGTCAGAACTACAAACATCCAACACACAGTAATTATAAACCATCGATTTTCGCTTTAAATTTTCTCAAATTTCATATAGCAAAGTCTACTCTTTTTTCTCCAATCTTACCTAATTTAATTCAAAAAAAAAATTGGAGCATGGCTCTTCCACAAAGAAAACAAGATACACAGACAAGAACACAAATCGAAATATCGCAAAGAGTAGACAATGCTCAAAATCATCATATAGCAACCAAGAAAATGATCGGCCACGGAAAACTGTCCAACATTGACTATTTAAATTTAGTGAGCAAAAAGGAACTCAACTATGGAGAAACATAACTCGGACGATTCAACTTCACCAAAGGTAACGCAAACTTTTATGAGAAATTAACAAAAAAAAATTATGATTACTGCCGAGATTGAATCGCTTACTTGTAATCCGCTCCAATCTCCTCCAAGTCACCCATATCTCTCTCCAAATTAAAGACCTAGATTGCAAAAGGCTCCAATCGATTACTTGCTACGTGCACACGGTTGCTACGAATTCGACAAAAGCAATATTAATGAAAGAATTTGAAGACAATGATGATGTGATCTGAATAGGAAATGGTTTGCACGGTATAGAATCATAGAATAAGTAGAGAAAAAACGGACTTGGCAAAAGAAAAAACGCGATGAAGCCGAAAGAAGAGCGTCGCAGAGAACGGGAGAGATTATGGTGATTCTGCAGGGTGCTCAGAAACAGGGCTGGTGGCGGGCGTGGAAGCGGTGAAGGAAAAAAGACAAAACCCGAGAGCACAGTTATTGGTGCAGATCACCTGTCTCGCGGGTGCACCGCCAAAGCATGTACCTCAAGGGTAGGGCATATTGAATCTGGACGCTTTTGTGGCGCAAGGGGGAAACTATTAAAAAAACAAACAAACAATTAGAAGATGAAGAAAACTACCCGATATTGATCGTATCCCCCATCATATCCCGTTATTCTGACTCAAGACTTGCGGATCAATTAGTTAGTTAGTTCAAGCGACCTATCCATGTCCATGGATCCCAGTGTATATTCAAGAATATAAATTGTTGAAACTTCCAATCAGATTTTTTAAGGAACTTGTAATCAGATATTTTATTCCTGAAATCTAATACAGGTATTGATGTAGTATTATTTTAAACAAGTTAGATTGAATGATAATTTTTGGTAAAAAAAATTTTAAAAAAAAAACTAAACTAAAATATACATATAAGGTTGATTTTCATTAAGTTTTTAAGAAAATTTTGTATTTAGGTTTTCTGCGGTTCTGCCTTTGGAGTTTGGATGGTTGGCTAGATAATTTTGCACATAATCAGACAACAATTTTGTGAGCAGCATATTTTTATACTTCTCGGCTGAATACATATATTTATACTGAATAATTTAGGCTGCTCATCGACTGCTTTAGATATTCATATGTTAACTAAATCTCAAAATGGCGTCTTTAAACTTAAACAGCGGTAATTCTAGGCCTGAATGAAAAAGATGAACGAATTGATCCCCATAAATCAAAAGCATCATTTTTATTCAGCAATGATAATTTTCCACAACATTGACAGAGTATGGATGGGAGCCTATTCAAGCACAAAGTAGTATACTAGTATGAAACAAATATCAGAATGGACTTGCAGGGCAAGTTTAACTGATAATGGCCAAACCATTAATTCACTACAGTCAAATATAAAATAAGTAACCCAATTATGCTTGATCTTCACATTTTTGAAGTGTTCTGATCTTTAGAAAGATGCAATTACACAATTAATTCCGTATAATCATCTCAAGCAGCAAATTCAGCATCCATTTGATAGTCACACTCTTCTCACTGGCAACATGACTCCCTGCTTTGATCCGGACTCGAGCATTGCTTCCAAAAGGGCAACATCTCTAACACCTTCAACGTAAGATAACCGAGGCTCAGCCTGGTGGTTAGTCACTTTCTGCATTAAGATTAAATGCCTAAGTTTGTCAGTCAAAGTTTTCTGTTCACAGAAAGCCACAAATTAAAGCATTTTGTGAACGAGACAAGACCACAGTTAACATCTGGGGAAAGCTTCACAAGTGATTTTAATACACCACTGAATAAAAGAGGGTAATCTTATGGTACCTTAAGGGAGATCTCTGAAATGTCATGTATGAAGGCTTTCAGTTCTTCAGTTACTCCACAAAATGAGTAGAAAGAGCTTGTGCATTTCCCTTCAGCGTTGTAGCTGGAAACCTGTCATTCACATCAGCAAAGAATAGCGAAAATGCAAAAGTCAATCCAGCTTTTTGCTTTGCAGATCTTAACATAACTTATTGTGTTTTTTTTCTTCAAAAAGAACATATCCTATGTTGCACTGTCATTTTCACAAAAGAAGATTTAGCGCAGAGTTGTATATTTTCCTCTTCACATACCATGTATCCATGTCGTCCATCCACACTGGATCGCTCTACTTGCACCGTTCCATTCAAGCCCACTACTCGCCAAAATATCTACAGTACAAAACCTCAGAAATCACTTATAAATAATAGAGTAATAACACCAAAATCAGTGTAAATTGTCCCTTTATCGATCACTTGCCTTGGGTGATCTGGTGGATACCGACATCACAAAAACACCAGGACAACCATTCTCCAACAGACTGCAAAAAATTCTCACATGAGAAACCCATCACGAAAGATTTTTTTTATCCAAGCCTATTCAATCATGTGTTTATAACTTACAATGTTGAGGAGATGTTGTCTGGAGGAGGCAGCGTCACATCAACATGAGATGTCAAGGCTGATACAGAGGTCGCCTCACAACCAACAAGCTGATTATGACAATATGTATCATTAGCAATATACTTACTGGTATAACTGATACTAGCACACAACAACATCCCATCTTTAAAGGAGGCAGCATAAGGAAAGAATGCAATCAATTTAATGGCTGTTAAAGAAGTATTATTGGCATTTCCGAGCATAAAGTTCATAAGGTCTATTTTATCCAGGAGTTTATACAGCTGCCTGTAAGTGGTGAAAGTATTTTTAAGTTAAATCAGTTAGAAACATAATGAATTATTTCATGTATGCAGTTTTACAGCCACAGTGCTAAAATGATTAATATATCATGAAAATATTCTTCATACACCCTCTCGATTTTATATTGGGGCAAGGGTGTGTACATCATGGCCCCCCAGATCCCGCCTGAGGCAGGTTAACACTGGGTTGATGTTGTTGTTGTTGTATATTATGAAAAGATTGCCAAACGTGTGCTCACACATTGACTTTGATAATACTGGAAATAAGCATTCTTGAAATACACTTACCATCCTCAGACCTGCAATCATGTGCACTCCCATATCCAAAATGAAACCTCCCTGCCATAGCAATATGCAGCAGAAGCACATATAATGTTGACCGAATCTCTTGGCATATATTAGAATTACAAAACTTATGGTTTCAAGGAACAATGCTTACAGTGAAGTTTCTCCTCCAACCACTTGAGAAATAAGGATTAGAACTATTCATTGATCCTTCCACAATGACTTGAACACTCATCAAGTTTCCCAAATCAGCCACCAATTTCTTGCCCTACACAACCACTAGATTTCATCCTGATGCTTATAATGGTAAAAATAAAAGAGAAGGCTTATAATGGTAAAATAAAAAGATAATTGAGCATTTCTACCTCAACAAATGCAGGTTCAAACCGATAATTTTCTGCCACGGCCCAAATTGGTGAACCACTTATACCATCTGATATGGATTTGTAAGATAGCAGTGCAGTTACGGCCTCATCAATTTCTGAGAAAGAGGTGCAGCGTTTAATTATTTAATACTATGTATGTGATTGGCAAAGCGGATTGCAATGCAGATTTTTTGCGAACAATGAAACTTAATGGGTGGGAGAAAAAGTATGAGAAGTCGTTTGGAAGTTACGTACTAGCTGCAGCTGGTTTCTCTATCCATTGAGAATGATCCCATGAAATTGTACATACAAGAAAAGAAAAGAAAAAAATCAGTACTTCATGTAAAAGGCAGACATTCATGCAAGAAATTAAAGCAATTGAGTCTTGGAAGATAGTATAATTCAATGAAAATGAGAGAAACTGAGAATCAAAGTGGTTGAGAGTGTAAAATATCATACATTACCTTGAATTACATGCTTTTTGAGTACTCAGAAATGTATAATTTTTCAAGTGTGTTTATTGAAGCTCAAGAAAATCTCTATGAAGATGGAGTATACATTACCTTGAATAACATGCTTTCCTGCCTTAAGTAGCTTCAGTGACATGTCTACCTGTGCTAGATGAAAAAAATTATGAGATTAGAAAATACATCTGACAATAGATAAAAACTTCATTATGAGTGGTGTCCTCCACCACCACCACACAAGCAAGTTCAGGTTTAATAGCAAAGTACTGAGAGAAGCTATGAATATTATGTATAGTTAACACTCAACATCATATATAGCACATGGAAAATTAATCGAAAAAGGATAAATAAGAGATCAGAATAAACCTGAATTTGGCCAGCAAGAACAACAGCAACAGCAATAATGGAAGTATCCTGAATAATGTCTTCAAGACCTTCATCTCCCCATTTGGCTTCTACTCCCGGGAAAGTCTTCCGAGCAACATCAACCGCTGATGTCGCTGAATCCTAATTATGAAATGTACTCCGATTTAACAGCAAAATTCTAAACCCGAAAAGTATTAGAGAAGGATCATATGAAGTACAAACGTCGATTAACAAAGAAAACATACTTGGGAGCGGCTCCAGATGGATTTAACATCGACAAGATCAGAGATCTCAGATAATCGGGGGATGTATTGAGTCTTGACGAAAATGCCAGCTCCGACAATTGAGATCTGAGGTTTTACCATTGTTCCACCAATTATCTGGGTGAGTGAGTAATTCCAATCTGGGGTTTGCAATTTGCAGCTAGTCGAGAGGGATAATCGAAGAAGATTGGAGGCGAGAGCAACTAGTCAGTAAACACTGAGATTTGCGCCCGCGGGATATGGCAAATTCGCAGTTTGTAAATCCAAAATGGGGTAATTTACAGTTATGTTTGGCAAGATCACACATGTAATTGTCTGTATATACTTTTCATTATTTAATTAGCGGTATTTATGTTTTTGGGTCCAGCGGTATTTATTAATTTGAAGACGATAATGATTTTGAAAGAATATGCAAGACGATAATTTTTTTTTTAAAAATATGCAAGACGATAACAGGAAATGATATAATTTTTTTTAAATAAGAAAAGTAATTCGATGTATTAAATATGTCTAAACCGAAAAAACGGATAAATTGGCGAAAGAGGGAAGACAAGCCATGAAAAAAGCAAACAAGCTAGAAGTAATAAAAACATCTAAAGATATTAGACATGTCTAAAATGGATTAGTACCCAATTCTCATTTCTAGTGGATGCTCTCGACAAACCTAAGTTGTACTTGTGGCAACCCTAATCCTTACACTATCAATTAAAAAAACAATGAGGAGTATAATTTGTTTACCCTATAAGACTTTTATCACTTTTTCTTTCTTTTTCATATTTTTTGGGGCACCATAACCATGGTTTTTTGTAATGGATGGGTAATTTCATTCATGTAAAGAATTTAATTACAAAAAGGCTAATCTAGGCTAATCTAGATGAAATAAGGTATTTTTAGGTCAAGTTTAGCAAATCCTTTTCTAGTCTCTATATGACATTTTCTTCATTTTTGTTGAAACCCAAAATAAACAAATGCTGGAATCGAGGCACGAGATTATTTTAATGGACAAACATACCCTTACTTTTATCACGAGTATAAAAAATGATCGAGGTTCGAGTTTACAGCTTTTTGATTGTTCGTGTCCTTTTAGGAAGTGCACATAGATTACTCTTTTGTAACTTGAGGTCTTTTTTATCGATCTTTCCTTGGTTATAGTGCAGGGCGGCCATTGGCATGTGCAACCCGCGCAGTTGCACATGGCCCCATTTTAACAAAGGGCCATCAATTTATACTTATTAATATTAATTACCATAAATATATTAGCTTTTTAAAAAATACCTTTAATTAATATGCATATTTAATTAATTAATTAAAAAAACTCTTCAAAAAGAAGTCATTTAAACTAAAAAAAGCCTAATAAGTTTAGGAGTCTTTCTTAATTGAGTCACTTACTCACTATCTAATAAGGCGTAATTTTAATAGGAGTTTTTGTTAATAAAATATACATTTGAAAAAAAATTACATATTAATAAGACTAAACAGAGCCTCCGAACTTCATTGGACGCCTCTGTTATAGTGTGGTCTCTACAATTAGAATTTTTTTTTTCTGAAATGGGCATTGTAGATAAATATATTTCGGATGTAGGTTCGATCAAAAACAATTTCCTGATATAGGCTCGATTTCGAGGTGTGGACCGAAGTCATTGGCATGGCCAGAGGTTTAACTAAACCAAAGGATCACAAGCGACTCACTAGCATTAAATTATTTTTTAATTCAAAGTGAAAGCATTTTTTTTTTTGAGTAGGTAAGAATTCGGCTTACCGGACAGGCCCAATAAACCAAGAGGCCGAGTAAACGGCAGTCGGAACACCGACAAGATCAAACAGAAAGAAACAAGCACAAAAGTAAGTACAACAGGCGAAAAAAGGCACTAGAACAGATAGAGTAGTGGGGAAGTGATGGGCTAAAGAAACAACGTCTTTAACATTCGGGTCAAAAGCGGACAATTTGAAGAAGTGGACTACTGACGTTGCCTCCACCGGGATGGAGGATCTTCAGCATCCTCGAGGTCCAGGCGACCGCGCCAAAGTAATGTAATAGCATTAACTTTTTAATTTTTACTTTAACCAGCGACTCACTAGTAATTTTAAGTTGAGTTTGTGAGATAATTTATAGTTGTTTGAACACAAATAAAAATCAGTTGAGTTCTTGTTTTAAATTTAGTTTTTAACTAGGTATGACCCGGGGACTTTTTCAAATAAAAATTTTAATATATTAATTTATATATCATATATCATATATGTATTATAATTTAAATAGTAAAAAGATATTAATAAAAATAATGAAACTAATAATTGTATATATAAAATTTATTTTAATTATTATAATATATTTAATTATAAAAATATATGAAAATTATATTTTATCATTAAAAAATATTATTTACTTGTAATATCATTTTCATAATCATAAAAAGTCAACGATCTTGACCGTTGGGTCAACCCAAACCCGCAAGAAAACCTCAAAGAACTGATTTGATCAAGCCGTAAATTTTAATGATATGAACCGTACTCAATCCTAACCGAAACGACTGAACAAACCCGATTAATAGTTTAACATTAAGGGATCATTATAAAAGTTTTAATAATAATGTATAAAAATATAATATAAAAAACCAAAAATCAATACTAAAAATACATAATAAAGAATATGGACCATTCTCACATTATTTTTTTAAAAGAAAGTATTATCATATATGATTTAGTTATAACATGTAAAAAAAAGCGTTGCGTGAATTCTTACTTGCAGGTTTAGTATAAAAAATCCATAGAGGTTATTGACATTGGATATTATTATATTGTTAATTAAGGCAAAGTCGTTGGTGCAACGAGCGGTTTGTAATTTTTGTCAGTAAACCTCCGTTACATACAACGACTTAACCTACGTGTACAAGTGAAAGCAGAAAATTGCTGGGTGTTCCAGCGACTCACGTCCAAACCTCATAAAGGGCTAGCCTATTCTCGGAAAAGTTTTTTCTCCCAGCCTAAATCTAGAATTAAAATCTTCAAAACGCCCATTTCAGAAAAAAAAATTCCTACAATTATTTCAACATGTCGATCTTTGTAAGCAAGATAAGTCTTGAATTAGATGTGTTTTTCGACCCATGTAACCTTCGCTATCTTCCCCTATTTATAGACGTTTGGGAAGAGTGGTTTTCATGTGGTTCCGATGTGGGATGAGCGGCTTGTCACCATTTGATTGGTTGAGGGAGGGGCAGTCTTTGGTAGGTCGAAGGGGAGGCAACCTTTGATTGGTCGAGAATGCGGTCATGCCATTTTGTGGGCATTTTCGATGTGGGACGAGGTGTTGGCTGATTCCGCGTTGAATGTGCTTGGTGTTTGGCCTTGCGGTCCTCCTCGCCGCGGATTTCCGTTGGGAGCTTTCCCTCGCAGTTGTTTGGCCTCGCAACTCTTCTTGCTCAGGATGCTTAACTGGACGCTTTCCCTCGCAATCGAATATGCGCGGTGTTTGGCCTTGCGGCCCTTCTTGCTCGGGATGCCTTACTAGATGCTTTCCCTCGCAATATACTATCCGTGGAGTTTGGCCTTGCAACCCTTCTTGCTCGAGATACCTTACTAGCTAGCTAGACGCTTTCCCTTGCAATCGAATATGCGCGGTGTTTGGCCTTTCAACTCTTCTTGCTCAAGATGCCTTACATGACACTTTCCCTCGCATCGAATGTGCGGGGTGTTTGGCCTATCATCCCTTGCTTAGGATGCTTTGCTGGATGCTTTCCCTTTGGGGCTTTTTTCGATGGGTGTAGGAAAATTCTCCGGAACTTACCCTTCGAGGTCTTTTCCTTGTGGGGCCCATTTGGGCTCCTATCTCTCTTAGCTTGGCTTCGATCTATTTTGTCCTTTTGTGCATGGGTAAATCCGTGCACCATCAATCTTATCATAAGTCAATTTCTAGAGTGCTTAATCACCATTCTAGTGCACTCCTCGCCTTCACAGTTTTTTAGTTGATATATTTTCTTATTTTTCACTCTCCACACAATATACATCACTGCATTGTAGCAGGGTATCCAAAGTTTGAAGCTGAAGCCATTCTTCCTTGCAGTGCCAGAGTTGGGAATGTTTGGAGGTGGGGGTGGACCTCGAACAGCTAAACTTAGAAAAATCGAGCTAATTTAACATATCGACATATATATAAAAGATATATAAAATTATAAAAATGTAAATTTAAAATAGTTTAACATAGAAGAAATAACACCTACCTCACATATTCGTCAGTCGGAAGGGCTTTTTTCCCTCAGCCGAATGTCGATTGAGATTTGAATGTCAATTGTACCCGAGCAAATCTCCTTTTTTAATTAAAAGGTGCATTTTTTAGAAATTAAAAGGCCCAAGTCAAGTTATAATGAAAGACCCAAATTCATTTATTTAAATAGGACTAAATAGCCAAATACAATTAAAATTTAAAAATCTCTTTCTTCCCCAAAATTGCAAACTTCAGTATCTCCATCATTTGACTTGTATCTTTGCAATGCTTCGGCTTTTCAGTTCCACCACGTCACTACACTCCGCCCACACCCCACTACCACTCCCATGTTTCTTATACTCCGCATCTCCACCCTACCCTAGCCTAACCCTGAGGGCAGCTCTCTGCATATTCTCGTTCCTCTGACCGCCAGTGGGGGCGGCCGCCCCCACTTGCCTCCTACCTCTGCCACTGCTTCCTTATCAAGTTGCTCAAGGCTCTTTTCCAGTCCTTTATTGTGTGGTATCTTCGCCCTATCCTTGGTTTGAACACCTTGTCTGATGATCATCCACGAAGTAAAGGAAATCCTAGGCGTATTTAAGCCTCCATGTAAACTTGCACTATTCTTCTGTTGGGCGTCTACTTCTCAAACTGTCACACAACTCTCCAATCAAACTTGCCTCTACTTGTCATGATGATCACAAGATTCTCTTCCTCTAATGAATCCTTGGCTTCATCTCTAACTTTGAGCAAGGATTTCCAAAGGGCATTCAAGGTGGACTTACATTCTGTCTCTCCAAAAGATTATCCTCCAAGATTGACAACAATTGTCCAATCTTTCCGAATGGTTTTAGAGTTTGTCACCGTGTCATAGATCAACTTTGTGAAATTGGATTTATTCCAAGATAACAACCCCCTGAAGCCTACATCTCCCTCTTCTTTAGGTTTGCAGACATTTTTATACGCAATTGGTGCTTTTCTACCATCTTCATTCCCTGACCACAAAACATTCCTTAGTAGCTTCACAATTTGTTTGATGACTCCCTTAGGCAACAAGAAAATTTTGCACTAGTAGTTGAGTATCCCATACATGACAACTCTTACTGTCTCACATCTACATGTGTATGAAAGCTACCTAACGGCCCATGTATTCACCTTGGCTGATATTTTTGCAAGCAAAGGCTTGTAATCACTCTTGTCAGCTCTTGCACTGCATAAATGTACTCTCAGATAAGTCACAGACAACTCACCTTGCTCCATGTTCATAGTGAAAGACTAAGTCAGACACAACTTGCTCCTTTAGGCCAATACAGATTTTTTTTTAACTTGTCAAGATTGATGTTGAATCCTGACATCATGCACAATCTATCCAAAATTGATGTTTGAGTCCTCACACTCACACTCACACTCACACCCATACCATAACAAGGTTTTGGTTTTCGGGTGAAACCCTTTCATGACAAGCGCTTGCAGATGAAGCATCAAGCATGAGATTTTTACTTGTAAGCAAATATGGGCCTAAGAGAACAACAGGCCCATGTTGAGTTATCAATCCGCATAAGCCCAAAGTAAACTCATATAAAATGTGAGCCCGTGGAGATATTAACTATTGGGCCACTACTACATGTTGAGAAAGGGGTTCAAGATATATCATCATTGTTCTCTCTGTCTAGACTCTAGAGGGAAAAGTAATTCGAACTTGGAAGGAAATGGACAATAAAGATATATGGAAGACCATTTTAATTTTGAAGTCTTTGATAACAACTTGATCAAGTTTGAGAAAATTAGGCAGCAAGAAACTTTGAAACCTTCAAACATTAATTAATTAATGCTCGTTTCCAAGCCTCCTTGTCTAGCAAGTGGGGTCAGTTTGTGCAATATTCCTTCCAAGAGAAGTCTCGATCGGACCTATTCTTATCATCCTATGTATGTTAGTATGTACTCCTATATAATTGTATGTATATGGTCCCTGGTTTTGAAACACCAACATTTTTGGCCACTGGTTTCCTATTCACATGCACGTGGTAGTGGTTCTTAACATCAAATTAAGTCTCTTGTTGTAACTTATATACGTGTATCTCTCAATGAATATGAAGTACGGGTCGTAATTGGTTTGCTGCATATTAATCTTCCATTTGCAAGAAAAGGTCATTATGAGAATTTTGGTGCATTGTAGCTCATTCAACGTACTCAAACTTGTTAGAAAATTCATGTTCCATGGTTTTTACTCGAATACATTTAACTTTGAGAAAAGTAGCAACTTACTATAAATATATTACAAACATGGCAATTGGCAAATTGAGCACATTTTTATATTGTATATGATAACATAAAATAAGGATATAGTGCACGGTGCATGGTACTTACACGTAGATCGCGAAGGACCACAAATTTATATACAAATGTGAAACGTGTTCCATATGTATATTTCAAAAAAAAAACAACGTAGATAAACTCTTAGAAAGGCTAATCCAATCGAGATCTTGGGCAGGCTTAGCTGGCAATCTTAGTTACGTAGTACACTAGTACATTTTAACATGGATATATATACACTCATAAGATTTTGAGTATTTAGTTAATCTTGGACTTTATGATTACAAGTGCCTTGAAAAAAAAAGAGGCAAAGCAAGTTTCTGTACATTAATTAATTAATTAATAAAATGGGAATTAAAGGTAATTGGCGTGGACAAATAATTCCATCGAGATCGAGTCCAGAGAAGTACGTATGAATAAAAGTCAAAAAGTAGAAAATTAAGCTCATGATAATTCGTGGATTAATTACGTGTCGTAACTGAAAAGGCAATATTAATAACCTCCTCCGTACTTAATTGTCAACTTTAATTGAAATAAATCAAGATTTATGGTAGCTAGTATATGAGTATACAGTCCGGAGCTTAATTAAGTTTTAGACGCGCCCGGACATGCATATGATACGTTGCTCTTGTTTATGTATAGCTAGCGGCTAGCGCTATACATACATAAATGAAGCAAGTTTTAGGTAAGAAAAGTGGAAATTTGGACGTTTGCCATCAACCGCGTGCCCTTAAATTATGTGAGTGAGACCTCGTCAACTCATTTATTTCTTGCCTAGCTCAAATACATTTAAATTTTAATACTACAGTACTATATAAATATAATTATCCTAGTTAGGCCCCCATAATCACCGATCTAACTGGAGATTACATTAGCAAGCACTAAGCAGTGGTCCTACTCCCTACCGATCAAATCAAATTAATTACTACTTATTCTACTAGACGTACGAATGATTGTTACCATACATATATGTATGAAACTGCTTTAAACATTTTGTTTGACAATTACCCCATCTTTTCTAGTTTCAGGCCGGTATAGATTGGTTACGGATCAGTAATCAATTGTCAAGGTCTATTGTCTTTAATTTGTTGTCAAATCACGTAATTTATATTTCAGGTAAATAATGATCAAGTGTAAATCTTTGTCTCATTTTATTTAATGATTTGGTAAACTGTTAGTTTCAATGGCATTAAATCAAACTTAGTTACGTCTACAAATTAATAGAGTGCTCTCATTAAGTTTTACTAATCCGTTTAAACCTCAATAATTTTTTTTCTATTGATCACATCAGAACGTTTTTTTTTTGTCAAATCCACTTTGAATTCGATAAATACATTGCTTGCGAGATATATACTCGTGTATGTCTTATAGATTTACCTGTTGTAGATTGGAAATTGATATTAGAAAGCAACGACTGCTTAATTACAATATTGATTTTGCAATTTGTATATTTTGTGGTAGATGCGTTGAGTATTGTCCAACGAGATGTTTATCAATGACTGAATAATATGAACTTTCTACGTACGTATGATCGTCATCAATTAAATTATAATCAAATTACGTTAAGTCATTTACCAATATCAATAATTGACCATTACACAATTCAAACAATCTTAAATTGGTCTCAATTCAATACAAAAACTTTTTTGATTACTTCATTACTAAATTACTAAGGTTGTTATATTAATTTAAAAGGGTTTTTTTTCATTGTCAATAACTAAACTCAAGATAACTATTGATTTGATTGGGTCAAGAAAATTGCAAATTTACTTGGTATTTTAGATACATAAAAAAATTATTCAAATTGTGGAAATAACCAAGGTATCAAGACAATTTAGTCTTTCTTCATTCATTCTCATCCAATATAATTAAAAAATTATTTTGATTGGATGGATTTGATTCCTTTATCTTTATTAATTTTGAGACAAAAAAGACCTTTCATATGAAAAAATTTTATATACGGATTTTTTTTTATATACATAGTAACAACAAATTTCAGTTTATGATCGAATGTTGTAATTATATGAGTCTTTCTTATCTTCGTAATAAATCGATTGATATGCTAAAAGATCATAACTAATCATCTATATACATTTTTTTAAATGATTGTTTTTATATAGCAATAACAAAACCTTTTCCTCTCTTTTAGATGAATCCCATTTGATTTTTTTTCAACCCTACAATGTTGATTGACTCTATTTCGCCTTTTTTCGATACTAATTTAGATCATTATAGCCCAAAAAAATCATATGTATAATGACTCGATCTTTAACTAATTTTTCTATTGATTCACTCTATAATTCTAAAGTTTCTTATGTTTTAGTTCGAAAGAAATTATTCCTTGTCTTGAAAATAATCTTTTATTTCATTCTTAAGAAATAAAGACGCTCAGTCATATTGATGGATATATCTAAACTTATACTCCGTACAAGTTAATAATCTGAGTTTGTGATAATTTGTAAAATACATAGGCTTGTGACACAAGCGATAATTTAAAATAACCCTCCAACTTCGTTTGAAGCCTATGATGAACATGTGAACTTTTGAAGGTGAATGTTTTATTGTATCAAAAGAACGTTTTTTTTTTAATTTATGAAAAAGTTTTATAATGACCATCGGCCTATAAAGACTATTAATAAGATGATTAATTGTAGATATATGAAAAGCTCTCTTGAAGTCTGTGTTCCTTCCATAATCCATTTTATAAATTAATGTAATTTACGAATTAATCGATCATTTCTTCTTTTTAATATCTGAAAATAAAATTTAGTGAAGCTATTTTTTAGCACCAGTTGTGCGTACTTTTGGGCGAGGAGACTCCGACGTTTATGTGTTTTTATAGAGTGCGTGATTTCATCAACGTCATCATGCCATGACGTGAGTCTAGAGCTTGTGTGCGTCATGTTTTCTCAATTTCTTCTCTTGCTTTGATCATCCTTTTTGTCTTTTAGTGCCTGAATTATCCGCGCTCCATCACTTGTGAGAAAAGTTTAAAAAGTGGGTGGAAAAACTGATAAAATTGCACATGTTCCTTCATTTAATTTGAGTGAAAACAAGTGTCACCATTCTTTCTTTCATTGGGTCGAGGTGGACAACGTAAACCGATTTACTTGGTTCATGTGCTTTGTTAGTTTGTTCACAAACACAGAATTTACCACCAAAAGTGGATGCGCCCCTTGTAAAAAAACTGATAAAATACTAATATAAGATCTTTTAATTAACGACTTTTCCAATGTTTGGCTATAAACATAAATTAATAAATTAAATTAAAAAATAATATTTAAACTATTCTCTAAATTAGAATTAGCAAACCCATTATAAAAATGTTAGCTTAACAAAATAATTTACACATGCACTTTTCAAACTTGATATTATTATTAATGTGTGTTATGTGCATGTACACTTTTTTTTAAACTCAAGTATAAAAACTGAATGGATTTTGGATAATGTGGCTGATTAAAAAAATTGAAAAGAATGGACCGAGATTCTACATATAAAATTCCGTAGATGAGGATAAGGTGGCGGTAGTATGCAAAGCCTAGTGATGAATATACTCCAATAAAGATGATCAATCACACCTAATAGTTATCTCGTAAACACTTTGGCCCTCGTCCTCGAATTGCCAAGCCAACAACAAGTATCTAATCCACCTAGCATCGATCGATGCTTCAAATCCCCTTCCCTACCATTGATGCTATACTATACCTTGTTTAATTTTCTTTTTAAAATCAATGTAGAATGCTCATGGATTGGCGGCATGGTATATACCACCGACAAACATGGTCTACAAGGGCTCTCTAAGTATAACCGGCCCTCAAAGTCAAAATTTGAAACCTACACCAAATTAATGACGTGCGGTTAGGGGAGTCGTGGGTGAACTAGAAACGTACTACCATGAAGAGCTATGACTTTTTTTTTGGCACCAAATTAGGGAGAGGTGACTTTTAATAAAATCAGCTTGTTTTTTTTTAGGGGAGTCGGAAAGAGATATGTCCAAAGTGAGAAGTGCACATATATATCGAACTAATCGACCAACCACGAAGGTCTCCAAAGTGCAATCTCGACCTCTTCCTAAGTTTAGATTTCCGAGGGAGTTCAGGGAGTCGCCGACGTCGATGTCAGGCAAGCAAGGTCGAGGAAATGCTCTCAAAGCAAACCTTAGGAATTACCTCAAATGAACCCAACAAGCAACACAAGGAAGAGAGTGAAGCTTTTATATGGCTCACTCACAACGCTAAACCACAATGACGTT
This sequence comes from Fallopia convolvulus, assembly GCA_964016875.1. Lineage (NCBI taxonomy): Eukaryota > Viridiplantae > Streptophyta > Magnoliopsida > Caryophyllales > Polygonaceae > Fallopia > Fallopia convolvulus. Next base: position 44,567,358 of record OZ024733.1, read on the forward strand.
TTTCAAATAAACTAAGGAGCATCAGAGTTAGATCATCCCTAAATGTGCCAATATTAGACTATTTGACCCAATACCAACTTTTGCGAGAAATAAGCCCACTCGGATAAACTCACACACATACATGTTTTACATTACAAACATAAAAAACCAAAACTTAGGAAATTATAAATATATGATAACTACTCTAGAGGTATAATAATTAATTGAAAATAGTTACTTCCGACTTTTTTCGGAGACAAAATAGAATTGAAAAAAGAGAGAAGAAGACTCAATCACAAATTAACATTTCAATGGGCCTAAAATAATTGTGGTGGACCTATGGTGGCTACAAAGTCTTGTTTAATTTTCTTTTGGTACTACTCTGTATTATAGTATTGGTTAAGCTTTATTAGCTTCAAAATCTTTTTGCATGCATGTATATTGATTATATTTGCACTAATGGCCTTTGCACTAGAACATGACTTAGTACGAGCCGACGCGTTGAAAGAGAAGTTACAAATTGTTACCATCCAATACGTGGAAATCTAACCTTCAGACCTTTTAAACGTTTTTTTTTTTTGGGTTTTCAATTTTTTGGGATGTACGATGATATGCCCACAGCCCATATATATATATGGCCGTGAAGGTTCGTAGAACGATTAATTGATTAGTAAGTACTTTGTCATTTATTGAACTTGAATAGTCTCCTCCCGTGCTTCCTCTCTCTATAAATACCCCCATACTTACTCTCTTAATTTCCACAACCCAAATTCTCAAACTAATTAATTTCCTTTGCATTATTCCACATTACAAACAATCCCTTGTACGTCCTTTCTTTTGGAAACCTAGCTAGCACCGTACCGTATTATATTACCAGAATTAAACCATATATTTATCCACCATATAGAGTTAATCGATAAAAAAAAAGAAAGAAATGGCTGTGGAGAAGTCTCATAAGGTGAGAGCAGTTGTTAAGGAGAAACAGACGTTGGGAGGGTTCCTGAAGAACCTCGGCGTTGGCCAAACCCTTGACAACATCTCCAATCTCTTTCTCGGCACCGCTCTCCAGTTGGAGCTCGTCAGCTCCCAACTCCCTCAGTGTACGTACATACATAACATTTTTATTTGTATTGAAATATGTAAAATATAATTAATAAGTTAATTTTATGCGCGTGCAGCTGGGAAATTGGGATCGGAGAATCAAGGTCCGGTGAGAGCGGAGGCGCGTGCAAAAGCTCGCACGGCAGCAGTTCTAAGTGAGCTAAAAGACTTGGACGATATGGAGTACGAGGCTCACTTTGAAGTGCCTCGTGAATTCGGCGAAATCGGGGCCATCTTGGTGCAAAACGTGCACCGGAAAGAGATGTTTCTGGACAGCATCGTCCTTGAAGGATTGCCTCAAGGACAAGTCACCATCTACTGCGATTCATGGGTCCAATCCGAATCCGAAAACCCTGATGGAAGAATTTTCTTCACCAACAAGGTGCGTGTATACATTAGACAGACCTAGGGGTATGAGGGGGCTCGTCGTGCCCCTCCTTTGGTCAGACTTTGTTACTAATATGTGCGTAAATTTTAAGTTTGATTATGACTAAATTTAAAATAATTTGAATTAAGAAATGCAAATTAACTAATCAAAATGGTTTATTATTCAACAATTCATCAAGGTTTAAATCTCTGTACTCTCATTTTGGTGTTTTTTCATTCATTTTTAATGCTTCTTTACTTAAAATAAAAAAATTATTTATATTTTCTTCACATTTAATTCTTTCCTTCCTAAAATAAAGTTTTATAATTAAATAAGTATCAATTATTTATATTTAAAAATATTTATTGACATTTTTCTTCACATTAATTCTTTCCTCCTTAAAATAAAATTTTATAATTAAATAAATATTAATTTTTTTATTTAAGAATATTGACTAACTAAATTCGTCGGCAATTCCCGAATTATTGATTTTATAGGAGATGTTGTGTCCTTAATATTTGTTCTACGTTTGTCACTACGTGTATATATATACTACCTCATTTTTTTTTGGGTTGAAATATATACTAGCTCATTAATTAGTCAAGAATTTTGCTTTTATTGCTAACGTTTGTGAAGGATATGAAATAATTTTCTTCCCTTTCTCATTAGGTTTTTTGGTAACATGTGTCCATCAACACCTTTTGATATTTTGAAGTTTAGTAATGGAATTTAAATTTTTTTACTCTCATTTTTTATTATTTTGATACTCCGTAATTTGTAGGATCAAAACCCATTTCAATTTACAAGAATAGTTTGTACTCCGTATTATTTATTTATCCGGTTTTTCTAAGGGCATAGGTTAAGAGTACTAAATTTGGGAACTAAAATCCTAATAGGAAACTAATAAACCCTATTGAAAAAATAAATAAATTTAAATAAATACAAATTCCAAATATATTACCATTTTTAGTCTCTTAACCTATGCCCTTGGGCATAGGTTAGAAAAATCATTTATTTATTATCATCTTTTAAATGACTTTGTAGGATTAACCCATTTCAATTCAAATTTCATTAATTGTTACTTTGACAATTTTGAACGATTATTTTTTTTCCCTTCATTAAGATTTACATATCGTTGTCATTCTAGAAAAAAAAATTCAAAATTACCCCTAAATTCATTACTTCACTCTTAGACTTATTAGGTTAGTTAATAACATATTTTAATTTCTATGGCATTCACAATTTTCTATGGCAAATTTTCTAGAATTACAATCTACACCAATTTTCTATGGCATTCACTTCATTTCGACAACAAAGTAAAGGTGGAATTAAATTTATTCATTTTGAAAAGGGAATCAATGATTAATAAGTGTGTGATGTGAAATAAATTAATAAGGGTAATTTGTAAGAAATTTTAAATTCTAATTATGAGTGAAAATGTCTAAAATAACTTATGAATCTTAATAGTGAATGCATTTCTATTTTTTTAACCTATCTCTTTAAGGTATAGGTTAGTTAATAACTTAAAATAAAAACAATTTGTTGAATTATATTTATTTAGAGTTAGCTAAAAATTTCAGAAAATTTACTCATTACCTATAAGGTGATCGACTGATCGACTGATCGATCGATCCCAAACTTAATGCACTTTGGTTAAATTGTACGTTTTTGCTTGCAGTCATACTTGCCATCACAAACACCTAGTGGATTGAAGTCATTGCGAACCCGCGAGCTCGAAAATCTTCGAGGAAACGGCAAAGGAGAGCGCAAGAGCTACGATAGGATCTACGATTACGACACCTACGACGACTTGGGCAATCCCGACAAAGACATCAAATTGCTACGCCCCGTCCTTGGAGGCACCCAAACGCACCCTTACCCCAGGCGTTGTCGAACGGGGCGTCCCATGTCGAAGGCCGATCCCAAGTCGGAGTCCAGAGGGAGCGGAAACTTCTACGTCCCGAGAGACGAGCAGTTCGCGGATATCAAGGAGTTGAGCTTCGGGATCAACACGCTTAGCGCGGTGCTGAACGCGCTTATTCCTTCCTTGGAGGCCGCCATTGTCGATCCCAACCTCGGGTTCTCTGATTTTACCGATATTAATGACTTGTTCAACCAAGGGATTGATTTGCCCAAGTTTAAGGATCAGAAGGAGATGAGAAATCAGTTCCCGGAGCTGTTGAAAGATGCGAGTGATGCGGGCAAAGATATTCTATGCTTCAAGACCACTGATATGTTTGAAAGTGAGTTTTCAATTATTTCAATCATAATATATCTTTCTTTAGTATACGTACGTACTCTAATTTATATATTTTACTATTTTTTTGTTATTATTGTAGGGGATGAACTTGGTTGGTTTAGAGATGAGGAGTTTGCTCGACAAACTCTAGCTGGTCTCAATCCTTACGGAATTAAGTTGGTCACGGTATGGATCATCAATCCAATTAACGATTTTTAATATAATATTATTGCAAGCATATCTTTTTAATATGGTATCATATTGGCACAAAAGTCTGATTGTTGTGACGTACTTTGTAGGAATGGCCGTTACGAAGCAATCTTGATCCCAAGATCTACGGCCCGCCAGAGTCTGCCATAACCGATGAAATCATTCAACCGAAGATCGGCAAAGATACCGTGAAAGAGGTACTTTGACTAATGACTACCACCATTAATTTAGATCATCAATTACAAGCTAGCTAGTTTTGTACGTACTTAATTTGATATAATCATGATATTTTTGCAGGCAATAGCGCAAAAGAAGCTGTACATGTTGGACTACCATGATGTGTTACTACCATATGTTGGCAAAATAAGGCAGATCCAAGGCACCACATTGTATGGGTCACGAACAATTTTCTACTTGACCAATCAAGGGACATTAGCACCTATTGCAATTGAGTTGACTCGGCCTCCTCTTGATAAAAAGCCTCAATGGAAGCGAGTTTATACTCCAACTTTGGATAATTCCACAGATTCATGGCTTTGGCGATTGGCTAAAGCTCATGTTCTTGCTCATGACTCCGCCTTTCATCAACTTATCAGCCATTGGTACGCGCGTAAATACATATATAATCAAGCTATACCATGTAAATTATTTTGCTACAATTGAGAGGATTTTGATCAAATTGTACTAATTGCAGGTTAAGGACTCATTGTTGTACAGAGCCTTACATAATTGCAGCAAACAGACAATTGAGTGCACTGCACCCAATTTATAGGCTGTTGTACCCTCATTTCCGGTACACCATGGAGATCAATGCTCTGGCTCGACAAGCCCTTATTAACGCAGATGGAATAATTGAGACTTCATTCTCTGCTCGCAAGTACTCCATGGAGTTCAGCTCCGCCGTCTACGGTCAACAATGGAGGTTTGATTTACAAGGACTCCCAGCTGACCTTATCAGCAGGTACATATTTTTTTTTTATTTTTTTTTGGTCGAATCAGCAGGTACATATTTTAATACTACTTAAATGTGAATCTGGGTTTAACCAAGGGTCCGTTTGATTGCAAACTTCCAAAACAGAAATAAACGAATTTAGTTGTGTCGTGATGCAGAGGAATGGCTGAGGTGGACCCGAAAGCACCACACGGCCTAAAACTATCAATCCAAGACTACCCATTCGCCAACGACGGGCTCATCCTGTGGGACGCCATCACCGAATGGGTAACCGAATACGTGAACCACTACTACCCGCAATCCGACCCGAACCCCGTCGAATCCGACGCGGAGCTCCAAGCCTGGTGGGCCGAGATTCTCAACGTGGGCCACGCAGACAAGAAGTCCGGGTGGCCCAATCTCAAAACCCAAGGCGACCTGATCCAAATCCTGACCACAATGATCTGGGTCAGCTCGGGCCAGCACGCGGCCGTGAACTTCGGGCAGTACACGTTCGCGGGCTACTTCCCGAACCGGCCCACAATCGCAAGGACGAAAATGCCCAACGAGGACCCCACAGAGGAGGAGTGGAAGGAGTTTGTAGCGGGCCCGGATAAGACGCTGTTGGAGAGCTTTCCTAGTAAGATTCAGGCGACCAAGGTGATGGCGGTTTTGGAGGTGCTTTCAAACCACTCGCCGGACGAGGAGTATATCGGGGAGAGGATGGAGCCGTCGTGGGAGGAGGACGAGGCGGTTAAGGCCGCGTTTGGGAGGTTTAATGGGAAGTTGAAGGAGTTGGAGAGGGTGATTGATGAGAGGAATGGAGAGGAGAGTTTGAAGAATAGGTTTGGGGCGGGAGTGGTTCCGTATGAGCTGTTTAAGCCTTATTCTAAGCCTGGAGTTACTGGGATGGGTGTTCCTAATAGCATTTCCATTTGATTCTATCATTTATGGTGTGCCTAGAAATGTTGTATTTATGTATTTGATTTGATTTTTTAGACTATTGTAATAAAATAAGGGAGATGCATAGTTCCACTTGGCAGAGCATCTGTAAGCACATACGATTTTACATTTTGTTTAGGGAAAATTGCACTTAACCACCCCTTATCTTACACTCTTTACATTTAACCACCCTTTATCTTAAATTTTACAAAAAACCACCCTTTATATACATTAATCTTTCAATTCACCACCTTTTTAACAGATCTGGTTAAATCTCTGTCAAAAGACTGTTTTTTCCGTCTATTTTTCTTTTATTTACAAAAGAAAGAAAATATAATTAAATTAATTTTCACCAAGCTGGAGGACGACTGGACGAGCCGACGAGGCAATCTCTTCCTAAATCAAGCAAATCATTCATATAAATCGTATGATGAAGCAAACTCAAAAAACAACATTGACCAACTAGGTGGGTACATATCCAATTAGATCCATCTTTGAACTTTAACTAATTTACAACTTTAATTTATACTTCATTTACAGGTAATTAAGTCGGGAGGGGGATACTTCGATCGGAGAATTATGTTGCCTACCCACAGTAGTAAAAGTACGGGGGCATTCGATTCATATTGCAATTTGAAATCAAAAGTTAATTTCAACATCATAAAGCACTAAATTAAATTTAGATTGAGTCTGAGAAAGTCAAGAAAGCATCCCCCACTTTGCTTCCCCTCCACTTTCGAAGACACTAAGCTCTTCCATGGAGTCTCCCCTTCCAAGTTCCAATCCAAAACCCCTTCCAAAGTATAATTTCGCTCTAAATTTCTTCACATTCGGTGATCTAAGTTGAAACTTTTTAGTACGAAGATCCAATTTGATGGCTTTGAATTTCAAGATCCTTTTACACCGATGGAGGCAGATAAAGCCCAACCCTAGAAAGAAAAAGGAAAAGAGAAAAGATTATGTTAGATTTAAGGGTAATTTTGGCAAAACACTAATGGTGATACTATTTTCTTTGTAAACAAAATAAAAAAATAATGGGTAAAATGGTCAAAGACCATACTTAACGGATAGATAACAGAAAATGTGATATGGGGTGGTTAATTGTAAATGAAAGTATATATGGGGTGGTTTTTTGTAAAATTTAAAATAAAGGATGGTTCAAAACAAAAATAGTAAGATAAGGGGTGGTTAAATGCAATTTCCCCTTTTGTTTAATATCATTTGTCAATATGTTACTTTGGTGTGCCTAATACAAATTCTCTCTTTAACCTGCCTTTTTCTTAAATCAGAGAACCCAATGATAGCTAGATTTCTACTTGATATGTATCAAACTAATCGATGAACACACAACCAGAGTAGTCAAGTGATTGAAATTGCAATACAGTTGCACTTTGTATTGACTTACAAAACCAGCAGAGTTTTTTCCTTACATTTTCACATGACACTCACAATTACATATATGTACTTTGACTTGAGTAACTGCCATTTAACTAACTTCTAAGGCAGTTAAATAACTACCCAAATAATACACGTACACATCATTAACTTAATTATTACTCGTATAAATTAACTACCAAGCTTAAATCCTATATTCACTCCCTTAAGCTTGGTTGATATTCTTCACACCAATTTTCTCCCTTAAATCACAGAAGTTGTGCCGTGCTAGAGGCTTTGTAAGAAGGTCTCCAAGTTGATCATTTGTATGGACATAATCCACCTTGATCTTACCTTATTCAACACAGTCTCTAATGAAATGAAACTTTGTGTCGATATGATTACTCCTATCATGGAACACTGGGTTCTTGGACTATGCTAGTGCATATGTGTTGTCAACCTTCAACACCATATCAACGCTCTTCTTACCTTGCAATGTTTCAAGAATATTCTTCAACCAGATTCCCTGATATGCTCCAACAGTGGCTTCTATGTACTCTGCTTCACACGAGGACAATGCTACCACCCTTTGCTTCTTTGAGATCCATGTAATAGGATTCTTCCCTAGAAAATAGATAATCCCACTGGTGCTCTTTTTATCATCAACATCTCTAGCTAAATCACTATCACTAAATCCTACTAACTCTAAAAATTTTGGATTTTTCTTGTACACTCATCCAAACTTTATAGTTCCTTTAACATACCTCAAAATCTTCTTAAGAGCCTCCATATGTGATGTCTTCGGATCTTCAATGAACCTACTCAGAACTCCAACACTAAAGCTAATTAAGATTTGGCCTTATGTTAACCAATTCAAGTATCTCAGACTTTCAATAATGCTTCTAAACTCTGTTGCATATACTGATTTTCCATCCAAATCAATTTTGCCCAGTTTGATCTGAGGCTTCATTGGAATAGCACATGGATTACAGTCCTTCATACCATGTGTGTCCAATATCATATCTATCTTCCTTGCAAAGCCTTCTTGACGAATTGTGATTTCTGTTTCAGCTTGTGTAACTTCGATGCCAAGATAATAACTCAACAACCCAAGATCACTCATGTCAAATTACTTCTTCATCTCCTTCTTGAATGAATCAATTGCTAGTCAGTTGGATCCTGTTATGACCAAGTCATCAACTTACACTCCCAAAATCATCACTTCATTGTTCACAAACCTGGCGTAGAGTGCATGCTCACATTTGAAGAAGTATTTAACACATATATCAACAAATACTAATCGATTGTAAGAGGAATTTTATGAACACACACACGAATTTCTTGAACAATACAGTTGCTATCTGCTGTATTGTAATTCTTTATTGATAAGAGACTGTTGTCCACAACCGAGATACTTTCTGTTTACGCGTCCTTACATATATATAACACATAGACACATATAACCGTCTAACAACTAACTTCTGTAGACAGTTTCTGGACAGTTATGCAACTAAACATAATTGACAGTTACAACCTGTTTATACACACGACTTTTAACACACTTAAATACTTAATAATATTGATGATGCTCAAAATGGTAAAGTAAGAAGTGGGCCCGGGGTACGAAGAGCATACAGACCCGACGGGCCTCCCGAGGATGATCCTAGGGCCCACTACCACACGCACCTTTTATTCTAACAAAATTCCTAACCCCGCGAGGTCCTCCGAAACCTTGGGACGAGGTCTACACCTCGTAACCGACTCTACCGACACGCCCGCCCACCAGAGCCACTCAGCTAGCGCCACTCCCCCGAGCCAATCACGAGCTGCCTTGCCTCTAGACCAATCAGAGCCCTTGATCTCGGGCGTCCCACATCGGACAATGATCAGAACTCGACTCCCCCATCCTCTATAAATAGAGGAGAATCTCATATGGAAAAGGGGTCGAAAAACATCTTGAACTCAAGAACTATCTTGCTCGTTGAAGATCGACGTGATCGAAACATCGTCAAAAGGCCTCGCTATAGACAAGTGAAGTCCACAAAAAGACTTCAAGTCTCACAAAGTTTCTGCTCACATCAAAGACCTCGTTACACCATCTTGCAAGCCGTCTACACCTCACTCTCATTCACAACAAAGACTTTGCTGCCCAACCTCGCAAGTCATCGACATCGTCCCGCTAGATCAACCTCGCCTAAGAGGCCAAACAAGCAATACTTAGAATTGTCTAGAAATTAGGAGATCTCGAACGTTGTTAGGTCGAGATCTCGGATAACCGTAGGAGGTCTAGGGTGTAAACTTCCAAGTGCTTGTAACCTCGTTGATTTGTAACCTCGTTGATTTGTAACTTCGTAACATTGCAACCTCGTTGTAAAGAAAATCATAAATAAAGAAGCAAGTGTTCGCACAATCGAATATAATAATCCCGTCACTTGTCTTTTAGCGAACGGTTTATTCCGGGTTTCATCACTGGCGCCGTCTGTGGGAACTTCTTCATCCTAAGTAGTTCCTCGATTCGTGCAAACCTTAGCTTCGATTCCCTCAAAATGGCTTGCCCAAACAATTTCTTCCCTCAACACCCCGACAACATGCCCGAAACTACGCAATGGACAGCCGCGGGGCCTCCGGGCTGCCCGTTCGTGGTCCCTCCGGGATGGACGTACGCCGCCCCGCAAAACCCATTCCCATTCCAAGGCTTCGAGCAGGGCGGCGCACCCCCGAACCCATATCCCTACCCGCCTTATGGGCAATACCAGCAGGGCTTCGCCCCTTCGTACGTCCTTGTTCCCCCCTGGGTGAACCTCACTCCGAGTACGTACATGCGTACGTCCCTAGGTGTGTGCCGGAGCCTGAGACCTCCACCAACGACTCGTCAACGGAGAGGCCTCCCCGAGATCCCATGCAGATCTCGCGGTCTCGATCGCGACGATCGAGGCTGCAGGAGCCAGAATTGTCCGAGACAGCGGGGAGCGCGATGCACTACCCGAGGTCTAGATCGCGCAATTCGAGGCCACCACCCCAAGCTCAGGAGGAGGCCAAGGTCACCTCTCCGTTCATGGACGAGATCCGAAATGCGCCAATGCCCAAGGGCTTCCTAAGGCCACAAATGGGGCTTTATGACGGCTCAGCGGACCCTGAGGAGCACGTAAAGCACTTCGCCGTCCAAATGAACGTCAATGCCTACAACGACGCGATATTCTGTCGGGTCTTCCCAACCACCCTGGAAAAGGCCGCGTTAACATGGTTCTCAAGTAACAAGGTCGGCTCCGTGACCTCTTTCGCCCAGCTGTGTGATTCCTTCGTCACTCACTTCAGCGGCTCCAGGAAGCGCAAGAAGAACATGCGGGATCTCCGCAGAATCGAGCAGGGGGAAAGCGAGTCTTAGGGCGCCTTCTTCACGAGGTTCACAACCGCGGTGGCGGAAATCGCGCACGTCGACGAGTCGTCGGTGCGCGACACTCTCATGGGCAACCTGCGCATCGGGGATTTCAAGAACCGCATTTTCTTGAAGAATTTGAGGACGTACGAAAACTTGTGCGCCCGGATCACGGCCCAAGTGTACGTCGAGGATGCCGCCAACCAGAGCTCGCGACCAAGAACTGACAAAGAGATCGTCGCCGATGCCAAGGGGAAGGCAAAAGTGGTCGCGCCGGCGGCGCGCGATGCTTATGTGACGCAAGCACATAACCCCAACAACAACAACACCAACAACAACAGAAACAACAATAACAACCGGAACAACAACAACAACAACAATAACCGGAACAACAACCGTGGAGGCGGCGGCGGGGGTTGGAACTGCTTTGGCGGGAAACCGCGGGGTTACCGAGGCAAGGGAGGTCCCGCGTACAACCCAAATGAAAAGGGCCGCGCCAACCCCGCGTCAGGAGCCAACACCGTGCCGCAAGGCCCAAGTCACGCTCAGGCCAACAACAACAATAACGTCGAGCAGCAGGCGCCCGCGAAGCAGGCCCGGTCTGGACAAGCGACGACGCCCGATGGGTATATCCATACCATCTCGGGCGGACCATCTCCTGCTGGGTCAAGCCAGGCAGAGAGGAAGAGATACGCGAGGGAAAGCCACCATGAACCCTCGGTATTTAGCATCGCCCAAACCTCGCGAGCCCACGAAGGTTTGTCCTTCTTATCCGAAGATGCCGAGGGGCTTCACATGCCCCACTCCGACCCCTTGGTGGTACACGCTCAAATGGGCTCGAAGATGGTAAAACGAGTGCTAGTAGACACGGGATCCTCCGTGGACATCATGTACTATGGCGCGTTCGAGCAACTGGGCATCTCCGAGACATCCTTGAAGCCCTACGCTGAGAAACTCACCTCCTTCTCGGGAGACGAAGTCGACGTGGCAGGTCTCATCGACCTCTGGATGACGCTAGGCACCGGATCCACCAGGAGGACCGAGATGGTGGAATTCACGGTAGTACGCCTGCCTTCGGTGTGGAATGCAATCATTGGGAGGGTCTCCCTGATGAAGTTCCAGGCGGTAGTCTCTATCTATCACCTGAAGATGAAGTTCCCCGTCGATGGCGGGGTTGGAGAGGTAAAAGGCAATCAGGGGGAAGGTCGCGTTTGCTACGCGACCTCTGCAAAACAAAAGTGCCCGGTGTTCATGGTGGAATCTCCCGGCGAGGCCGACCTCGAAGTCCGAGATTTCACGGTCCCCACTCCAGAGCTAGAAAGAAGGGTGATATCCCCTTTCGAGAGCGAGTCTGAGAAGATCTACCTCGGAGAGTGCCTCTCGGGGGTGTCGGCAACGTCGCTAGAAGCCTTGCTCGCCGGGTCCCGCGATGTGTTCGCTTGGACTGCAAAGTACATCCGAGGTGTCCCGCGGACTGTGGCCCAACACTCTTTGAACGTCGATGTCACCACACGCCCCGTGGTGCAGCGACGAAGAAAAATGAATGAAGAAAGGGCGAGCGCCGCAAATGACGAGGTGGCAAAATTACTGGCTGCGGGGTTCATAAGGGAGGTCCAATACCCCCGGTGGCTATCCAACGTCGTGCTTGTCAAAAAAGCCAGCGGGAAGTGGAGGATGTGCGTCGATTTCAAAGACCTCAACAAAGCCTGTCCCAAAGACAGTTACCCCTTGCCCTTAATCGACGAGCTCGTTGACTCCACCGCAGGTCACGGGGTTTTAAGCTTCCTCGACGCATACTCAGGGTATAATCAAGTCCTGATGAATCCGCGAGAAGAGGAGGAAACATCCTTCATCACCCAGCGAGGCACTTATTGCTACAAAGTCATGCCGTTTGGGCTGAAGAACGCGGGGGCCACCTTTCAACGCCTCGTCGACCGCGTCTTTAAGAACCATCTCAGACGGAACATGCGGCTCCAGCGGCTCACTTCAGCGGCTCCAGGAAGCGCAAGAAGAACATGCGGGATCTCCGCAGAATCGAGCAGGGGGAAAGCGAGTCTTAGGGCGCCTTCTTCACGAGGTTCACAACCGCGGTGGCGGAAATCGCGCACGTCGACGAGTCGTCGGTGCGCGACACTCTCATGGGCAACCTGCGCATCGGGGATTTCAAGAACCGCATTTTCTTGAAGAATTTGAGGACGTACGAAAACTTGTGCGCCCGGATCACGGCCCAAGTGTACGTCGAGGATGCCGCCAACCAGAGCTCGCGACCAAGAACTGACAAAGAGATCGTCGCCGATGCCAAGGGGAAGGCAAAAGTGGTCGCGCCGGCGGCGCGCGATGCTTATGTGACGCAGGCACATAACCCCAACAACAACAACACCAACAACAACAGAAACAACAATAACAACCGGAACAACAACAACAACAACAATAACCGGAACAACAACCGTGGAGGCGGCGGCGGGGGTTGGAACTGCTTTGGCGGGAAACCGCGGGGTTACCGAGGCAAGGGAGGTCCCGCGTACAACCCAAATGAAAAGGGCCGCGCCAACCCCGCGTCAGGAGCCAACACCGTGCCGCAAGGCCCAAGTCACGCTCAGGCCAACAACAACAATAACGTCGAGCAGCAGGCGCCCGCGAAGCAGGCCCGGTCTGGACAAGCGACGACGCCCGATGGGTATATCCATACCATCTCGGGCGGACCATCTCCTGCTGGGTCAAGCCAGGCAGAGAGGAAGAGATACGCGAGGGAAAGCCACCATGAACCCTCGGTATTTAGCATCGCCCAAACCTCGCGAGCCCACGAAGGTTTGTCCTTCTTATCCGAAGATGCCGAGGGGCTTCACATGCCCCACTCCGACCCCTTGGTGGTACACGCTCAAATGGGCTCGAAGATGGTAAAACGAGTGCTGGTAGACACGGGATCCTCCGTGGACATCATGTACTATGGCGCGTTCGAGCAACTGGGCATCTCCGAGACATCCTTGAAGCCCTACGCTGGGAAACTCACCTCCTTCTCGGGAGACGAAGTCGACGTGGCAGGTCTCATCGACCTCTGGATGACGCTAGGCACCGGATCCACCAGGAGGACCGAGATGGTGGAATTCACGGTAGTACGCCTGCCTTCGGTGTGGAATGCAATCATTGGGAGGGTCTCCCTGATGAAGTTCCAGGCGGTAGTCTCTATCTATCACCTGAAGATGAAGTTCCCCGTCGATGGCGGGGTTGGAGAGGTAAAAGGCAATCAGGGGGAAGGTCGCGTTTGCTACGCGACCTCTGCAAAACAAAAGTGCCCGGTGTTCATGGTGGAATCTCCCGGCGAGGCCGACCTCGAAGTCCGAGATTTCACGGTCCCCACTCCAGAGCTAGAAAGAAGGGTGATATCCCCTTTCGAGAGCGAGTCTGAGAAGATCTACCTCGGAGAGTGCCTCTCGGGGGTGTCGGCAACGTCGCTAGAAGCCTTGCTCGCCGGGTCCCGCGATGTGTTCGCTTGGACTGCAAAGTACATCCGAGGTGTCCCGCGGACTGTGGCCCAACACTCTTTGAACGTCGATGTCACCACACGCCCCGTGGTGCAGCGACGAAGAAAAATGAATGAAGAAAGGGCGAGCGCCGCAAATGACGAGGTGGCAAAATTACTGGCTGCGGGGTTCATAAGGGAGGTCCAATACCCCCGGTGGCTATCCAACGTCGTGCTTGTCAAAAAAGCCAGCGGGAAGTGGAGGATGTGCGTCGATTTCAAAGACCTCAACAAAGCCTGTCCCAAAGACAGTTACCCCTTGCCCTTAATCGACGAGCTCGTTGACTCCACCGCAGGTCACGGGGTTTTAAGCTTCCTCGACGCATACTCAGGGTATAATCAAGTCCTGATGAATCCGCGAGAAGAGGAGGAAACATCCTTCATCACCCAGCGAGGCACTTATTGCTACAAAGTCATGCCGTTTGGGCTGAAGAACGCGGGGGCCACCTTTCAACGCCTCGTCGACCGCGTCTTTAAGAACCATCTCAGACGGAACATGCGGCTCCAGCGGCTCACTTCAGCGGCTCCAGGAAGCGCAAGAAGAACATGCGGGATCTCCGCAGAATCGAGCAGGGGGAAAGCGAGTCTTAGGGCGCCTTCTTCACGAGGTTCACAACCGCGGTGGCGGAAATCGCGCACGTCGACGAGTCGTCGGTGCGCGACACTCTCATGGGCAACCTGCGCATCGGGGATTTCAAGAACCGCATTTTCTTGAAGAATTTGAGGACGTACGAAAACTTGTGCGCCCGGATCACGGCCCAAGTGTACGTCGAGGATGCCGCCAACCAGAGCTCGCGACCAAGAACTGACAAAGAGATCGTCGCCGATGCCAAGGGGAAGGCAAAAGTGGTCGCGCCGGCGGCGCGCGATGCTTATGTGACGCAGGCACATAACCCCAACAACAACAACACCAACAACAACAGAAACAACAATAACAACCGGAACAACAACAACAACAACAATAACCGGAACAACAACCGTGGAGGCGGCGGCGGGGGTTGGAACTGCTTTGGCGGGAAACCGCGGGGTTACCGAGGCAAGGGAGGTCCCGCGTACAACCCAAATGAAAAGGGCCGCGCCAACCCCGCGTCAGGAGCCAACACCGTGCCGCAAGGCCCAAGTCACGCTCAGGCCAACAACAACAATAACGTCGAGCAGCAGGCGCCCGCGAAGCAGGCCCGGTCTGGACAAGCGACGACGCCCGATGGGTATATCCATACCATCTCGGGCGGACCATCTCCTGCTGGGTCAAGCCAGGCAGAGAGGAAGAGATACGCGAGGGAAAGCCACCATGAACCCTCGGTATTTAGCATCGCCCAAACCTCGCGAGCCCACGAAGGTTTGTCCTTCTTATCCGAAGATGCCGAGGGGCTTCACATGCCCCACTCCGACCCCTTGGTGGTACACGCTCAAATGGGCTCGAAGATGGTAAAACGAGTGCTGGTAGACACGGGATCCTCCGTGGACATCATGTACTATGGCGCGTTCGAGCAACTGGGCATCTCCGAGACATCCTTGAAGCCCTACGCTGGGAAACTCACCTCCTTCTCGGGAGACGAAGTCGACGTGGCAGGTCTCATCGACCTCTGGATGACGCTAGGCACCGGATCCACCAGGAGGACCGAGATGGTGGAATTCACGGTAGTACGCCTGCCTTCGGTGTGGAATGCAATCATTGGGAGGGTCTCCCTGATGAAGTTCCAGGCGGTAGTCTCTATCTATCACCTGAAGATGAAGTTCCCCGTCGATGGCGGGGTTGGAGAGGTAAAAGGCAATCAGGGGGAAGGTCGCGTTTGCTACGCAACCTCTGCAAAACAAAAGTGCCCGGTGTTCATGGTGGAATCTCCCGGCGAGGCCGACCTCGAAGTCCGAGATTTCACGGTCCCCACTCCAGAGCTAGAAAGAAGGGTGATATCCCCTTTCGAGAGCGAGTCTGAGAAGATCTACCTCGGAGAGTGCCTCTCGGGGGTGTCGGCAACGTCGCTAGAAGCCTTGCTCGCCGGGTCCCGCGATGTGTTCGCTTGGACTGCAAAGTACATCCGAGGTGTCCCGCGGACTGTGGCCCAACACTCTTTGAACGTCGATGTCACCACACGCCCCGTGGTGCAGCGACGAAGAAAAATGAATGAAGAAAGGGCGAGCGCCGCAAATGACGAGGTGGCAAAATTACTGGCTGCGGGGTTCATAAGGGAGGTCCAATACCCCCGGTGGCTATCCAACGTCGTGCTTGTCAAAAAAGCCAGCGGGAAGTGGAGGATGTGCGTCGATTTCAAAGACCTCAACAAAGCCTGTCCCAAAGACAGTTACCCCTTGCCCTTAATCGACGAGCTCGTTGACTCCACCGCAGGTCACGGGGTTTTAAGCTTCCTCGACGCATACTCAGGGTATAATCAAGTCCTGATGAATCCGTGAGAAGAGGAGGAAACATCCTTCATCACCCAGCGAGGCACTTATTGCTACAAAGTCATGCCGTTTGGGCTGAAGAACGCGGGGGCCACCTTTCAACGCCTCGTCGACCGCGTCTTTAAGAACCATCTCAGACGGAACGTGTCGGCTTATGTCGACGATATTGTTGTCCGGAGCAAGACCCCTGAGGAGCATCTGAGGTGCTACAAAGTCATGCCGTGTCGGCTTATGTCTTTTCCACTCTCAGGCACAACCGTCTCAGCCGGAACCCCGAGAAGTGCGTCTTCGGCGTGTCATCGAGAAAATTTTTAGGCTTTATGATTAGCGAGCGCGGCATCGACGTAAATCCTGCCAAGGTCGAGTCGATCCTCTCAATGAGGTCACCACGGTCTCGCACCGAGGTGCAACGGCTCAACGGTGCCGTCAACTACCTGGGGAGGTTTTGCTCCCTCTTGGCGGAGAGGTCCCTGCCCTTTTTCGCGGCTCTCAAGCAGAATGACAAGTTCGTGTGGGATGAGAGGCTTGAGCTCGCTTTCTCTAAACTAAAGGCCTTCCTGACGAAGCTCCCCACACTGTCGCCCCCATTGGCGGGCGAAGACTTGCAACTTTATGTGGTCGTCAGCCCCGAGACTGTCAGCGTGGTGCTAACCAGAAAGGTCACGCACCCAGTCTACTTCGTGAGTCGCGTGCTCCAGCCCGCGGAGCAGCGCTATTCCCCAGCAGAAAAGATGGCGCTGGCAGTTGTGACCGCCGCAAGGCGTCTATGCCCTTACTTCCATGCGCACCCCATTCAGGTCCTGTCCGACCTCCCACTTCGACAAATCCTCCACCAGCCCGCCCTCTCCGGGCGAATGACGAAGTGGGCAGTCGAGCTCTCCGAGTTCGACATCAGCTACCTCCCAAGGACCGCCATGAAGGGGCAGGCCCTCGCCGACTTCATGGTGGAGGTCACCTTCCCTGAGACAGAAACGAGCTCGGAAGAATGGAAGGTGTTTGTGGACGGCTCGCGATGTGACGCCGGTGGTGGGGCTGGCGTATTCCTCGCTGGGCCCTCGATCGAGACGGAGTATTCCCTTAACTTCGCCTTCGAAGCCACCAATAACGAGGCCGAGTATGAGGCCATGATCGCCGGGATCGAGATGGCGCTCCTTAGTGGTGCCCGGAAAATCAGGGTCTACACCGACTCCGAGCTGGTGGCGCGCCAACTCAACGGTCAGTACGACACCAGAACGGGGTTCCTGCCCGCGTACCGAGAAAAGGTCAAAGCCTTGGTATCGTGCCTGGAAACCTTCGCGGTTGAGTCCATCCCGCGAACCTCGAACACCAAAGCAGATGCACTTGCAAGGTTAGGGTCCGCCCTCCCCCTTGAAGTGGGGAACCGCGTGATGGTAGAGAGAAAACTCTCGCGGAGTGTGAACAGCGAGGTTCTATCTGTCACCACGGAGGATTGGAGGATCCCGATAACACGGTATGTGGAGAGCGGTGTCCTCCCAGAGGACCCCGCGCAGGCCAGGAAACTGAAAATGCAGGCGGCGCGGTATTGCGTCGTGGGTGGCTATCTTTATCGCCGAGGCTATGCTGAGCCCAACCTGTTGTGCGTCCCAACCGAAGCTACGGAGCACATCCTTTATGAGGCCCATGAAGGGGTCTGTGGCGGCCACCCAGGATGGCGAACCCTTTCGCATAAGATCGCCCACCTGGGGTACTTCTGGCCCACCCTCCGGCAAGACACGAGGGCCTATGTCCAGCGATGTGACGGGTGTCAGAAGCACGGTAACCTCTTGCACGCCCCGACCTCACAGCGTCGCTCCATCCACGCGCCGTGCCCCTTCGCGATGTGGGGGATGGACATCCTTGACCCCTTCCCCAAGGCTGCTGGTCAGGCGCGATACATTCTGGTCATTGTCGACTACTTCACAAAGTGGATTGAGGCTCAAGCAATGGCGAAGATCACGGGGACTAAGGTCTGCGACTTTCTGTGGAAGAACCTCGTCTGTCGCTTAGGCGTTCCCATGACCATCATGACCGACCATGGACCCCAATTTGATTGCGAAGAGACCCGGACATTCTGCTCAGACCTAGGCATAACCTTCAAGTTCTCCTCCGTGGCCCACCCTCAGTCCAACGGCCAGGTGGAGAACGTCAATGCCTGCATCCTGTCCGATCTAAAGAAACGGCTGGGCCTGGCCCAAGGTCGTTGGGCAGAGCTTCTCCCACTCGTCCTATGGACGTACCGCACCACCGCCCGCCGCGCAACCGGAGAAACGCCCTTTGCCCTAACCTACGGGGCGGAAGCCCTAGTCCCGGTAGAAACTCTGGTCCCATCAGCAAGGGTGTTCGATTTCAATGAAAAAGAGAACGAGGCCAATCTCAGGGTCGAGTTGCTCTTCCGTGACGAGCTACGCGAGGTAGCCGACCTTCGCTCCAGGGAATACAAGCGCCGCGTGGCCGTCTACCATAATAAGAGGGTGAGACCTCGATTCCTGGCCACATGCAACCTCGTCCTGAGGCGAACCGAAGGTGGCAAGCTGGACCCCAACTGGGAGGGGACATACATTCTCGGCAAGGAGGTCGCTCCCGGAGCTTTTAAGCTCAAAGACAACGAGGGGCGAACCCTCAGCAAGACATGGAACGTCGACCGATTAAAGAAGTATTTTGTGTAAACTCTCTGAACTCTGTTACTTCTTTTTGTGAATAAAGGGTTATGGAACTTTCAAAATCTCTCTCAAAAATAAAAACTTCGGGTTTCAAGTCCGAACCTCGCTCTTCGCTTGGGGTTGGAGAATCTCGTTTAAAGGTCCACCCCTCGCTTCCCACTTGGGGTTGGAGAATCTCGTTTAAAGGCCCACCCCTCGCTTCCCGCTTGGGGTTGGAGAATCTCATTTAAAGGCCCACCCCTCGCTTCCCGCTTGGGGTTGGAGAATCTCGTTTAAAGGTCCACCCCTCGCTCCCCGCTTGGGGTTGGAGAATCTCGTTTAAAGGTCCATCCCTCGCTTCCCGCTTGGGGTTGGAGAATCTCGTTAAGTCCAAACCTCGCTCCCCGCTTGGTGTTGGAGAATCTCGTTAAATCCAAACCTCGCTCCCCGCTTGGTGTTGGAGAATCTCGTTTAAAGGTCCACCCCTCGCTTCCCGCTTGGGGTTGGAGAATCTCGTTTAAAGGCCCACCCCTCGCTTCCCGCTTGGGGTTGGAGAATCTCGTTTAAAGGTCCACCCCTCGCTCCCCGCTTGGAGTTGGAGAATCTCGTTTAAAGGTCCATCCCTCGCTTCCCGCTTGGGGTTGGAGAATCTCGTTAAGTCCAAACCTCGCTCCCCGCTTGGTGTTGGAGAATCTCGTTAAGTCCAAACCTCGCTCCCCGCTTGGTGTTGGAGAATCTCGTTAAGTCCAAACCTCGCTCCCCGCTTGGTGTTGGAAAATCTCATTAAGTCCAAACCTTGCTCCCCGCTTAGTGTTGGAGAATCTCGTTAAGTCCAAACCTCGCTCCCCGCTTGGTGTTGGAGAATCTCGTTAAGTCTACCTCGCTTCCCGCTTGAGGATGGAGAAACTCGAACAAAATATGCGAGGTCCGAGCAGGGCTCGTGACCTTGGCGTAATTATTGTGCGAGGTCCGAGCAGGGCTCATGACCTTGGCGTAATTATTGTGCGAAGTCCGAGCAAGGCTCGGGACTGTTAGAGATTAATTCATATTTTCATATTTGAAATATGTAGAAAGATATGGAAGATTCTAGAAGCTTCTAGAAGATGCAAGAAGGTTATGGAAGAATGTAGAAGATGCTAGAAGGTTGCGGAAGATTCTAGAAGACGCCGGAAGGTTATGGAAGATTCTAGAAGACATCGGAACCTTATAGAAGTTTCTAGATACATCTAGATTGTTAGAGAACTTTCTAGACTTGTGTGTAATAGTATAGATATCTCTAGATGGATGTGGAACCTTCTAGAGAAGTAGGAAAAGTTCTAGCATGGATTAATCTAGAACTCACTAGACTTGTATTAGACTAGATTGATCTAGAATTATTCACAAGTCATGTAAAGAAGTAGCTTGTCTATAAATAGCCCACCACCCCTCTTTTGCAATCAATCCAAGTGATTCAAGCTTGAGAGCAAAGTGTGAGAGGTGTGAGTGTGTCCCATCAATAAAAGAGTGTTGAGTCACCCGTGTAAGATATTTTGTACATTCACTATATAATACAAAGTCACTTTTGTAAAATTGTGTCTTTGTGTCGGTGGGTTTTCGTGAGTGTACAAGTGTCCTGGGAGGGTCAATTTCCCAACAAGGACCTCGGCGAATTCTTGTGAAAGATCTGAGCAAAACTCATAATCTCGATGCGGAATTAGAAACACCCGGTGTGGCCCGAGTACCACAGTAGTTGTGACACTCGGACCATGGGGTTGGGTGAATATGGACGAGCATATGCAAATAAGCTAGAACAAACAAGCAGTCATGAGAAAAGGAAAATGATATAATAAGGTGGGGCACGTGTGCCCAGATGTTTAATTACAAACCCCGTAGGGCCACCAACAAAGCAAAAATAATAAAAAACAAGCCAGCATCCTTCAAATCTTCGAAGCTTCAGTGACGGGGCCTTCGAGAAGTTCCGGGGCAGGAGGAGGTGTCGTGGACGGCTGGGACTTTGGCACATCTGCCACAGGCTGAGGATCTGTGGCGGCGACTTCCGGGTCTTCCTGAGCGGAGTCTGCCGAGGTAGGTGCCTCGCTGGCCACAGTCCCGTCCTCGTTGAGAAAGAATTCACACTCTCCCTCGAGCTCTTCTCCGTCAAGTTCCCCCATAGTCTCCTCGTAGTTAGGGATGAAGAACTTAATACGGGGGTCGATATGCCCATACTTCGCAACCGCCTGTTTGACCCCCATACAGACGGACTGGTGGAACATCTTCCTCACACTTTCCACCATCTCAGCCTGGAAGGCCTCGGACTTCACATACCTGGGCCCCTCGGCTTCCACCTCCTCGCTAAGCTCAACAACACGCCGTTGGAGCCTGGTAATCTCCTCCTCAGCTTTCTGAAGCTCCGCCTCCTTTTCTCTGAAAAATTGGTGCTCCGCGGGTAGCTGTCCCTTGAGCTTTGCGACTTCGCCCTTGAAGTCCCCATTCTCTTCCTTCAAGCCCTTAGCCTCCTCCTTCGCCTTCCTCAGCTCCTCCCTGATCCTCGCGGCGTCCTTGGCCTCGTCCGCTGCCGCGATCTCCGCGGCGCGAACGCGTTTCTCGGCCTCTGCGAGGTTTTTTCCCCTCTTCTCAATCTCGGCGTCCCGCTCTTGGAGCCTCGCCTCCATCCTATCCATCTTCCTATGGAGGAGGCCGACGCGACCACAGTTATAGTTCGTGAAGAAGGTATTCTGAAGCAATAGGAGAGCACGTTAAAACAAGAACAAAAATAATAAAGCCCGTCAAGAAAAAACAACCCCGTAAGAGCAAGGCATACCATCGCTGAGTAGCGGAGGATCTCGTCGTTAAGGGCTGCCTCCGAGAGGTTGTTGGCCCATGCAACCTCATCGGTCCAAGATGTCCTGTCCCATTCTTGGGACACGCCCCGGGAAGGACCGGGGCAGTGGACATTGTCGGCAGGAGGCCCGGAGGCCGAGACTACTCGGCTCTTCGAGCCAGGGCGCTTGATCATCTCGCCCCCTGGGGTTCCCCCTTGGTCGTCCCCCTTTTGCTTCTTCCTTTTCTCTCCGCGTGGGGACCCCGTGCCCTTTCTCTTGGACCCGGCCTTATCCCCGGATCCTCGGGGAATTTGCGAGGACGTCCTCGCAGCGTCCCCCTTAGACGTCGTCCCCCCGCTCGTCTTCGCCTCCGGCGCCTTCGACGTCGGGGTTGTCGTCTTCGATTACGGGCGGGAGGCCTCGCTTGTGGTGTCGGTTCATTAATAACGACCCCCTTCTGACCTCGGGAAGCGGGGGCCGTAGAAGAAGAAGTCACAGGCCTTTTGCCCTGCGACTTCGAGGTAAGAGCGCCAAGTAGGTCCACTGTCAAAGCAAAAAAGGCATAAAAGTCAGGCAAGAAAGAAACAAGAACGAATTAGCAAGGTTTATGCCCTCGTAGCCTAGAGGCGACGATAAAACAAGGCGGGCTGGCGAGGTTGATAACCTCGCTACCCAGCAACAAAAGAGAAAAAAAAAACAATCCCAGGAAAGAGATTGAGTACCCTCTCTGCCCTCGCTAGGGGGGAGGCTGAGACTCAGGCCGGCCCGCTCAAGCTGGTCTTGAGAAAGATACACTTGGTACGGTGTCTGACTCGCTGTGGCGTATCGGGCCTTAAGTGCCTTAAGCTCATCAATCGTATGCGGGCACACGCACCGAACAAAGGTGCCCGACACCATGGGAAAGTTGAGATATCTCCCGGTGGGGTCTCGGACCAAAAACCAATTCGGTTTCCATGTCCCGACGTTCGAGGGAGCCGTGGTGATTTTGATGTTCGGCGTGCTGAGATTGATGAAGCAGGACCGAGGTTCCCTCCTCGCTAGGAATAAAGCCGACAAGTTATCAAGATTCGGCCCGTCCCCAAGTTCACGACTGCGAATCGTGTAGGCGCACAACAGCCGCCAAGCGTTCGGGAACAACTGCGCGGGACAGATCCGCATGGCCCACAGATAATCCACGATATGCTGGGCCAGAGGTAGCCTGAAACCCGCTTGAAGACTGAAGAGGTGCACGACCGCGCACCTATCGTAGGACGCCAAGGAGCAGCCCCCCTCTTCGAGGAGAGCCAACTCAACTCCCTCGGGCCAAGCGAAGTCCTTGGCAATCTTTTCGAGGTCTTCACGCTCGAGCTCGGTGACCACTCCTCCGGTCAGATGGTCCTTGGGAGAACCCGGGGTCTTCGGAATCCGCTCTTCGAGAACAGGCGGGACGCGAGACACGGCATCAGTAATGTACGTCGCGGGAAAGCTCGGAGGCACGTAGAGAGTGGGAGCCGAGGCCGTGTCTACATCTGACCTCGCCACCAAGTCAGTAACGACCTCATCAGGGGTAGAAGACGAAGCCATTTCAACACCTGACGACGCGCGAAGTCGGAAGAAGCGCGAGTTAATGGAAACCTCGGAATCACTTGAAGAAGGGTCGCTGAAAACCAGCGGAGGTGACCTCGGGTTCTGGGAATCACTAGGTTCTACGCTTCCCACGGACTCCGAAACCTCCTCGTAAAAACCCTCTTGAACTTTGAAAACGAAGCCTGGCGGGGGACTCAAAGAGGCTCTCCTAGGCATGAAAAGAACGACGTCCAGGCCGCGGAAGGCTAACACCTGGAAAAGAAAGAAGTGTTGAGACATCGGGCACAATAACTAGGGAAAAACAATGCGAGGTCATAACCTCGAAGGGAAAACAATGCGAAATCATAACCTCGCGAGGAAGAGAACGCGAGGTCACGACAACAAAAGAAAAAGCAAAGCGAGGTCATAAAAAACGAAGAGCCACGTGGCACCCTAGGGGCTACTCTGACAAGGCAGGACGATGATGGAGAAGTTGAAGCGCCAAAAAGTGGAGAAGTCGAAGCGCCAGAAAGAGGAAAAAAAAAGGGGAATGGATGCCAGCGGTGGAAAGCAGCGGCGGAGACCCTAACGTCCCTTCAATCCGCCTTCAAGGCGTTTGGGTTTCCAAGGATTTCAAAATTCAAAACCGCCGAAAGAAAACGCAGAGACCCAGCCGTCGGTTCGAAGGCGAGGGGTTCGAGAGCAGGGCGTTCGCCGCCCTCACCCCACCGTCCCGCCACCGTGATGCCGGCGCGAGACACCAAGAAACGACCTTCGCCCGCTAGGGCACAAAACCGAGCAAGAAGAGAAAAGAAGGAGAAAAAAAAATGACAAAGGGCGAAGCCCAGAAACACACGCGACACTACCACCGCCGCTCCGCTACCGTGACACCGGCACGGAACACCAAGCAACGCGCCGTCGCCTTTACGGAGCGCGGAGCAAAAAAGCAAACAAGGAAAGATCGAAGGCGAAAAACACCGAAAAACAGGAAGAAGAAGGTCGAG
Organism: Fallopia convolvulus; assembly: GCA_964016875.1. Lineage (NCBI taxonomy): Eukaryota > Viridiplantae > Streptophyta > Magnoliopsida > Caryophyllales > Polygonaceae > Fallopia > Fallopia convolvulus. The sequence goes on from OZ024733.1 coordinate 44,591,789, forward strand.
AGCTTACTTGTTGAAAATCGGCGAAGAAAGGGCGGTGGTGCAACTGGCAAAAGGCGAGGGCTCGTCGGAAACCGTCTGGAGAACCGCTAGCGAAAAACCGAAAAGGCGAAGAAAGAGGGCGAAAATGTTGAGAGAGAAGATGGAAGGGAAGCGTGTGAAATACGCTCTTATAAAGAGCAGGCTTGGGCCTCCCCTGCCCGGAGAGGCTTATTGGGCCTGTCCCTCCTGAACGGCCCATTAAGCAAGATATGAAGAGCAAGCCCAGAAAAGCTCCACCCTTGCAAACAAAAAAAAGAGCCAAGTGTAGAGCCTTGCAAAAAGAGGGCCTCGCAAGATGCCTGCCATGAACCTCGGAACCCTTGAAACATCGCAAAATGCCTGCCCACCTCTCAAACACCTCGTACCCCGTGGTCCTCGAGAACTTATGCCCTGCGGCCCTCGGGGCGAGACCCCCAGGCCATGGGGTTGTGATGATGCTCAAAATGGTAAAGTAAGAAGTGGGCCCGGGGTACGAAGAGCATACAGACCCGACGGGCCTCCCGAGGATGATCCTAGGGCCCACTACCACACGCACCTTTTATTCTAACAAAATTCCTAACCCCGCAAGGTCCTCCGAAACCTTGGGACGAGGTCTACACCTCGTAACCGACTCTACCGACACGCCCGCCCACCAGAGCCACTCAGCTAGCGCCACTCCCCCGAGCCAATCACGAGCTGCCTTGCCTCTAGACCAATTAGAGCCCTTGATCTCGGGCATCCCACATCGGACAATGATCAGAACTCGACTCCCCCATCCTCTATAAATAGAGGAGAATCTCATATGGAAAAGGGGTCGAAAAACATCTTGAACTCAAGAACTATCTTGCTCGTTGAAGATCGACGTGATCGAAACATCGTCAAAAGGCCTCGCTATAGACAAGTGAAGTCCACAAAAAGACTTCGAGTCTCACAAAGTTTCTGCTCACATCAAAGACCTCGTTACACCATCTTGTAAGCCGTCTACACCTCACTCTCATTCACAACAAAGACTTTGTTGCCCAACCTCGCAAGTCATCGACATCGTCCCGCTAGATCAACCTCGCCTAGGAGGTCTCTAACGTTGTTAGGTCGAGATCTCGGATAACCGTAGGAGGTCTAGGGTGTAAACTTCCAAGTGCTTGTAACCTCGTTGGTTTGTAACCTCGTTGATTTGTAACTTCGTAACATTGCAACCTCGTTGTAAAGAAAATCATAAATAAAGAAGCAAGTGTTTGCACAATCGAATATAATAATCCCGTCTCTTGTCTTTTAGCGAACGGTTTATTTCGGGTTTCATCACTGGCGCCGTCTGTGGGAACTTCTTCATCCTAAGTAGTTCCTCGATTCGTGCAAACCTTAGCTTCGATCCCCTCAAAATGGCTTGCCCAAACAATTTCTTCCCTCAACACCCCGACAACATGCCCGAAACTACGCAATGGACAGCCGCGGGGCCTCCGGGCTGCCCGTTCGTGGTCCCTCTGGGATGGACGTACGCCGCCCCGCAAAACCCATTCCCATTCCAAGGCTTCGAGCAGGGCGGCGCACCCCCGAACCCATATCCCTACCCGGCTTATGGGCAATACCATCAGGGCTTCGCCCCTTCGTACGTCCCTGTTCCCCCCCAGGGTGAACCTCACTCCGAGTACGTACCTGCGTACGTCCCTAGGCGTGTGCCGGAGCCTGAGACCTCCACCAACGGCTCGTCAACGGAGAGGCCTCCCCGAGATCCCATGCAGATCTCGCGGTCTCGATCGCGACGATCGAGGCTGCAGGAGCCAGAATTGTCCGAGACAGCGGGGAGCGCGATGCACTACCCGAGGTCTAGATCGCGCAATTCGAGGCCACCACCCCAAGCTCAGGAGGAGGCCAAGGTCACCTCTCCGTTCATGGACGAGATCCGGAACGCGCCAATGCCCAAGGGCTTCCTAAGGCCACAAATGGGGCTTTATGACGGCTCAGCGGACCCTGAGGAGCACGTAAAGCACTTCGCCGTCCAAATGAACGTCATCCATGTAACTGGATTCTTGCCTAGGAAGTAGATGATTCCACTTGTACTCTTCCTGTCATCCATGTCACCGGCCAGATCACTGTCTGTGTAACCAACTAATGTATCAAATGCTGGATTTTTCTTATAACTACAACCAAACTTGAGAGTTCCCTTGATTTATCTTACCGCCTTCTTAAGGGCGTCCATGTGTGATGTCTTAGGAGCATCCATAAACCTGCTTAATACACCAACACTAAAACTCAAATCTGGTCTTGTGTTAAGTAGGTACCTTAGACTTCCAATTAAACTCTTGTACAGAGATGCATCCACCAGATCCTCATCAGCCTCTTGCTTAGTTAACTTGAGTCTTGGTTCCATGGGAATTATACTTGGCTTGCATTCTTTTAAACCCAATTTATCCAGAATTTTCCTTGACAGATTCTCCTGGCTAACGAAAATCTCCCTTGCAGTTTGCTTGACTTCAATCCCCAAGTAATAACTCAATAGGCCAAGGTCACTCATATCGAAACTTTTCTTCATTTCATTCTTAAAAGAATCAATAGCTTCTTTACTGGACCCTGTGATGATGAGATCATCCACATAAATGCCTAAGATCATGGTTTCCTCCTTGCTGAATCTTGTATAAAGAGCATGCTCACTCTTACATCTTTTAAAACCAAGCTCCTTTAAACAAGTATTCAGTTTGCAGTTCTAGGCTATCGGTGCTTGTTTCAAGCCATATAAGGCTTTGAAAAGTCTCAACACCTTCCCAGGACAATTCTTATCTCCATATCCTTGAGGTTGTTGTACATACACCTCTTCTTTTAATTCACCATTCAAAAATGCCGTCTTGACATCCATGTGGTGAAACACATATTGCATGTTTTGCTACAGCAAATGTCATCAATACTCGAATGGTTTCTAGCCTGGCCACTGGTGCAAAAACTTCCTCATAATCAATGCCAAATTTCTAAACATAGCCTTTTGCAACTAACCTTGCTTTATACTTGTTGATTCTTCCATCTGGCTCCTTCTTGACTTTGAAAATCCATCTTAATCCTACTGCCTTGTGACCCTTTGGAAGATCCATGAGCTCCCAGGTACCATTCTTTGTGATTGAATCCATCTCCAGATCCATGGCATTCTTCCAATCCTTGATAGTGAGAGCATCTTCAAACGAGCAGGGTTCATCTTCTGATAGGAAGCACAAGCCAACCTCTTCTTCAACTTCTTGTGTTTCATTGTAGATATCCTGCAAGTTTCTGTACCTGAGGGGCGTGTGATCAAACCTCTCAAGATGCTCTTGCTCATCAACACCTGCAGATTCTTCATCACTCGGCAGTGGAGTATTTTGAACATGATTGCCCAGACTCTGTGTAACACTTCTTGGTGACAATTCTTTTTCCAAAGCTTCAGAATTAGACTAATCAAAAACTTGAAATTCACTGGAGTTTACATCCTCTGGCATCCTTACAGTAAAGATGGAGGAGCCTGCATTAGAATTATCATTTGCATCCCATTTCCAAGAAGCTTCTTCATCAAACTTCAAGTCTCTACTCACAACAATCCTCTCTTTCTTAGGATCATACAGCCTATACGCCTTGGAGCCTTCTTCATAGCCAATTAGAACCATCTTGGTGCTTCTATCTTCCAGTTTTGCAAGATGAGGAGTCACATTCTTCACAAAAGCAATGCTTCCAAACACTCTCAAATGAGTCACCACAGGCTGTCTTCCATGCCATGCTTCATAAGGAGTGACATCATTCAAGCTACTTGTTGGTGATCTATTTAGAACATACACAACCATGTTCACTGCTTCTCCCCAAAAACAAGAAGGAATCTCCTTGCTTTTCATCATACTTCTTGTTGTCTCCATAACAAAACGGTTCCTCCTCTCAACCACCCCGTTTTGTTGGGGAGAGTAAGGGGCTGTCAGATGCCTTTTTATCCCTTCTTGATCACAATATTCCTTGAACTTGTTAGATGTAAATTCCCCTCCTCGGTCAGTCCTTAGCACCTTAATTCTCATCTCCTTTTCCAATTCAACACCAGTTTTGAACTTTATAAAACATGACAGTGCTTCATCTTTATTTTTCAGCAGTTTAATCCACATAAATCTTGAGTAGTCATCAACTAGCAACAAGAAATATATATTACCTCCTAGTGTTGAAGGAGAGATGGGGCCACAAAGGTCTGCATGAATGAGCTCTAACTGCTTCTTTGCTCTATAGGAAGATGAATGTGGAAAAGAACTTCTATGTTGCTTTCCCACCATACAGCCATCACACAACTTATTAACTTGATCAATGTTTGGCAATCCAATCACCATTTTCTTATTGGACAACTTCCTAAGTGTATTGAAGTTCAAGTGCCCATATCTAGCATGCCAAAGCCAATCTGAGTTGCTTAAAACAGACATTAAACACTCTTTCTTCACAGCCTGCAGATTCAGAGTATATAGTTTGTTTGGTTGGCGTTTCACTCTTGCTACCAGCCTTTCATTCTTGGAATAAATACATAATTCTCCATCCTTAACCATTGAGTGATTCCCATTCAAATCCAATTGACCTATACTAATAATATTGGCCTTTAACTTTGGAATGAAATAGACATTAGTGAGTGGAATATGCTCACCTTTTGCACTGGAGAAAATGACAGTTCCCTTGCCATGAATCTCTACATAAGAACTATCTCCAAATTTTATCCTTCCTTCAAAACTCCTATCAAGTGATGCAAAGAGGCTCTCATCCCTTGTCATATGATTACTAGCACCCGAGTCTAAATACCATCTGCTGTAGCCGTCCATTTCTGCCTTATCTTTGAATGCTGGCGCCAACAGATTTCTCTGAGTAATGTCTTCATCAGTAACCATTAACAAGGTAGGTTCTTCATCTTCACCTTTCATCATGAGATTCATCTTATCATCCTTTTCTTTAGCATCACATTCTGATTTGAAGTACCCCATTGTTCCACAAGCAAAACATTTTTATTTTATTTTTATCAAAAGGTTTCTTGCCTTTCTTTTCTCCCTCAACAGTCTGAACTTTGCCCTTGCCTTTATAGTTCTGACTCTTATCATTTTTGAAGGATTTTTCTTTAACTTTCTTCTTGTCTTTAGCCCTCCACTCAGCACGAGTAAGAAGTGTTGTTTCAAGACCTTTTTCACTAAAGTCATGTAGTCTCTCTTCGTGTACTTTTAAGGATCCAACTATCTCATCAAAGGATTTAGTTTTCAAATCACAGAACTCCTCCATGGTTGTGGTTATTTGAATAAATTTGGAAGATGTAGATCTCAATAACTTTTTAACAACGGTTTCCTCATCTATTTTATGACCAAAGCGTCTTAATTTACTCACATTTACATTTAATTTTGTAGTAAATTCATCCACGGATTCATTCTCCTTCATCCTAAGACTCTCATATTCTCTCAAGAGAGTTTGGATCCTTACCTCTTTAATCCTCTCGGCTCCTTCATTCATGGTCTTAATCACATCACAGGCCTCTTTAGCAGTCTTCTTTGCCCCTAATTGAAGAAGTACATCCTCTCCAATTGCCTGGTAAATGGCCGCCAAAGCAAGTTTGTCCTTCTTTGTATCCACTGGAGATGTTCCTTCCACTGCCTCCCATATGCCTTGTGCAGTCAAGAACACTTCCATCTTTATGGCTCACACGTCATAGTTGCACTTGGATAACATTGGATACTGGAATGTGATGATCTTTTCTCCATGAGTTCTAAGAGCGTCTGTCTGGATTCCAGTAGAGTTCAAATTCTCTAACTCTTCTTCATGACTACTTGTCGACATGATTGTTTTTCTTACTCCTTCTATTTCGCTCTGATACCAATTGAAGAAGTATTTAACACATATATCAACAAATACTAATCGATTGTAAGAGGAATTTTATGAACACACACACGAATTTCTTGAACAATACGGTTGCTATCTGTTGTATTGTAATTCTTTATTGATAAGAGACTGTTGTCCACAACCGACATACTTTCTGTTTACGCGTCCTTACATATATATAACACACAGACACATATAACCGTCTAACAACTAACTTCTATAGACAGTTTCTGGACAGTTATGCAACTAAACATAATTGACAGTTACAACCAGTTTATACACACGACTTTTAACACACTTAAATACTTAATAATATAATAGACAAGCTTATATATTTTCAGCATCTTGTGAAACCCAGAAATTTCAAGCACTTATCAAACTTGAAATTCCAAAGCTCTTAGCGTGTGTTTCAAACCATACAAGGCTCTACAAAGCTTAAGCACTTTATGTACGTGGAAACTTCTGATCAACAAATCCTTCTGGTAGTACAGTGGGGCAATGACCTAAATATTAAGTATAGGTACATCCTAATACAATCTTTTAAAGAGATATTATAGTAACCTAGGTCCCATCCCTAAAACTATATTAATCCACAACAATGTCTCGAAACGAGACAATTAAACATAGAAGGTCACACACATCGGACCTAAATTCGGTTCTAACTCAATACTAAATAAACAACAACATGGTCATTATTTCTAACATGATAAAAACCTATTTCATTTCATTAAACACACAAGTTTTTTCCCAATGAAAATATTAATCGGGATTCAATTCCTCAGTTAATAAAATTATACCAGAGAGAACAATGTGCAACCAAAACTCGACTCAGATTGTACTGAAAAAGAACAGAAAAATAAAATATTGTCATTTTATTTTCAAATTCAAAGATTAACTGATCCAAATAATTATGTCCTTATAATAATTTGTTTTTTTTTTGGTCAAATTATAATAATTTGTTTAAGACTTGTTCGTATTAACCTGGCTTTATAACTCGACTGATTAGAATTTTGATACGAACATTAAATCGGGCTCAGATTTCACCAAATTTTTTTATTGGTCTTTGTATTAATCCTCTTGCTAAAATCCAATTCACCTGCACATTCTTTGGATTTGGGTTGATATACTACACTATAATTAATGGACTAACATAAAATTCACGCAATTCTATTTTTTCTTCGTTGAGCAATTTTCTTATACTCTTTATTCTTCTGTATATACCTAAACATTCCTTTGGTTTGTGTTTTTTATTTTTATTTTTTCTATATATATATGTGTGTCTATGCGTGTCAGCGTGTGTTGAGAAATGAGATCGAGTTGCAAATGATATATATAAATGACAAAACACAATTTCATACCGACGTACTACTTATTTCTGCGGCCTAGCTAGCTTATACATAACATACATCCGGTTAAAAACAAGCTAGCTAGCAAGCTAGCTAGGCCGGTTAATTTATTACATAGCAACACATATAGCATGTTTACAATTGATCCACGCGCATACATATAGATTGATTAGTTGACAACTCTACAGTTCTTCCTGATCTCACCGTCGGATCCCGTCAACGGACTTATACTCCCCATTTTCACAATAGAATTAACAAAGTCCGAGAAGAAGAGGCTAAAGTTACCGCTGTAACTCTGCACCAAGCTTTTGGCTGTCGAAGCAGCATCGTCTCCGTCGCTCGAATACAGCTCCTGATCAGAGAGGAGGACGCCGTTGTTGCTGACCAAGTTCTTGAAGTAGTGATTGTCGAATAAATCGGTAGAGTTTTGATCGAGAGAAGTAGTAGTGTTGCCATCTCCTCCTTGAGGGCACAAGCTCTGGAGCTGGGAAACCAAGCTCGACTCCATGGTTGTGTCGGGGGCCCCACTGCCTGAGAAGTTGTATAGCCTTGTGCTGAAGGTTGCACACCTTGCTAATCCTATGGTATGAGCACCTGCACATAATTAATATTGTTGGTTATTTTTCTCCTAAGCCCAATATCAAAAGAGCTTAATGGACTTAACTATGGGCCCAAATTAAAGCCCAAATGCCCAATAGGACAGCAAGGATCGAGAGAGTTTCAAACAAATAACTAAAACTAGATAATTATAAACGATGTATAAGTATATTGCAAAGTGTGCACTTCTAAAAATCTTATCTAGGTTTTGCTAAAGCTGAAAGGTCTTAGGTCTCGGCCTATTTAATCGCTCAGTCTGTGTAGACGCTTATTTAGGACCGCCTAGGCAACCGTTATAGCTGTCTAGGCGGCACCTAATATTTTTTAAAATATTATAAGTGGGTAATCTACCAATCTAGCTCTAAAATATTGTAGATTCTAATAACCTCATCTAATAACACAACCGAAAGCTAGTGCATTAATTATAGAAATTAACCTGATAAGGCGACAAGATCAGTGAGATTGAGGCCGACGTTTGCAAACTTGGAGATGATAACATCCAGAGTACTAAAAGGTGAGGGGAGATTAGCGTTTGCTAATGTTTGGTTGGATATCAGCCCGTCTCTTCTCCCGAGTGGCACTCTCCATGAACGAGGTCCTCCACTCTACACATGCATATATCGATTAACGTACATATGGTCATCATCTATATGGATGACAGGATGAGTTTAATTAATTATATCAATCTATATATGATTGGAGTAACTCACGAAAATAACAGATTCACGGGCAGCTAAGGCCAATAAGTCGGCACATGATACAACTCCAGGGCATGAGCTCTCCACTGCAGTTTTAATTGCATCCACCACTTCGAATCCTCTCACTGAGTTCAGGTTCGGGTTCGCAAACTTCTCTCCGTCACTTCCGTCTAGTAGAATCGATCCGTCGCATCCCTATATATGATCAAATTCAACAAAAAGTACGTACGTACGCAGCAGGGTTAATACCAAAAAAACATAACACGTACCATATGTACGTATAATCACTATTCACTAATGACATAAGTAGTAGGTACGTACATTAACAAAGCAATCGTGAAAATGGAGGCGTAGCAATGAAGCCGCCATACGAGTCTCCTTGATGACAGCGCTTCGGACCTGTTGCTTTACGATCCGGGTAAGATTAGGGCAGGAGGTTGCATAAACATCATAGCTTAGTTGGGATTTTGCACCTATGCTTAGGATCAACAAAATCGCCAGTTTTAAATACCCATCAATAAACCCAATGCATGTTTTGTTTTTCTTCATGTTTTCTTGCAGAATCAACTCGATCAAGGTGAATTTGTTAATTAGTTGTGTACGTAGAATATATATAAGCAAGCTATAGAATTGAATAATTTCGACCAATTAATTAAAAACAATAAATGGCGAGTATTGCATGCATAACTAGTTATTGGTATTCTATTCCAATAAGTTATCCTGATTTCGACCCAAAAAAAAAAGTTATCCTGATTAAGTGATTAATTATATAGGTCAAGTTGTCTCATGTACATCCAATAATTGTATTATAGATATTATATTAACTAATCTCAAAGTGTTACGTAAACTAGCATACAATTTTAAACAACGCTAGACGGATTCTAGGTGGAGAGGGGCCTGCTAGCGTATATATTACAATCTGGAAAAATGGATTTGAGATTTGGTGAACGAGAGGAAGAGAAGAGAAATCAAGAAATTGTTGCGCAAGAAAAGAGCATTTTCATTCAGCTTGTCAGAGTCCGTTATATAGGAGCAAGGCTTTATATGTGAGCCATACAAAAGCAGTACACAAAACGCTGCGTTGCACTTAACTGTAATAATAAGAATAAGAGCAAAATAATACTGACTCTTACTTTCAAACTATATATGAGAAATCAATATATCAACAGCCCCCCTCAAACTGGAGCAGGGGATGAAGACAAATCCATGCCCAGTTTGATTAGAAGATCTTTGTGATGTACAGACGGGAGAATTAATGTGAGCACATCAGCAAACTGGTTGGAAGTAGGCAAGTAGGAAAGTTGAAGTAGGCCATCCATGACTTTCTCCCTTGTGAAATGACAATCAATGTGCAGATGGGAGAATTTTAGTGATGTGAATGGCATACCGATTATCACAGTGAAGAGTGACCGGTTGGAGATTACACTCGCCCAATTCTTGAAGAAGATACACAAGCCAAGTCACCTCTGCAGCTGCTTGAGAAAGGGCCATGTATTCTGCTTTAGAAGAGCTACGAGAAACAGTAGCTTGTTTCTTAGATTTCCAAGCTATTGGATTTGAACCATGTAGAACCACATAGCCTGTCACAGATCGTCGAGGGGTTGGACATCCTTCCGAATCCGAGTCAGAGAAGGCTTGAAGCTTAATAGCATCACCAGGTTGAAACAGCAACCCAGAGTGTGTGGTGTCTTTAATGTAGCAAAGAAGATGAGCCAATGCTTCCATGTGAGACTTGAGTGGTTTTTGAAGGAACTGACTTAGGATTTGGACAGCAAATGAGATGTCAGGTCTAGTGTTGGTTAAGTAGTTCAATTTGCCAACTAAACTTCTGTAGACAGTGGGGGTCTGATAGTGCATCACCTTCACCTTCTTCACCTAGTTTGAAGTGAATGGGTAAGGGTGTGGCTCTGGTGTGTAATTTTGTAACATGTCCATCAACAACCAATTCCTTAGCAAACTTAGATTGGTTGAGAATCAAACAATTGTCTCGATGTAAGACCTCAATACCAAGGAAGAAGTTCAATTCACCAAGGTCCTTGATGCTAAATAGAGTGTTTAAAGCATGTTTAACTTTGCCAATAAAACCATGATCAGATCCTGTCGACAAAATATCATCGACATAGATAGCTAAAACTGTCATGATGTCCTGAGTCTTGTGAATGAACAAAGAAGGATCATGCTGAGATTGAATAAAGTTCAAACTCACAAGAGTGGTTGTTAGCTTATGGAACCATTGCCTCAAAGCTTGTTTGAGTCCATACAAGCTCTTCTTGAGTAAACAAACTTTGTTGGAAGGATTCTCAATGCCCTTTGGCATTTGCATATACACTTCTTCTACTAAGTCACCATGCAAGAATGCATTGTTGACATCTAATTGAAAATTTTTCCAATTCCTTGTCAAAGCAAGAGAAATAAGGATCTTGACTGTTGTCGTTCGTATTACTAGAGAGAAGGTTTCTTCAAAGCCCAAACCATATTGCTGGGTGTACCCTTTAGCCACAAGTCGAGATTTATATCTTTAAATGCTTCCATCAGCCTTAAGTTTGATTTTGTACACCCATTTGCAACCAATTGCTCTCTTATCTGCAGGGAGATCTACAACATTCCATGTATGATTAGTAGATAAAGTATTAAGTTCCTTATTCATGGCAAGCACCCACTTTGGATCCTTGGAAGCATGGGAATAAGTTTTAGGTTCAGAAAAGTGGGGAGTAAGATTAGTGGAGCAAGCTGCAGGGGCAAAGAAAGAATGAGAAAAACCATCTAAAAGAGGGAATTGTGTCACAACATCAGAGAAATTGACCACATAATCCTTTAAGTAGGATGGTGGAATGTGAGGTCATTGAGATCTTCTTGGAGGTGGATTTGGAGAGGGAGAAACATTTGTAGAGGGTGAAGAATTGGAGGTGGATGGATATTCTTGTGTATGAGTAGGAGAAACAACTTCATCAAGTGAGGATGGTAAATAGTGTAAAGGATCAGGTGATGGTGTTTCTGGTTCACTAGGAGTAGTGAATGGTGTTGAATTAGGAAAGAAAATAGGATCAAGAAGGTTTTCTGGGTTAGGAAGAGGAAAGGATGATGAGAGTTTGATGTTAGGAATTTGACGGGGAAACATAGATTCATGGAAATGGACATCCCTAGAAACATGTATTTTCTGTGTTTCCATATCTAGTACTTTATATCCCTTGGTAGCAACTGGATAACCAAGAAATAAACAAGATGAGCTCCTAGAATCAAACTTGCTTCTATCTCTTTTGAGTGTGGAAACATAACAAAGACATCCAAATGGTCTTAGATGAGTGTAATCAGGGAGTGTCCCATGTAGTTTTTCATATGGAGTGAGAAAATTGATGCTAGCTAAAGGAAAGCGATTGATGAGGTATGTAGAAGTTAAAATGCACTCCCCCCAGTAACAATCTGGTAAGTTAGACTGAAAAAGAAGAGTTGGAGCAGTCTCTAGCAAGTGTTTATGCTTTCGTTCAACTACCCCGTTTTGTTGTGGTGTATCCACACAAAAAGTTTGGTGTAGAATACCATGAGAGGAAAAGAAAGTTGTGGCATGCAAACTATAGAATTCTCCACCATTATCCGACCTCACAGTTTTGACAGAACATGAAATTGCTTTTCAGCAAAGAGGATGAAGTTTTTAAGGATGGGAAAGGCATTACTCTTATGAGTCAATAAGTGAACCCATGTTGTTCTTGTGTAATCATCTACCACACTAAGAAAATAACTGAATCCATTGTGTGTTTTGACTTTGTAAGGCCCCCAGATATCTGTGTGGAGAAGTTGAAAGGGATAGCTAGTTTGTATTTTGCTAATAGGAAAAAAAGATCTTAATTTGTTGTCTTGCTTTGTGACAAATGGTACATAACTGATGTTGTTTGACACATTTAAGAAGGGAAAATGATTCATTGATTCAAAAGTTACATGACCAAGTCTGAGATGCAAAAGTTCAAGTGACACAGCACTATGAGAATAAACTGAATTCAAATTGTCTAGATTGTTATTACAATCCTGAAAATTGGAATGAGAAAAACTAGTAGAATTAAGCTTGTGGTTGGATCTCCCTTTTCCAGAATGGTCATGAGAGGAGGTAGAAAGGTAAAGAGTAAAGACCTCTTGAAACTCTACCAAGTACCTGAGGCGTGCTCATTGAATGGTCCTGAAGAAGACATTCAGTTGGAGTGAAAAGTACATTAGAGTGAAGATCACTAGAAAGTTGGCTAATAGACAACAAATTGAATGTGAATTCAGGAACATGTAACACATTCTTTAGAACAATGGTTAGAGAAAGTTGAATAGTAGCAATGTTGGAGATGTTTGCTTGTTTATTGTTAGGCAATGTGATAGAGTTTGTTTCAATGTAAGGTTTATGCTCAGAAAATAGGTCTAAATGGGGAAAAATATGATGTGTTGCTCCACTATCGATAACCCAAACATGAGTGTTACCATAAATTGAGAAACAAAATGATTTACCAGCTAACATGCAGGATTTGTTGGCATTTGCGGAAGAGCCTCCAGTCTGTTGTTGATCCAGCAAAGCCATCAATCTATCATATTGTGCTTGAGTAACCATCATGTTTCGATCTGAATTCTCCTTGCCTCCATCTCCTATAGATGTATTACCAGCAAAATTCTTCTCTCTATCTTTGGGATAGCCATTAACCTTGTAGCATCGGCTCAAGGAATGCCCCGGAACCTTACAGTGATCACAATAATAATTGACCTTCTTCATCACATTGTTTGGACTGCCAGCTGTGGAGTTGTTAGAGCTAGAACCATGAGAAGAACCATTGTTGTTTCTTCCACCACTAGTGTTTTGATGACCTGACTTTGGATTGACATTCTGGCCATTAGACTGGTTAGAATTGGAGGAGCCCTGGTTAGGCTTTGGAAACACACTCAAGGCAGTAGAGTCACCAACCACAGGTGTGGGACGGCTGGTAAGACCCCTTTGTTTTTCCTCATTTAAAATCATTTGATATGTCTCTCCAAAAGTGGGTGTGGGTTTCATCATCAGAATATTAGCACGTATAGCAGAATAGGACTCATTCAAACCAACTAAGAAGTGCAGAATTTGTTGATTCAGAACCATCTAAGGTGTGCTAATCATGTTATTGCAATGGCTAAACTTAGGCATTTCAAACAACACCATGTATTCATCTCAAAGGCGTATGAAATTTGTATAATAAGAAGCAATAGAAACATTACCCTGAGTGATATTGAACAGTTCTTTCTGGACGTACTTGATAAGTGCAAGCCAAACTCGGTTGTCCATAACATTCTCGAAGTTGTTGCCTAATCTGAGCTGCAGTGTCGTAGTAGAGCTGTGACACCCTTATACCCTATGACGTAGACTTTGTAATAACTTATTTCACATATAAACATATAATTCACATATAAGCAGCTATCCACATAAGCATAAAGCAGAAAGCAACAACCATAAAGGGTTGCACACACACACACATATAAGTAGTTACTTCTTATACTAAAACATCCATTACTCTAACTTCTATTACAACCCAAAATGTCTATGATGCAAAATGAGGAGGAGAAGGTTGCTTAGAGCTTCAGCCGGCCGACCTGTATGAATGTGACCTCTAACAGAGACACACGTCAGCAAAAACTAGCTGAACCAGAAAAATTATTTTGCGATTTACGTGAGTCGCATACTCAGTGAATATAAACCATCATCAATTATCTCACATAGAGTCAAACATTTAATCCATGTACATATACATACATTTTATACATATTTCATATAGGAATTTACTATGCAAATGCAAATGACGATGTATCCGATTCATTATTCTGTGAACTGTTCAAGCCTGAATCTGCCCCGGGTTTCCATTACCGACTCTTTTCCATTACCAACTTTTCTTTTCTTTTCTTTTTTTTTCCATTATCGACTTTTAGGCATCTTAGGCCTCATTTGCTCATATACCATCTCTTAGGCATCTTAGGCCTCATGTATGACATGTAGGTCTCTTTTGTATACAAATTCAGGGCAAGACAGTCACAGGTCCTTTTAATCTCATTGCAATATGCTATGAAATCAAGTGCATCATGTAACCATATATCATATGCCATCTGTTAACATACATTCTGTGCAAACAACTTTGGAAATTTCAGAGCTATCACGTATAACACATATATCCATATAGTTCATATAGCATATATATCCATATAGCACATAGGGTTGAATCTCCGATCTATACTCACCTGTTTAGGATAGATACTATATCTCTCCCCCTTGTTCTTGACCACGATCTATGATTGGTGCTCCTATATGTAACCCAATGAAACTTAGGCTATTTACTCTTACAAATCCTAACCCTAAATGCAATAAAATGCCAGAATGCATTATAACTTCTTATGCATAATTCCAAATCTTTTAAAACTTGACAACAATAAACTATATATATAGAAAAACATTTTTCTAGTTCAAACCTTTTTGAAAAACTTGATCAAAGGGCTCCCTAATATCCTTACAAAACGAAACCCTAAAAATACTCTGAAATCTTTTACCGAATATAAATCCAATATCGAAAACACCCTTTGAAAACTATAGATCAACTAATTTCTCAAACAAAAGAAACTATAAATCTAGATCTGGAAAAATTAGGAAAATCCAAATAAACTATTAACTAATTAAAAACTTACCAAACCACGCTTATACGTCGAGATTAAAATCCGATAGAAAAGATCTTGTACCAGATTCAACAAAAACAACCGAAAATAACCAAATTCAACTTCTTCTTTCTCTCTTATTTTTCTTTCCCCTCTCTCTTATTTTTCTCATGATGTACGAAGCTTATGAAGTATCAATTCACATACATGTAATAAGCCAAAGTCGGCTAAAAATACGAAGTCGGTTAAAAAAAATTCAAAATTGTATTTTTCACCCTCAAATCTCCTTTAGTACAAACTTTACTCTGAAATAATTAATAATTAACTTTTAGTTAAAAACTTTTTAAAATATAATAAACTTAATTCGAAAATAAATATTACTTTTAAAAACTCACTATATATCATGTCAATATGCCATGTATATGCTTCTAATATTATATGAATGCAAATGACATATGCACTTTGGTCGGGGATGTTACAAGAGCAATGTCTCCGCTATCCCCTTCTCAACGGAATGCAAGAGCCAAGCGATTACCATGTTGTTTCACCGATTCCATTGCATCTCAAGTGTCGATCCAGTAGCTGGTTTGACATATCCACCATTAACAAAAGCAATTTTGTTTTTCGTCATTAGCGAAACATCAACAGCCCTTCGCCACTGGTGATAATTGGTCTCGTTGAGAAGCTGAGTAGCGAGAGAATAGTTGGGATGATCAGAACGATGTAGATACAACCAGTGATTCGGATCGGAGATCGCGAATTCGCTCCCAGTCCGTAGATGTAAGTTTGAGCATGAATCGCCACTCGCGAACACCATCGCATCCATCTGTTCCTCCAAATTAGCCATACCACTAAGAGAAACGATCAATCGAGCGAACAAATTGGTGCGGATCTATGCTCTGATACCATATTACAATCTGGAAAAATGGATTTGAGATTTGGTGAACGAGAGGAAGAGAAGAGAAATCAGGAAATTGTTGTGCAAGAAAAGAGCATTTTCATTCAGCTTGTCAGAGTCCGTTATACAGGAGCAAGGCTTTATATATGAGCCATACAAAACCAGTACACAAAACGTTGTGTTGCACTTAGTTGTAATAATAAGAATAAGAGCAAAATAATACAGACTCTGACTTTCAACAATATATGAGAAATCAATATATCAACAGTATAGACGTACAGTCTAATTAAACGGGTGCCTAGACGGTCTCCTGGGCGGGAAAGCTAGGCGGACTAGCACCTTCCAGCGCCTAAGCGGGATCTAGATGGAACTAGGCGGAGATTTTTAGAACAGCGCACTAGTATGTGCATTAGGATTGTCCAACGGGTCAACCCGACCCGCAACCCGTAAAAAATAAATTCGACCCGTGATCCGGCCCGGGTTTGCGGGTCGGATCACGAGTCAACCCGTTTGATGCGTTTGAATGGATCAAACTAGTCAATCGGATCTGTTTCGACCCGTTTGACGCGTTTGACTGGATCAAACTAGTCAATTGGATCCGTTTGGACCCATTTGACTAGTAAAATTCTGTTTCTCCTTTTCAAACTACAACAATAACATTTTATTTTTATTTGCGGGTGAGTCGGATCGGACTACGGGTCGACCTGGACAGCCCTAATGCATGGCGGCTGTAGCCTGTAGGAAAATGGATTGAGCACTAAGAAATAAATAATATTATATTCCATCGAATTAGTTATATACTAAGCTTATACCTCCAGTATAAAATTTACAAGTAGGTTTAGAATTAGTTGTGGCTAAAAAGTTTAAGCCTCGATCATCTTCATAATGTGTATATATCAAGTCACCAAACTAAGCACTAAGAATTAATCAACAAACAACAACGTAAGATTAAGGCTTATTCGTTTGACATTATACGTGTATATATACACATATATCACTATAATTTGACAAGATTGAATAAGTAATTGTTGATGAGTGACACATGACTTACATGAGAATGTTTTGTGTATTAGAGAAATGACCACGCAGGAAGGTCATCCGATCGATCTCGAAAAGTTATAAACCTAATATCAATAGTTTATTAAACGATTTTTTTTTAAATTTTCGACAATGGTAAGTTTAATTTTGCAAAACCGCAATTTACAATTGATTGTGCAAGATTTTATAACTAAGCGTATACGAATGATATATCGAGTGCACATGATCTTAAGATTGAGTGTACACCATGCGTACTGAGAGTATAAGATTTCCAAATTCAGTGTGCATCGTTTTATGACTAGGTATGTAACTCTTTTCAGTGAGTAAAAAAGTGATGCACAACTCAATAAGAAAACAGCTCTCGTATGATCATGCATACTCGATCGGTAAGAAAATGGTACAAATTCGGTTATAATATCATGCACATTCAATATGAAATGTTGTATACTAAGGTATAAGATCATGCACACTTAATATGAAATGTTGTATACTGTACATGGATTTAGTTTGACAACAACTAAATGATACAATAGCTAGACATTGATTTACATTTAAGGATGAAAGCTGGCAAACTAAGTTACGTGATCAATTTAATTAGTATAAGCAAGTAATTGGGATCTCGTGGATGAGCACTGACGAAGCTAAGTTAAATTACGTGATCAATTTAAAAAAAATGTAAGAGCTTCCACTAATTACGTTGCATGCGCGACGAGTTGAAAACTGGGAAATTATACTTAAATTAAATGTGCTTGAAATAATGGTCTCTATTACAGTAAAAAATATTGAAGCAATCAAGTTTGATTTGAGTGCCCTTTTTAGGCGGCGAAGTTTTGTGTTTATTCACGAATCAAAATAGTAGCATATCTATACTTCTATATCTATATCTATATTTATATCTATACTTCTATATATACTACTATAAAAGCGTAGATAACTTTCGATCTCGGCCATCCAATTTACTTAAAAATGCGTGTACTATCGTGCGGTTGTTAAAAATCCGTATCTTTTGATCACAACCGTCCAATTTCATAAAATTGCGTGTACCATCGTGCGGCTGTTATTAATTCATTAATCATTATTTTTCAAGAATAATTTCGTTATTCTAACGTTCATCGAAATTCGTGTCGTTATTGCTTAGCTCTTAAGTAATATCGGGATATATATTCTTGGAAAAGCGTGCCCGACTTATGTGATATTTGGATGTGAACGGGCAATTTTTACATGTCTCGAAAAACGTGTCCATGTTACTTCGCTCTTAAGCAAGCTCGGATCAGTTCGTTTCTTAGTTGTGAAGAAAGCTCGTATACGTAAAATTTTGATATTTTAGTGTTCGTTGAATTTCATGTCGTTATTGCTTAGCTCTTAAGTAATCTCGGGATATATATTCTTGGAAAAGCGTGATCGACTTATGTGATATTTGGATGTGAACGGGCAATTTTGACATGTCTCGAAAAACGTGTCCATGTTACTTCGCTCGTAAGCAAGCTCGGATCAGTTCGTTTCTTAGTTGTAAAGAAAGCTCGTATACGTAATAAAACAAGTTTTTATACATTGGATGGCGCGAAATCAATTAAATTAATACCAAAAAAACCTCTTTAAATAAATTTACGGAAATGTCATTTTACATATCTCTACACTAATGAACTCTCCGTCTTATAATCGCCGCGCAACGCGCGGCCTAATTGCTAGTATTACAAAATCAATTGATGCACAGATGCACTAATTTATAATCCCTAGCTTGCGCCATCACCACCATCTTGTCTAAATGCAACTCACTTACTAAATTAATTAAGCACTAACCAAGGCAAGTTCAAGTGATCAATTTAAAGTTGTAATCCACTAATTAATTACGTTATTTATTTTTTTTGTCGAAGGGAAATTTAGGGTAAGGGGATGGCGTCTCACTCCAAGAACAGGAAGACTCAATGGCTCAAAGAACTCTTACAAGGGGATTTACTAATTAATTACGTTATTTACGTACGTTGCATGCTCGATGAGTTGAAAACTAGGGTTTACATTCTCGTGTTTGAAAATTGAAATAATTGATTTTTCATGTATGACTGACGAACTTGAGTTTGGTTTGATGTACCCTTTGTAGGCGGCTAAGTCGACCTGTCTGTTTCTTCACGAACATGATTGGTAGATTACGCTATCCTCCAAATACAATGTGTAAAAGCATAGTGTTGTGTGTGTGTGTTTTTTTTGTAACAAATACTACATGCCTAAGGGCTTATTACTAAGAAAATCTAGTGGAAATCATATGAAGTTTAGTGACCCCTCTACAATCGTCTAACAAAAAGCTAACAAATCTGAAGAATCCCCTAAAACATGAAAGCCAAGAGGGCAAGTAAAAGAAAGCTTAGCTTAATTATTAACAATAAGATTAGCCTCCCTAAAACTATGCATGTCAAATTAGGACATTCCAGTTCTTTTTAATGAAGCCATAGCATTTCTATTAGGAAGTATTGTTGATTAAGAACTTAAATAGTTATTACCAGCATAATATCTGCTTCATTTTTAGTACGCTACATGTGTATTCTTTTTAAAATATCATTCAAGTGATATATGCTACTCAGACTTAAAAACTCATTTAAATGAAACAATATTAAGCTTCAATTGACAATTGAAAATCAAATGCAGCGAATTTGACAATTGAAAATTTGAGGCAATTAGATATAAGCTTCAATTGTACTCTCGACCAAAAACCAAAAACCTGCACACTTGACAGGATTCGTCCATTAGGTATTTGCCTACCGACTACAAAAAAAGATAAATAGTACTAGCAAGTGTTAAAAAAAAAAAAAGGCAGCTTACATCATGACTTAAATACGAATCTCTCTAATACAATTGTAGATAGCACATTACGTACACATCACCCATGCATCTCACCAAGCATACACAATTCCGAGATGAATTTGCACAATCAGTCTTTGTTATCAGACGATTTGTCCTTGTCCTTCCTTTGCCCACCCAGAATACGCGATATCTGAAGTCCTCTACTGAAGGCTTGGTTGAACAGCATACGCGTCTGAAACTCAGACACAAATGGGAACCAAGCAAGAAAGGCAACTGGAGTGAACAGAAGTAATCCCATCACTATCTCATACCCACGAGCTAGAGTCATAACAGAACTCCATATCCCAAACTTGCGTACAGCAGGTTTCAGAGCTTGAGCAATCTGGCAATAAATAGTACAGAAAAACATCAAAACCCAAACAGCGCAAAAAACCAATTTGAAAGTTTTTTAGAGCAAGGAAGCTAGCATAATAATAATTGCATAAAGCTCACCTGAAGCAAACCCCAACCGGTAGGCATGAAAGCCAGAACGCAGACTAAGATGTCTTGCACCGTCATGTGTGGTATCGCAAAAAGGATAACTAGGATCGCGATAAATGTCAGGAAAATCATTCCTTTGATGAGTCTGAAGGCTAGTTGAAAGTCTGCACTGAACTTCCTCCTCCCAATGGAGACAGTCTGTTGAAGCATGAAATAGGTTTTAGAATTTCGGATTAATATGCAGGAAAGACATCAAACAATGGTTCGCAGCACAATTTAAGCCATGAACAGGACTAAATAGAATTCACCCTAAAGCTTTCAGCCATGAAATTCTGCATTAACTTCATCACAATCATAATGCTCAAGGGAAATTTGAAAATCATTATGCCAGTTTCTAGAAAATAAAAATTGATACTTGCCTTCATCACGAATAATATCAGGAAGATCACCAACCATGACATGCCATACACCTGAAAGAACACATAGTTACAACAGAGTCAGTTCATAGTAACAGAAACAGTGGACAAGAAAATAAAAGTTGAATGTAAAAAGTCTACCAGAAAGCTTCTATTTTGCTTTGTGAAATTCAAGTGATAAACAAGCCCATATTGATAAATGAAGAACCGCAATGCCAACAGTATCTCAGCAATGATACCACGTGTACCAGAATGATGAAGATGTTCTTGTTCCTCTTCCCACCAAGATTCCCAACTCTTCTCCGGTGGGACACCAATTCCACCCCGATTGTTTATCCATTTGTTCCAATCATTCCAATCATCAACAATTTTTTGCCACTCAAAACCGGAAGGATTAAACAAGAAAGGAGCAAACAGCCAGGTGCCAACCATGAACCACATTGATATGGTTGTCAAGACGTAACCTACTGCACCTCTATAAGATTGGCCAAAAAGCTGATAAACGATCAGCAATATCATGAGTTCGATTCCTTTAACAAAGTGGCTGCGAGAGTAGAGCCTGTAGTTTTCAGCAAATTTGGCATGAAACACAACAAATCCTCGACCAGTAGGCCTATACTTTGCACCCCCATGAAGCAATGTCCTTCCATAATAGTGGGTCTTTGTACCCAATGAGAACGTGAAGAAAACCGGCGCCAATTGCAATTGCATGAGAATGAAATCACTGAGAGCAGTTCGAAACCCTCTTTCTAATCCAATTTCCACTATCATAGGCAAGGCCATCAAAAACCCAATTTGAACAAAAGACTGAGAAGCAAGCGCCACTTGAAGAGGCTTGTTGTTTCTAAATGCCTTTTGGTTGCTTAACCCTTCTTCAAGGCCGCTGAGGACAAGATAGAGTCGTCCATAAAGGAAAACATATACAATAAGCACTGTAATCTGTGAAACAGAGACAAAAGTTAGGAAATCAATTTATTGAAGGGGGGAGGGGTATAGAGAATGATGGAATGTGTTTAAATTCTATAACATACAAGTGTGCTGAAGTAGAAACCAATGGTAGTGAAATAACACGAAAGCATCCGGAAAAAGTCAAAACGATGACCAAGCCTGTATACATCACGACTCAATGTCTGTTCTCCGTTGCCATTTGCTATTTTTGCTTCAAACATTGAAATCTGATTAAGCCCCACATCTCGACCTTTTCCAACTTGTATGTACTCATGATGAGTAATATTGCCCTCACGAAGAGTGGAATTGAATCCTTATATTAGCAAAATAAAAGAAAGTCAGATTGTTAATCATATACTAGTGCAAAAAGAAATACAAAATAAGTTTAGAAAACAGAGAGAAAAAGGTCTGAAGTGGGGGGTGGAATTATTGAGATTAGGAGGAAGCATGTTGTCCAACATACCAGCAAATATATCTTCACTCAAGTTGATAACTTTTGATGCTTTACTGACTCCACCACGAGTAAGGTGAAACAGCCTGTCAAAGACATCTGGATGACCATAGTGGAAGCGCACCCTAAGATTATTGCAAAAGTTTGCAAACTATGTTAGATACTGCAAAAGTTTGCAAACTCAACTACTGTAAAATTGACTTGGTGGAAAAAAATGATTCGGCCGGGACTTACCTCAGCGGGTTGGCCAACAATCTTTGACCAATAGTAACAAAACTTGTCTCTTGATTTGACATGAACCAAGCAAGGGAGGAAACACTGCCACAATAGAAATAAGAAACTATGGAACATAATTACCAGACATGAGGCTTTTGAAAAATCCAGAAAAGAAAAGAAGGAAACCTTCCGGTGAAAATATGTTCCCTAAGTCCAAGAATAGTAGGCATCCTGACACCACCATGCTTTGTAAGAAATTCTTGAAGCAGGTTTCTCATTTTTAAAGCTTCTTCCATGTAGTTATCCTTCACAAGAAGACAAGTCAGTAATCAGGAAGAGAAGTGTATTTCGTACAAAATCCAACAGAAGGGAGGAACACCACTATCCACCTGATTCATATCTATGGTTTGCAGGCCTTCTCCTCGAGTGAAAATTATTGCATGATTCTGATTCTCTGGCTTACCCTCACCCAAGATAGCAGGTCCTGGGAGTTTAATCTTATAGATTAACTGAAATGACAACATTGCGAGAGTCTTAGTAGAAAGTTAACTAATCTCCAGCAAATCATTTGTGGAAGAAGTTGAACTTGATGCATTTCAAAACTGTAATGTTTACATGTATTCATTATATAGTCACCTGGGTCACATGGCCAACATGCATTAATTCCGTTGCCAATGTTGGCATGTACTCTTTTTGTTTTTTCATACGATTTCCAAACTTGGTAATTCATACGGAGTAACACTTGGAACATATTTATGATTGAACTTCACAAAAAGTAAACTGGAATACCTGATCCAAATTTTGTTCTGGTTCCATGGAACCACTAGATTTTGGCAATGCTGCCTTCAATCCCTTCACAAGAACGGAATAATAGACCTTATGTATCTTCTTCGACCTGTCCTTGCTAGACTCTTCAACTTCATCAATGTAGGCTACACGTAAGGATGGGTATCTGCCACCAAAGATAAGTACCACTAGTTTGAAGATTTAAAGGGAAAAATGGGCATGGACTGTTCACACTTTTCTTCTTCAGTCAGCAAGATGGTTACACTAAAAAGAAACATACGTTGTCATAAGCCTCAATATATCTTGTGCGCGTGGATCACCAGATCGTTTATGAATCCCATATTGCTGGCATGATACTACATATGTAAATTTCATGTCAGCGACAGCTTGACACTGTGCCCAAAGTGACCGCTCTCCTTGTAGGTGATCCTCAGCATTTGACTCAATAGCCTTGTAGCCCTCCATTAAGACTTCAAAAGTAACAAGAAGTTTTAATATTAAACAGCTCGTAGGTGCCTTCCCAATAAAATTAGTACAGAGTACAGACTAAAAAGAAGGGGGTACATAGTTCAAAGGGAAAAAAAGAAGTTAACAGAACTAGGAACAAGTACCCTCATCTTTGGCCATATCAAGGAATGCTTGCAGCTCCAAAGCTTTCCTGTAGTACATCATACCCCTAACTGCAAAATTAACAGTTGTTAGGAAGCAGCGTATCAAAATAACATGCACAGCAAAAATTCTCATATCCATACTAAATTAATGCTCAGGGCAATAAATAATGTAATTTCTTTTTATGCATCCATTTGTTGCCCGTCCAAGTAATTTCTCACTTTTCAAGCTAAGAATATATAAAGGGAGGTGGGAGGGAGACTGGGGGATAGAGGGGATGATACCAGTTCTGGTCAAAGTCTGGCCTCTGTATGATGCCCAAAGACGTAATTCTTCCTGTAAATCTTCATTTTCTTTAACATCTTCTTCAGTGAGACAGTTCACTCGCTCCAAAAAGTTCTTCCATTCATCTTTTTATCAGAAAAAGAAAAATTGTATGGTAAGAAATTTTCTCACGCGAATCGTGTCTAAGATACCAAATAACGTTCATATATCACTCTGGAGTCCCCGCCAACCTGGGTAGATCTTTTGCAAGTAAAAAAGGATGGAAACTCCGTCTTCATTTTGTGATTCCAATTCTCTTACTGAGAAAAGAACCTCCTCAGTGTAGTAAGGAGTTAATACACTGCAGAAAGAATTTTAATGAAGTTCTGAGTAGAGAAAACAAGAAGGCACATTGACCCGAGAGTTATACAACAAAGAAATTATAAGAAAAGCATAAAGTCTAGAGTTCTGGAAACTTACGAGAATGAAAGCATATTGCGAACTTTAGGAGCAGATGGCATATCCATAAACAAGGAATTTGAAAAGAAAGACATACGGCGCCTAGCATCCAGATTTGATGGAACATCCATAGCAGACTCCTTCACAGTGAGCAGCAAGTCAAGCCGTTTGATCTGCCATGAAAAGAATCCAGAGTTCAGGACTTGGACAAGCCATAATATAGTTCACAAATCATAATTAATTCTGCAATCATGAACCTTCTCTTTCCAGGCTTCTGTTGCCTCAAGTGGGAAATTAATTGCCCCCGAAGATGCAAATAGCTGATACTGCTGATCAAGGGGAATAATTCCCTCATGCCTTGACCCTCCATGTATAGACTCTAATAAGCTAGAACAAATAAAAAAAGGCAGTGAGAAAAGCACCAAGATAGGCAGGGCCTTCATGATGAAATGCAACACAGGATAAGCTTCACCTAGATAAAGGATCTTCCATGATATCCCTTGTCACCACTTCCAACATGTCCTGGAAAAGAATTACAACCCGATCCCTCTGCTCTGGCATATTATCTAGCTGAAAATTTTGAAACTGTTAAATAACGGAAGTTTGTCACCATACTCATAAATACATACACATGCCAGGACTGATTTACCAAGATTTTGACAAGCTCGACAAAGTGCTCATAGAGGCTAGGAAGGGCACTTAGCCTGTATTCAGCAATAAGATCACCAGCTTCTATATGCTTTTCAACTTCAGAAAAGATATACTCAATCACCCTAAAATTTTAAAAAGCTCAACGTTTATATTGGTATAAATTTCAGTAAGTCAGCCATGGAAGTAAATTTAAGAACTTACTTCTTTTCATGGTCACCTTGGACCATGATCTTAATAATGCTTTTAAAAGATGCATAGCACTCCCTTACAGCACATGACATGTAGTCATCCGCTTCAATCCTCTTCTTCAGCTCATTCTCACCATCCTTTCCATGACTGTCTTTCGCCATATCCACAGCAATAGGAATCTGTATGGCATACAAACTCAAATTAGAATCCAAGAACTATAATATATCTCAAATGAAACAATCGGAAAAAATCTTTTTTCAAACCTTGCTAGCCAGCAAGAAAGGAGGCCATTGTATGAGCTCCAGATCACGGTCCGCCCAATAAGGAACAAGCAGCAAATCCTTCTCCCTAAAAGGTTTACATTTATATATTATAAATGAATAAATACAATTGTCTTAGATTTGCACAGTACAGTCCGTACGCTCAGTTGCATCACAAGCAGGATTTGCAACCGGGGAAATTTCAGATAGCTATGATATATGGTATTTTATGATCAATATACGAGTTTGATAAATGTCTTCATAGGCCTAGGTGACGACCCCCTTCCAGGATTAACAAAAATATAATTCAAAAAAAAAGGTATTTGCAGCCAAGATACCTATCATTGATGAGATCTTCTTCTCTGAAACTAGTGATGATTTGATTCCACAGCTGAGCAAACCGGGCAGCCTCCTTCTCTTTGTTCGATGGTACCTGACACATTCAAATAATGAGCCAGGAGTGTATACAGAAAGGCTGTTTGATACAGCAGCAAGAGTAAAAATTAAAAGCTGCTTCTCTAATCCATATATTTGGGGAAAGACCTGACATCAATATTAACTCAAATAGATAGTAGAAACCAATCAAAGTGAATTTCTTCTCTTTTTTTTGAGCAAAGTCAAAGCGTATTTTCAGAAAATCTCACCGTAGCAAATCTCCTAGATAAAACAGCCTTAAATCCTTTTTTCTTCTGTTCAACCTTCTCAGGTGGAATAAGACAAGCATTAAAAGCACCAGGTAACGATTGAAATCGGGACCTCAGCATTCCTAAAGTTCGAATCTGCATCCAAGAAAGAAAATTAAGGAGCACAGATTGGATTTAGAAGATGACTAATTCATGCATAATCTTCCGAGAAAATAAGAGTTACAGAGGGGAACAGCCAGGAGAAAAATTACTACACCTCTCCAAGACGACGAAAAGCACCATAAATACCACCAAATATTGTGGAGAATATGGCATACCAGATCTGTGCATCCATGAAATATACCTGTGCCAATGATAATATACAGGTTTAAGAGCTAATATTTAGGAGTAAGAAAAAGACACAATGCATACTAAATGGCGTAGTCCATACCATTATAATTGGAGCCCAAAGTGCAATAACAACACCAATATTGTTCTTCGCTGCAAAAAATAAAATCAAATTTGCAAGAGATTTTCACACACTAGAGAAATGGAAAAAAAAAGAACACTTCCTACTAGACCAAGTGGTGTTACCACGGGGAAAAAACTCATGCCACTTGTAATTTGAACCACTCATTTGAATTTTCATGACATCCTTTGTTGGCCTAACAAGAGGCATAATCTGCAAGCACAAACAACATGCATTCAAATAAAAGAGCACAACCAACGTCTAACTTCATTGAAAAAAAATAGCAATTCATACAAGGAAAAACTACATGGATAAAAACTGGATTACGACAGTATATTTATAGAGCAGATTTAAGTCATACCTCCACATAGTAACTAAATGCCAATTTTGTAACAATAAGGAGAACCCAAAACATGGTATATCTGAAAAGAACTCAGAATGCCAGAAACAAAGAGATGTCAGCCACAAGGGCCATACTTGTATATGCACGTATATATAGACAGTAATATGCCTTACTTGATCAATGAAAATGTGCTTTCATGCATTCCCCTTCCTACATAGAGTCGTGGCTGCCAAGCAACAGCAACTAAACTTGTTAAATGGAAAAGTTCATACATAGTCAAGAAGTGTGAATATTTAGAAGTATATGATATCACGTACCTGTGACCACCACATAATCAACATCACAATCCTGTAATTTGATCTTTCGAGACCACGCCGAATAAAGGGGAATAGAAATAGTGCACTAGAAAGCATATTTGGTGAAAGGTAGATAGCAACAGCTAAAATAAATAGCGAATCTGAACTAAAATTGCTTCCAAACCAACTTTTGATTGTGCGAGCAAATCCTGGAGGATCTTCCCACATGTAAGCATAAGTTACTGGAAGAATAATCACCCATGCAGCAGCAGACAGAACCTTCAAAATATATCTTAGCTTGACATTAAACGGCATGCTCTGCCTTGCTTTCCAATTTAAGATGGCATCAAGCACAGCTGCAAGTGCATACATTTGACAGAATTTTCAAATAAGCATTTCTTTCTTAAGTATATACAAAGTAGAGTGACATATGTGAGCCATCAAATTATGGAAGCAGTTTCACAGAAGTTCCATGAAAGTAGGGTAACATATACTATTTATGGCTTATATTGTAAGAGGTAGACCATCAGCTTCATGAAAGTTCCAATTAGTTTGTCCAAGCTTTAGTACTCACCTTGTCCAAACTTCAATATGGAAGCAGTTATGAACACACTTAACACTTTCTTGAAAACATCTTTAGTGAAGATTGAACCTAGATCCCCTGACCCATTCCATGCAACAATTATCATAGCCTGAAATGCAAAGGAAAAATTATAGAAAGCTGTAACAATGTGGTAGGAAAGAGAGATGCGGTTGAGAAAACCAACTTGCAAAAGCATACCTGCAAACACAATATAAAGAAGGTCCACAACCGATCAAAGCTTCTGAATATGTGCCAATATGTGCGTATTTCGACAAAGTTTACTTTTCCAATCCACCTATCTCTTGCATGTGGTTTATTATCCTGAAAATCACAAAAGAATAATCAGGCACCACAAAAATGTCGCTTAAGGGCACACTTGGCGCAAAGGTGAGATCGGGTGTGTTTTTGTGTTGCTCTTCTACTCCCTTTTACCCTTTAAGAAATCCATCTTATGAATTTAATTCTCAGGTGGACCAATGTCAGTGTCGGATGTAATCCAAAACATAGAGACAACAACAGCATTGACCCAGTGGGCTTCCCTTACGGGAAATCTGGGGGGTCAGGATGGGGGCACCCCTGGCTTAAAGCGACGGGGGAGCGACCAAAATCCAAAAACAATAGAGAAATTATAATAATCTCTCAGAGTGAAACAAAGGTGAAGGATATAATAGCTTACATCACTCTTATCAAAATGGTGCATGTCCACATGAACATGGAAAAAGTCAGCATCAGCTCGCATAGGCCAACTTAGCCGAAAACAGTCAACTGACCTGCAAATACAAACATCAAATACTTTTGACTAGATATATTTCTCCATCTGAAGGGAAACCTTGCGCTTTATGGATAAGAAAATACCAAAAATATTCATTTAAATCATCATAATTTCTCCACATAGAATGCTTTGATCTTCCTCTCTTGCTCCTCTCGGCTTCCTACACAGAAAATAGGGCTTAGTTGCATAGCTTTATGACCAAGAACATGATTCAATTTATTGGAATGTACATGAATCACCTTTTGAATGACTTCATAAATCGGAGTAACAACTTTTCTTAAGAAAGCTTCATCTTCACCACCATAGGCTGGCTTGACATTTTCACCCGTCGTAGGACTAACATTGCCTGCTAGCATCCCATAAAGTTCAAACGCCATCTAGTAAAAAGGAACAGGACAGGTTTAGATCGAAACAGAAACTAGTGACAAGAACATCAATAATACCTATTACATGAATATTAAATGGTCATCTTGACCCCCCAGATTTCCCGTAAGGGAAGATCCACTGGGTTATTGTTGTTGTTGTTGTATTAAATGGTCATATGGCTCTGAAATAGCAAAACATATGCCCATAGGTGATAACATCATAGCTTGTACTATATACCTACTGCTAGATCAAGTGGTTAAAAGGAGAAAACTGGCAAACCAACTTAGATAAAAGAATCTTTTCCAAAAAATATTTCTCTTTTCCAAAAAACTTAGATAAAAGAAGCTTTCCAAATATACCAAGTCCAAAGATACATAATTTGCATCTACAACCATCCTTTTATCAATATAAACAAATCATTAACGTTGCTAAAAATATTTCTATACGAGCTTCCGTTGTCAGCATAGATAATTCATTCAATTCAATCACAGAAAATAAAAACATGCAATTTACTAATTAAACCCAACACTTACATCTTATATAGATTAATGGATAAGGCTTCCAAACAACTAATTCCCATAATTGAAGTTATTTACATTGTTATCATGACATGAAACCAATTCCGCATTAAAACTACCTTTACTCTAGTGTATCCGAATATACTATACAATGATCTTTCATATATTCCTTCACAAATACAAATTGCTAAAGCATAACTGTAAAAGAGGAAAAAGTGAAAGCAACACTAAATATGAAACCACGAATTTAAAAACGTGACAGAGCATACATGATGGTAAATATAGCACAGGCATTCTGGCATGAATCTCAAGTTAGCAGCTTCCCCCCAGATAAGCAGATACAAGCCCATGTATAAGAGCTTACGCTGTTGCATTTCCTGCTGTATGGTAGGCAACCTGCATCAAAGACGAAGTATTAATATAAAACACAAGACAAGATTCCATGATACTGGAAGCGAAGCGAGTACCAACTGCTTCAATCCCATAACCAAGCAACCTTTTCACAAGCCTGATATGCTTATATTTACAAGCTAAACCTTCAAATTGAAGCAAACAAGATGTTTCCATGTCAAAACTCTAAACTCCAGGCTGGTGAGACAGAATGAGAAGGCAATAGTCACTCCTAACCAACCTAAGTCTAGCTCTTTCCATGCTTTATTTCAGTCACTTCCAACCAACCCAAGTTTAGTTATCGCCATAGACACCCCCCCCCCTACATTGCTCCTATCTATTTTCTGGATGCAACAAGTTTTCTTTTCTTTTTTATAACCCCTACACTCTTATTATTATTTTCATACATATTAGACAATATTATGCACAGGACTACATGTAAGAAACCAAGAGAAGATCCAAGGCCCAGAAGAATCTGTCACACACAACCCACTAGCAAGGCCAAGGAAATGATTCACAAAAAATGCATTGATTGCTATGGGTAGCCAAACTACTCTTAAGTAAGGTTAAAGGCGAAAAAATATAGTTATTGTGTACAGATAACAGGGAGGAGAGAGTAGAAGAGCATCTGTTGTACTTGGGACAAGGCTATGGCGATTTGCCTTGCAGGAGACGGTTTACTTAGTGGACAAATAGGATACTCCTTGTGTAGATTATTGTTATTTTCCATATGTGCATTCCTCTACAAATTTCAATACATATATTCAGCTATTTCTATTTTCAACATATGTATGTGTATATATATATCCTACTTATTTTGCTGTAAGCAATTTTATATGGTGACCTAGTTAACTGTTAAGCAGAATATTCCCCCAGTACTTGTGATTAAGCTGTGAACCATTTGTGGGAGTTGTGCTGAACTTTTGTAGCTCTCATGCTTCTGCTTACCTGTTCTTTGTGGTCATCAGACTCTAATATTTAAAAATGGGAACAATATGATAGATGGATAGGCGCGCAAAGGTCTATGATGATTAAGAAAAGAAAATGAATGGCACCTCATTTGTTTTACACTTAAAATTTTGTAAGTACTGTGTGTGTGTGTGTTTAATGCAATTTTTTACTTAAAATGGAAGTGGACTGTGTTTCTGAAATTAATAAGGTAGTGGTGGACAGCATTTTTTGAGAACAGAGAAGCAAAATAAATGGCATGCAGCCCTTCGCGAACAAGATCATGATAATGCACTAACTTCTCAATCTAAGATGAAAAATGAACGAGTATCAGAAATATTCCGAGTTCAAAGGCTTACCAGAGGCTACTCTTACGATCCAAATATTTGCACCACCTTTTGTAGTTTTTAAATAATCTCTTCATCACTTCAGTTAGGGCAACATCATCCAACTAGGAAGAAAAAGATTAATGCTCAGGTCAGGAAAGGAATGCTTCAGTGCTCTAAGTTAATATGTTGCAGTTCCCATTTTCAACATGTTAGCGATATTATTTCTAACCGACAAACCTTGGGTTGCTGATCAGGCTTAGGAAACTGTCGTATGTGCACATTTGCAAGCAACAAAATCAGGTGCTCCCTCTGATTTGCAACACTATCTTTCTGCAAAAGAAAACACAGTAGCAAATCAATTAAGGCTTATACATAACATAAACATACAAAACTCTAAGCGTGTAATTGTGTAAAATGAAAGTTGAGAGCTCAAACATGATACAATACCTGAAATCCAAATGTTGCCTGGAGCCAGTCTAAGATATCTTCATCTGTTTTCTTCTTATATTCCTTGGGCCATGGAAGGCCCCTAGTGTTACGAAGTGCAACTACAGCTGCTTGAATCTGCAAAACAAAGTTATAGAACTCAAGGAAAGTCATACAATTACAAGTTGACCAAACATACACAATAGAATGTCATAACAAACCTCTGGATATCGCATAATTGCCTGATTAGCACTATCAGGATCAAGAGGAAGTATATTGTAAGGGAGATAAATTTCAGTTTTTTCTGCCACTTTGTCATGAGTTTCCAATATCTGTACATAGGCAAATGAAGCTAATGTCGATGGAAATAATTGCAGTCTACTCAACATTAGCATCAACAAAAAAAGCATGTTAATAGTATGGGATCAACAAGGTATCAACAAGTCTAACCTCACGATCAACTTCAACTCTCTGTGTCAAATTAACAGCCTTCAACACCTCAAAAAGAACATTGGCAGTTTGGTAAGCCTTTGTTAGCTGCGCGCTGAATAGAAAATCTCAACAAGTCATGACTAGCATAGCAGAATATGCTAACGAATAATAGTGGAGTAAACAATGAAAGAAGTAGGTAATTATTTCGCTACAAACGGTGGAAAATACTTACCGGTCAGCTTTATCAGCAGCATTTTGCAGAGCTTGGATATATTTCTTATAATAATGCTGATAAAAACTTTGCATTTCACGGGCATCACTTTTCTTAACTCTACCCACTAACGTTGGATCATTCTCCTGAGAAAGAAGAACTTATAAGTAGCAGTAGAACAGCAGCAGCAGCAGCAACAACAACAACAACAACAAAAAACATGAATCCACAATATGGATGTCAAATTATATCGGTGTATCACAAGGATGGATTAGTCAATTGGGCATGCCTTAATAGGTTAAATCTTGTTAATCAGTATAGAACGAGCCTTTAAAAAGATTTGGCTCTCTTTCCAAATCCGAAAGACAAGTTCAAGAGACCAGCTATACATACATCTCTTTCTGAAATTGGTCATTACTTTCTCATTGTTGTATTACTTGTATTTACTGAGTTTAATTCCAATGTCAGTAAATCTGATTGTTGCTTCCAGGGATTGAAGTCATTAGTGATTAGGAAGTGAGCACACATACCCTTTCCAACCTTTGCAAAAGAGCAGTTTTAAATTGCCGGACGCCACGCCCACTGGATGTGGGGTCCAATTTGTGAGCTTTCTCAAATGCATAAAATCGGCCTACGGAACGAAGATGAATGGTTAAGATTGGAAAACTGCTGGAACAGAGATCTCCCAATCAACAAAGCAAAAGAAAACCCAAAAAAAAAGAAGCATTACAAAGATACGCAACCCTAGGGTTGTGCTTCTCGACTTCATTAGCAACACGAAGGATAGGAGCGATCTCCACCAGAGAAGAAGGCACAATCTCACTGTCGAAGGCGGTTTCTCCAAGGTTTCCAGCCGTCTGCGTCCGAATCAACCGCCTCTGTGGCGGCTGATTTGACGATTCTCCGCCGCTTCTGGAAGACATGCTTTAGTACCAACAGAGACCGCTACAAACTAGCTAAACCTGCAACACAATGAGTAGCAAATTTGCAATTCCATGGAGAAACACACAATACCTTTTCCCAAATCGGAAAAATAAAAACATGCAGAACTCCAAAACACTAATTATCAAGAACATAGAGAAGATAGGAACTAGTAACATGGGGAGCAAGACAACACAAAGTAACATAAATGGAGCCGAGAAATCATACAGCGGGGGGAGATTACAG
Source organism: Fallopia convolvulus (assembly GCA_964016875.1). NCBI lineage: Eukaryota > Viridiplantae > Streptophyta > Magnoliopsida > Caryophyllales > Polygonaceae > Fallopia > Fallopia convolvulus. The sequence goes on from OZ024733.1 coordinate 44,625,250, forward strand.
TAGAACAGTGAGAGAGAGCGCCATTGGAAGGACGGAGAGCGAGGTAGAGAACGAAAGGTGAGAGGGAACACTCGTAGAACAACAGCAAAAGGGACGGTACATGGAATGGAACGGAACGGAACGGAACGGAAGTGAATAGAGTAGAGTAGAGTAGAGCACCAGAGTAAAGAGAGCAGCGTAAAGTGAGCGTTTTTACAGACAGTGGGCCCAATCTTGACTATAGAGGGCAATTTTTTTACCGTTGTCAGTCGCTGCTGTTTTTCCACGCAGACTGAGAAATATATTATAAAAGGAAATTTTAAGTTCTTTAAATTTGTTACCATTTTTATATTACCTTTTATCCTAAGTAGCTTAGCTAAATGATAATTTAAAATTTTCATTGCAACTTTCAACGAAGATGGAAATTTATACTTTTAAATTATTCCGTACATATTCTAAAATAATTGGGTACAAATTAGAAATGTTGGTCGGAAAACGTATGTATTGAATGACAAATGTAAAATAAATAACGAAATTGTAAACTTGCAAACTCCTTTAAAAGAATACGGAGTACATAACACCATTATTAATCGAAATTTTAGGAGAGCTCATAGTCTCATGAAAGGGTAAGATTATCAGATTATCCTGGGAAGTCTCAAGACCTCCTTTTAATCTTTAAATTTTTTTAACCTTTAAATTTAACATATTTTTAGCTTTTACACTTGTTTCATTCCTCCTTAAATCTCTCTAAAACATATTCTACCAAAAAAAATCTCTCTAAAACATAAGCACACAAGTATTTGTGTTCCCTCATTAATACCTCAATAACGCATTAGGAAAAAAAATTACTTAGTTAACTAATTCCCTTCCTCTCTAATGCTAAACCAAATAATATAGGCTGGCTTTTACCACCCTCCGATAAACCGATCAAGACAAAATGGGTAATTTGATTGGACACGTGTTACCCGGGATTGGGTTCCTCCTAGTCGGTATATGGCACCTCTTTAACCACACGAAGCTATTTTTGACCAATTCTGAAAAATACATTTCTCTGATATGGTTCCCTTCCACTTCTTGTCGATATAGCCGCCACGCGGAACTCTATGTCATCATGTTTGGTTGCACGTGCTCCATCATCATGGAGCTCGTGATCAGCCCAGCCCGCCACACGCCGTTCGATACCGATGGCACCATCCCCTCCCACCACCTTCACAACATCGAGCACTCCACCATCGCCTTCACATTCATAGCCTACTCCGTCGTTGCTTTGGCCTTCGACAAGCTCGTACACCCCCCCGTCCACATGGCATCTCACCACAACAAGATCGTGCAATTTGTATGTGGAGTCGCCTTCGCCCAACAATTTCTCATTTTTCAACTCCATTCGACCGACCACATGGGCCTAGAAGGCCAATACCATTGGCTCCTCAAGCTAATTGTAGGGGTAGCGTTGGGGACCACGTTCTTAGGGATAGAGTGGCCAACAAGCTTTGTAATCAGTTTTATAAGGTCTTTGAGCGTGGCTTTTGAAGGGATTTGGCTTGTGGTCATTGGGTTCATGTTGTGGACCCCAGGGCTCATGGCCAAGGGATGCTTCATGAATTTGGACGATGGACGCTATGTTGTGCATTGCCATGGGGACAATTGGCTCGACCGTGCTAAGGCATTGGTTAACCTTGGGTTTTGTTGGTCATTAATAGGTATGGCTATGTTTGGGGCTTTGTTTTATGTATTGATGATTCGAATGTACGGCCTTGGCGTGGATTATGAACCGGTGGTGCAAGATGAAGTTGACAAGGATGAAGACGCACAAGGAGAAAACAAATTTCTCCGTGAAACGATGAGTTTTGATCATTCAAGAAATTCTTTCGATGATATGGAAATGTGAGCATACAAAAATTTTATACTAGTAGGTCATATGTTTGCTAACATGGCATCGTAGATATATATCATTCTTTGGGTTAGTTAATCAAACCCACGTTTAGAAAGGTATTGAATGAGACGTGAATACATTTATTTGTACTACGGATAGGTACGTACATGTTTTAAGTTTTTGTTTCAATTTGTAGGATTTGATACAACTTTCACTAGTGTAATTGGGTCATAATGTCATGACCTAATCGGATTGAGATCAATTTGAGAAGAAGATTGAGAATTAGAAAGGAGAGAAAAGGAATTGAAATAAGTGATAGTAATTTTTATTCATTTTTGGTTAACCAATTTTGTTACAACCCCCTATACAATATATTACTCCCTTCGTTTTAGAATGGATGGTCAATTGGCTATAAAGACTTTTTTTTCTTGTTTTACAATAGTCTAGAAGTATATGCTCGTGCATTTGTACGGGTTAATAATTCTATTTAAATTATTTTTTACATGTTTACGTATTTAGTTTTTTCAAATATTATATTCCATCAATTAAGGTTTTGAAGTTGTATATCTTTTTACATATAAGTTATTACATGCATTTACAATTGACATTCAATTATTTAGAAAACCTATAAAAATATAGATTTTCTAAATAATTAATTTATAATTGATTGATAATATTAAGTAAATATTATGTGTGGAAGGTCAAGAGGCTAAGGTAGAATATTTAAGATATGTATGACATTAAGTCTATAGGAGGCACTACCAAAAAAATAGGAGGCAATTGAATGCTTTAAATTTAAAGAATTGAATGTAAAAAAATACAAATTTACATGTAGGTTAGACTAGTGTTCTAACCCCGTCCAAAGGACGGGACAAAGTTTGTTTTCTACGTTTATATAATTTAAATATTTATTTTTTTGGAAATCAAAATATGTGATCAAACATATTAAATTAAAAATTAAATTACATTATGAAATATTTATTTTAATTTCTTTCATTTAAATCTTTACATACTTATTATATTTCAACATTGGTGGAAATTAATACAAATTTATTTGACCAAAATGAATAACTCTACTAAGATTTTAATTTAATTTTAATTAATTATTTATTTATTTAATTTTAGTATTAATATTTAGATAAGAATATTAAGATAATATTTTAATTTTAAGAATAATTTTGTTATAATATACATACATATACTCGTGATCGGGTGAATACCAACTTGAATTTTATTTGTTTTATCGATTTTTCTAACCTATGCCCTTAGGGCATAGGTTAAGAGACTAAAAATGGCAATATATCTTGAAATTGTATTTATTTAGGTTTAATTATTTTTCAATAGGGTTTATTAATTTCCTTTTAGGGTTTTAGTTCCCATTATTAGTATTCTTAACCTATGCCCTAAGGGCATAGGATAGAAAAACCGTTGTTTTATTTTTCTAATCTACAACCAAATTATATATTACTGAAAGGTACCATTAAGATATTTAATTTTAAATTTTTTATAAAGATATTTAATTTTTATATTTGTTTGATCTCTTATTTTCAACTAATAGGGGCATTTATGTTGCCTAAAAAATTATTTTATTAATTGGATTTTATAAATTAATGACATATTTATGAGGACAAGAGGGACAACTGTATATGTTGTTAAGATATTCATATAATATTTATTACCATTTCTTTTCATTTATGTCCCTAGTGATTGGTTATAGGGGGATATGAAGAGTCATTTTGGTTTTGCATCTTTACAACTCTAAAAGTTATCACTCAAGTGATAACTAAATGCTTTATTTTCCCTAACTAATCCATTTATTCAATCCACTAGAAGTATATGCCCGTGCATTTGCACGGATTAATAATTCTATTTAAATTCTTTTTTACATGTTTACGTATTTAGTTTTTCCAAATATTATATTCCATCAATTAAGTTTTTGAAGTTGTATATCTTTTTTACATATAAGTTATCACATGTATTTATAATTGACATTAAATTATTTAGAAAACCTATAAAATATAGATTTTCTAAATAATTAATTTATGATTGATGTATAATATTAAGTAAATATTATGTGTGGAATGTCAAGAGGCTAAGGTAGAATATATAAGATATGTATGACATTAAGTCTATAGGAGACAATTGAATTATACTAAAAAAAATAAATAGGCAATTGCTTGCTTTAAATTCAAAGCATTGAATGTAACAAAATACAAATTTACATGTAGGTTAGATTTTTCTTAAATAAAGAAATGCACTATTCTCCCTATTCAATCCATTTAAAAGAGGAAGTTAAAAAACAATATTCCAGATAGGTTGTACTGGGCACCAAGTAAAATGGGTGGTTTTCCACCGCTTCGGCAATTGAATTAATTACTAACATAGAGGGGCAAACTCCAAGCCTGAATAAATGGATATGGAATCTAGACACATACCCGAAAGTAAAAAAATTTTTATGGAAAATTGACAACAATGGTCTCCCTACGAAAGCACAACTAAAGGAAAAACAGGTTGTTACACCAGGAGGATGCATATTGTGTGATTGTACCGTTGAAGACACTAACCACATACTTACCAAATGCCCGTACATGATTTATATAACAAATCAAATAAACCCAAACACGGCCCAATTAATTAGGGGGATCGATCCTGACAATAAATCACCAAGGGAACTTCTGAATGAAATTAAACAACTATTAGGTATAAAGGAATTCACAGAAATGGCGATTATTTGGTGGAGTGTTTGGCATCAACGAAACAAATTAACCTTTCAGCAAGATCAGTGTGAGGGCATTCCGGATTTGACAAGATATATTCAAACCCAAATTAACAACTGGGATAAAGCAAAACAGTGGTCAGAAGACGAGGAAAGCATAAGAAAGGCCAAACCTCGGCCAGAAAACCAGAGAAAGTATAGGATCAAGAAGTGGAAAAAACCTAATCAGGACCAAGTCAAAATCAATTTTGATGCATCTAGGCTTTCTAATAACCAAACAACGGGAGGTATTATACTCAGAAACCATCTTGGCCACATAATCGACTTGAAAACATATAACTTTGGAAAAATCTCGGTTTTAAAAGCCGAAGCCCTGGCATTCCGAGAAGCTATTCGGGAAGTGAAAAATAGGAATTTAAGAAAGGTTGTTATTGAGGGAGACAACCTTCAGGTTATTAACGCGTTTAAAGGGATTATTAAATGCCCTTGGGAGATTGAACTAATTATATCTGATATCCTTGTCTCCACGTCCGGAGACCGCGACTTACAGATTAACTATATTCCTAGGGATTGTAACGTTGTGGCCGATAAAATTGCTAAATTGGGCCACAGTTTCCCTGCCGAGGTCATTAAGACTCATCCAGAACTTCATGTTCTTATCCGAAAGGATGCTCTAGGACGCCCTCCGTAAATGAGTGCAGCCTAATTCTTACCTAATCAAAAAAAAAAAGAGGAAGTTAAAAGTAATAAGAACATTAAGGGCCCGTTTGGTATTGATATCATGATATCAGATATCGGTATCGGGTCATATCTTGTGTTTGGTATGAGAGTATATGGATTTAGATATCGGTATCGGGCCATATCTTGTGTTTGGTATGAGAGTATAAGGATATCGGGTGATATCTTGATATCAAAACAAGGCAAAAGACATGATATTTGATATACACTAAAAAAAGAGGTATGAGAGATATGGGATATGAATGATATCCCATATCCGATACCGATATCGATACCCGATACCGATATCCGATACCGATATATGGTATCGATACCAAACGAGCCCTAATGGGTTTGGCCTTTCCGACTTCTATGATCAACATTTTATATTCCATGATCAATCTTTTAGCCTTTCAAATTCCCCCATCAATATTGTGATCATACTCCCTTCAGCTTCTTTCCTCAACGTTGTAACAGCGTATTAAACACTTACCTTTTAAATGACACAATAAGGGGCTATGATTATTTATACAATGCATAGGTTGCTAGCTTTTGGAAAGGGGAAAGGGCAAGTGTTTATTGTGGGTTACAATATTGAGGAAGGAAGTATGATCACAACATTGATGGAGGAATTTAAAAGGCTAAAAGATTGATCTTGGAATATAAAATGTTGATCATAGAAGTCGGAAAAGTTAAACCCATTAATACTCTTATTACTTTTAACCTCCCTCTTTTAAATGGATTGAATAGGGAGAATAGGGAGAATAGAGTGTTTATTTTTATCTCTTGAGAGAGAACTTTTGGACTTGCAAATAGGGGTGGCCACGGTTGGTTAAGCGGACATTGGTTAATCGGAACCTCGGTTAGTAAATTTCAATAACCATAACCGTACCAGTTTCACGGTTAACTGATTTGTTTTATTTTTTTTGTTTTACTCAAAAATTAGATTTTTAATACAAAAATTACCTTATTTTTCAATAAAATAAACTTAAAATTAAATTAAATGCAAAATCAATATATATTATAAAAGCCGACCGTTTTCGAGTCACCACATTGATTCTGGTCCCACCTCATATTTAAAAATAATAATTTATATTTATATTATTTCAACTTTTCTAACTGATTTTCTATTTTTTTCTATTTTTATTTATAATAATTTATATTTATATTATTTTAATTTTTTCCCAATTAAATTACTTTTATTTATTAAAGATATTTTTTAAATGCCACATTGAATGATGTTATTTTAAAGATAGATTTTAACATCTAAAGATTACGTTGAATGATGTTTTTTGAAGATAGATTTTAACATTGAATGATTTTAAGTAATTCCACGTTAATTAAATTTTTTTTAGAGATAGATTTCAATGTTGAATGATGATTTTAATATGTGTCTTTTTTATTGTATCCTAATTTTTTTTATGTGGCAAATGACTTTATTTTATATTCCATGTAGCATGATTTGTTTTTAAAGATAAAATAATTGCATTGAATTAAATATTTTTAAAGTATTCTGAATTTTAATTAAAAAATGATAAAAACTTATCTTATCTATTCATGATTACTTGCCTAATTTTAATTTTGATAAAAATATATATCCTATTTATTTTTATCTTATGTTTACTATATTTATATCCTATTTATAATATATCTAAAAATAGTTTTAAAATTCGAATTGTAGTCGTGCATGGCACGACGGGTATAACTAGTACAAACAAATATCTAATTCAAAACAAAGCATCCAAATATTGAAATACATATAATGTTTATAAAACTCAAAACAAAACTATAGACCGTTATACAATTAAAAATATATAATTAATTCACTTGATAACATAAGATATTAGTTGTATGCAATTTAAAATATATTTTAAGGTATTATAAATATAAAATAATATATTTTAAGGGTTTAGATCACTAATAAGATGCATTGCAAGAAAAGATTACATTGAGTTTAAAACATAGCACATGTATAATAAAATGTTGTGTTTGTTGTTTATATTAATTTTAAACTTCATACTTTAATTACATAATTGATATAAATTAATTAAATTAATATATTTATATTAAATATTATATTGTATTATTAAATAATACACAAAATCAAATAGTGTAATTGGATAAATAAAGATAAAAACAAAAGAAAGGTAGTAGATTTTAAAGAATGAATTGGAGATGTGAGTTGTGGGTTGTGAGAGCATGTCCAACAGATTCTCCATCTTATTGGAAATTGAATTTTTAGAGAATTTTATGCTATTTTTTAATCCAAGAGATTCCCCATTCCATTCCCCATAATAGAGAAGGGGGAAGAAAAGTGAAGGGTTGCCTCTAAATTTAGAAAATTCCCCAAAAGTATTTAAAAAATGCATTAATTGTATATAATAAATCATCTCATCATGCAATTGGTCAAATTAGATTATAATAAATAATCTCTTCATGCAATTGGTCAAATTAGATTTTTTAATATTATATATATAAAACAATAATAATAAATTAAGTTTGATTCTTCAAAATAGAGAATTTGTTGGAGTTGAAGTGATTTTTTTTAGAGAATATGTGTTTTTATTCTCCATTATGAAGAAAGTTATATGGAAATTGTTGGAGATGCTGAATAAAGTAGATGTGAGTTTTAAAATGAGGTGGAAGAGTGAGAAAATTGATTTAAGGGGGTCAAAATCTACTTTTGGGTTTACTATTACGTATGGTCTTTGACCACTATATTTTGGGCTCACGAGTGTAGGGATGGCAATGGGGCAGAGATTCCTCATTCCCCGTGGGAATTTTCCGTTGCAAGTATGGGGATGGAGATTTTTAACGAGGATGTGGACAAGTGTGAAGGGAAAGTAATTCCATGTTAGGGTATGGGACAGGACGAAAATAGGTACCCGGCCTCAACCCCCGACTAGTCATAAGGGAATCGAGGAACCGAACCAAAATAGGTGGGACGGAGGTCGATCGGCTCCAATTCCGGTTCCACGTTCCTCGGAATTGGAGAACCGACGGTTCCATCCTTTTAAAAAGATAAAAAATACCAATGATAATGCAAAACCACGGTCGCAGTTCCAAAACCGCAGCGGATCCAAAATCGCGGTCACTGTTTTGCATTTTCAACGTTTATTTTTATTTTTTAAAGGTTCAGAACCGAAACCGAACCAAAACCGTCACAGAACGGATGTCAACCTGTGCAAGCACCATTTGTTACTATTGGACAAATTCCTTCTTTTCAAAGAGTGCCTAATAGCTCACTGATCGAGCGCTCTTGCGCCGAAGATGAACGGGGGTGAAAAACCAGAACCAAACCGGAATCGGGAACCGAACCGAGGGGTTTTCGTTTCCGGTTCCATGGTCTAGTGGAACCAGAACCGCCGATTCCGGAACCAGAGACATAATTACCCCAACGTGGCCCCGGGAATCCCTGCCGAGAATACAAGGGGACCCGTTTTGGAAGCTCTTATTAAAGGCTTGTTAATTATATAAGTTTGATCGATGAATTTTGTAAATGGTGTGTTAAAAGAATTTTCGACGTAATTGACAGAGAATCGCCAACAAAGATTATAAATGGAGAAAATTAAACGGGAATAGGAAATCCTTGAAGAGGGTTATAAATGGGCAAAATCAAACGAAGATGTTGAATTCTGATAGAAACAAGAACCCGACGAAGATGGAGAACAAATATATATGGAAAACATATGGCTTAAAACATATACAACCCCTGAACTTGTGCCAATTTGTCATTTAAACACTCTACCTTTGGTTGGACCTATTGAATACTTAAACTTATGATTTTTTACCTATTAAACCCTTCCTGCCTGACATGGCACTGAGCGTAAATTTCACGCACTTATATGAGCGAGTGAATCATTTTCAACACTAATTTTTAAGATGACATGGAAATAAAATAAAATTTCATCAATTTATAAATAAAGAAAATCAAGAAATTGATTCTCCCACCTAAAAGAAAAGATAAATAAGAATTTTCAATTTACTAAACCACTCACAATTAATTCTCCTACCCCTTAATTACAGCCTCCATCACCGATAATTCTTCCCCAAATAACCAGTCAAACTCCCAACTCAGATCTGGCTAGCTCCTCCTCCATCCGAGCTCCTTCCATGGCGAACAAAGTGAAGCAAATCTTGGCCAATCCGATCCAACTAGCCGACCAGGTCATCAAAGCCGCGGACGAGGCCTTCTTCTTCAAGCAGGAATGCTCCGAGCGCAAATCCGAACCTCCAATATTGCCGACCTCCTCCGCCAGACCGCACGCTCCTCCTCCGATCTCTACGAGCGGCCTACCACACGTATCATCTCCGACACGGAGTGGGTGCTCGACAATGCGCTCGCGCTCGCTCTCAAGTGCCGCTCCGCCAATGGCTTCACCCTCATCCACGCCGCCGCCTCCTGGCCCCTCCTTGACAACTCCATCGGCAACGTCTCCGGGCTCCTCCGTGTCTCCGCACCGGCGTCGACTACCTCGGACTCCCCCAATCGCCGCTACCCATCCTTTGCCTAATCTGGGAGCAAATTGCTCTCCTCCTCACCGGAACCTTAGACCACTCACTTTTCTTTTTCTTTTTTTAAATAAAATAAAAACTAAAACTAATTGTGTATATATATATGTTATATAATTTTTACATGTAAAAATTAATTAGTATATGTGGCATCTATGTGGAGTGTTATGTGACATAATATTTTTACAACTCAGAATACGTGTCAAATATTTAATAATATTTTAATTGATGAGGTGTTTAATAGGTTACAATATAAAAGTTTAAGTGTTTTTTTTGTTATTGCCATCCCAGTTCAGCGGAGAAGCTTTGCTCTATCAAACGCCTACGTCTGGAAAGTTTAAGTGTTTAATAAGTCCAAATCAAATGTGAGATGTACGCTCCATGCTGGTTGGTATAAAAATTTAAGTGTTTAATAAGTCCAAACCAAATGTGAGGTGTCTAAATGATATGTTTTAAGCCAAAAACATATATCTAAATGGAAATGGCCCCGAACACGCCCATAGCCATCCCTACACGGCTGGCTACACTAGTTATTTATTTATTATTATTTTTTTTTAATCTAGCGGGCCTGGCTTTAAACATCCCCAAGTTCATTCAACTGAAACAGCTCTAGGAAAGGTACCAGAGAAAATCAGGACGAAACGACGGACTCGGGACAAAGAATTCGAATTCTTCACCGCCGACATATCTTCTCTGCCTCGTCAAAGTCTACAATTTCGTCTCCAAAATTGATCGGTTTGAATTTGCCGTTTACAATTGATTTTGTTTCCTAATGTCTTTATGTTAACTGTGGTTCTTATTTCTCAATTGAGAAAGATCCAAAATTTCACTTGTTTTTTTGCCGCTGGCGCCTGGCTGAGAATTCCGGCGCCGGTGGGGGCAGCCGCTCCCCCCACCTGCCTCCACCACTGAATTGGACAGAGAAGGTGGAGACCGAGAGGGAAAAGCAGTGGGAGTGAAGAGAGCAGGGCAGTGGGGTAGTCGGACCTGTGGTGGTCGGGAATTTAGTTTCCAAAACCCTAATTTAGTTTCCAAATCAAACCAAACACAGAATATATTTGAAACTTTGAACCGGTAAACACGAAAGGACCTGAGATTAGTTGCGCCCCTTGCTTCTTCTCTTGCATAATTATCGTGAATATATTTCGGCGTTTAGCCTTACTTAGAGTAATCGTACTATCTGCATAGTATGTTGAATATTTCTGCATTTTAATGATTGTTAATAACCTACTTTTTGGTCAGAACTTACGGAAATTCTTGATTGGATTGACAATATTGTACCGTGTAACGTAGGCTTAGCCGTTCTCAAACCATCTTCTGAAATCCTGGATTGCCACATATAAATGATATAATTGGTGACTGGCTGAGCAACATTTGGGTGTGAAAAGATAGCAAAAAAAATGGCTCAAATTATTCTAAAATTGATTGCCTGGACATTTGATGATTTTATGATTCATCAAAAGGTGATTGGGATAATCGATTTTTTTTTTCCGTTGGAAGTTTGAGGCTATAGTTGTGTGCTTGAAAGAGTGTATTGCTTTTTTGCTTTATTTACTGGTCATAGTCACTTCTATTTGGTACATCTGAAGACTTACTGTCACTAAATTAGAATCTGAACAGGATGGATACAGATGAAGGAACCAACGTTTCCATGCCTCGAGGAGGACCCATCTTTGTTCCTAAACTCACCAGTTGCCTTACTAGTGTTCCTGATTTTGAATGTGCAATCTTTCACGAGCTTGAGGAGTTAAAGGCTGAGTTACACCCTGAATCGCCATTTGATGCTGACGAGGAAGATATATCGTAACATCTTGTTCTCTTTTCTATTTGCTTCTCTTTTTATTTTATTGATGACATTTCCTTATTCTATATACCAAATTAAGAAGTTTCTGATCATTAGAACTTGTAAACACTTGTCCATTGTTGTTTATGGTTACTGGTTTGAAGTTGTACATTCTATTTGTTTTAGGGTGGATGAACTTAAAGTTTTCACAGATGAAGAACTAATTAGTGAGGCAATGAGAGAAGCATTCAAGGTAATGATTGATTGTTGTACTTAGATTTGGTGTTTGGTTTGTTTATAAGCAATTATATACACTGAAATGTCTCTCTCCTCTTTTCCCTTTACCTCAGCCATTATAATTTTCAATACTCTGAATATCAGTAAATGGTATATGATGGGATTTGTAGAACGACGGACATTCTTCACAGCAGGGAGAAAGTTCCACTTCAAGACAGGTATGAGCTTAATTTCTTTCCATCTATATCAAAATTTGGAACTTGTGCTTTATAATTGGAAGAGGGTGTCTAGACTGACATGCTAGATACACAGTCCTAAATCTCCACATGTGCTGCTTTAGGAGTATGATAATAGGGCCCATTCTGCACGCCTTTTTTAAAAAAGTTCTCTGTGCACGAGGAGAGATATATTCTTGTCTTAAAAAGACTGCGAAAAGCAGTTTCTTAATGCAGCCCCGGTACCTTTCTGCGGGGAAATTTTAATGCTGCGCCCAAATTCCTCTTTTTTTTTTACTCTATTGAGGTTTCATCATACAAGTTTTATTGTAGGAGAGTAATCTTGAAAAGGTTGAACAACTTGCTAAAATCAGACAAAAGCAGAAAGAGGATAGGGCAGCAGCACAACTTCATTCACTTAAGTATGCGTCTTCATTATTCCTCAAAATTTATCAACTTGTTAGCATTTGTATCTTTCTTTTGCTTTGTTTTATTTTTTTGATATTTTCTACTGTGATGATTGCAGCAAGCATAACAAACCCGCTGCTATATCTTCAGATAATTCCGAGAGGGTTAAATCTCTTGAGTCAATACGCTGTCCTACAAAGGTTAGTTTCTTGATTTCAACTTTTTGTGATACAGTACATTGTGCTAGTTTCAAAATTGAGATTTCTTTTATAATGTGTGGGAGTTGAGAGTCAATTAGCACAGTACATAGACACACACATCGCTAGTTTACTTGGTCACCATTTCTGAAATTCATCTTGTTATATGCTAGTAAAGGCTTCATTGGCTAGCATATTGTCAATTCAGCTATCATGATGGATTGATGGTGATGCTTAGCTAAGTAAGAAACAATACAAGAAAAAGTGCATTTTCTACTGCTAGTGGAGTCTGTAGCTGAGCAACTTAGCTATTTTTTACCTTCATTATACATCCTTTAAAGATATATGGTATTTTGCTATTTACCTTTTTCTGGGGAATGTCAAATGTGAAAGATAAAACTTCTTGAATTAACACTCGTGATACAGAAAATGGCCTTTACTTTTGTTTGCTGACATGGGGTCTTGTCGATGTTTGCCAGATTAAGCCATCAAATACTCGTGAGCACGTGAACATACGTGATCCGGAAGTGATTCTTTGTATTGAAGTTTACAGTAACAAACATCCTGCACAGAAGGTATAGTCTTTTTTATTGATGATGTGATTTAATATTGCTCAAAAGGTTTATGATAACCATATACTATTGTCTGTTTTATAATTTATGAAATGGGGAATAAGAAGGAAGGAATAACCATGCTTTCACAATGACATGATCTGCGCTTTTGAAATTTAGTTATGCAATGCCAGCAATAGCCTTTTATTCTCTTGTCCAGGAATTTCTTTTCTCCTACCACATTTACGGATTCTGAGTCAGACAACAGTAATTGCCAAAACTATGTAATTGCTGACAAGGAAAAGTGAATATGCCAAGATCATCTTTTGTTTTCCCTTAGTCTTCCTGTCTTTCCCCTTTTCACCTTCTTCACCCACCTTTGTTTTCATTCACCAAAAACCCTCCTGCATAAGAAAATGAACTTTTTCCTGGTGCTATTTTTTTTGTATCTGCACCATTCATCATTTATATAATTTTGCTCAATTTGAGGGTCTTGTTTTGCCAGTGGTAAACGAATTTTATTAGAAGAAAGAAGAGAATACACAAAACCAATTTCAATCAGAGGAAATTGGCAAGAAAATACACAAACTCAACAGAGAACTATAGCTCCATAAGTCCATAACCCCTACTTGGTTTCAAAGAAGTATGAAACTCCATGAAACTAATCAAGTAACTGAGAGGGTCTCACTAATCCCTGCATCATCATGGAAAAACTCATGCCACTCAGCAACAGATTGGGCTAGCAACAACATTCCTACCCAAAGCAGACCCAAAAAAAACACCAAAAGAAGAAGACTCCATTGCCCGGCTTTGCATCAGGAGAGATTAGCAGTCCAACTACTATCTCATGACACAAACAAGCTTAGATGAATGGCCAATCTTCCCTTGAGTCACCACATGCTGTCCCAATAGTCATACTCATCAAATGAGAAGAAGGGGAGTTACGAAAAAAAAACTAGGATCACTGACTAGCTTTGAGAACCTGCAGTGCACACCTGATAAAAGCTTCAGATGATCCCTCATAGCTTGGCCTCATATACCAGTCAGTTTTAACTTGATTATGATTTTGAATTTGCAGTCTTCTATGATCCTATTAGGAGGATCTTGTTGCTTATTTGGTGTCTTGCCTATTTATGAAAATTGAGTCTCTCTAGTTTGAAAATATTGCAAGATCCTATCAGCATTGTTGTCCCACATTGTCTATATCCTCCATTGACCTAAAATTGCACAGGGAACATCATACAACTCCATCAAATACCTTCAAAAGATAATCCCTTCAGTTACTGTAAAGTAAATCCAGCTGAATACATTCTGATTTGACAGAAAAAGAGAGAATTAATCATATTATTATCTTGAATCCTCCCTCGAAGGTCTGGTTTGCCAATGGTAACTTTTTTTTTCTTTTTTTTTTTATAATCCGAATAATAATAGCACAGAAAAGAAAATAAACCAAACATGGTGTACTATTTCTACCTTTTCTTATTCCAATATATCTTAACAATATAGAAATTAATTTCTTTCCTAATACTAGTGTTCCCTTCTTTTAGTTCAATTTCTTTTTATTCTTTCTCATTAGTCATTACTGAATATCAAAACAGTATGTTAATGTTTGAACAACAGGAAAAATTCTTTTTTTTCCCCCATCTAAAACTCAATGGAGAATAATTTACATAAATGTCTAATATGCTTGTTGTGCATGATGTCTTTGCGTAACTTCTGCAGAGCCAGGAGATTATGGTTCTAGGACAGCAAAAGCTTACAGAGCTCAAAGATGCAATACATTGCATGACAGATGTAATTATGAGAAAAGCTAATCAGCATGATTCTTCCGGGTATTTTCTCATTGAGGTGATGAATTACTTGAAAAATGTCACTTTTTTCTTCTTCCGTCATTTATTACAGCATTAGCATTTTTGCTCAATTTCTCTGACTCTCCTCTTTTTGCAGGACATATTCTGCAACGATATGCGGGATCCTTCAGCTATTGACTATAGTAAACCTATCCTTGATTGGCTAAAAAACTCCAAGGAAGAAGCACTTGCAAAATGGGAATATATTGTATATGGCGATGTGAAGACAAATCGAAAAGCTTTATTTGGAAAAGCAAACACCCCACACATGCCTCACTTCAGAGCCGTTGAAATGCAGAAGATGTCATTCCGTGACTTGAAATTTCACGCGGGGGCTAGATACCTCTACTGCCACCAGGTTTATTCTTTGGACATAAATTTCTTCCAAAATACTTTGGCTTTATCAGTGTCATATGTTTGAAGTAGTAAAACCAAAGCTTTGTGGATTTAGTTAGTGTTTACATAGTACTCACTTTCATTTCCTTGTGAGAATTGAACAGGGGGATTGCAAGCATGAGATAGTGATTAGAGACATGAGGCTGGTGCACCCGGAGGATTACAGGAACAGGACGGCTTATCCCCTGTTGGGGTTTCAGAGTAAGTTAAGGGTGCAGAAATGCAGCGTATGCCAAATCTTCAAGGCCACACACATGACACTTGATGATATGTGGGCTGGGGAGAACCCTTGTTACTTTTGTGACAACTGCTACTTGCTTCTGCATTATGATGAGAATGGTACTCTGCGATATGATCACATTGTGCACGACTTCATTCAGGACATGTGATTGGAAGAGTTGGAGCTGAAAGATATGTCTAGTGTACACGTTATATTTGTTTTTGCCAACACGAGGCACTCTTATAGTGTAGCAGCGGGTGTAACACAAGTTCGATATTAGATGAACTCACTGTTACTGTATTTTTTAAATAATAGTAGTAATTTTTATATGGCACACGTTTGTTTGTATTGCAAAGAAGAAAAGTACAGGCATGCTATTTTTCATTATATAACCAAATTAAACCTAGCTCCATTTCAAATACCATGAACGAGGATTGTACAAGTCTTTCAACCGATCTTCCCTAATGTTGTAATAGTTGCAAGTTTAGGTACTTTTTTGGAGGATTGTAAATTGCTGTATTATCAGCGTTCTACCGTTGTTGTCAAATGAAGTTTTCATCAATGTACGTCTAGAGATTTGGAATGGAATCCCTAGGTTCAACATACTTAACAAAGTCTACTATTGCCAGGCCATCATTACTAAAAAAATTCAGATATTTATGCAGGTCAGTCACACGGTCACACACACACCCCAATCAACTCAATTTGCATGTGAATTGAGTTTTTATGCAGGTCACTACTACATTTATGGCGTACTCCATTTGAGTTTTTGCCCCTGAAATTTAAACCTCTCATATGAATTTGAGTGAAAAATGACCAAAAGAATATGCAGGTATGGACTATGGAATCACTATATAGTCTCTTTCAAGCATAATCATAATATATGATGGCAGGCGCATCTTGTTTACATGGGGAAAATATTGCTTAATGTAAGGAATAAGTAGTATGTACTAAATGATTACTAAAAGATAGATGTATTTATGAGTTGTTCAGTAGAGTAGGGTGATTATTCTGTCTGCAATGGAATGATGAGCATTTTAATGGGCACTTTCCTCCATTTTATTTTCTTACATAATCTATAGTATGTTACTGTATATCTTCCATCAAGTATACATAATTTATATTCTCCATCAAGTATTCATGATTGAAAAAAATCCGTTTTACTGACGAGCCTTTTGCTAGCAATAAATGAGAATAATAATAATACACAAATAAGTTGTTTATGATTTGATAAATAATACTCCCATCCTGACAGAAAATTACTACATTAGTTTAATTGACGATGCAAAATAAGTACGTCCTATTATAGTAACGCGAGAAAGTCGAGCGTGATTATAAATTATAATTAATGGGCACCATTATTAACTAGTACAAGTGGTAACCATAATTACACCACCCTCCTCACAAACCCCATTGCTAATCTGGAGTGAAACATTTAACTTGAAGATAAAGCTGCAAGGAAGCAAGCAATGCATGCGCACCCCCACTATTTTTGATCTCAAGTCTGGAATTTTGACAAAAAAATTCGGTGTAAAGCAAACAAGTAAAGCAGAGTTTTTCATGGAGATTTTGGTGGGCTAATCGAGTTTGATATTCCCGTAAGTTACGCTGCGCAATAATTTATTTCAAAAACTTATCAAAGGGAGACTTTAGAGCCTATTGGCTATTTGGCTTTGGGTAAAGTAAACTTGATTTAGCTCAGCTCTTAATGATTAAAAACTGTATTATCACATGGTCTATAATCTTTTGATTAATCTTATTTGTCATTTTAACATTTGATAATAGTTTTTAAATAAATTATTAATTAAACTCAATTTCTTATTATTCTTTTTCAATATTTACCATCTTTGGAAGCAATGATCGAATAAAGAATTTTGGAATAAAAATGGCAAGTGATTTTTGCAAATACCCGGTGGAAACTCGGGACTAAAGAACCATCATTGGATTTCGATCTACTTCCATGAACCATTCAAATCTTCGATTAATTACTTTAATCATAATTTAGATATACTAGCGTAGTTCACCGCGCTATGCGCGGATTTTCTTAAATTTTTTTAATTAGTTTTTATATGAAAATAATCATTTTACGTACACATTCATCTTCCACAAACACATATGTAGTATTATACACAACTTCTTATTGTTTAGGAATAAAATATTTCGATAAAATATCTCAAAAAATAAAAATATTTTCATAAAAGGATAGCAAAAGATTTTATAATTTGAACCAAATCTTCATTTTTTATAAAAATACATTTGCTAAAAAAATCTTTAAAATATGGAAGCAAAAGATTTATAGTTTGAACCAAATCTTCATTTTTATAAAAATACCTTTGCTAAAAAATCATTAAAATATGGAAGCAAAAGATTTATTTGTAAATTAAGGTAACTAAATAATCTATCTTAGTTAATTAAATATATTTATATATATATTAACGACTAATCTACAAATTACAATAAAAAAGAGTAAATAAATTACAATGATAAAACAAATTAAAGTATAAATATCGTTCATGGAAATTTGAACCAATTCTTATTTTCTTAAATAGTTTGAACAAATTATTTCAAAATAGAATCTTGATATAAATATCTCCATTGATAAAAATATTTCCATAAAAAATAGAAAAAGATTTTGTAAATTTGAACAAAATCTTCATTTTCTAAAAATACCCTTACTAAAAAACTCTTATACCCCAAATATTCAATTTTAAAGAAAGTTCATAATATCTTATATTATAAGTAATACTTTGGAAAGTCTACGGAGCACAATTTTGCTATTAAGAAAGAAAAGGTAGAATATTTTATAAATTAAGGTAATTTTGAGTTAACATAAGCAAATTTAAGTTGATTGTAGGCTATGGTGAATTAATTTAAAAATCAAACTCATATACTATGAAATCCTCTACTATTATACGTGTTTTTTAAATGGAATCAAATTTGAATTTTGAAAATTCTATTAAAATTTAATAGTAAAATTACACTAAAATCTATATTGGTAGAAGTATGGGGGATGGGGGTGAAAGTGAGGAATATGGCAAATGTTAGTGTGGAGTAGAAGATGAGTGGCTATGGCAGATTGGCAGATGGGTTGAAGTGAGGGACCAAGATGAAAATATAACTATAGTGAAGGAGATTAAAACCTTATTCAATGGAGGAAGTAGTGTATACAATAGAGAAGGCATGTGGTAAATGAGATTGAAAATTTGTTTTCTAAAAAAAAGATTGAAAATTTATTTACGAAAAATAATAACAAATTAATAGCGGGATAGAATGACATGGTAATATGAGGTGTAATTGTGTAAATGATAATATGTGATATGGAAAAAGTGGACACTTGACATGGAAAAATTATAATGATGTGTAAATTATAAAAATTTGACATGTGACAAAATTCATCTTGGAACAACATGTGTACAAAGCTGATGTAACACAATGTGAAGGCTTCAAACTTTATTGCTTATATATAGTACATTATTTTGATAATTTTTTACGAATTAATTTATAAAATTATAATAATAATAATTTGGTTTTATTTTTATTTTTATTTTTCTCTAAATGAAATCAATAGTAAATTGTGTAGATATATGACACTGATAAAAAAAATACAGAATATTATTACGTTAGTTACAAATATCATCAATTTGGTTTTATTTTTATTTTTATTTTTCTCTAAATGAAATCAATAGTAAATTGTGTAGATATATGACACTGATAAAAAATACAGAATATTATTACGTTAGTTACAAATATCATCAATTAATGTTCAATGGAATAAATATTAATCTATCCATTAATTTTTAAAAAATATTTGATTAACCCTTCAAAAAAACAATTCGATCAAATAAAATATAAAGTTTTTTTATATTTTTTAATAAAAAATAGATAAAATTGCAAGATTACAAATGTTATTTTATTGTTTGAAAATTGGTTAAGACTTTTTTCAATAAATCATAAGAATTTAGGATATGTGTTTGTTAAAGTATTAAAAGTAGTTTGAAAAAGATTTAAATCATAATTTTAATTTACCATATCAAAATACCCGAGTAGATAAAAATTTGTACTCAATTTTCAATATAATAAAAACTCATATTTATCTTTTATAATTTTGAAGTTGAAAATACAAAAAAAAAAGTTGCCAAATAAAAACATGTAGTTACTAACTTTACCAAAAATAATTTAAAATGGCGTCATTGAGATTTGTTATTGTAAATCTTTTATTTTGATATTAATTTTTTTTTAATAAAAAGAGTGATTAGTAATTTTTGGAAATAAAAGATTGTGTTATCGAACAAATTAGAAAAATAGTAATTAAAGATTGGTAAGAATATAATTAAATTTCATAATTTTTTAAAAATGGCTAAGTTTGAACGTATAAATTGTCAAAAAGAAGATCTTAGTTTACCTTTTTTTTCATAGCTTATCTTTTTTTTTGTCCACTGCTAATTTAGAAGAATATAAAATTTGAATTCAAAAGATTTGGTAAAAAATGATCCGTTCTTATTATGGAATATGGATTTCATAATATATGACATGGAAAAAAGATTTTGTAAAAATATGGATTTGATTTATATATGACATATATGGAAAAAAATTTACATGACATGGCTTGATGAAAAATTGACATGTGTTAAAATCCTATGTGGCTTATTATTGGAGCGACATGTGGCGAAAGCTGACATGGCGCAATAAGGAGGCTCCAAACCTTATTGCTTTTATATATATACAGTAGATTAAGATTACCTACATATAGTGCACAAGAAGCAACCCATCTCTAAACACAATCAATGGGTTTCAATTATACCAATCTGGGCCCTCATAAATAGTTCAAAACTAATTAACACTCCGCGCCAGCTAAACGTCTCATATTAAAACCCCTCTTTGTGAAACATATATCCAACACATGCACATATTCACTTAACCTTAATTGTATAGCCTATTGCTATCTAGCTTGATAGAAGTTTCCATGGGGATGGATGTAGAAGAAGAAGAGGAGGAGGTTCTCTTTCCTCCCTCTTACTACGTTCAAAGCCCTTCTACTACCATCTCCAACACACCCAGCTTCGAGTTCCAACACACTAATCAAATCCACATCCATGACACCAGCAAGCCTACAGAAGCTTCTAGAAGGTCAGCCTTCTCTAGCTCTCGTTGCTCGTCGACGAGGGAGTCTCTTATGAGCAATGCCCTTGATAACAAGTCACCGCTCGTGGAGATCAATGGTACTACTCGTCATCAATACAAGAATGTGACAAATAGCGGTACTATAGTTTCAAGCAAACGTGACGATGATGATGATGACGACGTCGATAGCAAGATTGATATTTTGGGGCGCTATGCTCATGATCATGAGAAAGATGGTTATGAAGAAGAGATTAGATCAAGAGGGTTTAGAAAGTACTTGTCGTTTGGAACGTACGACAGCTCGGTTTGGTTGGCGATTCAGTTGAGTTGGAGGTTTATGGTTAGCCTTGCTGCTGCGTTGCTCGTCTTTTACCTTGTCACCAAACCTCCTTCGCCCCGAATCTCTGTCAAGGTATGTAATCAAATGATTTTAGGATGAAATCTCACTGGAGCTCAGTGTTGGACCTAACGTCCATATGCACATGTTCCACCGAACTTCAATTTAATACGTTTGTTTTCACTAAAATCAGTCCATGTATTTATTTTAATACTTATATATATGGAGTACCTTGCTAATGCAATTATGATTAACAATATGTATAGGTTGGAGGAGTAATGGAGTTTGAGCTGGCCGAAGGAGTGGACGGTTCAGGGGTGTCAACAAAGATAATGAGATGCAACACTTCAATAGAGATTGCGATAGACAACCATTCCAAAGTGTTTGGCCTTCACATTCTCCCGCCTCTTGCGCAAATGTCTTTCCAGCGTCTCATTTTTGCAGTTTCTCAGGTACTTCAATTTATTGATTGCACCAAACATTTCTTTTAAGAAAATGTATATTTTTTTAATCCAATCAAGATTAATTCCAGCTCTGGAATTGTGGTTATATGAGTATTTTAAGTTTGTTGTCGCCGTGTTGGGGTTTTAGATTTTGGGGGTTGTCAATTGAGATACCATGTGACACAATGAAGGCCACCATAACGGTCCATGAGTATGATTATTAGTAAAATATTTGTATTCATTGATAGAATAAATAAAAGATTACTCAAATCATGTTGGGATGTGTCAATTGAGATACCATGTTGGATTGGTGGGGCTTTAGCTTTTGGGATTTGTCAGAATTTATTATATGCATGAAGTGTAATATAATGTGACAGGAAATCTTTATTCAGACTTTCCTTTGACTGTTTGACTTAGGCCTAGCATGGGTTCATAACTGAACTGAACTCACAAAAAAATTGAATTGAATCTAAAACCTAAATTTAGTTTAAAGTGAACCGAAAATCAAACCCAAAAGAAATGAGGTAAGTAATTGTTTAAGTTTCATTGTATATAGGGGGAGAAAGTGATAGCGGAAAGAGAGCATGTGACAACCTTGGAGCTGTACCTAGGTACAAAGAGCAAGCCCATGTATGGAGCAGGGCGGATGATGCAAGACCTGCTCGATTCCGGCTCTGGCTTACCATTGGTAGTAGACGTGACCTTGGCGTCCAATTATCGAGTGGTGGGTGGATTCATCCGTCCATGGTACCGACACCACACGCGTTGTTTGCTTATGATCGTCAAGGGCTATGACAACAAGCGTCACACTCACCACTTCAACACCACTTGTTCCATGTTTACCTCTCACTAATAAATTACCAAATTCAGATTCAACAGCTGAGTACCAAGAGGTTTGCTCCAAGTTGCGTATTGTCAATGTTGGACCTCATCTCTAGCCGTTCAGTTTCATCTTTTATATATTGATTTGTGATGTGATATCGCTTTTATTTAATCTCCCTATTGAAGATTCAACTTCATGTGTAAAACGTATTAGTTTGTGTACATCAGCCAATTCTCACTGGGTCTTGATTGGGGTTTTGCCCATGTCATTGAATTGGAATTGAATGAATTAGGTTGGACTTGGATGATACAGAATATTCATTAGCACCTCTGTATACTTGGCACCTCTGAATTAGGTTGGACTTGCCAATGTATACTTAGCGCCTCTAATGAACTTCATCCTACAAATTACGTTGGACTTGGATGATACAGAATATTCATTAGCACCATCCTACGAAAACAAGAGAAATTTGAATCCTGTAAAATACACACCAAAACAGGTTGTTATAAATGAATTCTGTTATCCAACGATGTGGAGATTTTCCAATTCTCAGATTCAAGACTATAAGAAGGCGATGATAAATTCTGATAAGAAAGAAATATTACAAAAATTCACTAGGTATAGTGCACCTAAGTATACTTGCAGACTACTTTTGAGATTACATAGACCAATATACAAAATCAGTTTCGTTATGTCCTAACCTAGGAAGATGAAGCACGTCCTATCCGTGACACATCACTTCCAATATCAAATCCAGGTGGAATGAAAACAACATCATCCAATTTGGAAGAGGCGTCCTGTCATGAAGATGATTCATATCAGCTCAATTTTGTTGATCCAATAGAGCATTCAACGAGAAGAGGGGTGTAGAAAGGTTACAAGATTTAAACTGATAATATTACACCAAAAATGGTGAGCACAAACATTTGGAAATCAGGATAGATTGTTACCTTCATCACGCTTACTATGTCTTCAAAAGCTCCAACCTGCAAAAAATAAGATTAATCAGCATGGAGTAAATAATTAACTAAAGTTCACAGGATGGGGAGAATAGAATACCTGAATATCTACTTGTTTAGGCATAGGAGACAAGCTCCCTGGTATACCATATGCTTTCTTTAATATATCTTCGAGGTCCTCCTTCAATACGAATACAACAGTAAAGAGAAAGTCAGATACAAGGAAAAGAAAGCAACTATAGTAATGCAAGAAAATTTGAATGGTGTTTCAGACCAACCTTTCTGAAAAAGACTGGACGATATGTCTTACTCTGGCCCTTCAAAACCAAGCTCTCAGACTGTAACCATAATTTATGTTCAAAAGCTTAGAGAAAGAACACCACTTCAATCCTTCAAGTGTTAAAATTACTCAGAACTGCTTCCTAATACGACCAATAAAGATTCTATATCTGATTAAGCTAATAACAGTGAGCAGTTAGCAGTGAAATATACCAAATGATTTTATAAGTTGCTTAATTTGCTATACTTGGCTTTCCCTAACACTGAGAAGTGAGAGCGCTCGTTCCTCATTAGGAAAAAAGAACACTTGTTCTCTTTAATACATGTGTGCACTAAAATACTACAGCTTCAACCAGCTGAAATCAGCAAATAGCTTCAGAAGATATGAACATGAAAGCTCCTTAATGAATGAATTAAGTGAAAAAACGCTGCACAATTCACAATCAGCAACACCTGAAAAACTGGGACACCAGAGAACGTGCCTTTGTAACCTGCTTTCTGCATCTCCTGAGCAACAGAAACAATAAAATCAGTCAGGTGGAAGCAAATAGCAACGTAGAGGCGAACACATAGGATTTACATGGTAGAAACGTTTTATCTACTTCATTAAGTTCTACATATCACAGCATATGTGCATATACATAAATACACAAAAAGGAGTCCAGATGATTAGAGCTCTTCTCTACATTATAACAGTGTGTCAGTTCATTGATCTAACTGTTAGGAAAGTATCACTCTTCCAGTAAAATTCACACAGATGCAAACAAAAGAGTT
Source organism: Fallopia convolvulus (assembly GCA_964016875.1). NCBI lineage: Eukaryota > Viridiplantae > Streptophyta > Magnoliopsida > Caryophyllales > Polygonaceae > Fallopia > Fallopia convolvulus. Next base: position 44,649,640 of record OZ024733.1, read on the forward strand.
AGATGGTTTAAGATAGCTGTCAGAAAATTTTCATTGTTACTAGAAGATGGCAGCATTCTCAAAAGCAAAATAGTAGCTCTGGTGAAGCTCACTAACATGCCCTTGAATTTTTAGAAAAAAGAGTATAACTAGACGTGACACTTGAGCTCCACAGATAGAACTGTGTTAAATTTATTACAATTTCAAAGCACACTGGCAACATACTCTTAAACATCTGGGAGAATTTTTTCAGCTAGCTTCAAAAGATTATGTTGACAATCTGATTAAAATAACAATGCCCCGAAAAATGAACAAGTATCAAACATGCTCAATAATCAAAACGTGCATATTAAGCATTATAATTATATTATTCACATGAATTCATGAAGAGATAAACTCAATAACCTGTACAGCATTCTTGAGTTGTGATCTCTGGGGTATAAACCTAAAGGCTACACCATCAGCTTTGAGTTTGTAAACCTGCATAAAAAACACCGATTGAAGCTTTAAAGCCTTGAGCAATCAAACAAACAAACAATAAAAATGCACAGATCAAGTCTCGCACCTTATTCAAAGGAACAGCGACGACTTTGGTGCCAACCGACGCCCGTGGCTCAACCGTTCTCATCTGCTGAAGAAGCGAAGTAGCGTCCTCCTCACCGAAAAATAACATGCTCATAGACCCCTTGGCACGCGGACCAGAGACTAAAACGAAATCCTCATTGGAATTGCACAAAGCATAGACAAGAACGCCGGACAAACGCTCCTCTATATCGTCATCCAACACGGCATTATTACTCGAACGCTTAGCAACTGGCGCAATTTGGGAGTCGCCGGGCGAAGGAATTCGAGCCCAGGCTGGGCTCCGAGCCGAGGAAGGAAGACGGTATTGAATTGCCTTTGAAGCTTGCTCTTGTATGTTGGAGAAAGCGGATTGGAGGGTGACGCCAAGGCTGAGAATGTCGGGATTAGGGTTTTCGGGGAGAGAGGGAAAGGGAGAATTGCGGTGGAAGGAGGAATGGAGGTCTCGGACGAAGCCCGTGATGTTGGTGCGGAGATTGGAGAAAGCTTGGTGGAGGGGGAAAGGCTTATGTGTTGTCGCCGGTAAGGGCTTATCCGGATGCTTGGGCTGCGGGGAAACCATGGTTGCTCTATCTCTTGCTTGGCTCGCGGGCGGCAAAAGGTTTTGGGTTTATGCTGAGAAGAAGAAAGCGCAATGTAAAACGCATCACTTCATATTAAATAGCTGTAAAACGCATATCCAATTCTCTCTACGGCTCCATCTATCATTCTATCTCGATACATCATCCACTAGGATCAAAGGTATCAATTGGACTTGGTTTTTTTTATAAGTGTCACCTCTCATGCCACATTTACGTTGTTCTCCTTCCAGCTTGACACTACAATGGTCAATGAAACGGTAATAAACATACATGATCTTGAACGCAACTATGACTCGTGTCCTGCTTTTTTTTTGTGTGAATCAATTTCCTACCCTGCTTCTCTGTGCCAAAACATCATGATCACAAAGTTGGATGCAGTTAGGCTTCTTTCCTTCATTTCTTTTGTAATCAACTTTTTTAACTAGTCATGTGTAGAAATCAGAATAACACTGACTTCAACACCGTAGATGAAGAGGAATACAGTTTTGCTTGAAAAAAGGAACAATATAAACGTTTTAACCATATCAGAATATAAATGTATTCTGCTGACATTGCAGTGTCTAATCTTGTACTCGAATTGAACTTGAATCTGCTACTTGCATTCTTCCACGGCGCTGAGCAAGATACAATGATACATGCTCGCTGAGAAACTAGGATGCGCACACGATTAGGCTTCTTTGAGATAAATTGGACCAGAACATATTTCTGATTTGGACGGGCTGGCTTATTGATACAAGCTTTCCATCTTTCATACCCGAATGAATCTCACTAGCAAAACCTAGGCCCAAGTGAGAGCTGCTTGCAATTCATTATTCAGTATAAATAACGAGACAAGTAGAAGCAAACCCTAACTCAAATCCTTCCTCCAAAGCGGCTGGAGTTACGGCTATGCCGTCACCAAACTCTGGCTCTCTGCGAAGGATTTGGCACATCAACTGTCATCTCCAGAAAGCCACTTTGCTCTTCTCTATAGCATTTGGCTCGCTGTGATGCCTACATATTCTAATTTAATCACCTATCTTTTGTTTTCCCCAAATCATGAATGTGTTTTTGTTGTTGCCAAAAAGCCAATTTGTGCTTCGTTTCAAAATGGATTGGATAAACAAACAACTCGAAAACTGTCTGGTAACATATCAATAAGAAACACAGCTGCCAAGCAAAGTTTTACAAACTCAAATTACTAAATTATAAATTTCATTTACAGTACCGATCGGCCTTCTTCTTGACGCGGTCATCAAGAGCAGCCTCAACGGACTTTGCCTTGGTTGCATTTGGATCGTAGCCGAACTTTTTTGTTTCCACCGGGAAAATCTCTTCGTATTTCATCTTCTTCGCTGCGTCGATAGTGTAAATCACTTCTCCTCCGACTCCTTCAACTCCGCTTCCGTCTCCAGCGGCGGCAGCTTCTCCTGCAATCTGCTCCTCCCCGATTTCCTCCTGTGGCTTCTTGCCTTTCTTCTTCTTCTTATTCTTCTTGTCGACGCCATGGCTGCGACTAGCTAAAGCTCCACCTTTGAAACACAGCCTTCCTCCTTTCGCAGTCTCGTATGGATTGTCCGACATGTTTCCCAACCAACCGAAGAATTTGGACTCCTCTCGAAAACCCTAGATGGCCAGATCTCTGGTTCCCGGCGGTTTACCCTTCCCAAACTCCCTAAACCAGATTTCAGAACTGTCGCCTGATATTTATTATTTGGGCTGGCTTATTGGGCCTGATTTAGACGGTGTTGGGCTTTTTTCTTATTATAACTTACACTAGCGTTTCACAAACCAAAAGAAAAAATGGAGCTGTAATCTAACATCCGGATCTTGCACATGATAGGGCACTAGAGCAGTAATGATTTGATCGCAATATACAAATCTCCCCTCCATTTATTAGTAACTTGAATTGACAGGAGTTGTCCTCGTTACAATCACGTTCTTAAGTAAACAAATTTCACCATATTGACGAAAGGGGAAGAACAACATAACAAGTGCAATGTACACTAGTCAGTACCTAAACATTTTTATACACTAATTAATCATCAACCTTTAGTGTGTTGTTGGCGCAACTAGCTTGAGCTGCCATGGCCATCTCCAACTGATCATGAGAAATTGATGGCGGCACAGGTGTAGTTTCTGGGACTTTCATGTTTTCCCAGCAACCTCCAGAGTTGCTATTGCTGTTGCTGTTGTCTATGGTGGTGATAGATCCGTCTATTCCTATATGCGTCAAATGCTTCACGTCTGTTGGAAATCCGATCTCCATTTCTGTTTCCTCCTCTTCATCTCTGTAACCTGGCACCGGAAACATAATAAAAACTTATAACTCTTGAGACTTTGATGACACATTGACACCCCAAACATTAAGACTTACTGAATACTGGAGAAATGTTTCGAACTCTTCGAATTAGTCTATGAATCCCTCGTCCAATGCTGGGCTTCCGAAAACGAATAAGCTTCATACAAGTTGAACTTGATGGTGGTTGTCGTCTTTTGGGACATTTGGTTGAGGCGATAGCAACACCAGGCTTGGATTTGCAGCCGATGAACAATGGAAGTATGATCCATCTTTCAATCCAGCCCTTCATCTCTTATTTTCTTGTGAATGAAATGAGATAAATACAAGGTGAATCGTACATGGATCTTATATTAGCAAAAATCTTTCCTTTATTAGCAAGGTTGATGTTATTTAAATGCCACATTGCTATAAGCATGGAACATGTCATTCAAGTTTGGTAAGGAAGGAGAGAGACCCGTCAAGGAGTGGGCGCTAGAGTTGTTAAACCATCAACTTATTATTGTTCTGATTTCAAGTTTTCTATTATTATGTTTTTAAAAAAAATTGTCAGAAGCTTTTCTATTATTTTGTTGTTTAAGCATACATGTATTATTTACCCACATATTCAACGTTTGCTGACCGTATTTTATATTTACTCCGTGGTCTAGGTAGCCTTCAATTCCTTCTCTTGTTGACCAAACCAACGTTTCCAAACTATGTAGATCTAGGGATCAAGCAAGGCTTAATCAAAAAGTCAAAAACAATTATAGTTTCCAAATTATGCCAGAAATCAATGCTACAACTACAATTAGTCATGAATTCTTTCTTAGAGTTATGAACTTGAAACAGCATTTTCAACATGAATTCGTTCTCTTGTTGACCAAACCACCAAAGGCATTCACAAATCAGTCTAGAAACTAATGACAGCCTTCTTCTACTCGTTAGTCACATTTATTTACATCCATTCCTACTCAGCATTGAAGTAGTCTCTCCAACATAACAACAGCCAACTAACAAACATGAAAAAAATGATCTACAATTAATAAAGCATTCGTGTTAACGGGATTAGAATCAAACCTCACATCTAATAAATCATTCTTGTGCCTTGATCTCCCCCAACTGTTTCACCACTTCAAGCATTGTAGGACGCTTGCGCGGATCATCACTCGTGCACATCTTAGCAATGCCAAGAACACTCAACATCTGACCTCTCCAATGCAACACACTTGATAGATGCTCATCCAAAACCTCGTCTTCTCTCCTATTTGCCACCATCTGCCTAACCCAACCCACCAAATTCCCACCTTCCAGGTCAGCTTGCCCGGTTGGGGCCCTTCCTGTAACAAGCTCCAGCATTACCACCCCAAAACTGTAAACGTCGCCTCTAATTGTAGCTGCCATACTCTGTCCATACTCCGGGGGTATATAACCAAAGGTACCAGCAAGAACGGTACTAACATGACTCTCACATGCACTAATTATTCTAGATAAACCAAAGTCGGATACTTTCGGCTCAAATTTTCCATCTAACAGAATATTGCTTGATTTAATGTCCCTGTGAATTATATGAGGCACAAACCCGTGATGAAGAAAGGCGATACCTTTAGCAGACCCCAGGTAGATTTTGAAACGAGTTGGCCAGTCAAGAACCTCAACTGCATCTGCTCTGTTCCTTAACCAAACATCAAGGCTTCCATTTTCCATGTATTCATAGATCAAGAATCTCTCCTCTCCAAAGACACAGTAACCAAATAATGGAACCAGATTCTCATGACGGACTTTTCCAATAGTTTCCATCTCAGCTAGAAATTCCCGGTCACCATGAAGCAGGCCACTGCCTCCATTAAGGCGTTTGATTGCCATGCTTCTTCCTTCTGGGAGAGCTGCCTTGTAAACAGTGCCAAATCCACCGTCACCAATCACGTATGTCTTGCTAAAATTATCGGTTGCTGACAAGATATCAGATGGGTGGACCCTTGTAAGGGAGTGTTGGAAAGTGGCAATGTTGATGCTTAGTGGCTCTTTCATCTTTTTTCCTAGGAGCTCATCTGAAGAATCTGTCTCAACTGGAATTACAAGCTTGCCATTCCCTTCCTCAACGCCGTCCTTCCAACCAGCAGACAAAGAGCAAGAAGAATGAAGGCCAAACATGCACTGATCACTATTCCCAAAACAGGCTTTGAAAGACCTCGTGGTTGTGGATAGAATCTAAGAGAAGTTGATACAGGCAATGCTTCAGCAGGTGATACACCATTGGCACATGTTTCTGGAGCATATCCAGACAACTTGTTGCCTGAGAAATTAATAAAAGAGAGACTCTCTGTGTCACAGATGTTAAAAGGCAAAGAGCCTTCAAACTTGTTACCAGACAAATCAAGGTATGTCAAGAAGGCCATATTTGATAATGTGGGAGGCAGGTTTGCAGTCAAAGCATTATTATGAACGTCAAGGACAGAGAGCATTGCTAGATTGGAGAGAGAGTTGCACAATGGACCAGAGAACTTGTTTTCACTGGCATTTAGAAGCACAAGGGAGCTGAGGGTTTTGATATCACAAGGAATCTGTCCAGAAAGGGAATTGGCACTGACATCGACATAGGATAGTCTCTTCATACTGAAGAAACTTGGGGGTAAAACACCACTAAACTGATTCCATGACACATCAAGTTTGGTTAAGCTAGCCATGGAGGCCATGTCCTTGGGGAGAGAACCCGTAAGCTTGTTATGAGAGAGAATTAGCCCCTGAAGGTTTCTTAGTGATAAAAATCCAGGAAAAGGGTTACCTGACAATTGGTTAAATGACATATCAATAGAGATCAGGTCTGATAGAGCAAACATGGGAGGAATATCACCACTCAGATTGTTCCTCTGAAAAAGCAACTGAGTGAGCACAATGCACTGACCAATTGATGACGGGATTGGGCCAGAAAACTCGTTATCAGATAAATCAAGCATCCCATAGTGTTGAGTGTACTCTGAATCAGGCAAAGGTACCTTCTGAAATCCAGAGCATATCTCGTTTGGGATTATACCGGACAAACGGTTCTGTGATAAAACCAAGTTATCCAACAGTTTCAGCTCAGAAATAGACTTTGGGATATAGCCTATCAGTCTGTTAGCACCCAAGTCCAGTGAAACCAGCCTTGTACAATGAAAGAGCTCCAAAGGAATCTCTCCAGTCAGCAAGTTACCATGCAGAGAAAGATTGGTTAAATTCCTCAATTCCCCAATTGAAGCTGGAATGCGCCCCTCAAGAAGATTGTTATCTAGCTGCAGCCTCTGCAAACTCAAAAGTTTGCCAATCACTTCAGCAGGTAACTCTCCTGTAAGCTCATTGTCAGAAAGAGAAATCTCCATGAGAGTTTTCGATTCCCACAATCCATCAGGGATCCTTCCTGTAAACTTGTTCTTTGATAATTCTAAAGTGATCAGCTGAAGCTCCCCAAGGTACCCAGGTAGTTGACCAGATAGGTTGTTTCCCGATAGGACCAGACGTGTCAAATTGAAACAGTATCTAAATGTGCTCTCAAGAGAGCCAGTGAAGTTGTTATCAGATAGAATGAGTGTTCTTAGAGACTTTGTGTCACATAATTGAGGAGATAACTCACCAGAGAGCATGTTTGAGCTGACATCAAATGAGGAAAGCCTCTCCAAATCCAATGGCAAAAGGGATCCAGTAAAATAATTCTCAGATAAACTGATGGACACTGCTTGTCTCCAGTTTGACATCCACCAAGGAATTGGCCCTGACAAATGGTTGGAGTTGAGGATAACAGATTGAATTGATTCCAATCCTGCAAGACCGTCTGGCAATGGACCACTAAGTGAATTATATGACAGGTCTAACACTTGGAGGTTCTTGCAACTTCCAAGTTCTCCAGGAATTCTTCCACTCAATCCTGAATCAGAAGCAAGAAAGAATACCAAATTTGTAAGATTCCCAAATTCTGCAGGCAGTCCACCCTCAAACATATTATGCTCGATGTTCAACAAACTCAAATTGGTCAACCTGGATATATCCCCTGGGATGGCTCCTGAAAATCTGCAGCTCTGGAGATTAAGGACCTCAAGCTCTGTCAAATTTCCCAGTGATGATGGCAATGCTCCATTCAAATTGTTGTTGCCCAATATTAATGAATGCAGGTTTTCAAGGTTTCCAATTTCAGCTGGTATGGATCCAGAAAATGAATTCCATGAGAGGTCAACTAGATGCATTCCTGTTAAGTTTCCTATCTCTGGAAATATAACCCCTGAGAATCTATTTTGACTAGCATCCAAAGATGAGAGTTTGAGCAAATCTCCCAACGTAGAAGGCAGAGTTCCAGAGAATTCATTCATACCAAGATCAAGAGACTCCAAGTTGGAGAGATTCCCGATCTCTGGAGGAAGAGTGCCAGAAAATACATTGGAATGAACTGAGATCTCTACAAGCTCACTCAGAAGACCGATGCTAGGGGGTAAGCTCCCAGAAAACTTGTTGTCATCAAGCACAAGTCTCTGGAGATTTTTTAGGCCAGAAAGAGCAAGAGGAAGAGTCCCATTGAGCATATTGTCGCTCAAGTCCAAGATCTGAAGGTTGCTTAGACTCCACAAGTTTATTGGGAGCTGGCCAGTGAATGCACAATGACTGAGATTGAGATACCTGAGCTTTTTGAAGTCTCCAATGCTAATTGGAAATGGAAGGTTCAAGTTATTCATTTCATTGCAGGATAAATCAACAGCAAGAACAGAGGAGCCCTCACAACTTATGCCAGTCCAGTTGCACGGTGAAGAGTTAGAATTGAACCAACTAGGAATTGTATCTCTTTGTTCAACAAGAGAAATTCTTAGATTGTAGAGAGACTGGATATCAGAAGGATATGCTGCAGTGCAGAATGATGCAGATAGGAGGCAAAGTACAACAACACCACAGCTCAGCATTCTAACTAAGCACCCTCTGCATTAAACAAGTAAAAAGATTAAAAAAATCAATATGCTTCAGTTCTGTACAAAATCAATAGCCAGTGCTCAAATTTTCATGTAGTAGTATCAAACATGGAAATTTATAGCAACTCATTCACCTATTTAACCTCAGAGGACTGACTAGAAGTAATGCTTGACACAAACTATACAGACAACATGGGGCCTTCGACCAAGACAAAGTCATCCATCAATGGAGGACTGTAAATTCCAAACATAATACAATGACATGGCAGAAAGGTTCCTCTATAATCTATATTGACAAAAATTCTACAGAAAACCCTTGCAAGTTATTAAATGTATATAGTAAACAAGCTCATTAACAAAGAGAGCTGGTCCATCTCAAAGTTGACTAAAAAAGTTTAGAATTGATATGGAAGTGGTCCCCGGTGAACCATCCAAAATCCACTAACAACCTCCTCTTACCCACAAAGAAAAGAAAGCCCAATTTCTTAAACACTCAATTATGTAATTTATAAGTGTTCTAGTTATTAGGGTTTGAATTTCATTCCAGAGAACAAATGCACACTTGAGAATTAACAGTACTAAGTGCAATCCCATGAAATGAGGAAAGAGACAGAGAGACGAAAATTACCTCTCGATTATCATAGATGCAGCTGGACGGGACAACCAAAGCTCAGTAAATGCAAGCATTGAATAAACCTGTACACAAGTTGAGTATAGTACCAGTTATAATTCTCTCTCGCAGATAATAGAGTTCAGACACGCAAAAAATCATCGGTAAATGAGCAAAATATTTCTTGCAACTCACCCAAACAAATCCTTCTACCATTAGCACAGCCAAAATTCTCTCTCCGAGAAAGCATTAATTCCAGCGACTAACCAAAATCTGCCATGTCCAAGAAGCAAAATTAGGAAGAACACACCTCAAAACTTAAAACATTGAGCATTCCAGATGATAGTTTGTGGTAGGACAAAAAGACCGTAATAACCCAGAAAAGTTGGTACCTTTTTCACAATATTATCATGAGACTCCACAGAGTGAAAGAGGAAAAGAGTGTGAGAGAAGAGGAAAGAAATTGTTGATCACCGCACCCCCAGTTGGCAAGTTTACACCTGTCGATTTGAAAACCAAACAGTAAAACACTCCACCTCATAGATCCCAAAATTGAAGCAAAGTAAATAGTTCCATCGCATTCACGAGAATCTCTCCTCTCAACCAAAATTGGAAAAAAAAAACCGCTTGCTAATGTAGTTTAGTGTGAAGAAGAAAGTAGTACTAACCTCCAGCTTTCCTCTCCAAGCTCTTCGTTTTTCGCCGAAGCCTTAAAATTCCAAGACTAGCGACCCAGTCGTCAGAAGAACAAAAAGCTACTAGCTATGCAGAGGGAATCAAAAGGCCAGTTTGAATTCAACATTTGTTCGGATGCCTACAAAGCATGGCCTGCATTTCCGCCGTACTCTTGCGGATTTATTCTACTCGACCGTTCCGTCGAAGAAACCAAACAAAAGCGCAAAACTCTTTTCCATTTTCATTCGAATTGGGGATTTATTGACCCGATTCTCCTCTGAGAATAGCAGATACGAGCAGGTAGAAGAAACAAATCGATACGATATGATCGTCGTCGTTTTGCTTAGGAGAGGGCGTGGATTGCGTGAGCCAAATCGCCCATTACAATGTACCACATTATACCACCGTACTCTGCTCTCACATGGCTCCTTTCTCATCGTTATTTTCATACTTCTCAGAGAAGGGTTGTAAAATGGTTTTACTAAAATGCCCTTGAGACAAAAAGATTCTCCTCAAATCCCGAAGCATTTGTAGAGGATACATGTGGAATAGACAGAGATGGGGAAGTGTGGTGTACACTGTGGGGCCCCTTTTCAGAGTTGATCCCAAATAAAAAAGCTAGCTTCTAGGTAACAATTGCATGTGGATGAAGTTACGTTTCGAGCATGTGGATGAAGTTTGCATTTATAAGAAACATGTGAATGAAGTATTAGGAACAAGACAATCAACAAGTTTTTTTATTTGTTCCCAAAACACATTATGATATAGTAAGGTAACAATTGCACTTGTGATAGCATTATTATTGGGGATGGGTTGGACATCAGAGCCAAGCTGCACTCTTGAGAGGAGTGACAACAGATTTGACTTGGAGGTAATGGTTGAGACAATAGATACCCTTTTCCCTTCCAATACCACTCATCTTGTAACCTCCAAAGGGGATTGCAGCATCAAACACATGGTAGCAGTTCACCCACACCGTCCCTGCCTTGAGCGCCCTTGCTAGGGTGTTTGCGGTGTCTAGGTTACTCGTGAACACTCCTGCTGCTAGTCCATAACGCGTAGTGTTTGCTCTCTTTATCACGTCTTTCAGGTCGCTGCATGGAAACCCAAACCCGTTTGTTATCATCAAAACCCGAAGAACTTTAACATTTTCATTAGTAGGTAAATGTACAACTTATCACTTACTTCCATTTCAAGATGGATTGGACCGGTCCGAAGATCTCATCTTGAGCGATAGCCATGTCATCATTGACGTTGGAGAAGACAGTAGGCTGAATGAAGAAGCCCTTTGATCCGATCTGCTCACCACCACACTCGAGCTTAGCATCACTCTCAATGCCTGATTTTATGTACCTCATCACCTTGTTGAATTGCTCAGGATCAATCTGCCACATTTCTTCATGTTAAAAACACCAACTCTTTATCTTGAACTGCATTTTATTGATGTAGGGAGATTTCTCACCTGAGGGCCTTGCTCTATATCCGATTTGAAAGGATCACCAACTGTGCGTCTAAGGGCACGCGCCCTTGACTTCTCAACGAACTCATCGTACACCTTCTCATGAACGTATAGGCGGGATCCAGCACAACAACATTGGCCCTTAAAACATCCAGTTTCAACAAGTTGAATCAAGTCAAGATCCTCTTCAATTATGTCCTGAGCTTTCGCTTTCTTAAAGGAAGAAATAAGGTAAAGATTAAGATATATATACCTGGTTAAAGAACAAGGCAAAGTGTGCCAACTCCACCGCTTGATCTATGTCAGCATCTTCACAAATGATGAAAGGAGATTTTCCTCCAAGCTCCAAAGTCACTGGCTTTAGGTTACTTTTCCCAGCTAGCTCAAGCACAATCTTCCCAGTGTCGGTTGATCCGGTGAAAGAAAGCTGAAGAAGAAGAAGATCATAATTAAGTAAATTAGAAGGCAATTGATCTCTTTAACGTACTTTTGTCAAGCATATTAGATGTTGTTGAGTTACCTTGTCTACATCCATATGACTTGCAAGGGCAGCACCAGCAGTAGGACCGAATCCAGAAACGACATTCAATACACCAGGGGGAGCACCAGCCTATTAAAAGAGCAAGACATATTAATTGGATTATATATGAAGCATCAAACAATTAATAATTTGCAAGTAGGAATCTTTTTCTTGTTGCATAGTAAGTAGTACCTCATGTAAGAGCTGTGACATGAGGAGAGAGCTCAAAGGCGTTTGCTCAGCAGTCTTTATGACAGCGGTGTTACCACAAGCCAACGCAGGGGCCACTTTCCATGTGTACAAGATCAAAGGGAAGTTCCAAGGAGTTATCATCCCTGCAACCCCAATTGGCTCATGCCAGATCTGCATTTGGTATGGACCGTCGCCAGGAGCAGTCAATCCATGGATCTTATCAGCCCACCCTACAACATACATGCCATCAATTACAATTCAATCAATGATAGACCGTTTCAGGTTGATTATCAATTGTCATACCAGCATAATAGCGAATAATGCGAACACACAAAGGAAGCTCTTCATTAAGAGCCTGCTTATAAGGCTTCCCATTGTCCCATGTCTCAAGAGAGGCGAGCTCCTCGCTGTGCTTCTCCACTAGATCAGCAAACTTGAACAACACCTTTGACCTCTCCTGCAATGTCAAATCCAGATGAAACCGAATCAATTAAGAAGATTCCGGAACTATTAACTAATACACAAGTCTTTGCATAGACACTCTACATAAGCACTCATTCTAGGCCATGGACCCTCATCAAACGCCTTGCGAGCAGAGGCCACAGCACGGTTGATGTCCTCAGCATCGCCCTCAGCAACATGGGATATGACATCACCCGTCCGAGGATCAAAAGTTGGAAATGTCTTTCCTGAAACCAATGACACTCAAACCTTAATTAATCCTATGGCAAGATGAACATATTAGATAAAAAGATCATATATGACTAAAATAAAGCGCACAGACTGGCATGCCTATCATGTGTCAAACTATCAATAATCTATAACCACTTCTTTGTTCACTCCAATATGTGCACTTGTAATTTTCTTAGTATGTATGGACTAATAATAGCCACAAAATCTTTATTGTACAGAAAATCAAAAAAAAGAAGAAGTTAATGGACTAATGGCCATATTACAAAAGAATTAAATCAAAAGCTTAAAAGCTATTGATCAGTTGAAGGCTTGTTTGTGATTTTCTTCCCTAACAGAAAAAGAAAATATACCAGAGGCTGCATCCACATATTGTCCATTAATAAGAAGCTTGGTGTATTTGATGTCTACAGGAGGGATGATGGGGTCTTCCACTAGAGCTGATGTGCTGTACCGGCTAATGATTCTTCCGTAGCTCGACACTGCTCCACCTGCATAATTTCATATTTAAAAAAAAAAACAAGATTGAATTGATGAAGTAACTCATTCTTAATTACAGGCAGGGGAAAACAGGGGAGAGAGTTGAAGAGGACATCAATTAAACAACCAATTCAAGCAACTAAAAAGTGTGTACAAAAAAAAACCCAGATGAGAAAAGGAAGAAATGAAGCAGGAATCAGAAGGGAGAGAGACCAAGTGGGGAAGCGCGGAAGAGGTTAGAATTGGAGAGAGAACGAGAGAGCAACGAAGAGAGCCTGCGAGCAGCCATGGCTAGCCTTAGCTACTACTACTACTTCCACTGTTCCACACACACAACTTGATTTCTGTGTGTTTGTGTTTGTGGTCAACTTGATTTCTGTGTGTTTGTGTTTGTGGTGTTTGTGCAACGTAGTACTCCGTAGTAGATTAGTAGCCCCCTCTTTAAAGATGGAGCGGAATGGCGATGAACTAAATTATTCAGGCCATACAAAATTCACACAAATAAAACCAAAACGAATGGTGATGATGGGAATAGAAAGAGACAGAGGATGGGCCAATTTAGAAGGATCAGGAAAAAATGGTTATTGTGACAATCCCTTCCCATCTAAAACTCGAGATTTCGTAAGGAAGCCATTAATTCTATAAAATCTCGTCTAAGATACAAGATGACAATCCAAAACTCTATAGGCTATAAAATGCGGAAAGTTTCCCACATCGCCAATCAACTATAAAATGTAATACGCACTGTATAAGACAAGGATAGCCTCCAAATTTATATCTTTGTGTGAAAAAAGGTAGATCCCGCCCTTTAAAATTGATTAAATCCAACATTGTACTTCGATTTGCTCAAATTATGTATATCTCCCTAAATTTAATATGGGCTTATCACTTTGTCCTTTTTTTCCCCTCCAATCAAATTCATCCACATAAAATGTTTAGAGCTTATGCTTTATTTTAAGTGGAGAATAGAGAGTGCGTACCGTTGGAACAGAATTTGTGTGGGTACTGTTTCTCCGCTCATTTCATACAACCACGTGTCCTTTACCAATATTATATAGTATTATTTGATAATATGACAGAATTACTGAAATGATCGATCGATCCTACAAAAACACAAATGTAGGGAAATGAAGTTTACACATCGGCGTTAACATGAGTTGGCCTCTAATTCACACCGGTTCAGTATAGGTTTGTGGAAGTTTGTGAAGATTTTTACTACTCCTATTTAAAACCTACATAAATAGGTGTTCGGTAAAATAAGGTTTTTTTAGAAAGTTGAGGTTTTAGGAGATTTTTTAGGAGTTTTGAAACCATAAAAATGAAACTTTTGGATAGATAGATTTGAAGAGGTTTGTTACCGTTTTTTTTAATTAATAAAATTAATTCCTTTTTAATAATTTAAAGCTAAAACCTACTCAAAAACCTTATAATGTCAAACACTCAATTAGGTTTTTGATAGTTTCAAATAAAAAAATCTCTACCTACTCAAAAACTTTTTACAAAACCTCCCCCTCAAAAAACTTGTTTTACCGAACAAGAAGTTAGTTAGGTTTAAGTTGTGCGTTGTGGCTTATAAATTTCGGTCGGTAACTTCACTTTATTCACCAAGGAAGCATTTTTAAGTTTTTGGTGTTAAGTAACTCTCCTTACAACTTACAATTTAATGCACCAACCAAATTAATTGTTCACTCGACAATTGCAATTGTACACTTTCTAGTTTCTGCTCATATTTAAATATCTTTTTGAAACGAAAGGGTCAGGCGGGACTTTTCTTCTAATATAAATAAATTGATTTTTAAGATTTGTTTGAATTACCATTGAAAATGCATGTTAAACTATATTGTATTCTTTAGTTCGGTACTTTAAGAATTTAATTTTAGCATTATTATTTAATCATATTTAACTAATTTTATTTATCCATTAGGTTATCTAGAACTAAAAACCTAATAATGCACAAAATACAAGAGTCTTTCTCCGTGGCAAGAAGAAAATTGTTTTTGTTTACAACTATTTCTCCAGGCTAAAGGTCTTAGACTAGGGTAATATCTGTGCATTGTACGAAATTAGTATAAACATTATTGGATACTTAAGAAAATCCTATACGGATTTCAGGGTAGACCAGATTTACCTTGACAAAGAGTAAAATAATTTGTTTTCTACCAAAAAAAGAGTAAAGTAATTTGTTTTATTATCGAAGAAACTGAAGCCCTCCGAAAAAGAACGCGCCGCACGCACTTTAGGGTTCACATCCGAGTGCGCCTTTATGAGTTTCAAAGCGTAAGTTTGGCTGCTGCCGCCGATTCGGTGCCTCATGGGCATTGATGGTATGGAAATCGATGGTCCTATTGGAGCCTCTATCGTAGTTAACGAGACTGGGATCAGCAACCCTTTGCATGTTAATGGTGGGTGGTCTCCCCCAACACCAACACCAACAGAGCTGGTGTCATAGCCCCAGGCCATTCGGGACCAGCCCAAGACTTCGTTGTCATCTTTCAAAGATGTGGTTACTGGTGGCACTTCCAGAGATAGTGATGGATCTGATGAAGCCATTTGGAAAGAGAGATCGGATCATTACAACACATATGATGACATTGATAAGGATAATGATGATCCACTTTGTCCGATGACTAGACTGACTGTTGATGAAAAGCGCACTCTTTGAAAACCATGGGCACGATTACTTATTATCCATATGTTTAATTGAGGACTGGGTCTACAACACTCAAGAAACGCCTTGAACAAAAGTGGGAGCTCAAAAGCAAATTAACTGTTGTGGACATTGGTAATGCTCACTATGTCACATAATTCACAAACAATGACGACTATCAACACGTGTTAACACAAGGGCCATGGATGGTTGGTGATAATTATCTCATGATCCAGTGTTGCAGGCCGAACTTTGATCTGTTTATGGATAAGAAGCAATTCCTTACGGTTTGGGTCCGCATTCTAGGATTGAGCCTCGAGTACTTTAATGCAGCGTTCATTCGAAGAGTTGGCCAACAAATTGGTCAAGTTACAAGGATAGACCATACTAGTGTTTCTTCGGATCGAGGTCAATTCGTAAGATTTGGTGTGGAACTCGATCTGTCCAAATGTCTTATGTCAAAGTTCCGCTACAAGGGACGCACATGGCCAGTTCCAATATGAGGGAATCGGAATGCTCTATTTTGAATGCGAGATTATTAGTCATGGTCGTGACAATTGCCCTGCACTTGCAAAAGATTCCGATGAAGCAGAGAGTGTATCGAGCGTTGAAGAGTCAGAACTGGTTGTTAAAGATTCTTTTGGACCGTGGATGCAAGTAGTAAAGTCGATCTAACGGAATGCTAGTACCAACCAGAAAGGTAGACCGGGGGTGGAGCAAAACAATGCTAATGTTGATCCACTAGCGCAATAGAAAAAACCTGGTCAAAAGCTTCATCAAGCGTTGCTCATAAAGGTAAGACGGTTGCTTTACCTGTAATGCCGTTATTTTATAAATAACTATTTTTAAAAAAATGTATCTACTCAATATAATGTAAAATAAATTTTCGTCTTTTAAAAAAGAGTTAAATAACCTTATAAATAAACTTATCTTAGAAAGGTAATTTAATTTTCGAAATAAGTTACGAAGACGGAAATGAGATAAGATAAATTTAATTTGAGCAAGACCATCATTTAGATTAAACTCAAATAAAAATAAATTGGGCCTAGGCAAAGCCCATTAATTTCGGCTCAATGATTTTCGACCTCTATCTTTCAAGTGAGGTCGAAAAATCAAAATGAAGGATTTGGAATTTGAACCCATGACCTTCACCCTCCACCTTCACACTCCGACCGGCGACCACTATGCCAAGTTATCTTTTCTAACATTTAAGGGATTTATAACTCTTTATTTCCTCTTCCTTAGAAGCTTCCAAGGATATACAATGGGTGCATGTCCCATCAACGAGATGGTTGGGTGGTGGTCTCTTCCACCTTCTTCCCAAGGCCACCACCACTCCACCCAATCTCCTTCAAAAAGAGTTGCAAGTGTAATTCTTCGAGAGCTTGTGTGATGAATTTTACGTGTCCATTCATCTTCTCCGTCTTTCTTTTTATACTGCCTTCGGGGTAGCCGTTTTCCCTCACGCCCACTCCTCTGAAGATATCGCACCTCTCATTGATTGCGTTCAACGTTCACCTCCGCCTCTCTCGCCCACTTGTGAAGCCATTACATACTTGAATGTTTTCATCCGAAGACAGGCCCACCTTTTAAGCGAGACCCATTTTTGATGGCCAAACACCATGTGAAGATTTAGAAAAGGTGATAATTCATTCATTAGGAGAGAATTCCAATATATAAGGCATGAAAGATATTGTGCTTAGACTCTAAGTTATATTTAAACCTAAAAAAGATAGAAAATATTAAGAAGATAACTTCTAAAAATAATAATCTAATAAAAGAAATATCAAGATAATATCTTTCTAAATATCCTTAACAAATATAATCTCCTTCAAAACATGTTACGGGCCAACCCCATAATTACGTTTTAAATTATAGAAAAGTGATCATGGGCAATGCACAAATGTTTTTTTTTTGTTCATGGTATGCAGTTGCATTTGTGTTTGGTTATGCAAATAGGTCATGATCGATATTGCAGTCAACAGTGGTCAGTCTCTATCGTTGATTGAGTGACATTGCCATTAATCGAAATATGTACATCAAAGTGTTGTACTTAATTTATTCGGACCTGATCGATCATTCACATGTTTGAACGCTCCAAAATTTTCTTATACGAGAAGAGATGTCTATTTTTTTCTTTTTATGTTGTGCTGTATTTTTTTCAAACAAAAAATTTAAAATGCAATTGAGATCTAAAATCAGTAACCACACACAAATTGATAAAGGAACAAGGTACATCCAACAAATTATGTACCTCGTGGCCCAAATCCCCCTTTTCATTATCCATGGCCAAGACTAATACAATACTAGTAGATGATATCTTTTTTTTTATATAGGTAAGAACTAAGAAGCCCCTAAGGAGGTCTTCCTAGAGCATTCTTGAGGATGAACGTGAAGTTCTGCATTATCCATCAAGAGGTTATTAGGGATGTTGTGGCCCATCTTAGCGATTTTATCGGCCACAACATTGCAATATCTAACAACATGACGCATTGAAATATTGTTAAATTGTTTGAGTGATATCATGATATTCGAGATCAACATCTCAATTTTCCAGTGGACATTTATTTGTTCCTTTAATTGCATTGATTACTGTTAAGTTGTCCCCTTCAATTTCAAGATTGGTTATTCCTCTTCCCTTGCTTCTTTAATGTCGTCCCGAAGTGCTAACGTTTCCACTTGTAAGACTGAAACGGGTCCATATTTCTTTGTTCCTATACTAATAGTTTGTGCATTATGATCCCTAATTACATATCCTGTCACAGCGGAGGTTGAGGTATATTTTGATCCATCGAAGTTAAGTTTGTAGTAGTTTGCGGCCGGTTTTTGCCATATTTTGTTTCTTTTCACCTTTCTATGGGAAGTTCTTTTTGTTGGCACCGATGTATCTTCCTCCTCATTCCAAGTTTTGATTCGTTCCCATTGGTTTATTTGGTTTTTAGTGCATTGCTCTAAATTTTGAATGAAATCATTAGGTGTTTGCTGAAATGACAAGTACACCACCAAATAGTTGATAAGTCTATAAAATCCGCTTGGCCTAATGTTTGGTAAATTTCGTTAAGCATTGTAGTTATACTTTTACCTGATAGATGATATCTTCTTAATTTTATATCTCAACTACCTTTTTGATTTAATATTTTAATATCTCTAAATGAAATAAATAACTTATATATATATAAGTTTGAAATATGGACCATATTTTAAATTATAGGTTTTAAATATTGAATTTTTAAAATCTTTCATAATAACTTTATATTCAAAAGTATAATAACTTTTTTAATTAGCATGAATCATATCTTTAATTATGTATATATATACATATTCCAAATTTTTATATTATTTTTATTTATGATTAATTGGGTTGGGTCATTACATAACCTTAATAAATTAAATTTAAAAATTATTTAAAAAAATTATATTATACTTGCAAAACACCGTACACTAATTATTATCTTTATAAAAATTTAAGTATTGTATGGATAATTGGATATCAATATCTCATCAAAAATTGAAAATGTAATATAAAAATATATAATTCAAATTTTCAATCTAAATTTGGGAGAAGATCTAACAAATAATGAAAAAATATTAAATGTATTCAATTGAAATATGAAGTACAGTCTAAAAATATGTTTTATAATTTATATAATTTTATCACGATATTATAAATATTTATATGTTTTATATTAATATCATAATATTGTGTATAATTTTTAATATAATCATCTCGTAAAATTTAAGGTACTCCAACTAAGTTTCTTTGTACATATTAGCAATATAGAAGGATGCACATGTGAGTTCCTAAGATAAATTTGATTGAACACCTCTTTTGCAATGAACTGACAAGACAAAAAAAAAAAAAAAAAAGGTTGTCCAAGTTTACCAATTTAAGCTTATGGTTCTCTTGTCTTGTAAAACAAAAACTTTCCTTAGACATTTCAAAGTCCCGTATTAAGTGGATGTTTTATCTCGTCAATCCTTTTGTTTTTTCTTTTGTTTTGTCTTGCAAGTTAACCTTCTCCGCATCTTCAGTTACTGCATCAGATGGCCTAGAGAAGAAAAGATAACCACATCATATGGCTCCGGTAGCCCAAAGAAGAAGAGATAACCACATCAGAATGGAGCAGATGAGGAGAGCGTTCTGGGAAGAACAACATCAGATGGCCCAAATGGCCTAGAGAACACATCTTTTTCAATTTGCCCATTCATAATACTGCATTTTAATGTTTAGCACTAGCTGGTCTCCATTTCATGATTTCAACATTTGAACTCCACCTACCTTAGTTTATTTGATTTTTCTCTTAAAAAAATTATTGATAAAATAAAGAAATAACCACATTTTAAAAATGCCTTACAAAAATATACCCCTTCAATATAATTTAGCTAATAGTAATCCTTATAATAAAATCAGACTAATTTATCCCAAAACTATGTTTATGTAGATTAAGCCGCCTCATATTCACACGCAACACGTCACTCCGTCTTAAGACACCTTGATTATAAAATTAGATTTCGTATCGTTGTAACGATAATGATAAAACGAATAAAGACAGGAATTATAATTAGAGGTATTTCACTAACAATGCCTTAGCTACCCCCATTGACAAAGAAACATACTTCTTATTATGAAGGCCGAAACAACTGATTCAAAGGGTACGATATAGCTTCCGCTTCAAATTTAGTTTCTTTGAAATCGAATGTTAATTTTAGAACTGATTCGAAGTTGACTATCTTTGTAATAACCACTATATTTATTAAAAAATTAATTAAGTATTTTTGTTAAAAATAATAATTTCCTTTTTCTATACCCATATTCCTAAAACTTGGCCTAAAAATAAAGAAATGGTATAAGAATAATTTTATTCAATAAAATTGACAATTTCTAAATTCTAGGCTTAAGATAGAAAGTGGAAAAAGGGGAAATTGGGCAAGAACAAAAAATATAGGAAAGGTGCAAGTGGTCGGGTTCGAACTTGAGACCTCTCGCCCATCCTTCACGCACGCCCCCTTTCCACAACAACCATACGAAGTGCTTTTTCTATTTCATAAAGAAAGCAAATTGCCTTTAAGCCTATCCTCCCTTGGTTTTCTTCCAAAAACCGCCGGTTACACACTGTAACACCCCTATTTTACAACATTGGGTGTTACCGCCAGTGACCTCAGACTTTACCGTCCAAAGTCACCCAAGGCTTTTAGAATGATATAGAACAATTAAAATGCGGAATAAGTCATAATACATAATGAGAAAAGGTGCTCCTGAGGGAGACTTGGTTCTTACAAAACATCTTACATTGTTTTCAAATATAAAGTTGTATGGAATTAAAAGGCAAAACCTGCTTGTCCTAGCAAAATAATAGAAAGGTACATCTTGAAAATCCTTGTTCTTCCTTCGTCTTCACTTCAATTCACTTCACGCCTTGTTGGGATTCCTAGATTCTGACATAATTCGCGAGGGGCGATAAAATGCCAGGCAAACATGCGGAAAAGAAGAATTAGTCTAAGAGACTAAGCAAGCGGGAATGGAACTTCCCGAGGGTATTTTGGAAATTTTCAATTATTGTCGAAAGAGATAATAAGGTTGTGTTTACGATGGGCTATACGATAGGACTTGTTTATGTGGAGCTTTTGTGATTCAAAGGAGAGTATATCTTAGATAAAAATAACTCGAAAAGCGATAGAAGAGCTACTAGATTGTAGACCTCTTAAGGATTTCGAAAGTACATTGGGAACGTTTATTAAGTCATAGAAGTAAAAACCTCTTGCGCCCTGAACGGACCGAGAGCCGGATCGATCATTTGAGACCGGTCCGGTTTTGGTATCTTAAATGTGCATACGCTCTTATCTTATATAGTGACGAAAGATATTCAATCTTATTAATGATTTTTTTTTATGGATAGTGGTGGGACACGGATAAACCGAGCCACCCGAAGGAGAACTTCAATTCTCCGGCACTTAGCTAGAGTGCCGCACAATCCCTCCTTGCAATCGGAGCGGACGGAGATCATGATCCCGAAAGTCGTATGGACGTACGACTTAGTAAGGTTGTATAGAGGTGTCGGCTAACCCGCATCCCTTTCTAGTTTATTCAAAGTAAATCTCTGAGCGAGACCACAAACAATCAAGATAATAACCATACTAGCATATATAATCCTAACAAAGGAATATAACGTATACTACGCTAACAATTGTCGTTATTTCTAGCAATCAATATTTCCTAGATTTATTTTTATTTAAGCATACAAATTGTTCCCAACATCAAGGATTTTCACGAAATGGAATGTAAAGGTTGCAAGGGGAAATTCCACTTGCCTTTGCTTTCACGATTGTATATGAACGAACGAACGGAAGTCGTTGACTTTACTCGGAACGGAGACTCGACCTATCAACACGAGAGGTACGAACGAACTTTAATAAGAATTTCTTTAATTCTTCTAAAGTTTTAAATACCTCTTATATTCTTTTTATAAGAGAATTAATTTCCAAATTATTATTATAATAATTTAGGTGGAGATGAATAAAATAATAATATTCCTTATTATTATTTTATATTGGTAATATCCTTGTGTTTCTTATAAATTCTTATTCTTAATATTTAAACATTTTCATTCTTGGAAATCAATAATTTCCTTATTTTAATTTATTAAAATATTCTTTTAATTTCACTTGCTAACTCATTAATATAATTAAGCAAGTATAAATTCCATAAATATATATATGATAACATACTTTACCTAAAAAGGTATTTTTACATATACATATTCTCCTTAAAATTATAAAGAATCTATTTTAATCTTTTTACAAAACTTATCTTAATTAAAATATTACTTTTAAACTTCAAAAGGTTCATTAAAGAGCTTAAAGTAGTATTTTCCTCACCATGAATATTTTATTAATAATATTCTCTTAATAGAATCTTTTCTTTTTTTTAATATATAAACCATATTAAATAAAGATAGAATAATTATAATCTACTTTTTTGGAAATTTTCATATTTAGGACTTTCTATTTACTTTATGAAGTAACTTCCTAAACTAACATATATTAAATTAATCTCATTTATTTTATCCCCATATTTATTTTCATATCGTATAGTATATAAAATACATGATCATGGCTTATAAATATCTCACTTTACTTATGGATATAATGTCTTAGGTTACAAAATAATATCTTTTCCATATCTTATAATATCCTTATGACTAAGCAATATAATAACATATTATATTTCCATTTAAAGTTACCATTATTATATTTATAATAATTCTTATGTCTTGTAGAGAAAATCTCTACACTTAGAGATATGTTAAACTAATATTTTGTTAAATGATAACTTTAGTAATATAACCATCATTAATATAATTATATTCATATAGCTTTTGAAGACCAAGGTTTAACATTATTCAAATTATTAAATACTCATTAACTTGAATTTAATATTCCATTTAAATTAATTTATAATTCTTTTATCCACTTAAGGTCATAAACTTATAACCTTATCATTATTAGGAAATTTTTTTATTATTCAAAACATGCAAGTTGATAAATTAAATACAACCTATTAAAAATATACTTTCCTTATTTATCTTACTAATAATATTCCAAAGCATATTATAGGTTTAAAAGACACGCAAGACTAATTTCTTTTTAATAAAGTCTTTGTTTTATTTAAATTCCCTTATCTTATCCTATTTCTTTTATATTAGGATAAAAACATGACCAAGTTAATAATATTTTTAAAAATAGAATTATCAAGCTTAAAATTCACTTATATTAATCTTATAACTTGTTTGAATTTATTCTATGTCTTGCCATATTTATTCCTTTTTATAAAACCACATGCATGTTATTATTCTTTTCAAATTATCAACATCCTAATATGCTTAAAATATCATTGTTATAAATATTAATATTCTAGGAATTCACATACGATTTATTAGAAATTATATTTCTCTTAGATAGGTATGTAAATTAATTTAATTATATAAATTTCTCCTTAATACCTACATGCAATATTTATTCAATTTAATTAAATAAATATTAAATATGTGGGGAAAATATTTCATAAAGAAATATAGAATAATATATGAGTCGGGAAATTATACCGATAGACAACGGGACGGGATTGGGCTCGGATTTTGAGATGGGTGAAATTGGGCCTCTCCATTTTCCTTTCTCTTTTAATAAAAGCTGATGGGCTAATATTGGACATATGGGCCTATTTGAATTAGCCCAAAACTAGCCCATCTATCTCCTTCTTCTTCCTTTTCACGTGAAACAACCAGAACCAAGAGAAGTCAGGACGTGAACGACGGTCTTCATCGAACACCAGCAGCAGGGCGGGGCTCCGGGGGCGGCCTGGTGGTCCGGCGATCCTCTACTGGCGGCGCGCGGCACAGGGGGCGGTCCAAGGTGGTCCGATGGTGGCTTGGTGGTGAAAGGCTAGGGTTTAATGGTGTTTTGAAGGAAAAATTCAGCAAAAGGGAAATTGAATTTAGGCTGGATTTTGACAATTTGGAGAGCTTTAAGGCTTAGGAAGAGAGTGAAAAGAGATTGTGTGTCTTCTAAGAGGAGAAATTCAGCCTTTAAATAGGCAAACAAGGAGGACATGGTGATCCATGGCAATTGAATTGGACCAATGGAGAATGGGTTGATTGATGGGGATTGGGGGAGATTGTGCTTGTTGGGTGATGATCCTTGATGATGCAACCATGGATGGTCTTGCAAGCAAAGAGGTGGAAACAAGGGGTGAAAACAATGGGCTATGATTTACGTCAAATCAATCAGACATTGATTTGGGCAATTGGGGAAGAAGAAGACTTAGTTGATATAAATTTAAAAGAGTTGTAATTTGGATAGATGAAGTTGAATTAGCCTAGCGGAATTGTGTGTGCTTGAGTTTGTGAAAGGTGCAAGAGGTTGCGGGTTTGAGTCTCCCTCTCACCACCTTTTATTTTTGCTTATTTTTGTATTTTCACTTGCATCTTTAAGTTAATATTAGCTCAAAAATCCGAAAATTTATTAATTATGTTTGTTTGAAATTTTATTCGTTACTCTGATAACCCATTATGATATTTTTATAATTTATTATCAAAATTATAAAAATAATTAAATTCTCTTTTTAAGAGAAAAATATTTAGCTAATTATTCAACTTGCTTAATATATTTAAATGAATTCTTAATTGTTATTGTAATAAACTTTTACAACCTCTTTATAATTTAATATGATATTATAAAGATTATTAAATTCCCTACATTAGAGAAAGAAAAAAAAATTATTGAGAAAATTACCCATTTTACTTTATTTAGAATTTAGCGGATATTACACACACTTAGCCTAGCGCTGAGGGACTTTGTCCAACGGATTTCCGCCAGAAGATCTCCTGAACCGGCGCCGATGGATCACTTCATCCCCTTCCATCCTATAATCCTCCATCTCCCTCTTTGCAATAACCACTATTTTTATTAAAAAATTATGAAATTAAGTATTTTCGTTAAAATAAATAATTTCATCTTTCTATGCCCATATTCCTAAAACTTGGCCTTAGAATAAAGAAATTATATAAGAATAATTTTATTCAATAAAACTAGCAATTTTTAAATTATAGGCTTAAGATAGAAATTGGAAACAAAAAGGGAGAATTGGGCAAGCAGAAAAATATGGGGTGAAGTGCAAGAGGTCGGGTTCGAACCTTGAGACCTCTCGCCCCATCCCTCACACATGCTCCTAGTCCAACCACCATACCAAGAGTTTTTTTTCTGTTTCCTAATGGACACAATTTGCCTTTAAGCCTTCCTCCTTGGTCTTCCCCCTAGAACAGCCGGTTGCACAATTAGCCTAGCACCGAGGGATTGTCCAACTAATTTCTGCCAGAAGCTTTACTAAGCTGGCGCTGATGGGTCACCTCACCCCTTTCCATCCCATCACCCTCCATCTCACTCTTCCCCATGTTCATAGCCAATGGCATAGTCCTTAGATGTAATTATGAAGTTGAATTTAAAATCCCCCTCTTTGCCTATATAAAGGAGGGAAGGGGCAAGGTCTTGGCACAACAACTTCCCTTTTCAACCTGAAGTTCCTTCCATAACTCCCCCATTGCATTTCCAAGCAAGAATTGCCCACAAATCTTTTTTTCAAATCTGATTTTTTTAGGCTTTTCCTCGTTCCGCCTGATGCCACCACCAACCGTCGTCATCTTTCGACGCATGCCTCGTCGGACTACCGCTTGCAACGCCACTTCAGCCAGGGGAGACACCGCTGCTTCCGTTGCACGTCGTTGTTGTGCGTCGGCCTTGTTGTTGCTGCTCCTCTGTATCTAACGAGGAAGAAGGCAAGAACAAACCAGCTGGAGAGTGGGTCTGTCCCGACGGGCCGAAGTGCCGGTGGGCTGAGACAAAGTGAGGAGGAGGCCCATTTCTCCTTACAGGAGAGGAAATACTCCAATCTGCTCACCTTCTTCTTGTCTTGTAAAGCAATTTCAATTGTAGCCCAAACCCGAGCCCAATCCTTTTCCGACACATTAGTATACTTTCCCTAATTATATCTAATTATCATTAATTTTAATTTTTTTTAGCATTAAATATATTATTTTATAAATTTTAATCAATATTATCAATAAGCTTTTATAAAGAATTTTTATTAAAATAAAATCTCAAGCATGCTTGATGGTGCGCAAAATAACCGCTAAAGAACAAGATTAAAGTTTATATATTTTAAGTGTAAAAACATTGCTCCGTACTAATAATACGCAGTGCAATCAAAAATTCAAAACAACGAGCACGATCTTGTGAATAAACGTGCTATTTAATTAGTGTTGCACTTGAATGATGTGTTACGTATGCATGGAGGCCATGCAAATCTTAGTTATAAAATTCAACGTGGGATTGTGAAATTTTGTAAAGAGACAAATCAAGTTGCATAAGGACAAACCAAAATGCTTGCTTTGGGCCTAATACTTGAACGGCCTAGCGGGACATTCTCCTGATTTGGGCCAAAAAGGATATAATGTGTGTGCTTGACCTAAACTAGACCATTCAAACAACCATCACTTAGGAGTCAACAAAATCGTTTACCAAGATGGCTTCAAGTTGCAAACTTTCACTTAAGCTAGAAGTATTTCCATCTTGTACACTTTATAAAAATCAAAGTCCACTTATGATTATATTTCTATGGTCCATTAATATCATGTCAACAAGCCATCACACAACTTTGCTTAAGATTTATGATTTATGAGATTTTGAGGCTGTTTGGTGAAAATACTCAACAACAAAATAATATATATATATAGAAAGAGCAAGTTTGAAGAAGAGGTCGAAAAACCTCTCCGGGTTGGGAATTTTTTTTTGTATTTAGATTCAACGTGTTTGATCTCTAAGAAGAAAAACCTGCAATGAAATGAATACCATTATTTCCCCCCACAATGTAAGGACTAAGGATCATTCTTTTTCATTGATCCGACCCCAGCTCCACCCTCCCTCCAAAAAAAACATTATGATGTTGACATGTGATGTAGAAATGCACAACGCAACCCATCTCCTTAATAATTAGGGTGATAACATAACATCATCATAGAGCCATATTTTATAGCACAATGGCGAATGAACATGTGACCATTTTTGGTAATGCTTATTCTAAATTTCTAAGCATATCCAAAAGCCAAAAGCTACCGTCCTAAAAGTAGATGTAAAAGAGCCAACATGCAAATGATCTTTTAAAATTCATATCTGTTTTCTTCCATAATTATGTTGCTAAAACACTGGAAAGAAAATGGTTGGCAATGTATTAATCAATACAAGCCAAGATTTTACTCCTGGCCAACCATTTCTTTAAACATCATTTGATCCTCCTCAAAGATTGCAGATAACTAGCTAAATTTAGCCCACTTTCCAACATTGCAAGCATATCATTCTTTCTAAATACAAACGAGTCCCAATTCCTTTGTAATCTAAGTGCAAACATCAATCCTGATTTGTTCACCACCGGTTTGCACACACGAGAAGACGTTATTTGTTTGTGACAAAAAAAACATGGCAAGGAAGCTTGCATTGTTAGGTCTTGTGTTACTAATTGGCTTGTACGATGGCATAGCTCTGGCGGATGTGTCACTAGATGACGGTGCAGACAGCGCAATTGGTAACGAGGGAAGCGGAGCCACCGCAACCACCCCAAGTGGGGCCACCACTGACGCGGAGGCGACCCCTGTGGGTGGGCCCGTCCCTGTTGGTGCCTTCTCCAATGATGTCGGTGGGCCAGCCGGCCCCGCAGCTCAAAACAGCGCTGCTTCCTCCTTTCAAAACCCTGCACTCCTTGGTGTTTTTGCCCTTGGAGCCATCTCTGTCTCCTTCTTTTAAGTAATTCTTTTATTTTATCAAGTTTACTTTCTTTGGATGAATTATTGAGTTCAAAGGCGGTGAATGCGTCTTCATTTATGGCAACGTGGTTTCTTATGATCATCCACAATAACGTTTTAAATGCAAACGTGATTTATTTGTTTTCTGATTCTCTATGCTTAGTTTGTTGATATGATGAATATTTTGTTTATAAATAGGGGAAAAAAACTACATTATGCAAAGGATCCTACTTGGTATCTGATATCAACCTCCTCCCCCATTCCTTTCCCTTCCCTTCTTATGTACAAAGATATAAGTAAATAGACAAGCCTAAGAAGCATATTAATTGCAAAATGAAAACGTAGATGATTCTTAAGCAGCTAAAAATGATAATGATTATAAATTGAAGAGATTGATCACCTAAGCAAGATGTTCAGGTTAATCGGTCAACTAATGTCAATGTCAACAAGCTCAGACTTCCACCTTTCAAGCTGATTTTCCCCGAGCTTGACGCCAAGCTGGCCGTTTTCCCCTGCGCCAAACGCGTAGAGCTTCCCTGACTCGGTGAGTGCAAATGTGTGGGCGTTCCACATTACTGAATTGGTAGAACTGATGTGCACCACCGGATCGTCTTTTACTTGCGTTACTAGCTCCGGTTTTAGAATGCTAGACTTCTCATCTCCCTGTTCTCCTCATACAACAAAACCAACATTCCAAAACCAAATTGGTCAGATTTCAAAAAAAAATGATTATATCTACCAAGTGTATCCCACATGAGTAGGGTCTTGGGGTTCGAGTTGTATGCACCCTTAATATCAAAAAAATGATTAATCTTTCTAATATGGGAAAGAAAGCTCAATGACCTATTCATCCGGAGCATTGTTGTGTCCCAAACTGGAGGAATCTCCACATCCAAAGGAGTAAACTTTCCCGTCTTCAGTTACCACAAACGTAGTATAGTCACCTGTGGCAACATGGACGACTTTGACCCCACTCGACGCTTCAACCACTTTAGGAACGGATTCATGCTCTTCATCTCCATGTCCCAAACACGCATAAACCCCAACCCCAAGTGCACACACTCCCATCTTTCCCCACTACTGTTGAGTGCCAATCACCAGCTGAAATTATCCAAGGCTGCATATTCAAGGCCCGAAACTGTTCTATCAAACGCGTCTGCTTTTCGCTGTTTATTGAACCATGTCCTAGCTTTCCTCCCAATCCACAACCAACTGAGTACACTAGCCTGTAAATCATTCCAAAAGGAAACAATGTAATATCGCTTTCAATAAGTGATTTCAGTATTGAAAATTGAAAGTCAGATTGCAGAACGAACTCACATCCCAGTGGGCTCACAAACAAGGGCAAGAAGGAAGCAGTAGCCTGCAGCAATCTGCACCACCAGTTTATCCTCTAAATCCCCTAGTAAAGGATGAGGTTGCACATCATTGACACCCGTTTGGTGGCCGAGTTTGTCATCAGTTCCCCAAGAGAGTGTGTAAACCCTTCCTTCTCTAGATAGCATAGCTGTGAAGAAGTTTCCCATAGCCACTTGAACTACAAATGTATCCTTCAAAGACTCTAGCATTCTTGGGGTGTGAACAATAGTAAATGCAGATGGAGCCACGTATTCAGAGTCGGCAAACGCTTCCTTCCCCATGGAATATACGCTACTACTATAAGGACCTACTGCTGCTTGGATGATCCTAATTCTTTGCATTGATCCGTGCACCACAATGCTTTTCTTAATAAACTTTTTATCTATTAATATTGAAATCAGAAAAACCAGATCATATAAAACCTTATCAAGCGAGGGCGGAATTCATCATTAAGTTCACCACTGTCTTCTACTTCTGTGGTGGGCCCATGTCCAAGTTGTCCCAAGGTATTAGACCCAAATGAGTAGACTTCTCCTTTGGATGCCACGACATTGATGTGTCCTGGTCCTGCCATAGCCTGTGATTTCTCCCTCCTACAGCCCGCTTCGCCTGTCAACAAATATCTCAATACAGGTTTCCATGAGCCACCACACCTTTTCTTCAAATTCTCCTGTCGATCTATGGACATGGGTCTAAATATGGCTCTCTTACGGCATAAATCCAATGCAGCCAACTCATCAATTGACAAGCTATTATCCAGGGCAAAGTTTGCAGGATATCTGAAGAAGGAGCATGTTGCCTGAAGACAAAACCTTGATCATGAATCTTAAACTCTGACATAACACTAAGCTTAAATAGAATATAACTTGCCTCTAAATTTGCAAGATCTTGGGGGTCCAATTCACAAGCAGTGAGAACGTGAAGGGCAATTGAAGAACTTGCAGCTAGAGGAAAGTCACCAGGGGTTTAGTCACCGAAGCAATGTCGAACTTGTCTTTGGAATGTTTGAAGAGATGAAGGGGAGAGTGCAGTAGCAAGTGTCTATTCTGCAATGTTATAACATTGAATCATCGGATTTCCACTTGTTGTGGCGTCCATGGACACTGCTAGGATTTTTTCAGTGCTCAAAGCTAGCTCAGGTTTGTGCTTCTGTTTATAGTAAAAGGAAAGACTAAATGTTCTCAAAAAAGGGAAAGACTAAAACTTAGAAGTGAAACAAGGACAGTCAATGTAACTCTAAAGAGAGTACTGATCTAACCAGTTTATGCTTAAGCTTTTGACCAACTTAACAACATTTTGTCACTCAGTTAGATCCCTAGTGTGGACTTCTCTTGTAGGGTGGCATCACATTGCATCTTATAAACCAATATTAAGTGTTAAAACAACATGGCAATGTCTTAAGGGTGTTACAGTTTGGTAATTGCCAATGCAACAAACAAAAGAAAATACTCAAAATGGAAGAATCAACATTCAAAAATCAAATTTTTTTTGTAGCTAGAACAGATTCGACATTTTAAATGTAGCCCAGGTGGTTGAAACAAATGATACGTTTAGGAGTTCTGGGCTATCAAGCAATTATAAACGACTAAAAACCCATGACCAGAAGTGGAAATAGAAACACATTTAGTTAAGGTGCAATGGTATGAAATCTGATGGCCTGTCTTGTTAGTTAATCCCAAAATACACAACAATGCAAGAATTCACTACCAGCCCAATCTCAATTCTCCAATATTCGAAACAAACAGAGGCCAGAACTCAGAAATGAAGGTAGTTCAATGCGTAGAAATATCTTCATATGGGCGTATATCAAGTAGCAATGAGAATATCCGATAAAGGAAAATCGTTTGCAATTGCAAAAGCATAAAAGTCTGATCAATCAAATCATTCCCAACAATTAAAAATCCCATATTTAGCTGTACGAAATCCTAGGGTGGGAAGGAATAATCTAGGTACGTAACCCAAGAGTTAGTATCTAATAAAATCCCATATTTAGCGTGTATTATATTCGGGTTTCAACCCTGACGCCGTTTGTGGGAATTGACTCTCCCAATCCGACCTACTTGCTCGGGTCATAACTAATTAGGTTTCCCTCTCCCCTAGGCCATTTAGCATTTTAACGGAGTTTAGCTAGAAAAAAAAAAAAAAGAGTAAAAAACAAAAAGAAAGTGCCATTTGCGCGGGCACTCAAGGTGGGTCATGGGCTCCACAAGCCTCGTCTCCTTTGCGGCTTCACCCAAAAAGCGAGATAGGTGAAAAAGCCCAATTGGCAGTACGGTCTTCTTAGACGGAATTAGCGGCCTCATCAACCTTTCGATCTTCTTTCGGTGACCAGACCTCTCGGTCTCCTTCGGTGACCGAAACTCGCGGTCTCCTTGTATCATAGCAATGTGGAAGAGGAAGAACTTTAAAGGAAAGGGAGATATTGAAATGATTCTTTTAGATGAAAAGGTTTAATTTTTATAAATAATTTTGTATCTATCATATATATAATGATTAGTCATATATGTAATAACTCTTTATTAATGCAGAATTGCAAGATTGAAGCCACCATCCCATTTTTTTTTGCCAACAATTTTGTGAAAATCGTATAGGAATATTCAGTTTACAAGATATCTAATTTTGGAGTGGATAAAAACGTTGCCAAATATAAGCGGGATTGCAATGAGATTGGCTAAAAACTTGCTTGATGCTCTAATCTATCGCGATCTCCTTGTGCTTTACTAGCCTTCGCGGTCTTCCTCAGCTAACCTCCGCGATCTTCCCCGGATAATCTCTACGGTCTTCATGGCACTGCCGAGTCGTCTCTCTTGTGCGTTGGTCCACCTTGCCTCGGCACCGAGGGTCGGCCCGCCCTCTTCCGCGCGTTCCATCACCAAGGCTAAGAAGCGGCCAAGGTGTGCGGTGTCTCAATGGCACGAGGATGGTGTCACGCCTCGACCCGACTCACACATCGAACTTGGGTTTTTCAATGCGACGCTCCAGGCTCTTTCAAGTTCTCTCGCCAACTCCACTCTTGTGCGGCGCTCGGGCCAAAGCCAATTTGATCATCGTAGTCTTCTTTTTCGGCCAAGGTTAGCGGTCCTCTTCGGGATGCGGGGTCTTTCGAGTTCCTTCAAGGTTGGTTGGTGTGTGGTTTTACCTCAAGCGCCATCTTGCGTAGTCATTTCATGTGTGAGGGCGCCACCTCCATGCTAGCTTGTTGTCCGTTGCAAGGCAAGCTTGCGCAGTGCTATTGTGGCTTTTGATCGGCGCGCCAATCAACGCTGAAGGGAGGTCAAATTCTCTTCAAGGTAGTAACTCCATTGTTTAGGCTAAACACCGCACAGAATGGACAAGGGCTGGTGTTGCCGAACAAACCCACCATGTCGGCAACACCGAGAACAATTTCACTATTTACAATTACAGTTTGGTTATAGACCAAAACTAAACGAAGTCATCCTAATTTGATATCATAAAACTCTAATTTTCATATTAAATAGAAGAAAAACCTAAAAGCTAGCCTGATTTAGGTAACACGATCGAGCAATCCCGATTCAAAAGCTAATACAGTGAAATTGACGGCATCAAACTAGAAGAACAAAGTAGACAAACTGGAATAACAACACATACAAGCACAAACACCCAATCGCATCACCAGTGAGCACATGCACAAGAGAAATCAACAAAACCATAGCGGAAGAAAATAAAGAGCGTTTCAATGGTGAGAGACTCCAACGACAAGAAAGAACTGCGATTGAACGATTACCACGAAAGACAAGAAAAAAATTTAAAAGAAGAGGAAAAAAACATGGCTTATCTCTTTCTTCAAGTGTTAACTTACCAACTAAAAGGGTACATGAACCAATATGAAAAATAATTAGAGTATTATCCTCTGGTACAACTCAGATCCATCAAACATAAGAATCAATTTAATTTCATGCGTCATTTGTACAATTTCCACATATGCCGCTACTTAGAAATAGAATTCAACACCTTAAAGAAACTGGCAAAACCCTAGATTTTGAAAGTGTAAGCAAATACTTATCTGTAGTATGCTCTGAATCACCTTCTTCTAATCGAGCAAAGAGAGAGTTATGAAACTGACAAGACCGATTCAAGCGAGTCTCACAAATGAATCGAATAGACTAGAACTAGGAAGAAGGAAGAAGGAAAAAGGAGAGAGGGAAAAAAGAGGAGGAAAGTGGTGTAGAAGAAGATGAAGCAGTGAAGCAGACAAACAAAAGAGGAAATAGGAGGAATAACACTATAGCAGTAGGCGGAGGATAGAAGTAGGCTAAAACAACGACTACGATAAGCAGGCCTGTAGTTTTACTGATTTTATAAAATTAACGGTTGCAAACGCTTAATGTAGGCGATTTTATATAATAATAGATTAAGTATGTAATATTATCACGAGTTTTCTTATTATTAGATTAGTAAATTTTTAGGGTACAAGTTGCAAATTGTTTAAATGTTTGAGATCTTGAGTATATTGAAAAAATTTGGCAAGTTTTTTAATTAGATTTTTTTGGCTCTTTTTTGTTATTAAGTACATAATATTACCACGAGTCTTCTTATTATACTTAAATTTTTATATTGTATATGTCATCTACTTATTTATGTATTATTAATTTATAGGCATATCGATGATCAACTTTATTAACGAGGTTACTAAAGTAAAAATGGATTATATCATTATAGTGCGTATCATAGCAATGTGGAAGAAGAATAACTTTAAGGGAATTAAGATATTGAAATGATTCTTTTAGATGAAAAGGTTTAATTTTTTTAATAATTTTGTATCTATCATATATACATAATGATGAGTCATATGTAATAATCTCTTTATTGATGCAGAATTGCAAGATTGAAGCCACCCTCACATCTTTTTTGTCAACAAATTTGTGAAAATCATAAAGGAATATTCACTTTACAAGATATCTAATTTTGGAGTGGATAAAAATGTTGCCAAATATAAGTTTACTGGACATCCTTATAAAATAACTTTCTATTATACTACAAGTTGTAGTATAATAGAAAGCTTTGTCTACAACGGTTCTCATATGCAACAAAGCTTCTATCCCATCAAATGGTTTTGGAATCGTTGATTTTGATAGCATTGGGTCAGGAAAATTCAAAGACAATGATTTCGTAGGTAAATTTAGGAGTACTTGTCATGTTACTTTGTAATATAGATCAATGTAATTGATTGTGCAACGACACACGATTAGTCGTCACAAGGCTAATGTCACACACCATTGAGGCTAAGATTTTTTCTGGCACAAACATTGGATTCAAGTTATAATTCCCCGCGTGCTTCTGACGCCTTCCAACATTACATTGCCTTTTAAACTACGACGTAGGCAATTTCCTCTCATGGTTTATTTTGCAATGACAATCAACAAAAGCCAAGGCCGGTCTCTCTCATGAGTTGGTTTGTACCTTCCAAAATCAGTATTTACAAATATACAACTTTATGCTCCATTTTCAAGGATAACAAGTAGAGATGAGTTAACTGTTTTGATTTGCGATGAAAATAACAACACTTCAAACACGACAACTAACGTTGTGTATAAAGAAGTCTTACATAATATCATATAATAGTAGCTCAAGAAAATTTTAGATTTACATCCACATTATTTTATCTAATACTTCTTGGACTTTTTATGTGTTTTTATTATTTACACAATTAATTTATATATATTCATTTCATTTTTCAATAAATTACATTAAATTATATTAAATGACATGGAAACTATGCCCATTAAATTTCATGACATGGTAAAATTTAAATTTACTTTTATTTGTTATAATAAAATGCAATATAAGTTTACATTCATCCTCTCATAATTGACTGATGAGAAAGGAATCAAAGGATCCAATGATAATTCTTAATTTTTTTTGATTGAAAATTCATATTGCTATGGCAATGCCCCGAACCAACGGAACCAAAAATGAACTTCGGAATTTCAGAACTTCGGGTTCTCTTTCTGGATAATTCAGAACTTCCTTCTGGATAATTCAGAACTTCAGGTTCTCATCTACAAAGATGCTATTTTTTTTATAAGGAAAGGCATTTGGATGGTCACTAACAGGCTAGTGACCGCTCAAGCGCATCCTGCTGGATAAGGGTGTGCAAATCCGAATCAACTGCAAGTGGAATGGAGGAGACGCGTCGGAACAAGCCTGCTCCATAAAGATGCTATAGGACTTCTTAAAGCATCTCCTAGAAGTTGTTTCACTCGTGGTAGAAATGAATTTTTGGGTGAAAAGTGATTTTTATTGTCTTAAAAACGTAAAAAATAGAGCACGAATTTCAAAAATATTAAATGGGTAGAAAGTGATTTTATGATGATATTAAAAAAAAGTTTTTTAGAACGAAATTAAAGGAATTAATTAAAAAAGACGGGACATATTCGAAAGAGTCTTTTGTCGGAAACCACCAGATAGGCCATATTCCACTTAACCACCCGTCTAATAACAAATTACTGAAAATCACCCATAAAAACGATTCTGTCAATAATCAACCACCCCTTTGACATTTTCCGTTAAAATTCCGTTAAAGCGCCGCTTGTGTTGATTTATTTTATAATTTTCTTTTCTTTCCTTATTTCCTCTTTCTACTGATAAATAAAAAAGTCAATTACCACTTTTTTTGCCCCAATTCTTCAATTTTCCCCGATACATTCAAAATCTCACTCTATTTTTTTGCCCCAAATTTATCAATATGCCCCAAATCATCAAAAATCTCACTCACTCCTCTTCGTTTTTTCCTAAATTCGTCAACGTTGTGACTCGCTGCCGCCGCCACCGTACTCATTGCCTCCATTCACGCTATTATCCACCGACCCGCACCTAGTCATCGCCGGAAGCCTTCCTTCTTCCTCTATTTTCTCTAGTATAACATCGAAGGGGTTGGGGAAAACGCCTAGTATAGCATCGAGGAGGATGGTTCGACGGGCAGTTTCAGCGGTGGCGCAACACTTACAGATGAAGAGGATGTTGGTTTGTTGTAGCTCGAATTCCAGATCTGGAGTTCTTGTTTGCCGCCCTCTTCTCGAGTTCCTCCACCGCCACATTCTTTCTCCCCCTCTCGACCAATGTCCCTTTGAATTCCAGATCTAAGATGAATTCATTTGACCAATGTCCCTTCGAATTCCAGATCTGAGATGAATTCAATTGATTTAGGTTTGAGTTTGTAAGATTGGGGTAAAATTCCAGAACTGAGATGAATTTGGAGTTTTTTTTCTCTTGTTAAGAATGAAAAATGTACAAATATTATAAATTAGAAGGGTAAAATTGTATTTTCAATCTTTGAACGGATTTTGAGATGGAAATGTGAGAACGGGTGGTTGATTGTTAACGGAGATAGGTATAAGGGTGGTTTTCAGTAATTTGTTATTAGGCGGGTGGTTAAGTGAAATATGACCTATCTTACGGGTGGTTTTCGACAAAAGCCTCTATTCGAAACCCTAATTTCAAGTCTTGATCTCCTTATTCTGCGTCTACCGCCGCACAAACTTTCCAACCCCGACCTCCGTTCCTAACCCCAAATCAATGGCGAAGAAGCGGAAGCTCATTACCAAAGCCACCGAAGAAGCCCAGAAACAGAAGCAGCAGAAGCAAGAGCAAGAGGAGAAGCAACAAAAGGAACAACAGCTTGCCGAACAGATAGCCACACAAGAGCAATTGGAGGATGAGGAAGACGATGAAGAAGACGCTGATTACGAAGTAGTCGGAGAAGAAGACGGTGAGGAGGAGGAGGAGGAGGAGGGGGAGGAAGAAGATGGAGAGGAAGGGGAGGAGGAGGAGGAGGAGGATGAGGAGGAGGGAGAAGAAGAAGAGGACGACGAAGCCGCTAACGGCGTTGGCGACGATGACGGCGAGCCGATCCACACTCTTCTGGAGCCTTTCACCAAGGAGAAGCTTATCAGCATGATCTGCGAGGCCGCCGAGAAGCATCCTCAGGTAGCGGCGCGTGTCAGGAAGATCGCCGACGAGGATCCAGTCCATCGGAAAATCTTTGTCCACGGCCTCGGCTGGGATACCACCACGGAGACTCTCCGGGGCGCCTTCTCGCAGTACGGCGAAATTGAAGACTGCAAGGCGGTGACCGATAAGATCTCCGGCAAATCCAAAGGCTACGGTTTCATTCTCTTCAAGTCCAGGAGCGGGGCCTACAAGGCTCTTCAGGAGCCGCAGAAGAAGATCGGCAACCGGGTAACGGCGTGCCAGCTGGCCGTCGTGGGTCCCGTCCCCGCTTCTAACACCGCCGGCGGCTCGGGCTCGGCCTCAGCTCAGCCCGCGGCTCCACAGCAGCCGGTTTCGGAGTACACTCAGAGGAAGATCTACGTGAGCAACGTCGGAGAGAATTTGGATCCTCAGAAACTCTACAATTTCTTCGCTAATTTTGGCGAGATCGAGGAAGGGCCCTTGGGACTGGACAAGGTTACCGGGAAGCCCAAAGGTTTCTGTTTGTTCGTATACAGGAGCGTGGAGAGCGCGAGGAAGGCGTTAGAGGAGCCTCATAAGACCTTCGAAGGTCACATCTTGAATTGCCAGAAGGCTATTGATGGGCCAAAGCATACAAAGCAGCACCACCAGAATCAGCCGCAGAGAAACCCACACTATGGGAGGAATGACAACCAGAGCTATGGCGGTCCCGTTGGAGGTGGTCAGATGATGGGCCAGGCGGTTTCTACGCTCCCTTACAACCAGGGAGCACCTGCACCTGCACTGAACCCTGCTCTTGGGCAAGCTTTAACTGCTCTTTTGGCTACTCAGGGCGGTTTGGGACTCCATAACTTGTTGGGCTCACTTGGAACAGCTGGTGTTGGAGCTGCTCCCGCTGTCACTCCAGCTGTGCATGGTATTCAAGGCGGTTATGGGAATCAAGCAGTAGGGAGTAGTATCAGCCCGGGAGTGCTGGGAGGTTATGGGACTCAAGCGGGATTGCAGGGTGCATATCAAAATCAGCAGCAGGGGGGCTCGAGAACGCAACATGGTGCGGGTCACATGGGTGGTGGGGCGCCCTACACGGGCCATTGAGAGTCTTGTAGGTATTAACTGAAGCTCCATCCTTTATTAGAATGTTATTTTGTTTATTGACATCCTTTGCATTGCTGATCTTGATTTTTGTTTTGTTTTGTGAATCAGTATTCTTTCTCTATGAGCTTTGACATAGGCTGAGATTGTCTGACATTGCTTTGATGCAAGTAGGTGGTTTTAAAGATTGTAGCTTTTAAGTTTTATTGGAGCTATTAGAGGTTTCATGGATATAATTAATGATTTATAATTATGAATTATAATTAGGAGCCATTGGAGGTAATTAAGGATCTTACTATCATTCTTTTGAATGTGCTTCATGAATTTGCTGCTGGTAAATGACCTGAATAAGAATTTTTTTGAGATTTTCCCTTTTTGGATTTTTTGTACATTTTTCTCAATAGCTGCCAAGGATAGGTTCATGGGACTATAAGTAAATGTGGTACTGGTATGGGTTTTTTTTCCAAGACATGGTTGTGGCGGACTTTTTTGGTGCAGTTACACAATTCTGCATCAGTCATTTGCGAGCATTTGATTTGTTAAAAAGATTACACTGTTCATTATTTTGCACTGGAGTCTGCTTTCTAATGGATCTTCTATTCGAAAAAAGTTAAGCTTAACATTTTCTGCCTTGTTTATGTTTCTGCAACTTTTTGCTATAAAAAGGTAATATACTGCTGAGCAGCATTTCTTGCAAACTCTTTTATATTCTCACTTTTGAAGTCAAAGGATATTTAATCTTGCACTTCATAAATCATAAATCGCACCTGTCAATTCCCCTTGTCTTGAAAACTATTTTGGCTATTGAGCTTTCTTAAATAATTTTGCTTTGTGATCTATTCATTCATTTTGCAGATCGTAGTAGGTGCATCAATGTTTTTAGTACTGCCTGGTGAATCTTCTGAAGTTTCTGGAGCTATGCAAAAAGAGATCTTTTATGAATTCTGATGTTTCATTACTAGTGCAAGTGCAGTATTTTAACAACTAAATGGAGTTGCGTTTTTTCTTCTTCTTCCTTAGTCCTTTAAAATTATTGTAATATTTTGAAGGCTTTTGAACCTCCGGTATTATGTCTTTCTTTCTTTGATATTGGACATGGACCTTTTCAAAAAATTGCTCTAGATGTTTAGCCACCAGATGATCTTGTACTCATTCTGATGCTCTAATCTATCGTTTTGTGGGATCTTTAAAAAAAATGTTTCTATTTGATTGCAATGAGCTTGGCTAAAAACTTGTTTGATGGTTTCCTATTTGATTTGCCAGTTATGGCTGTATTAAATTGTGTGCTAGTAAATGTAAGTTCTATTTGTATCCTGTTTGTATCGGGTACTCCAGTGATGTGTGATGGATACACCGATAAAAAAAGGGTGCTGAGATAGTCTTTATTTTAACAAACTTTCCTATTCATTTTTAGTCATTAATGTTTTTCAAGAAATTTCAAAGTTCTTTGCTGTGAAAGATAGTTGTTGATATTTGCCAAATCCCTTGTGAAAGAAAAATAAGAGATTAGGAAGAATCATTTGATTTATAGTACTGGTTTTGGGTGGTTGATGGGTTCTGGAAGCATGTGTTATAAAGGCATACTGTAATCCTGTATAATACATGTAAAATATGTACGCTTGTACATAAGCATCAAAACTGTTATATTTTTTTGTATAGGAGGTTTGATCATGGTTGCAGAAGTTGAAAACTGAGATCAAACAATACCCTGTTCTTAATATAGGGCAAGGCAACAGAACTCACATTTGTGGAAAGGATTCATTGGTTCAAGTTGACCATCTTTGTTGTGTTATAGTTTTTCCATCTTTTTCTCTTTTGTTGTGATGATCATTGGTTGAAGTGGACCATCTTTCTCTTTAGTATAAGGAGTTTTATTCATGTTTATTGAGAGTTGGGGGTTCACTAATTGGGTGGTCATGGTCTTTTGACAAAACCTAATCCTATAATAGATGGAGATTTGAGGTAAGCTGTTGAAATTGCACTTAAATGCAATATTTGCTTTGATTTGGTGGGCTCAGTAAGTGGATGAGAGACTTAGATTTGATGAACTCATCAAGGGGATGATGAGTGAGAGAGTTGCATTCGAGTATATAATGTATATTATGTTACTAATTTGCTTAGTTGCAAGGTTAGGTGAATAGTCCGTTGTTTTGTTACTTGATGCTCTTTGGTGCTATTCATACATTTGTACATTGTTGTTAGTGTGCTTGAACTTGGTGATTGCAAGGTGATTTATACAGATTTGGTGTTATTCATACATTTGGACATTTTTGTTAGTGTGCTTGAATTTTGTGATAGCAAGGTAATTTATACAGATTTTGGTTAGTTTAGATCTTTGTGATTTACCTTGTGTATTTTTATAGTTACATTGGTGGTGTTGTAATACTATCCAATTTATCAGGGTTCATGGCTGTATTCTATCTTCATTGTATATCCGAGGTCAGATTTCGTCCAGCATTTCTTAACCCATTTCACATACTGAAGTTTGCCACCATAAGCATCCTACTTGTAAACCAACGACAATATAGCCGGATCTTAAACATGCTTGCTTCGCTTTCAACAAAATCAAGGGCGGAACATATGAAATCATGTAAATTATTGATACTTTGATCAATGTCTAACAATATATAAGCATAAACACTTAAAGAATTGATTTGATAACATCTTAATAAAAACTTGTTCAATCATCATAAACAGCTTAGGATGGGGACTCCTGTAGGGCGTGCCACCACTAGCCATCAATAAAAGAACATGCCCTACAGAAGATTTATTATCAAAACACATCAGTGACCTTTCCTATCAGCTGCAAAAGCCATTAGCCATTGGGTATGATCATACTAAATGCCTCTTGATCTTCACTTTCAGCCTCAAAACATTCTCAAGAATAAAACAATTGATTAGTGTCAGTAGTTTGAGAAATACGACATTCTATATTAACTATATTACCTTCTTCTAAGTCTTTTGATATCAATTGACAATTCTAAATTTCTAATACCACATTGTTTCTCTGAGAATGAGATATCCATGATACGAGACAACATCTACACTTCTCTGCCAAATTCTCGTCAGTTGGGAAGAGAAAGATGGCCTTTTTCTTTTTAAAATTCAAAGGTCCATGTTCTTTCGCATTTCGTACTTATATGGACATTCACAGGTGATCCGTTTCCTTAAATGATTGTGCAAAACAGCCTTATTTTGTGGGTAATTTTGTGAAATTTATCCAAACAAGAAGCTTTTTGACTATGTTCCAAATCACACAGAAAAAGAAACAAAGTATCAAAACCATTCAAGTTTACAAACAACAATGATATTATAAAGTAAAAATATCACAAAAACACGGATAATTGCAACTGTGTAATTGAAAACACAGCAGGGGCAGAATCTAAACCATGACAATTCATACAACTTCTGCATGTCCTGAATCACAATTTTTTCAACTAATGTGCCATAAGACGACTACCATTTTATCACTTTCTATGTCTATATCAAATTATTAATCCTATTACTTACATGAAAAAAAAAGTCACAAGCTAACAGCTAAGGTTAGCAGCACTTCTAGGCCATAATTATGCTGAAATGATTAAAAACAAAAACCTTGCGACTCTGATCATAATCCCGCCAGTTTAAGTTCAAGTCTCCGACTCCAAGAGGGCCGTCATCATTTGTGGGTCAAGTCTGAACTCCACCACCACTCCCATACAAATCTTGATCCCATGGGTCAAGAAAACCTGTACATTTCTGGTCTGATGTCAGCGTCAATATTGGGACGGGTGTTGAGGATGATCCGTCAAACTTTTGCCTCTTGTGAGGATGTACAGAAGAGGTATCCAGTATTGTTGGAGGAGAATCTGAATCGGTTTTCTTTTCAGCTGTCTCCT
Source organism: Fallopia convolvulus (assembly GCA_964016875.1). Classification (NCBI taxonomy): domain Eukaryota; kingdom Viridiplantae; phylum Streptophyta; class Magnoliopsida; order Caryophyllales; family Polygonaceae; genus Fallopia; species Fallopia convolvulus. Next base: position 44,691,848 of record OZ024733.1, read on the forward strand.
CAGCTAATTGCAAGGTTTCAGAAGCCTTTAGTGTGTTTCCAAGTTTCTGCTGCTCCTCTACGATTTTCTCTAGATACCTACTTTGAGCTTCAATCCTCATTTGCAATTGCCTTTGTACCTATGAATCATGAAATCCAAAATCACCACCTACTAAGGTTGAGACTTGAGAGAACTAATAAAAACCAAGAACAAACCTCAAGCTGTTCAGTAAGACGTTTCTGAACCTCCATCTGAATTCTGAGTGTCTCGTTTACTTGCATTCCCCTGACACAAGGATGGAAAGAAGTTGTAGCCAATTAGAGTTGAGTTTCTGTCAGATAGAACTAGAAACTACTTAATGATAGTCATTACACAGATTCACAACAGAAGTAGGGACTCACTGAGGAGAATCCATGTGAGAGTTACCATCAGCAGAATCTTTCTTCTCATCTTTAGAACCTAAGTGACGTGTTGGCTAGTAACATCAGAATTGCTAACTATTGAAGTAGGTTTGGTATCCAAAACATGATAGGGCTTACCTTTACCATCTGCTGTCTCCTCTGGCAGATATTTGGCTAGGCGATATTTCTGCATACACAAATATAGCAGAACATAGTCATCATGTGCAAATATGATGCAATAAGACTGTGTCAAAGGCAAATTTTCATTTGCTTAATATGTCTAGTAGCAGACTGGTTTAGCAAGAAGCTGAAAGACGACAACTAGAGTTTTACATTAACTTTTGCAGCTAGATGTTAAAAGCTTAAAATCAGGCATCCTTCCTAAACCAACCTGTAAATGGCTTTTAACATGATAGATGGTTAAACCAGTTACACCCATCAATTTTAGGACCCCTTTCGGTGTTGCCCCTGCAAAGTAAATATTTCCACCAGGCATTAGCATTGTAACAAGTATCATATAAATATCTATGTCCATGGAATATTAATTTGCACTAAAATAATTTCTTATATACTTAACCACAAAACTAAGTTGCTACTGCTAGCTTTAAATGTTGAACATAATAGTTTGTTGCAAAGTAGCTGCCTTGGGAAAGTACACCGCGCATGGATAAGTTGGGAGACCATCTGCCATAGTTGGAGCTTGAAAAGCATGAGATGATTTAAAGAAATATTGCCACAAAAAATCATAATATCATCACCATTCATGCATATCAATTACTCTAGTAAACAACATCTTTTCAGCAAAATGCAGACCTTCTGTTGGGACTTACAGGTGAACATTATCGAAAATGAAGAATTTAAACCTTGGATATTGCTGTCAGGTGTGATGAAATTCACTTTGTTGAAAGTGTGCTTCAACCCTTATAGAACTGCCTTAGGGTTGCTGCATAAAATTACTTCCAAGATGCAAGAAAACACTCTTGTGTTGAATGCAGTGAAAAACCCAAGATATAAAATGGTAATGATAGATCAAGATATCTTGAGATTCAAATCAACATCTGCAGATTTTGGTTTTATGAGAAGTACCATTTGATGGGATTCCACAACCATGTTCACACTTTATATACCACACGTCTAAGTAACAAAGTGTAAGCTAACAATTAGTAGTAGTAGTTATCCGAAAAAACAAAGTTAACCAATTTATTACTGCCGCAGTGGCTATATATACATGCCAAATAATATGCACTCCATTTAAATAGAAAAAAATGTGAACGTATTTGGTAAAACAAAGGGTGAAATAAATCCCAATTACTCTAGTGACAGGAGAATAATAAATTCAACATTGCTCACTCAAAGACGACAAAAATACTCACTGTCTGGCCCACCGAGTTGTGTAATGGCATCAACGAAACGCTCATGAAGCTCTGTAGTCCATCTTAAACGTTGCTTCCCACTTCCGCCTGGAGGAGTTGGGTTATTCACAGGAACACCAGCCTCAGAATTAGGGGCTTGATCACTGCCCGGCTCAAAGCTTGTGGTTGATATCTTAGCTTGGTACATGTCATCCATACTACAAATCTCCTAACAAACAAAGAAAACAATATCAATTTTTTTGATATTTTGCTCGCAGCTAGAATACACACTCAATCAGAGATTTCATGCTTAATGTGTTCTGATTTTCAATTTTAACTTTTTGAATCAAAGGTTTTATCCCAGCAATTTCCTATTTAAAAACCTTTTGTCACATTTCCGTACACGGTACACTTACGTCACCGCATAAAAAATCAGTCACAGAAAAGAGAGGAAACAGGGAAAAGACAAAGGTTAGAAAGCTCTGTAGCGTCATTTATAAATTATATGACTTATAGACTCTAGTTGGTTATAAACACCATTACATCCTCAAACAGCTAGAAACATGGAGATGCAATAGGCTTGATACAAGCTAGTGACGTATGCCCTTTTGTCGCATATAACTCCGGCAATAATTGCCCTTTTTTTAAATAAAAAAAGCACCAAATATGGCAATAATATACTCTTCTTACACCACCTGAAGTGAAATGCATTAAAAACATTAAAGACTTAACTACATCACAATTTGCATATCAAGAAAGATTCTAGCAGCCGATTTCTACAATAGAATGAATAGATGACAACAGAGATGAATATTTCCATAAAACATGAAGGTCGAGAAACACAAAGATCTACTTCCAGTCAAATTAAAACAGAAACTTCCCACACTGGCCAGCTAAGAAGCAACTCCTAAGATTTTCACAAACATATTTAGAGAAAGGAAACAGACCCTAGTAGCCCACGATCCATCTATTAGTTTAACTTATTAAGCTGTGTTACACAGAAACTCCATAGTAGGGGTATGGTTTCCTTTTCCTGGGGAAACTTAAGATGATAATTGAAACACCAACAAACTCATTATTATAAGATGAGAATTGAAACACCAACAAAGGTTTCTACCATCAAGTAACCATCCCCATAAAGATCACTCCTTTTTTCATACCCATACTATCACTCTGAATGCTGTAGGGTGTCCAATCTTACAACAGCTTTAAATCAGACAGGAAAAGAATAGCCATCAAAACAAGCAATGCCTTCAAATTGGAATACGAAGGGAAATGCAAAGCCCACATCCCGTTGAAGAAGGATGAAGAAGGCCAAAAAATTGGAAGAGGTGTCACACCTTCAACGCAAACCCAATTTGAAATTCGCATAAGTTTGAATCACCCAAAAGATGAAAGCCAGCAAGAAGCAGCCACGAAAACCTCAGAACTCAGAAGCGAACAAGCAAACCCAACTTAGGAAAAAATGGACCAAATGATAATCAAACTCCAATCTAGTCACTGCCACCGGTGATATAGCTCCCTGATTTATAGCAAACTAAACACAAGCACAAAAAATCAGCTCCTTAATCGGACCATCCAAGACCACCGAGCATGAATTGATGCAATTTAATTCCACCAGTGAAATCCAAACCCCAACTAGCAACTCCCATCAACTAAGGGCTTGAGATATAAAGAAGGCAATAATGTTACCGCAAACAAAGTGGGACAAACAAACGGGAGAAAGAGCTACCAGAAGCAAAAAAAGCAGGCACAAATTTGCTCGAGGCAGGTAATTGTGAAGAGAGATTACCCAGAAATGAAGCGGAGGAGGACACCAGCATTAAACCAGATCGCCCCCTGATGTTTCCTTCTTCCTCTCTTGATTCTCCGGGTTAGAAGCGCTGAGTTTTCGGCCTTTTTTTCTGGGTTTTTTTGGGTATCCGCCTGCGGCCTGTGTCACAAGTATTAACACTAGTTATAAGTTCTAACCTCTTCTTTGTGTGTGTCTCGAAACAAAAAAGAAAAGAAAAAATCAATGGAAAGGGCCATCTTCTTAACTTTTTCCACAACGTCAAGAAGCGAGACCAATTCAGTTATTTCTTGTACAGTATTGTTTTGCTTTGGCGAAAATTGTAGAAAGGTATCAGAAATTTATTAATTTTTCTCAAACTTACTACTGTTCTTATTTACTTTAAGAAGCACCCAACCCCCGGGCCTTAAACTTGGTTTTTGAGTTTGGTTCAAGTGAAAAAAACTTGTATCTTGAAAAATGAAAAGAAATGTACTTTTTTTAGTTTGTAGTGCACTTTTTCTACTTTGGAGTACACTTTTTCGCATTTGCATTTTTCGTATTTTGTAGTGAGTACACTGTTCGGATTGCACTTTTTGTATTTTGTAATGTACTTTTCGTACTTTGTAGTGCACTTTTTATTTTTCAGGATAAGAGTATTTTTCATTTGAACCAAACTCTCATTTGTTTTGACCTTTTTTAAAAGATTTTTCTTGTAGTTATTTATTTTGTTTTTTCTTGTTAATATTGTCATTATAAAAACTATCTATACGGTCTACTTGTGAAATTGTATTTTTGTTAATTAATGTATTCTTGTTGATGTTTTAGACTTTTTGGTTGCTTTGGAAATGGAGAAATGGACGGGTTTTCATGGACATTCGTTTGAACAAAAAGAGTTTCCTTTTAAATCAGGTACACAAATCGACCTTGAAAAGGAAACTCGTTTTGCGGTGATCCTATGGTCGGTTTATGCCACCCCCTTGCCAACCTGGTAACTGCTTGCCAGAGCTTCTTTTGTAGAGATTGAATTGTCCAATTTCAACACGTTTACCGAGAAGTTAACCGTTGCGGATCTTTTGGCTTCTATTGCGTTCGATTTTCTTGATGGATTTCATTTTTTTTTTGAACCTTGTATTAGTGTTCTCCCCTTTTGTTGGATGATGTGCGGGGTGTTGTACTCCCCCGAATGACCCTTTGTAATGTCTTTTCTTAATTTATGTTTTGAGAGATGAGTCTCTCTTTTTCAACCAAAAAAAATCTTCTCCCAAAGGTATCTACAAGATAGTATCATGAGAGGCTAGGACGTCGACATCTAGTCAAGCAGCCATCACTTATAATAGTGTTATAAAATTTTTGTTTCAATTCTTATGGCAATGCCCTTGACCAAAAAATCAACCCTCCAAATTAGACTTTCAATAAAGATGAAAATTGGCATGGCATATTTTTTGCTGAAATATTTGCATATTTTTTGAAAAATTTGTTTACGGGAGACGCACACATCATGTGCAAGGGTTTTTTCTTGGATGGATGTGCATACTTTACGTGCATTAAAATTAATTGTATGTGCATCAATTTCAAACATTTTTTTCCTAAATGTGCATCAAAATCCCGATGTGTTTTTAATGCACATTTCAGTACAAGCTTGTGCACATTAAGACATGAATGGATGCACATCTTAAGGCAAAACATAATTCGATGTGGTTTTATGTACATTTCAGTACAATCCTGTGCACATTTATACATGAATTGATGCACATTCATGACAAAGTAAGGGCCTGAAACAACTAGACCCAATCAACCCCCTTTCACCTAACAATCTTGTACAAAAAAAAAGATAAACTGTTTTTTTTAAACAAATCAACTGTACAATAGAATATTTTTTTAAAAAAATCGACTGCCACATCAACAACTTTATCGGATTTTTCCGTCGAAAATAATCTCGAATCAATATCGATAAATATAATAAGAGTTGGTACGAAAACTAGTAAAAGTGAAAGTTGGTATTATTTTGAAAAAATGAGTAAAAATTGAAATTATTTTAAGTAATTTTTCCTAAAGTTTATGCACATCTAGCCTAAGTGTGCATCAAAACCTATGCACATCTAGTGCAACGCAAAAAGATTCGATGTGCGTGAACTTTTGCCTAAATGCACATAAAAATCCAATGCATTTTTATGCACATTCAATACAAACGTGTGCACATCTAGCATGTTGCACATCTAAGACAAAATCTATGCACATCTAAACGAGCCCATGTGTCCGTTTATTTTCGAAAAATACGTGAATAATTCACAAAAAAATTTATGTGCCATTTTTTTCACAGAACAATTTGCACCCCTAATTTCCCTTTATTTAACGTATCTTGTTCATTCCTATTTCTCACCTAATCGCCCTTTTCGCACATGATCTCTACGCAAGTAAAAAATCATACATAAATTTCAAATTTGTAGACTTGTAGTTCTCTTGTCTTTCAAAAAGTTATGCACAAGACAAAATCATTGGATGATTTTTTTGAATAAATTTAGCTATTGTATACCAAATTACCAATGAATACACCGATAATAAACTTAAAAATTTTAAACTATTTTCATACTATTTTTTATGTTTGAACAAGTAAATTCAAAATTTAGGAAAGAAATTAAAGTGTCTGTTGATGGCAAACATTAGAAAAATCTGTTTTTCAAATTATAAATTACTGCTTATATTTTTCAAGGGCATCAAGATGTTTTAGGACACAAGGTTATTTTTTAATTTTTAGAAATACAAATTGATTCATTAAAGGAATTTTTTTATTAGGTAAGGATTAGGGTGCATTTCTTCACGGAGGGCGTCCTAGAGCATCCTTTCGGATGAGAACATCAAGTTCTGAGTGAGTCTTAATAAGCTCACCGGGGAGACTATGACCCAATTTAGCAATTTTATCGGCCACAACGTTACAATCCCAATGGAACCGGATGAGATCCTTTGTCCCTAACTTCATGTCCCCTCTTGTGTCGCCTTTGTATTTATGAATACACAACTTCCTTGATGGGTGAAGATTTTCTAAATAAAAATTAAAAAAACAATTTAATTTTAGTCCACTTGATCAACAAATACAAAGGAATTACAAAGGAGACACACAAGGAGACACAAGTTGGGGACAGAGGATCCGGACCGGGAACCAACATGCTTAATTGTAATATCATGTGCTCCATGAATGGAAACAAGGATATCGGAGATTATTAATTCAATCTCCCATGAACATTTATTTATTTCTTTAACCGCATTGATTACTTGAAGATTAACTCCCTCAATTTCTACAATCCTCATTTTTCTTTTTTTATTCATTAAAATTATGGGGACTTTTTTGTTGAAAAATTAGATTTCAAAATCATATAATTTTACATGCATTTTTTAAAAATATTCTATTGTACAGTTGATTTGTTTAAAAAAAACAATTTATCCTTTTTTGTACAAGAATATGAGGTGAAAGGGGATTAATTGGGCCTGGTTGTTTCGTGTCCTTACTCTAGGCCAAAATGGGCCTTCAACTGGACGGCATATTCAACAACCAAAATCAGCGAGGTTCCGACGTGGCAACCGTTGCTGGAGCGGTCAACGCAACAAATCGGAAAAATATAAAAAAGAAATTGAACATATAGGGGGAGAGAGAAATTGCACCGGAGAAGAAGGGTCGACAAGCATTAATGGCGGAGCAACTCACCGACGATCAAATTTCCGAGTTCAAGGAAGCTTTCAGCTTGTTCGACAAGGATGGAGACGGTCTCAGATCTCTCCCTATTTCCTTTTCAATTCGTGCTTGTGTTTTATCATCGGACTGTTGTATTTATTGTTTTGCTCGATTTGTTTGATTGAGTGCTCCTTGTGATGTTTCGATTGTTCATTATTCCTGCGACTGTTTCCTAATTTTCAATTTCAGTTGATAGTGGAAAAGATGGGGGGTTCTATGCCTCCTCATGGTTCTTTTTTGGATATTTGCATAATTGTTTAGAAATTGAAACGGTGACTCCGTGATTTATGTCTTCCTGTGTTGTGGATTGAAAATTGAAACCTATCATTGGTTCGAAATCGCTAGAACTGACGAACTGTCGAAGTATAAATGCTTAATTTGCTCTCAGTTCCAATGTTTGAACCGAAATGTGTGCTTCAATTTCTGGTCCACGCTTAGATGAACTGTCTTCTAAGCGGGATTTTAAGGGTCTACAGATAGTTGATCTAGCACAATGTTTTGGAAGGATGCATTTTCTTTTCTTTGTTAAAAATCACGTATTATACTCATTTACTGGACTAGCTGAAATAAAGTAGCTTCATCTCCTTCATAATGTTGAAGTTCATGTAGTTGAGAACTGTGATTATGATGGTGTTTGGGACTAGTGGTCTTGGCAAGCTTTTCTTTTGACCATCCGTGTCTTGTGTTAATGTATCTTCCAATGAGATTTGATTATCAAGCACAGAAGCCAATATGCTTTTTTGCACTCTTGATCTCTCAAAGAACCTCACGCCACCTAATGAATGAAATTTTGGCATGTTCTATTTTCAATATTGATATTTCTGCCGGTGAAATCCGAAGTATGGTTTTGCATATATGCTTCCTTGTGATTCAATGGCCTGCTTTTGAGAGTTGCGTATTTGTTTTGCAAGTTTTGTGAACATTTCTTTGGAAAATTGACATTTCTTTGAGGAATGCAATGAGTTTTTGACATTGTTTTGATGTGAATGAATAAACTGATTAGCTTCTCTAAAACCACCTTTCTAGTATACTATCTGTATTGAAATGTGTCTTTTCTGTTTTGTTGCTCCGTTTTATTGTTTCCTGGGAGTTGGACAATTTGGCATGAATAAAAAGAACACTATTTTAAAAATACGACTTTCAGGATGCATTACTACAAAGGAGCTTGGAACAGTGTTGAGATCACTGGGGCAGAACCCGACTGAGGTTGAGCTCCAGGACATGATAGGTGAAGTAGATGCCGATGGCAATGGAACCGTTGACTTCCCAGAGTTCCTCAACCTAATGGCAAGAAAGATGAAGGACACTGACTCTGAGGAGGAGCTCAAGGAAGCATTCAGAGTCTTTGACAAGGATCAGAATGGCTTCATCTCAGCTGCTGAGCTTCTCCTCGTGATGAACAACCTGGGTCAGAAACTCACAGTTGAGGAAGTTGACGAGATGGTTCGGGAGGCTGATGTGGATGGTGATGGCCAGATCAACTATGAGGAGTTTGTAAAGGTGATGATGGCCAAGTAATGCACTACTATACTCAGAAGAAAGTTTGAGGTTTGGAGGAGACAAAATTGTAGTAGGTTTAGTAATCAAATACTTTTTATATATAAGATATTTTGTTGCTCCTTGTAGTTCATCTGTCTTGTGACTCTTGTTATTATTAAGCTGTACAATGACATTTTAGATTTCAAGGTGTTTGGTTGTTGGTCATTTGATTTCAAATGTTGTAGTTGATGAAAAGATCTACACTATGGAGACTAGTAGCTAGAACTTAGAAGAACTATTTCACGTGCAATGCAACACACACTGACCTTACGTTTAAAATCTTATTAAAAAAAAGTACCCATTTTTTTCAAGGAGGTAGCTAGCTTGAAAAGACTGTCCAATCTTATACAAGGGGGTAGGTGTGGTGGTTATGTTATGTATAATCACTCGATCAGTAATCACTTGCCATTGTAAATGCTAAGCTTGTGATCCAGAGAGAATAGAGAAAGAGAGGCGAGAACAATAAAAAGCAAATGGAAGTAGCAGGTGCTGGTTCTGCAGGTCAGGGGAAGAAGATGAAGATCCTGTGCCTCCATGGGTTCAGAACCAGTGGTGCCTTTCTCAAGAAGCAAATTGGGAGATGGGATCCTTCTATTCTTTCCCATTTTGACATGGTACCCATATCTTCATCTTTCTTTTGTGTTGATTTTCTCAATTTGATTTGTCAAACTTCTGATGTATGATATATTTGATCCAAGCTGCAATTGTATACTACTTTTTTTTTCCCTTTTTTCTGAATGCATGTTACAGAGCTTAAGTTGCTTACATATAAAGTTCAGTTTATCGAGCTTAAGTTGCTTACATATAAAGTTCAGTTTATAGATAGAGTACGTAATTGGATTATATATGTGGGGAAGAAAGAAATTGATGTAAGTTAATTTGTAACAGGATTTCCCAGATGGCAAGTTCCCAGCCGGGGGCAAATCAGATATAGAAGGGTTCTTCCCACCCCCTTACTTCGAATGGTTCCAATTCAACCCGGTAAGTTATTATTCCTCGCATCCACACTTTACACACATCTAAATTTAGTTAAAACAAGAAAATTAACTAGCTGAAATCACACTCCAAAAGAATAACATGTCTTACATTTTTTCAGTTATCCCTAATATATGCATAATTTGTGTATTAGGACTTCACTGAATACACAAACCTGGACGAATGCATCTCGTACTTGTGCGAATACATCACGAGCAAAGGACCCTTTGATGGGCTACTAGGATTCTCCCAGGTAAAAATGAATGATCCAAAAAATTCAAATATTTAATTTCATTAATTTGAAGATGATTAATTAATTTCTATCTTAATTAAATTCAGGGTGCAACACTCTCAGGCCTATTGCTGGGCTACCAAGCACAGGGGAAGCTGTTGAAAGACCACCCACCCTTCAAACTGTTTGTGTCAATATCAGGAACAAAGTTCAGAGATCCGAGCATATGCGAGATCGCTTGCAAGGATCCAATTAAGGTTAAATCATTCCATTTAATTGGGGCCAAGGATCATCTGAGGGAGCCCTCTGAGGAGTTTGCCACTGCCTTTGTCGACCCTCTTATAATTAGGCACCCACAAGGCCATCTTGTCCCAAGGCTAGGTGCTATATACATTGCTTCCTTGCTATATTTCTCATATTAATTACTCTTGTTTGATCTCTTGGAATCAAGATTTGATTTTGGTTTTGTTTTATTGTTTCAGATGAGGTGGCGACTGAGCAGATTCGCAACTGGATCAAAGCGATGGTTATGGTGGAAGAAGAGTGCAGTAAGACTTTGGACTTGGATACCCAAGTTGTCCAAGAAGAGAACGGTGAAGGGAAAGCAGAGAACAAGTTGGAGAAAATTGATGAAGTGGAGGCTGCAAAAGCTTGATGCATTATTGTTATATGTTGTTAGTTTCTTCCTAAATTAATCCTGGATTGCCTGCAGCTATATGTTTAATCCATGCCAAGAGAATAATTAATGTGCTTACATCCACTAAACACGTCAATCAAAATAGATAAGCTTGAATAAACATACTAAATATTTGAACAATTATACCTAGCTTGAATAAGCGGTGCTTACCTACCGCTTCAAATATTTGTGACGTTATATGCATTATTTTAGATGAGTATAGACTACTTTATAGAGTTTTCACTATTTCATTTGATAATGTATTTACCAACACCGCTTCTATTAGTGAAATGATTCAAGTTTGTTAACCGGTTTTTGAAAACAAATATTTTCATGTAAGATGTTCTTGTCATATTTTAAACTTATGTGTTCAAGATGGTTTGAATGTTTTAATTCCATATCTTGAACCTATTAAGTATGTTGTTAACTATATTTGGTTAAAAAAAAAAGACCACTACGACGTGGAAGAAGTTTTGTGACAAGAATGGTGTTACCGCCATACTTTTTTCAAAAGAGGTCGGTCATCGTTGGAACTCTACTTATAAATTACTTAATCAATTTTTATGTTACAAAGAACTTTTAGCTTCCTTTGCCCCTCAACATGTTCCGGGTTCACAAGCAATTGAATCTTCTTGGGACCAATTCTATGAGATCATGGAAATTTTAAAGGTTTTTAATGATGCAACTTATATGTTTAGTCAAACCTATACACCAAGTGCTCATTTGTTTGTTGTTGAAGCTTTGAATGTGGCGGGTGCTTTTAAGGAAGGGGTTTCATGGCCCGACCTGCCCGACCTTGTTGATGCCATTATACTCATGAAGAGGAAGTGGTTGATCAATTACAAATATATTCCCGATATTTATCTTGTTGATTGTGTTTTTTTATCCTAGATTTAAGATACAAGGTTTGCAAGATACTTTGTATGCATACTATGAGTTATTGAATTTAGAAGAAGAACATTATGATATAAATTGTAATTTTGATGTCAGTATGGAGTGTGTTAGATCTCTTCTTGATGATTTGTATAAGGCTTATAGCACGGGTGGTGAGGCGCCTTCTACGCCTCAATTACCACATTGTCCACAACATCTCGTCGTTCTTTTCTATCGGCAGGGTCTCATTTATTGCAAAATCTTACAAAAAACTGAGATACATGAGCTCACATACGGAGCTTGATACTTATCTAACCACTACCTTTGAGTTTGTAGATGATTTTGATATTTTAGATTGGTGGAAGCAACACAAGAAGACATATCCAATACTAGCAAGGATCGCCACTCAAGTTTCCCGCTTCAATTGTAGCGGTGGAGCAAAAGTTTAGCCAAGGTGACCACATCATAGACGATATGAGATCAAGGTTGGCATCCGGTGCATTGGAAGCTCAAGTTTGTGTCGACGATTGGAAGAGGGCGGAACTTAGATCACAATTAATGAATTATACGAAGTCATCGGATGATGTACTAGACGACGACACAAGCCAAGCTTCTTCCGCCGGATCCGCCCAGTCGTCTTAGGTAAGTAGCCAATCGGGGTTCTGTATCGAAGATAAGAGAACTACGTGGGCTTTGATTCCCCTATGACCCCAAGAGGATATATAGATAACTTAATATCAAGTCCAAGCCCTTCTTTTCCCAACTCTTCTCTTCCCAAACTAGGTGGAGTCGGCAAAAATAGCCGTTAGAACCATCATATGCGATCGCGGTTACAAAACCACGATTGTTTCCTTGCAAACCACAACCACAGTGCCACAAACCGCGATCACGGTTTTAACTAGTCATTGCTATGTGATCGTGGTTTTTACTCGCGGCGGCCTTTTCAAACGACAATATTTCTAACGGTCACATGGCTTCCAACGACTATTTTCATCCTAATCCTTATCTATTTACCCATATAAATATCATATCTCACTTTCAATTTCATTAACACCAATCTCATACTCTCTTATATCTCTCTAATACTTCCCTTCCTAATCTTTTTCAAAAATGGAAAACCAAGGCCAAGGGTTGTAATACGAAATTTCACAAAGTACTTCACAAAAGACAATGTATTAGATGCACAAGGCTGATATGATGCCAAGTGCAACTATTGTAGCTCGAGGTACAAATGGAAGTCAGGTGGAGGTTATGGCACCTTGAATCAACATTTAAAGACAAAGCACTTCATCCGCAATGGAAGTCAGGTGGAGGTTATGGCACCTTGAATCAACATTTAAAGACAAAGCACTTCATCCGCCTTAGGTAAGTAGCCAAGCTGGGTTCCGTATTGAACCAGAAACCGGTTGTAGAAACCGTTGTCATAGTTTTTCACTTCCAACGACTATTTTTTTTTCAAATACGGTCGAAACCGGACCAGAAACCGGCTCCCAAAACCGACGGGAACCGGAAAAAACTGGAACGGAATCGAAATCGGGACCAGAACCAAGGAACAATGGGGTTCCCGGTTCCATGGTCCGGTGTAACTGCACACACCTACAATACATAACATATATTTGTAAAATTTATCGATAAATGTATATATAATATAATTCAATTAGTTATCAATGGAGAAGGTTTATTAAAAAAGTGTATTCAATATCGAAAAAATCATTATTTTCAATATATAACTAGGATAGTGTGTTTGCCGAAGGATGATAGTGACCCTCATTAAAATCCACATTAATGGACTCTTGTACTCCGTAAGGAAATTGAAGAGGACATAATAGACTTAGAAAAGTAGCTTGATCATATTTAAATCTATGTCAAACATGGCATTGCCTCACATAATTATGAGTTTCTTTAGACATACCATTCCAATAGAGGAGCGGTTTCACTCTTTTCAAGGCTGCATCCCTACCTGAGTGGCCTCCCACAACTATGTCATGGAGCCACTTGAGTATTGTAATCTTTAGTATAGTCGAATTGTCAATCACCAACTTACATATCCTCCTTAACTCATTGTCCACATAGCTAAAATGAGGGTGTGAGTGGTGAGTGCATTTCAGATCATCAATTAACATCATCAAGTATGAATCCTTCTCCCATATCTTCTTGATTATATTATAGAGCTCCTGGTGCACATATGTTAGAGTAATATACAACAACTCGATTAACTCTACTCATTCAAGATAAAGCGCCAACAACAATGTTGTCTCTTATCTTCTTATAGTCCATAGTGACACCATAACCCAACAACTTAGAGAGCCACATATGCTAACAAGCATGGTGATTTTCTCCTCAAGTAAATATTTCAAACATCTTTGGTCAACTTTGATAACAAATGACCATGTATGTTGAACTGCGAAAACAATAACCATTAGCTCCTTTTCATATGCTAACAAATTATGATAGATTGGACCCAAAATTCTACTAAAAAAGTCAATGGGATGATATTCTTGCATTAGAATTGTACCAATTCCACCATTAGAGGCATTTGTCTCCAAAATAAAAGGTTTATCAAAATCTAAAAGGGCTAGATAAGGGTAGTGGAGAGAGCTTCCTTGAGTTGATTGAGGGTTATAGTTGTATAATGGAATCATACAAAACTATCTATCTTAAGTAACATGGTGAGAGGTCTTGCTATAAGACTATAGCTCCGGATAAAATGCATGTATTAATATGTAAGCCCTAAAAAAATCCTCAATTGCTACAGATTAGAGAGTTGAGGCCAATTCTACACTACATTTATCTTAGTAAGATTTGTGCTCACATCCCATTATGATGTGAAATGATCAAGATAGTCAATAGTAATAGCCTAAAAGTACACTAGTTGCCTTCAAATATAGATGATGTTATATTAGAATAGAGAAGACTGATCTAAGATGCTTCACGTAACCTTCCCAACTTCTATTATAGACTAGTATATCATAAAAAACACTAATAATTTTTTTATAGTAATACTCCGGAAAATGTTCCTGATGAGTGATGAGTTCTTGTGACAAATATCTAGGATGTTGTGAATCCTTCATATTAACACACCATTATCAATATATACTAGATGTAAATCCTTTTTGGTGATATAACACTATTGGCAAAACAGATTGTTCTACATTAACAATTATGAAAGATTTATAACTTGTTTCATGAGTAAGGCACCATATGTTTTAAATTAAGCATCAGGCTCACCAACTATTTAATTCACAACCTTGGAGTCTTATAATCCAGATAAACATACATAAAAAGTATAATGGTGTTGTTGAATATATGAATGATTTAAACCGTCTTTACAAAAAAGTATTCCCGTATTACAACTACCGATAATTATTCAATAAAGATGGTTTTATTGATAAGGATGGGAAGGAAAAACTTGTTATTGAGGCATATAGTGTTGATAAGGTAAAATATAATCAAATTTTGGTTGTTCATTTTGTATAAATCCTTAATTTATGTTCTTTTTAGATGAATCATCCATATATTAAGGTGAAAGAATGGATTTGAATTTAACCAACGAATTAGAAAATATTACTTAAAGATTGTTCAACAACAACCTGTTCTTTGCCATTATTCCATCTAATTCACATCACTTTCCTGTATATTCGGGGAAGGTAAGTAAAATTCCTGTATATTCGGGGAAGGTAAGTAAAATTGTTCTGTTTTACGTTATTGAATGTTTTAAACATGAAGCTTTATTCACACTTGATCATGTTTTCAATCTTTAATTCCAATAAATATCGTCTTCTAACTTATTTTCCAAAAATATATCTTTTATATTGTGTGTACACAAATATCCTTTACTTAATAGATTAAAAAAAATTCCTTCTCAATTATATTAATTGCATATTTACGCCGGAAGTTGTACGTTCGACAAGAGCGCTATCACTGAACTTGCACAAAACTATTTCCGCACTTCTTGCAATCTGTTCAAAATGAGAGATTAAAATGTTAATAATATTTTTTCACAAAAAATTTCTTTTTTTACATGCTTTAGTGAATACTTTACCTCCAGATAAACATACATAAAAAACTGATAAAATAACGCATTGGAATCAAATAAAACTATAAAACAAGTGTATAACAATACATTTTTTAAAAAAGGTTAAAGAGTCAATTGCTCCAAAAGAAAAAGTTACAATATCAACAATTAAGAAATGATTCATTTTACGGATGCCACGAACCAACGAGCTCAATACATCATATGTATCCACATAACCTTTCCAACTTCTATTCTAGACTAGTACATCATAAAAAACACTAAGAATTTTTTTTATAGTAATACTCCGGAAAATGTCCCTCATGAGTGACCATTATTCAATTACTGTAATATCACCATATACATTTTTTTATAGTAATACTCCGGAAAATGTCCCTCATGAGTGATCACTTAATCAATTAGTGTAATATCACGATATAGTGGTGATCACTTAATCAATTATTTGAAAAATGAGAGATTTAAATGAGATTTTTTTCTCAAACTTTAGATTCTTCACACTCTTTCTGGACAGACTTAAGTACTTTCTCAAGCTTAAGTGCAATTCCTTTTCCAGGTTTGTCTTGAGCTTTGTCAGAGTTCCTCCTTCTCTCATACCTCTTCAGTTTCCCAAAGATCTCATAAAGCATGAGATTCCTGTTGGATGGATTCTCTCTGAACGTTGTTCGATCATGAGTCCATTCTCCGGAAAGACCATCTATCACCTTCTTGACTTTCATTCGTTCTTTGACTTCATTCTCTGAAATTCCCAAATTATCAAGTTTGGTGAGTAGTCCTTCGAAGCGAAACTGATAAGATGATACAGTTTCTCCAGGTTCCATCATGAAGTTATAGAACTCCTGAAGAATATCCATCTGGTGATCTTCCTTTAGATTTGAACTTCCCATGTGCATCTGCTTGATTGCAGCCCACATTTCCTTAGCAGTTTTCAGGTTTCCAACCTTGGCTGAGTCTATTTCACTCATGGCGTTGTTGAGGTACATCTTTGCTTTGAAGTTGGCCTCCATACACTTCCATTCATTTGGTCCCCATTTGGTGAGATCATTCTCAATGGCTGGGTTGATGGTGAAGTTCCCTCTCTCGATTACTGCCCATGACTGGTAATCGTGACTTCGCATCCAGTCTTTCATTAGTCCCTAACATTGCTCAAATCGTCCTTCAATCAGCCTAGGTGGTTTGTTATTTCCGTGTCCGACAACACTTAAATCTGAAGACAGTTCCGTAGACATCCTGCAAGCTTTTACAGAAAATCTAGAGCACCAACGCTCTGATACCAATTGTAGGATCGTAGATCTGTGTTAGTAAGACAAATCGGGAATTGTTCCAGAGACAGTTCCCTTACGCAGCGGAATAAAGCAACACAGAAAATTAAACTGTAAAACAGATGCAAGGACACGATTCTTTATAGAGGAACCTCTACAGCCAACTAGCCGGAGAGTAAACCTCTACCTCCCTTGGAGGATTTTGAACACACACTATATTTAGATTGATAAATCTCAGGATACACAATATAAAGACGAACTTCTCTATTGTTCGCAATCCCACTTACAAACAATACTAACGACTAAGTCACTATGAGTCCTAGATCTAAACACAATCAATATAGAATGTGAACCTGACTCGTTCCTTGTGCAGTTCCCTTTAGCACAGGAACCAACTCTCCAAGTCGATGGCGATCTTCACGCAGTCTCCATCGCTTGGATCTGGAACGTCCTTCTTTGGTTTCTGGTTCATCGTCTTCACTGGATTAGCTCGAGCTCTCTCTTTCTCACTTTCTTCTTTTGGATTTGGTGCTTTGCGTTTGAGAGCTTGAAATGACCTAGCTACGTCGCTTTCTATTTATAGAGATTTCCACTTTTAACTTGACGCCTTTACCCTTTTTGTCTTGGGGAGTACGACACTATTCAAAAAGACTAGCATACCCTTTTGCATCTCTTTCTTTTCGGAACTTGGCTTGCCGCTAAGACAATAGTGAAATGTCTTTATTATCCTTTAATTCATTTGCCACGTACTCAGATGGCTTCATGGGGAATGTTTCCCTTGCTTTTCCTGTAAACCTGTATCTTTCCTGTGATCACTTGTATGGGGAATTAGTTCCATCTATTTTTCATTATCAAAACTTCGATTTCTCGAATAGAGAAACCATTGTTCCAATGTTAGTTCCTTAACACTGATCCAACAATCACCAAGCCAATCAAAAAGCTAAATCTCCATGCCCAAATCCAACTACCCAAAGAACCTACCAACATAACTCAAGCCCTCAAAAATCCGGAATGGAGAAATGCCATGCAAAATGAGTATGATGCTTTATGTTCTAATCAAACTTGGACCTTGGTTGCGCATTCAAAAGCACAAAATGTTGTTGGGTGCAAATGAGTTTTCCGAACTAAATACAATCCGGATGGCACGGTTGATCGCCTCAAAGCCCATCTTGTGGCTAAAGGCTTTCACCAACGATCGGGGTGTGACTATCACGAAACATTTAGCCCCGTTATTAAACCGATTACCGTCCGCACCATCCTCTCTATTGCTGTCTCTAAAGGTTGGACTCTTAATCAACTTGATGTCAACAATGCGTTCCTTCAAGGAACGTTGTATGAAGATGTTTACATGGTTCAACCACCGGGATTTGTTAGCTCCACACAACCAAACCATGTATGCAAGCTTAACAAAGCTCTCTATGGGCTAAAATAAGCTCCAAGGGCATGGTAAAATGAACTTCGAGCTTACCTCCTTCACCTCGGGTTTGTAACTTCAATTGCAGACTCATCTTCCTCGTCCACACCCAACATTCATGGTTTCTGTGACTTCGATTGGACCGGTGACAAAGACGATTACATATCCACAACCGGCTACATTATCTATTATGGCTCCTCTCCCATCTCGTGGAGTTCTAGGAAACAAAAGACCACTGCTCGATCCTCAACAGAGGCCGAGTACAAGGCCTTGGCTGACACTTCGTCGGAACTACTTTGGGTTATATCTTTACTACAAGAGCTCAGAGTTCGTCCAACAATGCAACCGGTCCTCTACTGTGATAATCAAGGTGCACTACACTTAAGTTCAAATCCTGTTTATCACTCTAGGATAAAACATGTTGCCCTTGATTTCCACTTCATTAAAGAACAAGTCCAGAATAACAAGTTGCGAGTTGCACGAGTGCCTACAGAAGAACAAGTTGTTGATGTACTTACAAAACCACTTCCCAAACCAAGATTCAACTACATTCTTTCCAAACTAGACTTATCAAGAAGACCGTTAATCTTGCGGTGGATATAAATAATAAAGCAAAATATTAGTCTATCTTGTATTAGGATTTAATTTATCTTGTATGGATAGTATTTGTCAATTTATATTCTAGGATTAATGACATCAATTAGTATCCCTTGATTGCCTCCTTTGAATATTCTATGTAATTGCCTATTAAAGGCTCTTTCTCTATCAATAACATCATTCAATCTTTTCACAAAACATATATCTTATAATGACAAGCTTCAAGGCTAGTGAATTTAATCTGATTTGTATAGAAAACTAGAGTCTTAACCCCATCCTTTGGACGGGGTTATTTTAATTTTACTTGATTAATCTATCAACGATTTATTTTTAGATTCAAATTAATGTTGTTCTAGTGCATATGAAGTTGTGAATAATCAATAATGATATTTTATCTTTCATATGCTCTCTATATGATACATAATTTTTATTTGGAATAAGGAAATTTGAAGTCCCTAAAATGAGATGAATAGCCCATTATAAATATTTAATTTAATTTCTTTCATATTAGTCTTTACATACTTATAATATTTCAACACTGGTGGAAATTAATACAAAAATGGCAGCACATTTATTTGACCAAAATGAATAACTTTACTAATATTTTAATTTAATTTTAATCAATTAATTATTTATTTAATTTAAGGATTAATATTTAGATAAGAAGATTAAGATAATATTTTAATTTTAAAACTAATTTTACTATGATATACATACATATAAGAGCGAATACAAATTTGAATTTTATTTGTTTTACTTTTTCTAATCTACAATATAATTAAATTACCGTATATATAACTAAAAGGTATCATTAAAATATTTATTATAAAATTTTTATAATTTTTTTAAATATATTTTACCACATATTTTCCTTAATAAAAAATATATACATTAATATAGTAAATTTTCATAAAAATTTTGCATGAAAATCTTCTTTTATCTTCTCTCTTAAATAAAGATATTTATTGGATAAAAATTCTTAAAACACTTGGTCTTTTATTTTCAATTAATGAGAGTATTTAATTATTAGAGTTGTCAAAGGCTGACCTAACCCGCTAATCCGGCCCGAACCGCCCGATAATTTTAGGGTCAAAACCCAAAAATTTGAACTCGAAACCCGAAACCTGTTGGGTTGATCGATTTAGTATATTTATAGAATTTTTAAATTTTATATTGAAAATTATAATATATTTTATTATCAAAATAAATGAAAATAATATATTATAATTAAATATTATTATTTAATTAAAAATTGATTTTAATAATCATATAAAAAAGAATATTTTAGACTCGCTGGTCAACCCGACCCGATTGACCCGTGATCCATAACGAAACCGAATCCGATTTAACCCGAATCCGCTCGACTCGACCCGATTGACAGGTCTAGTATTTATGTTGCCAAAATAATTATTTTATTAATAAGATTTTAAAATTAATGGGACATTTATGAGGATAAGAGGCACGAAGCTCTAAGAACTATTGCCGCTCTCGACGTGTTTGTCCCTAGGGTTTTCTAGGGGAGAAGTCTGCAAATGGCCAATAACGTTCTTTCATGCAGTTCTCCGGTCTTCCATTGACGGTTTACGGGGGTTATGATCGTCTTGACAACGATGTTGTCGTTTTCTTCGTCTACACACAAATTCTTCCTCCCCTTACATATAGTTTCTCTTTCCCCCTCTCATGGATCTGGCGATTCGTGATCACTCTCAATGGTCAATTGATGTATTATTTGTTCTCTTTTTCCTTAGCTACATGTCATTTAGATATGAAAATATTGTAGCTCGTTTATGGTCTGAGAAAATTTTTTATAAATAAAAATACAATATTCTTACTAAAAAATTGTCATTTTGCAAAAAGTATCAATAAATAAGTAGTTTTATAAATTTTTTACTTGATTACAGAAAGATAAAATTATATCCCGTTCATGCATAAACTAGTTAACCTAAAGGCTAAAGCCAGCATAAAACCTCGTACATTCGTCATTGTTCTACAATCGGAAAATCGATCAAACCACCATAGCCCATAGGATGACGTCGACGGAGAAACGAATCAATAGCTCCTGTGGAGCAAAAGCAAAAGCAAAAGCAAGCTTGATTCCAGTGGACGTATGGTTCGAAATCTTAACCCTTCTCCCCATCAAAACCCTTTTGGTGCTTCGTGCCGTCTGCAAATCGTTCCTCTCCATCACCAACGACCCCAACTTCATCTCCATCCATCTCCGGCGCCGCCCCAACAACCACCGCGAAACCCGAATCCTCACCCTCCGGCCCTCCCTCAATTCATACCAAGTCTATGAAACTAGTACTAACAACAACGACTCTGCCCTACCGTTGTATTCCAATTACACTAGTCATTCACCAATGCGTACAATTCGCGGCCAGATTACCCTAGACAGTACCGACAAGAACTGGACTCTGGCGGGCTCCCTCAACGGACTCCTCCTCCTCCTATCGACCCCTAAACTCGACATTAAAGGACCTCGGATCGCCGTGCTGTGGAATCCTTCCGTCAGGAAACACCGTCAACTGGCCTTCCCCGCGAGGGCTAAGCTCAGACACGCGGGGCTCGGCTACCATAATAACGACTACAAGGTAGTTGCTATGGCGTGCACTGACAATCTAGCTTGGGTTTACAGCGTAAAGGCGGGATCTTGGACCAAGATTCCGAACAGCGGGTTCCGAAAGCGTAGCACCTACAGGAGCGGATACTCTCAAAGCTTGTCTTACAAGGACGGGGTGGTGTGGATGGAGCGTCACGATTTGGTTTGGTTCGATTTCGGAACGGAGAAATTCCGTTACATTGAAATGACGCCGTTATTAAATGATGATGTTCCAATTCCATTTCCATTTAGGGGTGATTGTTACGCGGGGCTCGTGATCCTGGATGGCGGGTCTTCGGTGGGAGTATGGAAGACGACGTCGACCCCAGCTGGAGTAGAGCCCTCTGAAGCTGGAGTATGGGCCTTGGAAACCGAGACCTTGTCGTGGGGAAGACGTTACACTCCAAAGCTGTTGCCCATGGCTTTGAGGGGCGGTCAAAGACCGTATGTTGTAAGCTTGGAACAATGGGATGGAGAATTGGTGTTCAAGTATTTGTATAGTCAATGGAGCGAGGGAAAGTATTTTAGGGTTTTCACATATGACCATGAGAGTCATGAGACGCTCTCTATTAAGCTTGTCCACGACTGTTTGGAATTAACGGGAGATTATATGGGTGCTTACATCGAGAGCTTGATTATGCCTTGAATAAATACTATATAATCAGCTAGCTAGCAACCATCAATATATATACATTGAAGTTTGTTTTGGATTAAGTTGATTTGTTGTTTATTCAAGTTTCAATCATTTTTTGAAGCTTTTTATATATTGGCCGGTTTGAATATTGGTATGTAATTGCGCAAATTAGTCTATTTATCGATTCTTAGTGCTTCTATATATTTTGATCAATGTGTTGGATAAGTGGATTCCTTGATATTCGATCTCTTTCTGATCAAATATATATATATTGGCACTTTTCTCCTACGGATCAAATTTCTACCAAGAATGCTTTGCAGCATCTTCACATTTGTGGATCTCATACTGGTTTTTGTTTGAAATTTAGGCACCATTCTAATGTCATTTGCTCCACTTGTGTTTCTAATGGTCCTTATACTCAATTATCTTGTAAGACTGTTCTTGTATATGTTTGAAACTACCATTATTATATATGTCTTGAATTTTTTTTTACTTGTTTTGAATACTACTTGTATTTGTATGTGTCTTGTAAGGTTGTGCATTGAATTTTGTTCATTTAACCATATTCAGTTGATGACCACAAAAATTTAACCATATTCAGTGCACTGCTTTATAGTCCAAATTAGCTAGGATCATCGGATAAGTGCGTCTACCATGCATATGTATATAATATATCGTTTTCTCTGATAAGAGTTTATTGTTAATTATGGCTAATTTAGCTTTATGTGTCCTATTTTCTTTTTTCTTTTTTTTTTTTGGTAGAATCTACTATATATATATAAAAGCAATAAGGTTTGGAGCCACTACATTGCGCCACCTCATCATTTTCCACATGTCGTCCCCAGAATGTGCCACCTTAGATTTTGCCACGTGTCATCTTTTTATTAAGCCATGTCATATCAATTTTTACACGTCATATGCCACTTCATATTATTTAGGGTAATTACTATTAACTTTTTAGAAAGGAAAATCTTTTCCTTATTTATAGCTAATAAACATAATTATCCTAACTTTCACCTAATATATCCTACTAAATTGTTTCCAAGATCTTTTTTATTGTGTATTTTAATAATATTAAGTTAAGCAAATTTATTAATAATCTTATTTTGTTAATAGTCTAATCTTATAAAATATTACCAGATCACTTCATGAGTAAATTGTATACAAACCAAACATATAATATATTATTAATTTAATCGTATCAGATCACTTGACCAACATTGTGTCACTTCTTTATAGTATTTTATTATTACATCGATATTATTATGTTCATCAATAGAATATAATAAAAATATTATTAATATCTTTTTTATAATATATCTAAAAAATATTGATTTATAGTTGTGCAGGGCACGACGGGAACAACTAGTATGTGTCCTATTTTCTTTAGTGATCATACATGATACATGGGAGAGTATGAGACTCCAAGATTTTAAATCCTCTCTTTTGTCCCGATTCCGACTCCCATGTGTTTATTTTTTATTTTTTATTTTATTTTCCTGTAAGTGGTTTGTTTTTTTTCCTTCTCTGCGGAAAGATTCCCACTATCACGTTCGCCATTGAGGAGTCGGAGAGATGAATTTCGAGTTTTTAATTAGGAGCTGGCAACAGGCCCTTAATATGCGAACTTCGATCGCAAATTGAAGGTCAATAAAGCGATAAACTTACCAATTTCCAAAATTGTATAGAAAAGAACTCTCAGAAACGAAACTCGATCTTTCCCGGGGGAAATGGGGTTAATCGTGCAGCAGAGAGAGGAAAAACAAGTCAAACCCCACCAAAATGGGCGAGCAGATCATCCAAGCAAGACCAAGACTTGGATTTTGATTTCCGACTTCATCTTGTCTTTGATGTGGGTTTATTCGAATTCCATCATAAAGCTTCTGGTTCACCGAGTCTTAGGGTTACCTCACACTCTCACCGCGGAAATCGTTACTTTTGCTTTCAAGATTATCAACATGTTTCTCTTCGCCATACTCACGAGCATCAGCAAAGGGGGCTCCTATAATCCTCTCACGATTTTGGCGGCTGCCATTTCTGGTGATTTTAATCGGTTTCTGTTCACCCTCGGTGCCAGAATCCCTACTCAGGTAGGTCAGCTTATCTCAATCTGTTGTTTTGAGACTTTTTTAGATTGGAATCACTTAGCTGATTTGTCTGTTAAAATGTCGAATTGCCAACATTAAATTCTGACCGAGTGTTTGTTTTGGTTGCTTGCTATGATGCTTAAAGTGTACTCTACAAGATTGATTAATTGTAGTCCAAGTAGCAAGTTTTCCTGCAATACATTATGAAAGGGTAATGCTTAATGTGTGTGGATTCACATACCTTGTTGTGCCCTTTTTAGGTTTTTGGGTCAATTGCAGGGGTCAAGCTACTCATTGCAACCATCCCCAATATTGGACGAGGGCCAAAATTGAATGTTGAAATTCATCATGGTGCATTGACAGAAGGAGTGTTGTCATTTATGATAGCCATCATTTCAGTGGGACTAACAAGAAACTTTCCTGGAAGTTTCTTCATGAAGAATTGGATCTCAAGTATTTCCAAGATCACACTTAATATTCTTGGTTCTGATTTAACTGGTGGATGCATGAACCCTGCTTCAGTATGTGCTTTCAGACCTACTGAACTCATGAATTGGTAGTAAGAAGTTTCTGTGGAATACTAATACTGAATTCACTGGATTTGCAGGTAATGGGTTGGGCATTTGTTCGAGGTGATCATATAACCAAGGAACACTTGGTTGTTTATTGGCTTGCGCCTGTGGTGGCAACCTTATTCGCTGTGTTGGTATCTAAGTTGCTGTTCAGGACATCAACAGATAAAAAAACTAAATCAGAATAGTCTTGATGTTGTGAAGTTTATGCTTGAATGGTAAGGAACTCTCTTCAATGTCCAAGAAGGAATTTATAAAGAACTATTGTTATCTATGGCATGCTTCATTTGTTCTCTTCTTTAAGAATTTTAGCGAGTATATTTGTAAACCATGATTGATAAATAAAAATAGGGGCTAAATTAGGGTTTCAAATGAGCTTTTGATTTTGGGCAAAAATAGGGGCTAATTTGTTCAGTTGTAATGTGGCTACATTTCCAACTGCACTTCAACAAATTAGAAACTATGGATCAAGTCAGTGTAGCCTTGGTTGACATAAACATTATATATTGAGAATGATCTATCCGTACATTCACTGATCATAAAAAACTAGAAATTGTTTAACTATGTTTCTGATCGATCAGTCCCTTTCAAAGACCACATAAATCACGATCTGCTTTAGCAAGACAATTCAAACAGTGAGGTGATATCACACATAACATTTGCACCTACGTTTTCCTAGCATCTCTGTGCTGTTCATTGTTCAGCCACGGTGCCAAAGCAGATGAGTAGTCATTGACAGACTTCGATGATGAACACACCCTCACCCATTTCTCTCTAAGAAACTTTCAACGTAGCTTTGTCTTTGTTATCCGAACACCCTTGGTTTACTCCTGAGAAATTTCACTGATTTCAATCTCTGGTTTTAAAGAGAGGTGGAATCATTTCACTCATACTTTCTTCAGCTTGTCATAGTATTCTTTCCATTCCATTCTTGATTCTTCTAAAAAGGTCATCATTCAATCCTCGAACGATAACTTACACATGGACTGATTTCATTTCTACGGTTCTCTTCCACAATAACCCATTCTCTGAAGTTAACTTGGCTCGGTGGCGTTCTTAGGAAGAAAACCTGTTTCAAGTTATTTGAAACACCCAAATTGTATGGATTCTTCTTCTTGTCATAACGGTACCTAAAGTTCTCATAAGTCGTCTGCCGTAACATAACACAACATAAAATGTACCAGGAGATCAAATCATGAATACCAAAATCCAGCAGGTAAAAAAAAATTATGTTAGTTACCTGATTTGTGCAGATAAGATAGAAATGGAAGACGGTTAGACCTCCGATGAACCAAACAGCTATAAAGCAGTAAAGAGCAAGGCCCATTGATATAAGATCATCTGCAATCGTATGCCAGACGCGTTCACCCCGATGAAGAAGGCAGATCATTGAGAACACAAATACGTATATGCATAACAATGTCAATGATGATATAAAAACCATGAAGGTTCTGTAGTTACGCTGCAACCGCCAAACCAAAATATAAGAACCTTGATTAGTTCAAGAACTTGCTATAAAAAAATTAGAGTAATGTTTTTAGATCTTTGATATTGACTTACCAATCCGATGCATTGACCCACCCAAGGGCAATGATGATCAAATCTCTGCACACAATTGTTGCAAGCCGAGCAGTGTGAGGCTCGTGGTGGACGATACACGTGACAAGTTTCACAGTACTTCACTCTTATTGTGTATCCGTTTACCTTGACGTCTTTTGTTAATGGAGGCTTGTTATTTAAACTTGATCCCCATCCTAGTGAACCAGTTTCTGCTTGTTGTTCGTCCATGGGTTCGAGGTTCCTTGGGATGATCCCTGGATCCCGAGTTGTTGTCTTGCAAAGGAAGAACAAAGCCTAACATGATTTAAAACAACCAGACCACCAAGAACAATTGTGTTAACTATATATAATTGAAGGTGAGAAATCATTGATGAGAGAAGTGAAGGATTAGAAACAGTTGGTACCAGAGTAGTGAGGACGACGCCTACAATTAGTACCGAAATACCAATGATGGGATCGCGGTTCTTGATTCTGAATAGTATTTTTATGCAAAATGTAATTGAAGGACAGCCTATCATGCATGTAGATAAGTACAGGGATTTGGTTTCTGAACCCAATACTAATCTTCCACCACACAGAAATTTCTGCCATTGTTGTAACAAAGTTCCAAGTATAAGACAAGGCATTATGCAAAAACAATATCAAATGCTAACTTGAAAGAGGGAAAGGACATACATTATTTGCTGGCCAAACTGAATAGAGTCTTTTGAGATTAGGAGAAGCTTTGGATTGGGATGGAGTGAGATTTGGGGCCATTCTGAAACTGCCATTGTTAGGGTTCATTTTCAAATCTCCACTCTTTTTTAACTTCCTTTTTCTTAAATTCTTTTTTGCCTGAATAATCAAAGCACAAATTCATGAATATGATTGCAAGAGGAATTTCTGCTTGATGGTGATTGGTGGGTGGCGGGGACAAGTCTAAGTATAAGCAGGGGGGGAGACCGGAGACGCAGTTTTTCTGCTTCTTCTTTTCTGGATTTCTGTAAATTTTGGCCACCCGCCAAAAACAAACGAGAAAAAGAAGAAAATAGGTTCCCCTGCTATGAATTCTCTCTAATTGTGTCTGTACTATTGAATGCCTCTTGGCATCAACATGTTCCCTATTCCCCTGTTCTTCTCTGTTTCTCCCTCCCTTACACCATTTCTCTCTCTTTTCCCAACAACCAACGGTTCCAAAAATCTAGGAACCCATGGCGGGTAATCCAAATGTCAGGATTTTACAATAATACTCCTCAAAATCAGGCCCTCAATAGATTTTCTACCAATCAAATTGCAAAAAAGGATTTCAAAAAAGTAGACCAATAATTTGGGTTCTTGATTGGTTCATGTTTTTATGAGAAATAAAGATAGTTCCCCTATAAAATAGGGCCACTTCACATGGAACATTTAATACTAAGTTAGAATCCTGATTCACATGTCATATCAGAAACTTCTGCTTAATATTAGAGCACTAGATTTGTATAGCATGCGAATGGCATTGAAATGTAATTATTAGACAATGTCACACATAATTTATTATAAAGCCTATTTTACATCTCCACAACTAATCTGCCAATGAGATTTTTTGTACACAGCAGCAGTGTATAACTGTAGATGAGCTGATTGGCAACATCCAACACCATTCACACCCTCAAGAAGTAATTGCATGATATGGGTTTGATCAGAATGAGGGCTTTGGAATACTATTCCTTCCGTCGATCCTAATGGAGCTTGAGTTACTCTTCAACAGATCAAAATAAGTGAGAGAATAAGGTCCGAGCACGAGGTTCAAGTTTGTGCCTGATAGTTCAAATGAAGTTGACACAGGCACCACCTGAAACATCATAAACAGCACAGAAAAGTTGTACTCATATAAAGATGCAAGTAATGTAACTACACAATGTACTTCCTATGTTTCTTGAATATCTTTATTTATTCATTAAA
Source organism: Fallopia convolvulus (assembly GCA_964016875.1). Taxonomy (NCBI): domain Eukaryota; kingdom Viridiplantae; phylum Streptophyta; class Magnoliopsida; order Caryophyllales; family Polygonaceae; genus Fallopia; species Fallopia convolvulus. The sequence goes on from OZ024733.1 coordinate 44,720,054, forward strand.
TCCTAAAATAAAAAATTGTACCTTGTTTGGATTATCAAATGAATTCTCATCCATCACATTGTTAGATGTGAGTACAGTCATTCCTGAGCCTTTCAAGTCAACTATGCTTTCATCTAGGCCAACTATCTTCGCCGTAAGATTGACATAGCCACTTCCAAAGTTCACAACCTGGGAGATTAGTATATGTTAACTTTGTTAGAGAAGTGTTTTTATCATCACAAACAAAATTCACTTCAGTAGTTGCAGCATTACCTTGATGATTATATAGGATTCTCCATCATCTGGATTGTCCCAAGAGATAGCAGAGGCCACAACAGAACTCAAGTTAGTCTGGAGATTGGAGTGGAGATAAGTCGCTCCACTTGACCGTTTGAAAAAATGTTGCATCCAGTAACTAGGAGTTCCATATGTATGTGATGAGTTGAAAACTATTGCATCTGGGTTCCATCTAACCAAAAAGAATAAGAAAATGCTGAGATAATCTGGATTTGTAAGAAGGAATATGAAACATACAAAAAGGAAAAACATACCGTCTGTCATTTGCATTCACGAAAAGCGGAGCGTAGCTTGCCATTGAAACAATATCACTGTAATTCAGTTGACAAGAAGTCATTGAGATACTAGTCATAGAAAAATGTAACAGGAGAATAACAGATTAACACAACCATAATTAATTCCACATCTTAAATCAGGATAAACATCTAAAGTGGCTTTTTTATGATTCATGGGCTGGCTTTTTTTCAGTCCTTATAACAATGTCTGTCCGTCCTGCAAACTAGTACTTGCATACTACAATGGAAATAGCCCTTTTAAGATACCACTAACATGGGTAACTAATTTAATTTCTTTTCATCTGCTTATTATTTGACATGATATAAATTCATAAGAACTATCAAAAGGACAAGAATTAAATAATATGATGCAATGAGGACCTGTTCCTCTCCACTCCAAGAAGGAATGCAGCTTCAGCAAGTGCGGCCAAAAGACTTCCTTGTCCAGCATCTTTACCTCTGACAGCATACTCACTCACAAAAGCCTGTATTAAATTCCAGTGTCAAACTTTAAGGAAATCCTAATCTAAACATAATCCAACAATCTTCTAGGAAATCAATCACCGTACTTTTGGACCATTGCGTGGGGATTTGTCAAAAGCATGATTCAAATCAAATATGTTTGAAGCTGGTTCATATCTCTGAGAAAGAAACAGATTCATATAGGAGCTTTGCAAGTTAGTTAAGATTATAATTGTTTTTTATCAGATATATACTTTTTGAAGAAAAGGTTAAATGCGTTATATTTATAGAAGAAAAGTTGAGAGTTATACATGAAAATCATATAAGTGAGCTGGATGATCCAAATGGCTACGGGATGCATCACAATTAGAGATTATTTGGATGTCCGGGTACGCACTCGTAAGGGCAGCATAGTGCTTGAGATAATTTGCTGGCCATTGAAGATAAGAAGGCAAGTTTTCACTAGTTAGAATATCCATAGACATCTTATGTATTATGTATAGAACAAGATGAAACATTTTGAAACTTACAGGAAAGCATTTTGAAGATGAAATCGGAATTGCCAAGAGAATATGATAATTGGGATTTGAAAGAAAACATTTAATAATGAACTATGTACAAACCTTTGTAGTTTGGCTTTGCACAGTCTTCATTTCCAATTGCAATATATTTTAAGTCAAAAGGTTTAGGGTGACCCATTGCAGCTCGGACATAACCCCATGTTGAATTAGTATCACCTCTAGCAAACTCAATACTATCTAGCGTTTCCTAAAGGCGAAAAATTCATGATGAATTACAAATAATTGCTGGAAATTATGGTAATATGTATATTTATGTCATATTTTATGCGAAAAATAGCACTGCCTTGCTAGTAACTACAGACATACCTGAACGAATGGCGCAATACTGGAGGGAGAAACTTGATCTCGACGGCTGATTCCTGCATACCATAGAACACACACAAAAAAAAACTTAGAAAGTGAACAAATTTAGTTGGTCATGAAGAAGTGTTGCACTTGCATGTACATACCATTGTTGATCACCCAGACAGGAGCAGCCCCTAGGTCCTCAGCTAACTGCAAAAAAGATACCGATAGTCGTTGCACATTTGCACGCAATTACCTAGATATCTAATACAATAGAGCTATACAGATATGTAGCTTACTTGAAGAAACTCAAAGTAACCAAGTCCATCATCAGTCCAGTATATCCAAACATCACCGAAGTGTCCTGGTCTTTCTTCCCATGGTCCAACCGTTTCTTTCCAACGGAAAGCGTTTCTTAACCATTGCCCTTCAACAAAGCTACCACCTGCCAAAACACAAATGCTGTCATAAATAGTGAAAATTGAGGAAACTAGGAAGGAATACTAAATTTTACCTGGGAATCTGATGAATCGAGGCTCCAAATCGATAAGCTTATCCATAAGGTCTGATCGGAATCCATGGCCCTGTACAAGCCAAGGCTTATTAGTTTATACAAGAAATAAGAACCATTATATTTATAAGTAATAATCACAAACAAAACCTAGGGTTTAGTTTGTGTGCAATGTTTAAACTTTGCCATGAATGGATTCTATAAAGATAGAGGAAAGAAATAATCACATATATTTCCAATAAAAGAAATAGCCACATGTACCTTATAAGTATCAGTTGGCATAGCTGAGACTTGATCAAACCAGATTTCTCCTATTTTATTAGTTGTCAATTGAAGTCTTGAATTTGTATTAGAGCTTGTAGCATTCAGCATGACCTCCATTTTCGTCCAAAGAACAACAGATTCATCAGAGCTGCAATGATCATGCCACGTCAACAACCCTCACAAAAATAAAGTAATACTAAGTTTCAAAATGTTGTGGCTCTCACACTATATTGGAGGAAGCTAGAACTTGTGATCCATCTGAGCTAGTTAAAGATACAGACACATTAATTGCGCCTAACGAGCGAGTGTATAGAACCACTTTATAAGTTTTACCCTCTTCAATATTCTGCAACAAAAGTTAGCACAAACTATATAACAACATATTTGACATTTAACATAAAGTTGGTCATAAATAGTGTTACAGTATTTCTTACCATGCCCCAATATCCAGGATTATAGATTCCAACTCCTCCCCTTGGACAAACATTTGCAGTATTATCATCACAAAGCACCTTCATATGGAGTGCCACCTTGTTACGTTCAAAACACGATGACAGTTCAGTTGAAAGTTTTATAGTTGTTTCATCTCCAATCACAGCCCATGGATCAATATTGGATGGAGTGTGAAGTCCCCCTGCTTCAAATCCTGCAACCACATTTTTTTACCAGATTCAGATCATGGAATTTGTTAATTAGAAATTGGATTACATATTAGAGTAAACTTATTTGAGTTGAAGGTACCTCGATTGTTGACAAGCTCAGCCCACAATCCACCAGCTCCAGCATGATTAATTTCCTGCACAAGTATTTCAGACAACTCTAAATCCACCAATTAACATAATTCAAGGAGCATTAATTTATTTAGAATATTTAAATTTCACCTCAAAAAAGATTCCATAAAGGGTATCAGGGATCGGCCTCGAAGCAGAAGCATTGACAAGGAGATTTGCAGTTTGATTTAGGAAAAGATGATGATCTTGGCAGTGGCAAAAACTTCTTGAGCCAATTAAGAAGCAAATCAGAAGAAGAGAGTAGGATATGGCCTTAAAAGAATCCATTTTTAGCAGGAATGAGTAGAAGTTGAGTCATGGATTCCTAAAAGGAGAGAAATATTTGGTGTTTATATGGATACTAAAGTGAATGAGTGACGGTTGAAGGAGACTAGTGTGTGTTTTTAGCCTTGCTTTCACGTTAAGTCTCTCATCAACCTAAGATCAATCCTTTTAGGAAATAGTTTATTGCTATTTACTGGTTTCTTGTATGCAAATTTTGAATAGCTACATAAATCTACTATCTGATCAGATTAACATACTATGTTTACAATAGGATTTGATTGTTTTTTTATTATTCTAATGCAATAAACTTGCTAATTGCATTTTTGAGTGCCTTTGCTGCCAATCCAAATTGGATAAATAAAATAAGTACAAGTCTCAACTTGTGTATAAAGAGCCTGAACCTTTGTCAATTGTCAGATAGGAACAGGGCATTACTAAATTTAGTACTATAAAGCTTCTTAATATTTCTTAATCGTGTCTGATTTCTTAGAAGCATGGAAATTGCTTGCTTAACACAAGCGTAAGCTCCACTAAAAATATAATAGGAGATGGACTTTCAGATTGAATCACACTCCATGTTAGCCATCATTCTCACTCCCTGTCAAAACTCAAAACAACTAGAGAAGAAAATATAATCCGAAATAGTATATGAGCATGCTGTTGTGAACATGTTAATTCCCTAAAATCCAGCACAAGTTGTAGACGTACTTAAAGTCTCCCACCCCAAGCAAAAGATAGAGAAAAATATAAGAAAAAGAAAAGTAATTTGTCCCTTCTGAGTTGTGAAGAGACACTTATTAGAACAACAAATTAACTTCCCACACCCACACCCCAATTAAAATGATAGAGAAGATGGTCATGATCACCTTCAAAAGAGTATTAGGAGGAAACATGGTAGCAATGCGTTCTAACTTTTCAACATAATAATGTAAGCTGCTCACATTTACAATCAATCAACTATACGAAGGCTTATGATGAAGCCTAACTTGTGTAGTTCCAGGAATTTATATATATTTACAAGCCCAAAATACAACACAAAAGCTAAAGATATATACTAATACCTCTCGATTCATTGGAATAGAGATCAAAACTAGTTATACCCGTCGTGCCGTGCACGACTACGACTCGTATTAAGTATGAGCATATTTATTTTAATATAATGATATATAAAAGATAAAAAAATTATTCTCACATATGATAGTTTTTTATTTTTAGAATCAATTTTCAATTTTTACAATTTTTATAAATAAATAGAGAGAAAAATTATTTGAAAAAAATAAAGTAATATAAATAAAAGTCGAAATTTTAAAAATAAAGTTGGGCCAAAGTCAATGTGTTGGCTCAAAAAAATACAACTTTAATATATAGTTATTCACATATTTTTTAACTAAAATTTAATTTTTAAAAAATCTTTTACATCATAAATGGATAAAAGACATAGATAATGTAATTTTTATCATCTTGTAAAATTTTTTATCATAATTTGATTTAAGAATTTTTTTATAGAAATAGATATATAGATAAAGATAATGTAATGAACTGATAATCAATTATATACTCAGAATTTATCCTAATAATATATACTATAATTTATTTTATGTTAGATAGAATCTTTTCAATATATATAAATTGTGAGAATGACATGTACAAAAAATCCTACGTGGCACATGGTAAAATCCTATGTGGCAGATAGCTTTTATTGTGATAGAAAAAATAACTTAAATAAATTATTATAAATAATATTCTTCAATAATATTTTATCAAATATGTAATGCTTTTATAGTTTATTTTATTTTAGATATAATCTTTTTAAGTTAAATAAATTATCATATCAAATATTTAACATTAATACTTAAGATTTAACATTAGATAACATCTTTATTTTAGATAGAATCTTTGCTAGATTAATTTATCCAATTTCTATATTATCCTAAAATAATATCAATATATATAAATTCTCAAAATAAAAAATTCTATGTGGCGAAATCCTAGGTGGCTTAATGTGGGAACGACACGTAGGAAAATCCTAGGTGGCGCAGTGTGGTGACCTTATTACTTGTGTCTTTTATATATATACATAGATTAGTGCACCAAGTCAAGTTTCACCAATCTAATTGGTAGTAAATGACGTCCATAGGTCGCTAGTTCGAATCTGGAGACTCCAAGTATTGCTGTCGTCTTGAAATAAAATCATTCTAAAGATCAATTTGAATATTTGACATCAAATAAGATTTGCTCCCATTATTAGATGGCCTAGAGATCGGAACAGAATTAAGTTGACATAATGACGTGTCTCTTATTCTATGATGGATTTATCTTTGTTTGAATATCGACATTAATGAGACGTTAAGTAACAAAAGGGAGATTGCTAGATTAGTGTAGCCACTGGCTCCAATGATCAGGAACTAGTGGCGGGTAATCCAAATGTTAGGATTTCACGTTATACTACATTATTACTACTTAAAATGAGGTTGCCAAAGGGTTCGCTAATTTATCATAATTGCAGAAAAGGACTTTTTTTGTATCAATAAGGGCAAGCAGTCAGTCTGTCTTATACTCTTTTATCTCAATTTTTACATCAGGAACTTTTGCTTCATATCAAGCATTCTTATCACTTTATCAGTGAGAACACTACAAATATAAACCTTGAAAACAAGGTAGAAATGTTTTATTGAAATTCCACTCATGATTATTATATATCATCCTATGTTAAATACAACTCCACATCTAATCTGCCATTGATTCATTTACATAGTAGCAGTATACGTGAGCTGATTGACATCCATCAAACCCCAATCATAAGCCATTCTAATTGCATGATCTGTGTTTTGATTAGATTGAGGACTTCTGAATAATATGCCTTCCAGGGATTTCAATGTAGCTCGAGACCTTCAACAGATCAAAAGAGGTAAAAGAATGTGGCTGGAGCACAAGATTCAAGTTTGTGCCTGAAAGTTCAAATGAAGTCGACACAGGCACCACCTGAAACATCATAAGCAGCACAGAATATAACCACACAATTGACTTCATAGTAGGTTTCTTGAATAGTTTTCAAACTTGATTCATTCGTGTATCTATGAAAACAAGAATGGTAGGAATTAAGTACCTTGCTTGGATTATCAAGTGAATTCTCGTCCATCACATTGCTAGATGTGAGTACGGTCTTTCGTGAGCCTTTGAAGTTGGCTGCATTTTCATCCAGGCCAACAACCGAGACTTTGAGATTGACGTTATCACTTCCAAGGTTTACAGCCTGTGAGATTAATATGATATTCGTTAAGCTCATTAGAAATATGTCAAGAAATGCAAAAATACAAACCAACGCTAGTTAGAGTTTAATGTTTTTATTATCATAAACAAAATTGACTCTCATAGCATACAACATTACCTTAATGATTATATAGGTCTCTCCATCTGCTGGGTTGTCCCAGGAGATAGCAGACGCCACAACAGAGCTCGAGTTGGTCTGGAGGGTGGAGCTCAAAAGAGTCGCTCCACTTGAACGCTTGAAGAAGTGTTGCATCCAATAACTAGGAGTCCCGTATGAATGTGATGAATTGAAAACTATGGCATCTGGGTTCCATCTAATCATTTTTTTTTCAAAAAAAGAATGAAATTAATAAACCAAAATGGTGAAGTAATCTGTGATCTGCAAAAAGTAGGAAACATACAAAAAACGAAGAAGAAAAAAGCATACCGTCTGTCATTTGTATTCACAAAAAGAGGAGCATAGCTTGCCATCGCAACAAGATCACTGCATTTTAGTTGGAAAAGAATTCAGTTTTGTTCAACAGAATTCTGAAATAACTTCTTAATGAGCGAAGCATATGATGATATGCAAACCTATTCTTCTCCACTCCGATAAGGAATGCAGCTTCAGCAAGTGCAGCCAAAAGACTTCCTTTTCCCGCATCATTACCAGTCACGGCATATTCACTCACAAAAGCCTGGATCATTACCAGTCAATATATAAAGAGATCCAAATTCAAACAGAGCCAACAATCTAATAGGAAATATTTTACATACCTTTGGACCATTACGTGGGGATTTGTCAAAAGCATGAGTCAAAGAAAACAGGCGTGAAGCTGATTCATATCTCTGAAAAGGCAGCAGGATGATGAGATGATCCAATGAGAATTTACAGAATATGTTAAATCCATCATATAGAAGAGAAGAAGAGAGTTTTACATGGAAATCATAAAGATGAGCAGGATGATCCAATGGGCCATTAGATGCCTCACAATTAGAGATTGCTTGGATGTCTGGATAGGCACTTGTAAGGGCGGCATAGAACTTGAGATAGTTTGCTGGCAAATAAAGAAAAAGGGAAAAAAGACAATATATTATACAACAGGACAAAAGGCTTACTAACTTCTCTTCTGCCTGACATGGGAAGAGGTGGTTCAATTTATAGAAAGTATTGAGAAGAGCAGATGAAATAGGAATTGCTAAGACAATGTAATAAATAGTGTTTGAAAAAAATTAACAAAGAACCATGCATATACCTCTGTAGTTCCTCTTTCCACAATCTTCATTTCCAATTGCAATATATTTAAGGTCAAAAGGCTTTGGGTGACCCATTGCAGCTCTAACAGAACCCCATGTGGAATTAGCCTCGCCTCTTGCAAACTCAATGCTGTCTAGCATTTCCTATAGACAGAAAATCCATAATGAAGTGGAATGTAGGAATTACAAGTCTAATGATAAATATAGAAAGTCATATATAAAGTGAACAAGAGAAGTAAACCCATCTATTATGATTATAACACTACTTTTGCTACTCGTTAAATATATACCTGCACAAAAGGCTCAATACTGGAGGGAGAAACTTCATCTTGATGACTGATTCCTGCATTCCATAGAAGCAAAATAAATAAATAAATAAAATTAGATATTGAACATAAATCTAGTCATTTCCGGAGAAGTAAAAGGACTCATTGCTCATACACACCATTGTTAATTACCCATACAGGAGCAGCCCCCAAGTCCTCGGCTAACTGCAATAAAGATACTAATAATTGTTACACTCAATCACCTAAATATCTAATTAAATAGTGAGCTATTAAAAGATTTGAAATGAAGCATAAATTGCATACTTGAAGAAACTCCAAGTAACCAAGTCCGTCATCAGTCCAGTACATCCAAACATCACCAAAGTGTCCAGGTCTTTCTTCCCATGGACCAATTGTTTCTTTCCAGCGGAAAGCATTTCTCAACCACTCCCCTTCAACAAAGCACCCACCTGCCACAACACAGCAGCTATCATTTATGCTTTAAATGTAACATAAGCTTAACAGATTACATATATTATTAGAGGTTCACAAGTAAGCAAAGAAACTCAAAGTTTACCTGGAAATCTGATAAATCGAGGCTCCAGACTGATAAGCTTTTCCATAAGGTCTGGCCGGAATCCATGGCCCTGTACAAGCCATGATTTTAGTTTGCCAGAGACAGACAAAAGAGATGGGCAAACTAGGAAAGACAGGAAACTATCTGCTTCAGGTGAAAAAATGTACATAGCAGGAGCCCTTGTTGCTTCCTACTTAAGCTCAGTTGCTTCCTACTTTTCATCTTTTTAAGCTCAGTTGACAGGACTAAATTTGGGTTAAGGTTAAAATCTATTGACCATCATAATCTTTTCATTTTGGGTGGTAAATTATATTTTGACCCTGCAGATGAGCACATCAAACATGGCCAATATTCATGGTCGATTTCGTGTTAGGACTGCAGACCAATAAAAATGGAGAGAAGAAACCACATATTTCCATTCAAATAAATATTCATATGTACCTACCTTATAAGTATCAGTTGGCATAACTGACACTTGGTCAAACCAGATTACTCCTTTTCTATTAGTTGTCAATTGAAGTCTTGATTTTGAATTAGATCCTGTAGCTGTTAGCATCACCTCCATCTTTGTCCAATTTTTAACATCAGAAGCGTCAGAGCTGCAATGAGCATACCACTTCAATGAAGTTCGCACAGAGAAAATATATCCTACGATTTTAGAAAGGTTGAAATCTCACACTATGGTAGAGGAAGCTAACACGTCTGATCCATCTGAACTGGTTAAAGATACAGATACATTGATCGCATCTAATGAGCGAGTGTATAGAGCCACTTTATAAGTTTTACCGTCTTCAATATTCTGCAACAGAGGTTAGCACATAGTAAGTGCTTCAGTAAATGAGCATTTCCCCTTAAGAAGATGCAAATTAGAACAAAATCTATTCTGGAGGGGAAAATATATATGTAGAATTGAAACTTCACATCTCAATGAGTTGAAATTATTAATATATATAAAGCGAAAAGAAATTTTTAACTATGAGGAGCCTATCTTTGAAATTTAAATATACTAAATCTCCACTCAACTTCATTTACTTGTACATGCGGTATAAATTAAGCATGAAATAACTCTAGAGTGAAATGGTGATGCAACATTTCTTACCATGCCCCAATATCCAGGATTGTAGATTCCAACTCCACCAGTTGGACAAACGGTTGAGCTACCATCATCACAAAGCACCTCCATTCGGAGTGCAACTTTGTTACGCTCAAAACACGATGAAAGTTCAGTCCAGACCTGTATAGTGGATTCGTCCCCAATCACATTCCAAGGATCAATGTTGGAGGGAGTGTGAAGTCCCCCAGCTTCAAATCCTGGAACCACATTTTAACATTCAGACAAACACATGCAATTTTGTTCCATTAGTAACAGGAATTCACTAGCGTAGCTGACTTTAATGTAAGAGTAAAAGCTAATTTCATATTTTTAATACTCCAAGTGGGATTTTCACTGAAAGGAAAAGTTGAAATGACCTCTATTGTTGACGAGCTCGGCCCATAATCCACCAGCTCCAGCGTGATTGATTTCCTGCACAGGCATTTCAGATAACTCTAAATACAACGGATTGCACAGTCCAAATCAAATTAGAGTCAGAAACTGGAAAATAATTAGGGTATTGAATCTGACCTCAAAAAATATTCCAAAAAGGGTATCGGGAATCGATCTCGAAGCAGATTCAGAAGCATTGACAATAAGTTTTGCAGTCTGATTTAGGCGTAGGTGGTGATCAAGGGACTCGTGACACGAGCAAAAATTGCTTAGACCAATTAAGAAGCAAGCTAGAAGAAGAGAGTAAATAGCCCTAGAAGATTCCATTTGCAATGTCGCTGCAATTAACCCAACATCAATCTTCTTTTTCCTAGGCAGCCTTCAGAAATCAGAAGAAACCCAAATTCAGTTCAATACGAATATCAATAATCGTTTCAAATTCAACAGATGAAATTAAAAGACAAGCTTACTAGAGAGTAATAGAGTTGCAACTGCTTGAACCAAATCAAAGCTTTTCTAAACAATAACTTGCAAGTAACAGGTAGCTCGGGAAGAGAATTGTGGGAGAAAGGGCGCAAAGAAGAGCAGTGACTCAGGTTTGAGGGCAACCACGCGTGTGTTCGTAGGTCAGGCTCGAGCGGTTGAGAAAGATGCCATAAATTAATTTTAGACTGAAGATTGATTAGTCAATGAATGAAATGAATCGTACATAAACTGGGATTATATGCATATAGTGGACTGTGGAGTAGCTTATTTATGAATTATGATGGAGACAAACGAATTCCTTGCTTGCACGTTACTCTCGGGCCCCACACCATATCCACTCAGCATCTACCTCTATACTTTCCACTTGGGGATATGCAAATATAAATAATACTCAAATCTTATCCCAAAATTATTAGGACCTTAAGTATTAGTCAACCCTATATTTTTTTTAAAAGAACGGATTTCTAAAAACAAGACAAGTCTGATAAATCGAGAGATCGAGATATACTTCTGTAGCCGAACAAAGGAACAACAACAAACGACAATAAAAAAAACAAAGCTAAAAAAAAAAACAAGATACACAAGTATCAAACAACGAGCAAGAAATACGAAGAGACCAAACCTATATGAAGTATGCATGTACAAGATGGCTTCTTTCATTATTATTTTCCTTTACATCTAGGCCATGTTGAACTTAAATCAAACACCTCGCCTGTGAAGTAAATCATCGCACCTACTGTACAACCAATTTGGAGAGAACTAATAGATTTTCTTTTCAAGAATGATTCATCATTTTTGAACGCGGCATACAACTCTATTGTATTGTGCTCTCTAAGTGCAATTGTTCGCTCCCAATTACTTCTTACCATGGCAAGTCTTTCTGAATTAAATTTGATGGAAAGAAAAAAAAAAGGCATTAATAGATCCTCCTAGCCCAAATCTAGACACTAAGAACTTTTTTCAAACTTGCTCCCATTTTGAGTCAAGAAAGATAAATAGACACATGTCATTGCATTAATCGAGAGATTCAGTCAAAACGAATTGTTGATTTGACAAAACAGTTATGGATGACTTGACAATTCCAAGTGCATTAATCGGAGCATTCACGGTGAAGATTGAGGGAATCAAAAACTAGAATATAGTTATTTATAGCTAAGGTTGGCAACGGGACTGAGATTACCCTCTTCGTCCCCATCCTCGTTTAACATATCATTACTCATGTGCATACCTACACATACTCTAACAGAGACTAGTTATTTATAGCTAGGGATGGCAGTGGTGCGTTGAATTAATTAAGATTTCAAGAAATGGCCGAATGATTCACTCTATAAAAAAATTGCTGAAATCAAATCCGATTACTAAAGCGATAAAATTGACATATTACGTGTCCTTGCTGCCAATACAAATTTGGCAAGTACAGATCTTTTGAGTTTCTATCTTAAAAGTATGGAAATTGCTTGCTTAACACAAGCGCAGAGCTCCACTGTAAAAAGCTTAGGAGATACTATAATTTAAGATTGATTCACACTCCAAGATAGCTCCTCATTCACGATCACTCCCATAAACAGAAAAGAGAACAAATCCTCAATAGTCAACATGACCACTCACGCAAGCTAAGAGAATCGTTGAGTGAAAGGAACATAACATGCATCCAAATCAAACAGATATTCCCAAGTTGTGTAATGACAGCAAATGAACAAGTGTGAAATAAACTATACGCCTCATTCCACCCTCAGCGTTTACAGCAAGCCTCCATTTGATCTCTTTGAGAATGAAATGAAAATTATTACATCCATCAGGAAAACAGAAGATTACAAAGGCATTGTAGTACCACTCCAAGCAAACATAAAGAAGAAGCAACCCCTGTGCTATAACTTGCGAAAAAGTCATCATGCCAAAAATTCTGAATGCTTGTTAGAGAATCCAACCAACACGTTTACAGTAGTGATCAGTTTAAAGAATAAATAGGAGGAGTTATGGTAGCAATGAGTTACAACCTTTCAACATAATGTAACACACTTACAATCAATCAATCAATCAATCAAGTAATCAACTGTACAGAAGCTTGTGATGAAGTAACCTTGTGTGTAGTTACAAGATATGCACAAAGCTATTCTATGCCAGCTTAAGGGGTTCAACAAAGCTGCCCCTGCTGAAACTATTTCTGCACCCATATCACATAATTTTAATTCTGTGAATAGTACAAAACTAAATAATAAATTAATTAATAATACATGCATGGTTCTTCAGCATGGGATTCAAGACGGATAACGGGATTCAGTCCTGAATTTCACCATATTTTGTGTAAACTTCTCCCTGTTTTTCGGTTCAAGGCTTGGGGAGATATCCTCCATAAGCTTCTCAAAGCACTGTTGAAGCCTAAGCTGTTGCTCTGATGGCTATATCATAATAAAGACTGTCAGTATAAACAAACGAAGTTCCCAAGTTTTCCTTTTTATTAAAAAAGCCAAGTAAAACTTACCAATGACGCTAAGATTTGTGCTTTCACATGGGCATACATCTAGCAAGGAATGAAAAAACTTCAGTTAATATAAGTGCATGGTGGGCATCATACTCTCAAGAGTACTACTAACACACAAAGGCTAAGATTAATACTATTACCTCTTGACTCATCAGTATCAAACTCAGAATTGGTTTACTGAGACTCCACGTACTGCTGTTGTCTTGAAATAGAATCATTTCAAATAACAATTTGAGTATCTGAAATTGAGTAAGATTTAGTCCCATTATTAGTCAACCCGGATAACAGAATTACATTAGACATAAGAATAAGAACATTATTGAGAAGAAAACAAAGCAAAACCAGTGTCTTGACTGATTAGCATATCATGTTTATGTACATATTTACTTGCTTTTCTTGCCCTCTTTCCATATGATAGCAAAAATTTTGGACTCATGATGGCACTCAGCTAATCAAACTTCAACAGATAGAGCCACATGAAGAAACAGACATATAACTCACTTTTGGGAAGATGTCAGAACCTTCTGAAACATGCTTAGCAAAGTTTACTGCAACATGTGATGCTGGTGGCTCTCCCATCACAACATGGTTGAAATAGCAGGATGCCAAATGATCAATGGAGGAAGCAGACTGTTAATTAAATTTTGAATAAGGAAAAGGTCAGACAAATTCAAGTCACTACATAATGGAAAAGATCGGCCATTATCAACCATCAAGGTGTCAAATTAAAAAACGCATATAAATGTAGAATGCAAACCTGAGCTATGATACTTGTATCTAAGGCCTGAAGGCCTAACTCAAGAGACTTAACGATATATGAGAAGGTATCTGTGCTAAGACTCAGAACAAATTTAATATGATCTCTCAGAATTATCTCCATAAAGCTGAAATAGGCTTTCGTGACCTGAAAAAGAAAAGGAGAAAAAGAAGGAAAATCAAAACACCATAAAAGATATTCAGAGAGCTGTTCAAACTTCTCAACAGAAGGAATGGGAGCATTTTGTTGATACTTGATATTTACAACGCCACCATTTTCAGCCAAATGCTTTCATATCTTAGACTAACAATTTTTATACAGCAAAACCTCTAATGTAATACTAGAAATATACTTCTGTCCAGATGTCAACATGAACATGTTAATGATGACATTCATAGCTAATCAGATAATGGAGGATAGCATTGCAAGAAATAGATGGTCCAGCTTTCAAATATGAGAGCCTGATAAAATGGATTAATTCAAATGGTTCAGTGAGAATAAAAGATTAAATTTCTGCTTATGGAGTTTTCAAATTTTAAATGATGGTCTAATCCAGGGCATCTCTTGGTGCATCTACAGAAATCCAATTATACTAGAGATAGTGTTCCTCAGTTAACCGTGTCCATGTCCACCCAGGGCATGCAAAGAAAACAGAAGAGGTGCTTGAATACCTTCCTATATGCCATAATGTCAGCAAACGGAATCGTCAACACCATCCTTATTGCAACATGAAGAGCATCAGACACTGCTGTGTCACCATATAATTCAAAGACGCCAAAATTCACATAGGTTCCAGAAAGAGCTGCAATTAGGGAAAAGCACATGAGAGATGCTAAGAGCAAAGAAAACCCAAGATAAATGCAGCACTTTTCAGTAAACATTCTGAAGAATTAAACAGATTAAGTACTTAAGCAACCTAAAGAACATTCAAGTTCTCTAAAGCTAGCACTACTGTGATCCTGACATTGCTTTGATTTTTCTCCAAACAGGCGTCAATTAGAACGAAAAGAGACCGTCTGGTTCTATATAATATGAATGGATTGTAGCACAAACCAGCTGATAACATGGTTAATGAAAGCCATATCCCCTTGTACTTAAAGGCGTATAGATCAATCTGATTTGGGAGAGAGAGAATTCTTGATCCATAAGCAACAATCAACTTGCTAACTTCTCGGAAAAGCAATATGCCATTTGCAGATGAAGGATCAAATGTTATCCGCTGAGATTTATTCTGCACAAACTCGGACATGAATTTCAAGACTGGTGTCGTCACCTGCAAAATTATAACTATCAGCATAAATACTGAGATTCTCTTCTGAAAATGTGCTAGTGTGTTGATTTTTCTTTTGAAACTATTTCTATTTGTCATAAATTGATCCCATACCTCAGGAGTATCAGCCCATTGATCCACAGCTCTCAAAAGAAGTGGCATATGTGCTGGATACAACCAATCAAAAAGATGGCCATATGTCTTGCGGCTGCAGAAAAGGAGTACAGCTTACGGGTTACAGGTTATTGGATCATATATAAAAACAGATTGAAGAGTGCCGTGTGAAAGTGGATCAAATAAATAATCAATCACCTGCTAGCTGCCATTGCAATTCCTCTAAGATCCCGCATCAAGCCAATTATTGCGTACTTAATACCATCATTGCGAAACAAGGCATCAGGTGTAGACTCTAAAGTCACCGAAACCTTATTTAAGGATAATCAAATTTTTAGTTGACAGTTAAAAATTGAAAATATAAAGCAAATGTAAATATGTAATGCTTAATAATCCATTATTGTGAATTCTGTCCATTTACAGATGTACATTAAATCAACATTGTTATAAGTTACATACAAGGCAGAGAGAAAAACAGAAAATACAACACTGCATGAGAAGACACACTTGGATGCTTAGTCTCACAAGAAATACACTTATTTGCAAAAGAAGTTTGGAATTCATCTACAAATTATTCTTTCTTCATTTGCATGATATTTGAAAATCAATTTATCTTTACACTACCTGCCATAGTGGCTCCATGAAGCGTTTAAAAGTAACTGAGAGATTGTCATCCATGAACATCAATGAGCTAATAGCATAGTAAAAGGTTGTTCTTGTACGGGATAAGTCGTAATTTCCCTGAAAAGGGAAGTGCTCTCTCTGAAAGGAGAGGACAAAATAAAATAAGTATGCACATATTTGGAAGTGTAAAATCAGAATAAACAGCAGTAACTGCAATCAATTGGAAAGAGCTATTTTACACTGTGGTGTAATATGATGTATTGAATTGAGTCCAGCTTTAAAAGTAGCTTTGCAGTCATATACCTGTACAAGATGCATATTATTAGGGCATTTATTACCTCACATCTGAAAAATAAATTTGTCCAATAAGAAAACAAACCCTGATGCCATTTCCAGGAGAAAGTTCAGAGTTTGATCAATAATCTCTATACTCTGCAAAAGAAAAAAACATGGAGCATGAGTCCTGCATAAGAATGCTGGTTTTTAGAGATTTACAAATTTCAATTACCTCCACATAACACCTGAGATTTGTAGCCAGCTTTTGAATCATTACATTCAAGACCAACAGATGGTCATGTAATCTAACAAGTGCTGACAGTCGAACATAGAATTTCTGCAAGAAAAGTAGATCGTAAAAATAAGACTAGAAACCATTCACATTTATAATCAGGTAATCAATTTCCATTTCTCAAAATTGTTTACCGTAGACGCATGCATTGCATCGTCACCTATGTAAGACCTTTTGATGCTTTCAAAATATGAAAGAACTGCAAGATCAAGTCTCTGCTTGCTTTGTTCAGAATATCTCTGTGAGAAGCAAGAAAACAAAATACAACAAAAAATGTGAAAAAGAAGCTTTCTAAATGTGGTTCTCACTTAACCTTGACAAGGTTAGTGGAAACAAGCAACAAGCTCACTCTCAAAAACGAATCAACTCGATCCACTATCAACTATGTAAAAACAGGATCAACACGATCCACTACAAACTATCCAAAAACAGATCAACTCGTCATCATCATCATTGACCCAGTGAGGCTCCGCTACAGCGAAATCTGGGGGGTCAAGATGGGGGTACCCGTGCCCAAGGGAAAGGGGGTACGCCTGATAGACCCAAGAAAAACTGAAATTCAGTTGTGACAATAATAACTGAATTTAGTTAGAATGCACCAAAATTGATATAGGGACTAAATCCATCTAAAAGGCAGTGTATAAAAGCCAATGAGCATGAGGATGCGCCCCCTCAAAAACAGATCAACTAAATCCAATAATTACAACTGATCCAAAAAAGAGCTATCACCTGAGGTGTTAATCAATAAAAAGAAGGGATAGAGCAACATGCCATACAGATGAGCAGTATAGAGATTTTGATCTAGTTTGTGATGCAAATAAATCTTATACCCCTCCAGATGGAAATAGAATGGTCAGAGAATGCAAAGTACAATCTAACAGGCAAATTACAGTCTATAGTATCCAAAAAAAAAGGTGGGAAGATATTCTACGGGTAAGACCTTTACAATTATTTTACTTCAGAAGACCATTACACTTCCTTGACATTAATTAATACGACAAAGTTACATGTACAAAGCACTACCAGGGTTGCAGTAAATTAATCAACTGAACTTGCCATACAGATGATTAGTACTCAAGGCAACTAGTGTATTAGTTTCAGCATTCCAAGATACAACTTGAGAGTGCATTTTCACATAGAGAGGACCACGAGTCTCAAACTAAGCGAAGTTAACCATTTTCACATTCAACCAGTAATTAACTTAAACTGATATCTGTCCAGCAGTGTTCAAAAGAGAAGACATCTTCATTTAATAGTACCTGAGAGTGCATTAGTGTTCAAAAGAGAAGACATCTTCATTTAATAGTACCTGAGAGTGCATTCCACTGTCCATAGCATTTATCAACTGAAACACACGAGCTGAAAGTTCTGCATCTATTGTTTGTTGCAACTCCACACTGCCAGAAGCAAAAAAGTAATTAGAATAATAATCATCACAGAGTGTCCTACAACGACAATGAAAAGTCGTCACCTTGGACCAGAATATTGCTTTACTTTAAGAATGGCTGCAATAATATGCACCATCCAAGCAAGTTGGTGCTCCAGCATTGCAAATTTGTCTGTATTGAAAGGATCCTGAATGCCTGCCCCAGTCTATCCAAATAGTTGCAGTTGTTAAAAAACACACAAGCATATTAGAGAATGATAAGCCTAAAAGAAACAATGATAAAATCAACATTACCACATAGGCCTGCAAAATTGGGTCCATAATTGTCATAATGTATGAACCACAGCCTTCATACTGCAAAGCAAGAACCCAATAATATGTCAAATTGCATTAGAAACACATCTTGAAAAAGAACGATCTAAAGCAAATTATATAAGAATATGGAGAACGTGCTGGATGTGTTGATACATGGTTAGAAAATATTGTTCAAAGAAAGAATATACCTGAAATCTGCAGAGATGTGGAAGAAAATCGAGCTGATCTTGTAGCAGGTCAGTATTGTCAAGAGGGTCTTCTGAAATGTCTTCAGAGCTTGCATCCTACCCAGAACAAAGTATTACAACCAAGAAAAACGAGAAGAAAGCAACTCCAACTTTCATTACAATAAAGTTGATTTAGGGAATATATGCCTCAAACCTGTAGGGAATCAAATCTTGAGGATATAAAACTTTGCAAAATCATGGGCACATAATCTTCCAGGTGAGCAGTACCTTCCTTAAAATAGGGCAGTGATGTTACCATCCGGGACCAAAGCCCAAGAAGATAGTAAACACTGCTTCTTGCCCACTAAAAACAAATGTCAGTCTGGTTAGTACTATGAAATGAACAACAACAACAATGACCCAGTGTAGCTCCGCTTCAGCGGAATCTGGGGGGTCAGGATTGGGGCACCCCTGGCTTGACGCAGAGGGGATGCGCCCGGATTACTAGGAAATGAACAGCTTTCATATATACACAAACGAGTAAACTGCAATAATCCATTTTCACCGTAGCCTCTTTTATTTAAATAAAAAACAGACTAAGCTCAATAAATAACCTTCCATGACTGTAAGGACTTCACAGTGAATTCTGCCATTGAGCTTAACCAACCACCATATTCTTCCCTATTCACCAGCTCTGAAAGCTGAAATTGACGCATAAAAAAAACCATGACCACCAGGTAAATTTTCTTGGATAATAATATAGGACAGATAGTAACTATCTACAAATTAGTTTTCAAAAAATAAAAATAGCATGAACTGTGCCTCCTTTCCAGGTTCGATTAATTGTATCAGCTTAAAAACTGCTTGCTATTATAAGGGCCTTACGCACAGTTATCATGATGATAAAAGACAGAAGTGCAGCCATTCAAAATACATGTATAAGCAGAAATCACATAAACAAAGCAACAGGAAAATTTAGCTCATACACTCGACACATCTTCAACTTCCTGACACATCTTGCTTCTTTATAGAACAAAAGATTTTTTAACTAAAAGGGCAAAATTACATGATACCTCTATATCGACGCTATTTAGAAAGACAAAATAAAATCAAAGCTTATAAAGAAAACTCTAATGATGCCATTCCAGGGATTTGACCATGAATTTGGCAGCGGACCATTAATTGCTATTTTGACATTAATTAAATTATAACATTAGCAACAATGCCCATGAAATCCAGTTTTTTCAATTAAATAATCCAGCTTATGTAATTTAAAGGAAAGGAATGTGTCATAATAAAGAACATCATAATAATTTCCACACATTGTCATTGTCATATTACTTGCTTTACAACTAAACTGAATCAAAGAAGATAAGGAAGCCCCTTCCAAACCAAAGGCTGCTCCCTAATTTTCAAAACTTCAGTGCATTATACAAAAACCCCAAAAAATGCAGTAATCCTGGAGAAACAAACACTGCTGCTGAATGCAAATGCATGTGAAAAATTAAACACATACCCCAAGCAATGATCAATAATTTATTACAATTATAGCAATGCGTGGAAAAAATTATCCAGTTTTTTTGGGAGGGAGGGTGAAGCACCTGATAATGCACTTTGAAACGTCCAAGGAGACGACAAAACTCATGGTAATTATCATGATCATCCAACCCTGATTCAAGAAACAAAAGGATGCCGCGTTTACACATTTACACATCTATTTATTCAAAAAAAGTTGTTGTTTTTTTGTTAGCTAATGCAAATTGCATTTCGGTGGATGTCCAAAAAGGACTATAGTTATTGCTGCAAGATAAGACTATCAACTTGCTGGGGTTCTGTAGTTTGAATTGCCAGACTTATCAAAGATAAGATGGTAACACTAGACACCACAGAGATAGTAACTCCCAATGCCAAGGTCTGATTTGCAAGGGCAAACATACATATTTGAAACTAGCAGATCTTGACCTATCTTTATTTTTCCCTGTAAAGTCTGGAACGACGTGAGTTTGAGGTTCATATACATCAGTTTTTGAGCATTTAAATAAATAGACATATCATACCAATTAAACAATGCAAATAGAAACACGAAAAGATAGAAGAAATTAAGTATCATCATCCAATTAACCTCTTCCTGTTTCCATGATTTGTTTAGACCCTGTCATCAATGCAGCTAAATATTTCAAGCGTGAGGAGTCACTTGTAAACAAGGATCTTCTGACAGAAGTAAGCCACACCAAACATTCCAAAGCCTGAAAATAAAAGCAAGTGCATCCATCAGTGCAAGTGAACTAACACATGCCATGAATCTCACAAGTCAGAACAAAGTTTTTCAACAACTCAATGCTGAAATCCGCTTGTTAATACGACAGCTATCTAAGAAGAGAGAGCTGACGCAAATACCCAAAGATGGCATAAATATAAGAATGACACGCACATCAACCATCAAGAATAAGTAACTTCATAGTAGCATAAGAACTTGATATAAGGAAAATAAAGATTTCTGATCCCTTATAAGGCTTCATGGTAATAAAATAAGGCATAATACCAAGCTGATTTCCATTAGGACCTCATTTAGATCAATTCAATCGAATCATGAACTCTCGGTAAGTAACCATATTTTCTGAGGTAGAAATAATATGATATTTCCCATTCAGTAGACCTTCAGATACTTGGCTAAGATTGTTTCATCTTATCTGAATTACATTCCACCTTCTGCCTAAGACAAGTTCAGTTATTGCTAAATATATATAAAAAAATCTCGATTTGTGAAAGCTATATAATATGCTGGAAGAGATTAAGCTAACCTGCTTTGATAGAGGAGGTCTAGTCATTGCATAGTAGTCAAAGTAGACCTGCAATGTTGACGGTTCCTCTATAACTGGTCTCCAGGTAGAAGGAACCTGTGAACAAACCACCAAAAACATTTTCAACTCACACCATCAAGATAGTACAGTACAGACAATTGATCAATACATATTATTTGCACTAACTCAGCAGGTAATATTATCCAAAAGCCTTTTACCTGCACAGTACCAATCTCATCTGACGTTTCATCAGAAGATGCCCCAGTAAAATCAAAAGACAGACATCTTACAGAAAGTGAAAGAGCCAATTCTTGGAGTTTGGTTCGAACTGCAATAATTATGACAGTGGAGAAACAATTTGCATAAAGAAGAAAAAAATGAGCATAAAAGACAAACTATAAAGCATTCGGTTCGATATAGAGGAATAAGCGAAGACAGGAAGAAGTTTCAAATTTACAAGAAAACTAATACCATCAGTTTTAAGTTTACACAGTGAAGCAAGAGACATCTCATATACTTGAAGCAGGGATTCATCTTTGAAAGATATTGCCGCCTTCCGATGTTGCATGAAGGTCAATTCAGGATTTTGCTGACAAATCAGTTTAGTTGCACATTAAAAACAGTAAGAACATAATACATTGATTTCCATTATTACTCAAAAAATTATCTGGAACATAATTCATCGTATAACTCTCTTTTTACAAATTCAGTAATAAGATTACTCTCTTTTTACAAATTCAGTAATAAGATTTCTCGTGATTACCGTATTCATCTCACTTGTAAGCTGATTCAAAATCTTCAGACCTATCTCATACTGAAATGCTTCCTGCAAATAAACTTAATGACATTTATATCTATGTCTATTCACATAAAAGAAACTACAACAACAACAACAACATCTACCCAGATGGATCCCGGTATGAGCGGGATCTGGGGGGTCGAGATGTACGCGCCCTTACCCCGGACGGAAAGTCGGGAGGGTATTTTTGGCGGGCCCAGCGCTAAAAAAGGGGGGAAACAAAAAGATAGAAAACCAGGAGGGGAAGGGAAGGGGAGTAAAACGAAACGAGGAAAACGCACGCAAACCAAAAAGGGTGAAAAAGGAAACACTGAAAACAAAAGAAAAGGGGGAAAAAGGGTACTCCCTCAAGGCGGGTCTTCCTTTCGGGTCTACATAGAAGAAACTACTACAAGCAAAATAAATGGTGTCCAAAATCAGCGACATAGACCTGAATAGGGCATGATCCTTTAATGGACACTTTAAAGCATCATAATTTGGAAACAAACCAAAAATAATTCCAAAATATGTATCTTTAAATGGTATCTGTGATATACAAGACAGGTATCTGTACTACAGTGCTGTACAAAATTGCTTGTAGCAAATTGGCCGTTCAATTATCACGGCAAATAAAGCCAGATGCACAGTTTAGTTTACCTGATCCAGAAAACTTGCACAAATCTTTACTAGTTCTTTAAATCTGTCATCATCCAACCAGCTAAATTTTGTCACACGGCACAGTAGCTGAATTAATGATGTCATTACAAAAGACTCCAAGTTACGCCCTCTAGTTGCCAGATAATTTACCAGATGATCACCTTCAAATAACATGAGACAGGTTAAACTACAGTAAGTACAGCAATTAAAGTCCATAGTATACAGAGGTTAGAATGATAAGATGAATTTCTCCGGTAACCATACATAGACTAAATAAATATTTGTAAAGCCCCAATATGAGAACTCTCCATGTAATAGATGGCAATAAATTCAAGAATAGTATAAAAAAGAAAATTATTTTCAAAGATGTACTTAGAACCAAAAAGTTGAATAATGAATATTCCAAATTGAAATAATCATAAAGTGTCTCCATTAGCAAACAAGAAAATTACGAATCTGAAGCCGGAGATGTAATGGGAGCCTATTCTCTGTCACTTGCTTCAACAGGCTTGAACTAGCCAACAACACAGCGTAAGGTGATCCTGCACTGTCTAGTATGTATTCGCATTGTGCAATGCAACTTGGATCGAGAGAAAAGTTTTTTAGAGTACTCTCTAGAAAAGCTCGTTCGGCAGAATCTCGACAGTTGTACAGCCTTTCACAAATTGCTTCAAATTGAACCATATTCTCCATGTTCACCAGGCAAAAGATACACAAAATTCAGAGTCACGCACCGAACAGAATTTATTTCCTCTCCTTTTTCCAAATTAGCTGAAAATATCTGCAAATTTACCATCAAATTCCAACTTTGGGTCTAGGTGGAGATAAAGCAGATAAAGCATAAAATAAATAATGGCTAAAAACACCGAGGATCATTTAATGTAACCAAATAATCATCAAAGTCGCATATCTAAATAGGTATAGAGTTACATAGGGTCTTTTATGAATATCAATACACATACAGAGCATAAAACAAAAGATTGTTTTCTGTTACAAGATGGACCAAAATAGAATCACTACTCAGAATAAACACCAGCAATACTGAGATATAAGAAGAATCTCAGCAACAACGATGGTTGTCTAATGCTATGGGCAACTCCACACCTGGAAAAACAATTCACAGCAGATAATGTCAAAAGCAGTTTGAATTCTATTCATATAAAATTAGCAAGATCATGTTTTTGGAAATGCTCTACTAGTAATACAAACTGACACCATAAGCAAGAAGCACAATGAGCTATACTAGAGAGGTGTCAAGTTAAAATTCAACTCTTTTCTTCTTGATTGAATTACATTCCAACTTTTTCATAAACTTAATATTAATCGTATGACAATCGACTCAATCAACCATATCCCAAATCAAGAGTAGATTGTGGTAAGGAAATTATAACCAGGATGTGAGCGATTGACACCAAATTCAACAGGATCAAAACAGTCACTCTCTGTGTATATCCATTTACTGATTTATGTCATCAAAAACTGAATTTTCATTCCAAAACACAAACAAAACAGAGGTTCAACAGCGGATAGCATCGCTTTTCATGATTTCATAACCGTTTCCTCATTCAAAAAACGCATGGCAAGGCCAAAGGGTACCAATCGGCATCCATCTCTACACCATCAATTAAAATTCAGAAAGAAAGATGTGTCAAATTTCCCAACTCTTTCCCTTCCAAAGATCAGATTGATTTGTTTCTCCAAGATGCAATCCCCTATTCAGCAATAATGAAATGGGATGCGGATGGAATCCATCCTCACTCCACCAAACCCCAAAAGAAGACAAGTTCAAGTTCCTAATCGATTCCCCCTCCAAAAGGCGAAAATCAAGAGCATCATTGCACAAGGCGAAGCAAGAAGCAAGGTTTTGGTTGACCAAGAGAAGAGAAAGTGATCTTACAATCGGTGGGGTTGCAAAAGAGAAGGAGATCCCCTCAGACAACAAATCTTGGGAGCGTTAATTTTCAGGCAGAAGAACAGAGAGATGAGGATGATGAGAGAGAAACAGAGAAACCTAAAGAAACGGGTCTTTTATAGATGACAGGCGAAATTCTGAAATGAGGCGAGAGAGTCGCCGACTTTGGTGCTTGGAGGGATTTTGGGGGCCGACCCCACAATTTTGCACACGCCGGACACCACGTAAAAAAGGAACTAGCTTATGAATCGGTTCGGACTTCGGACCGACCTTTTTGGACCAAAACCGGTCGAGTTATTTTCGATTCGGTCTTTTGGGGCTAGGGATGCTCACGGGTCGACCCGCGACCCGGAATTGCGGGTTGCGAGTCGACCCGCGACCCGCGAAAAAATTAACTTTTGACCCGTGACCCGACCCGCAACCTGACTTGCGGGTTGCGGGTCGCGGGTCGACCCGCAACACGCAATTTCGGGTTGGGTCATTGCGGGTCGGGTTTGTGGGTCGACCCGATTTTTTAATAAAAAATAGTTTATATATTAATAAAATTATAAAAATATATATATATTTAAAAATATTGCGGGTCGCGGGTCGACCCGCGCGGGTTTAACCCGACTCGCAAAATAAAAACATTCGACCCGCAACCCGTAAATTGCGGGTCGGGTCAGTGCGGGTCGGGGTGACCCGACCCGTTGAACACCCCTATCTGGGGCTATGGATTTTTTGTTCGAGCTTAGCCAATTGCACCCATTGGACAAGAGCAATTGCTAATTGGCTAAATTTTTTTTGATCCGGTAAGATTTAGATTATCTCAAGTACTACTTGGAGTAGACTAGAGCACCCGTACTAATCGATTCTAAGAAAGAAGGGCAAACCGCCATCGTGACGCATGCGCACATGCGCAATTGCTGATTGGCTAATTGAATTGCCTCGGCTAATTCACTCTTTTTTGTAAATCAGCAATTGCCTTTCTTTTATCGATGCCTCAGTTAAAGACAATTTGCCTATTAATTCTTTTTTATAATAAATTATTGAATAATGTATTACTTCGAGATGTTAAACTTGTAATTTAATTAATTATTAATTAGACTAATTGTGGTTGGGGCATCATTTTTTCAAATATCATTCTTTTAAAAAATTACAAAATATTTTAATTAAAAAAACAAAATAACTTATGATTTTCAAGAAGATATTCGCTCAATCTTCACTTGACACGTGTCAATTTTAGATATCGTTATCTTCTAGAAATATAACTCGGATATTTGATAAGATTTTCGACCTATCTTTATGTGACACGTGTCAATTGCAGATATCGTTCTCTTCTAGAAATATAACTCGAATATTTGATAATATTTTCAACCTATCTTTATGTGACACGTGTACTTATCCAAAAAAGTTTCTTTTAAATTCATAATAAGTAATCTTTATTCTCTACTCACTCATTTCCATACCTTCATCTCTTTGAATATCATCACTCATCTCATTCTCCTCTTTCAATGGATGAATTAGACATGTGGGATTGCTAAAAAGGAGCGTGAAATATGGAAGAGTTAGAGCGGATTCAAGTTGCAAACTCTCAAGCAGTTGCAATGGTGGCGCAATATCAACAACAACAGACACCTAGAGGGCTAGAGGGTGTGGTTCCTTCGTCCACCAAATCCCGTTGACTTATATAGGCTTCTCAATAGGGAACATCAGCGGGGGTTTCCTGGCATGATTGGGAGCATCGATTGTATGCATTGGGAGTGGAAAACTGCCCAACTGGATGGGTTGGAGCTTACTCAGGCCGGAAAGGAAGACCGACTATAATACTTGAAGCAGTGTTGTATTATGACACACATATATGGCATGCCTTCTTTGGAACCCCCAAAGCATAAAATTACCTTAATGTTTTTGGTGTGTCTAATGTGTTTGAGCGTATCGTAGGTGGAATTGCTCCTCAAGTTCAGTTTGAGGTCAACTACAAAAGGTACACTAATAGTTTAACACCCTAGTGGTTTATAAGGAATTGAGGTGTTACCCATGTCAACAGGAGCTCTTCCTTTTCTGAGTTCGAGTGAGTACAAAGAACTCAAAAGTTAAACGTGCAAGGGCGAGAGTAGTACCAAGATGGGTGACCTTCTAGGAAGTCCTCGGGTTGGCATGGGATAGTGTTTCTAAAGGTTTCGGGTTTTACAAATGGTATCAGAGCCGACTCTAGGCTACAAGTGCAATTGGCCTAGAGGGCGGTGACTCGACCTAGAGGACGGGCTTGGGCCTTGACGAGGACGTCAAATGTTTAAGTGGGGGAGATTGTAACACCCTGGTGGTTTATAAGAAATTTAGATGCTACTCATGTCAACAAGAGCTCTTCTTTTTTTGAGTTTAAGTGAGGACAAAAGAACTCAGAAGTTAAGCATATAGGGGAGAGAGTAGTACTGGGATGGGTGACCTCTTGGAAAGTCCTCAGGTTGACATGGGATAGCGTTTCTAAAGGCTTTGGGCTTTACAAGATATCTATACACGCTTCTCCCTCATATGGTGACATCAAAGTAGCATATCTTGTAATATCCGTGATTTTTAGGATAAATTTGAATATATTTTTTTCTAGACGACTTTCTATGTAATAGCCGCAATTTCCGTTAAGTAAATAAATTTCCTTTCTTAATATTTAATTATTTTATTAAATAAAATAATCTCATAAAATTTCTAAAAGGAAAAGAGATTATAATATTCTCATAAAATCCTCATTCGAGTTGATGAATTTATTAAAGACGGAACTTAATAAATTCATAGTTAACCGAATTTCCTTTCGTAAAACTCGATCGTCCCGATGCGCGTATCAAACCGACCCTCGGTCCGTTTTGCAAACGCGTCGAACCAATCATTAATGAGATCCATGGAGATTTTAGAAGAGATCGTCCACTCATTACTAAAGATTAATCCATTAATGTAGAATCTCTACACATGTGGGCTTGCTATACTTATTACAAATAAGTAATTATTGTAGGTAAGTATTGCTTATTTGTATTGAAAAATGTGAAAAGTTATTACTTTTCACGTCTTTTAAGGCAAAAAAGCATTACTTATTTTAAATAAGTACTTATTTACACTAAGTATAGCAAGCCCTGATCTTGCTATAGTTTGCTAATTTGAAAGCAATTTTTAGTAAAAAGTATGTTTTTCACATTTCCCAACACAAAAATACAACTATTCTTCACATATTCCAAGATAAAAAAGCATACTTATTTCTAAAAAAATACTTTCTAATAAGTAAGTATAGCAAGACCACAATCCACTACTAACTTGAATAAACTATTAGTTTATTAACTTGTTAGTCAATTTCCATCATCAGGAGAATATTACCAAATATTCTTAAATCTCTACACCACCACTATCATCATTCTCTATTTAAATGATGAAGTGACTTGGGAGAGAGTCATAAGAAGCTCTCACACATTTCTCTCTTCTAGCTCTCTCTCTCTCCCACCTTAAGCTCCCTTTTTGTCTTCCACCACACCACCACTCCACCACACTGCCACCTCCTGCGCCGCCACCGTCCAGCCCCAGAGCCGCCGCCGTCTAGCCCGTGCCACCGCCCCTCTCCTTCCCCCCTTGCGGTGTGTTCTTGCTCCAAAAATCCCACAAATTAAGGGTATAAACTCTAACTCTTTTTACACCATTTTAAGTTGTTTTTAGCATGATTAATCTTGATTTAAGATCTGATTTTTCTTCTTAAATTTCAGAATATAAAAGGTTAAAAAAAAAGCGTAGTTTTTCCTTGATTCATACATGCATGCATGTCTTGCTAGATATTTGTGTCTGCCACAAATCATTTAAAAATATACTAAAATCATACATCTTTTAAGGGTGATTTCCATCTTTTCTTTTCTGATTTTTATTTTTATTAAAATAATCCAAGAAGCCCCTTTTCTTGTTGGAAATCTATGAGTTATACTAGTAGATTCCATGGTGACTACTTAAGACCTTTTGATCTTGCTTAAAACCTTCATGCATGTCACTTTTAATACTTTAAATGAACTTTTATGAAGTTTGTAACTTTTATGATTTAATAAACTTAAGCTAGAAAGCTTTTAAATGGAAAGTATTCTTACATGTCTTACTTATGGGTTTTTTATGAAGAAAACCCACATGCATGTCTCTTTTAAGTAAGAGATGGATTTTTGATGATGTTTGATGATCTTATAAACTCTTGCATGCCACTTTAAATGAATTTTTATTAAGAAAAACCACCTTGCAAGTAATTTCCTAGCAATTTTAACACTTAAATGAATTTAATTTTATTTATTTATTTTATTATAACCGATTATATATATGTATAACTGCTAGACTTTTAAATAAATTTTATAAACTTTGCATGTAGAAATTACGGAGTTTTTAGAATAAATGTTATTGTTGAATGTGCTCTAAGTTTACTAAGATGGTATTTTACCATATCTTTTAAATAAAAAGAAATATAATCTTTAGCATAAGTTTTGTTAAAGTCTTTCAAAATATGCATGTGAGATTGAAAAATATTTCTAGAAGTCGTTTATGCACATGCATGACCATCTTAAAATTTCCTTTGAATAAATAATGATTTATATGAAAATTGTAATAAACAAATTTTTCATTAAAGAAGTCTTCTTAAAAATGATGCATGCAAACCATTTTTATAAACTATTTTAAATACATACAAATAATGGTACATGAGTTAAAAAGAGTTTTCCTTAGACCAAGTAAAGTCTCACATTTGTGTTCTTAAACTAAGTATTTTTATAAGTTACAAAATCCTTAATAGGTGTCACCTAGAAAATAATAATAAAAAGAGTTATTATTATTTTACCCTTTTTCCTAACTAAATTATTTAATCAAATAATTTAGTTTAACTCACAGTCTCTTAGAAGAGGAAAATAAGAGAAAGGTTACTTTAAATTAAAATAAGGATTTTAATAAGTGTTCATTCTCTTACTTGCGGTTAAAAAGGTCAGGATTCTCGAACGTCACTAAACCGTCCTATTTCCAAGTTAGTAGCATCCTTGAAGGATATTCAAGCCAAGTGGATATTCTCCTTGTAACCTTTTCGATATCTCGATTCCATTAAACTTATCTATGCTGGGAACAATCTTGTTTGTTTAAATAAATAAACATAGGATATATCGATTGCTAGAAATACTGATATCTCATTATCGTTATTATTATTCGAACGCTAGAAATGAACTTAGGACCGATGATTGCATCCTTGTTTGTTTAAAATGTCTCGTTTAGAGACATCGCTTAGAATCTTATAGGAAAAAGTGTTGGACATAAGTCTTGAACAACTTTTTATAACATCATATATATGTAGGTCATGACTCTACTCTTACTTCGTTGACTGAAGTCTTAAGCAATGTCGAAATAGAAAGGTTTCGTCTGAAGTCTAAAGCAATGTCATATGGAAAATAAATGTTGGCTGAAGTCTTAAAGCAATGTCGAAATAAAAAGGTTTCGTCTAAAGTCTTAAGCAATGCCACATAAAATGGAGAATACGACTAAAGTCTCTTACTAACGTCTATGCTATGTAGACATTCAAAATTATAATAAGGCTAAAGGTTTGCCTTATTCAATCCATTAAATAAATTTATGCTATGTTCTAACTAAGTGTTA
Source organism: Fallopia convolvulus (assembly GCA_964016875.1). NCBI lineage: Eukaryota > Viridiplantae > Streptophyta > Magnoliopsida > Caryophyllales > Polygonaceae > Fallopia > Fallopia convolvulus. Next base: position 44,750,538 of record OZ024733.1, read on the forward strand.
GAACTTTGTTCTCTTAAATGGGTTCAGCTCTTTCATAGCCTCCACACCCTTAAAATTTATAAATAATATGAAACGTTTTGACACGTAATAAAGATAAGTGCTAGTACACATTAAAAGATATCAAAACCGGGCCGGTTTTAGAAGACCATCCCGGCTCTCGGTCCGATAAGGGCGCGGGAGGTTTTCTAGAAACTTGTGTACAATTAAAACATTCCCAACATAATTCTACTCTAAAATGTTCTACAATCTCGTAGTTCGTTCTTTTCAGTTTAGAGTTATCTCGCTTCGAGATATACTCATTTCCGTCCTTAAGCTCCACATGAAGGTTATACATGTAATAACTGCGATTTTCGAGGATATTTTTGAATTTTTCTCGGATATCCTTTTAACCTCTTTGTCCGCTTTAACGCTTAATCCAATATTTTTGTTGGAGATTAAATCCTTGAAAATTCTTGGTGATATCCTAAAATCACAAAGAAAAGATTTTATGGAACGATATGAATTCTAGGATTTTTCGGTGGAAAAAGAATATTTATTGGATAAGCCGTCTTTTTAATTATGTACCGGAAGGAATTTAAAATACGAAACGGAAGCCTTAAAAATTGAAGGTAGCAAGATAAAATCATGGAAAATTGGTTTTATTGGTCTACATAATTTACGGGACGTTTTTCGTTTAGTGAGTTTTTCCACCCGAGGTACATAATTTTACCGCTTTAACGCGAGTCCCATTCCGGGACGAAAAATTCCATTTGAACCGCCTTTCTCATGCTTAGTTGGGAAGGAATTGGAACCACAGCCAATTTCTTTGACTTGTGAAAGTCTATCTATTTCATTTTCAAAGCAAAGTGAGAACGAGAGAAATTGGACGACAACAACAGACTTCGGGAGCGTTCTTCTTTGCCTTCCACCCCCATCACCACCCTCCACCTTACCTTCTTCATCCTCCCTTTGATGCTGCTGCAACGGAAGAAGGAACCAACAAGAGGACAAGGACGGAACGTTGGCTCGGGAGGAAGAATTCCTTCACCGCCGGTCTTCTTTGCCTCGCCAAAGTGACGCCGCCGGCGACCACCAGGCTGTCCGACCACCAACCACCACAGGAGCCACTCCCGGGCAACGCTCAGCCACCCTCGGACTCTTGGGTCGAGCCACTATCGAGCCAAACGAGTCATGGGCTCGAGTGAAAGTATATACGATCGAAATTAATTAGCGGGTTAGTTGCGGAGCTACCGTAAGGGCCTTTCGGTTCCGCTTTGCTAATTAAATTTATGGTTTTTATAATCTTGACGTTGATACGGTTTCATAGGTTCAAACCGCTCGAGAAACGGACGTTTGGATCTTTACTTATAGCGAATACAAGTTTGGACGTCGATTGGCAGGTAAAGGACTTCGGATAATTACTCGGGATTCGTTGTTAATCCGTTTGATCCGAGATTTGGTAACCTTTAAGAACCGTTGCTAATGAACAATTTTTATTTAGAAAATTGTTTCAAAAGTGAAGCGGATAATTAGTTATAATTCCGCCAAGATGGCTCCTTAAAGCATAATAACTAAGGATTTATTATATATCGATATTCGGAAATTAAATCGTTTATCGATTAGGAAGTTGTAGGAGTTGATAATACAACTAAGAAGTGTTTTTGTGAGCTCGTTGCTGAGAAACCCTTTTGTTATATTTGACAGAAGGATGATAAAGATTACTGTTGAATTGCTAAGGACGTTGAGCACTCCTTCTAAGGCAAGTGGACGGTTCTCTCTTGCATTATGGTTATTAAATGAGGAACTGAATCCCATTTAATATTTGTGTTGGGAACAACTTGTGTGCTTAATAAAATATGATAGGTTGTTATATTTGTTAGAAATAATGACCATGTTGTTTATTCAGTTTTGCGGTAGAACTAGATTTAGGTCCGTTATGGGTGACCTTGGATGTTGTCTCACGCTGAGACATTGTTATTGAATTAAGGTAGTTTCAGGGAGGGGAACGTGGTTCCATATCCTCTCTTTAAAACAATATTACATTAGGAGGGGCCTAATCCTAAATGTGGGTAATGACTCTTCCCCTGCTCTTCGTGTGAGAGGGGTGATGCGCACTCTAGCTAAGTGCAATTGGCACGGTGTAGTGTAGACGACAGGGTAATAGGCCTCTCTGATCTCTACCTCACCATATGCAAAATGAAAGATCAAGGATAGCTTAAGTCCTGTGATCTTGGTACAGGGTAGATGACAATGGATGAAATACTCCGATGATCTCTACAATACCAAAATATTTCGGCAGTAGTTCGAGCCGATTAAAAGTTACCAACATAGTTGTGAAAAGTTTTGAAAGTAATATAATATAAGTGCGTTAGGCACATTAATGTATCCGGATGGTTAGTCTATTCGATAACCATTCTTGCTCCCGGTTGTGAATGATTCTTAATCAAATTTTGATTAAGTTAATCTAAATAGTCGTTGGAGGCTTGTCAAAATGTTAAATGATTAATATGAGTTCCCAACAATTGTTCATGTTTCGTAAAGGAACCACAAGTTGTGGTGTCCTATTTCTTGGATATGCATGCCTCCTTCTTTTTCTCTATAAGACTGCTAACTGTTGGATCATAATCCGAGTCTAATCGGAATTGGATGCCAATATGTTTAGTTACAACCATAAGAACCAAGTTAGATTCTCCGATTGCTTAGTCTTTCATTAGACTAACCCGTCCATCTTCTTTTCTTTTATATGGTCGGTTGGTGTCCACCGTTGTATACGATACATCAGGTTATTCTTGGAAGTTGATTCAAGAGGCGGATTCTGAGGTTTGAAGCTCCAGAAGTTGAAGAAAGGTTTCCAATGGCTATACTTGAGTGAAGATCATGGTTGAACTACTTCAAAGCGAAGCTGAGTTTCAGAAATAAGAACTTAAGGAAGAGTTGATGAAGATTTTGTTTAAATAGAAGGTTGTTCTATTTATTTAATAATTCTTTTTAAGTTAAGGCTTGTATAAGACCTTTTATTCTCTTTTCTGCTGTAAAGTTTTATTTAATTTTGTTAGGTTTTAAATGGTTTCATTTACCTTGTTTTAGTTTGTTCAAACAGTTTAAAGCCTTGGGTAGCTTCGGTTTAGTTTTAATCGGGGTTACTGGCGGTAATACCTCCAGGGTAGGAAGGGAGTGTTACAATACGGATAATGATAAGGGATAGAGAAGATATTGAAAAGGGTAATGATAAGGGATAGAGAAGATATATTAAACTTGATGGGCTTCAATGCGGATATGAAGAAGAAGGGATTTTACCTTAAATTGGATCTTTTGTTGGCAGTCAAGATACAAACAAGCACAACAAAGTGATGTTTAATGTATTGTTTTTTTATTTTTAAAATTGATTTATTAATTTTTAGTAAAAGAAACAAATAATGGAAAAAAAGAAAAAAAAACTCAAGCCATCGTTAATTTTGACAAAAAAAAGGTGTGGGTGGTTCATTTATAACGGATGAGTAGATATGGGTGGTTTTTGATAATATTTATTTTCATGGGTGGTTTTTGACAATATATCCTATTATAAGGGTGGTTTCTAATCAATTGGCCTTAAAAGTAAGTTTGCTATAAGAATGAAATTCAAAAAAAAAAATCTTACATTATTTCTTGTTTTTAACGCGGAACATCCCCGTAATATATATATATATATATATATGCACAAAAAGAGTAAACTTTATGTAAATGCCCATATTTTTTCAATGGCAGAATACACATACGGCCCCCTGACCTTTGACCAATTGGTCACTTTGACACCCCACCTTTGAAAATGTTCGATTGAGTACCTGAACTTGTAAATTGAGACCTATTGAACACCTGTTTTGTCCAAAAAAAATACGTGCACAGCACGCGCGCCATGTCATTGTGCCACGTCATATATTTTGATAATAAAGATAAAAAAAATTAAAAAATTATGCCACATCATTCATAAACTAATAAGAAAATGATGTTATTAAATTCAAAGGCTAAATCAAATTAAAAAGCTAAATTAATAAAATTAAAAGCTAATTTTATAAAAAATGAAAAAAAATTGTATCTGGATCTGATTTATTGAGAAAAAGATGGAGAGAAATTGGGGAATAAATCTAGATCTGATTTATAGAGTAAAAGATGGAGAAAATTTGGGGATTGCAATCAGAACGATGAACTTGGGACGGAACTACAGACTAGGGAGAAAGACTTCGAATTCTTCACCGCCGGCAGGCTGAACGACGGACTCGGGAGAAGTATTCGAATTCTTCGTTGCCGCTCTTCACCGCCGGCAGGCAGAACCATGGACTCGGGAGAAAGACTTTCAATTCTTCACCACCGGCATATGACGGACGACGGACTCGGGCCGCCGGCAGGCAAAACGACGGACTCTGGAGAAGTGTTCGAATTCTTCATCGCCGACAGGCAGAACGATGGAATCTGGAGAAAGACTTCAAATTCTTCACCGCCGACATATAACAGCAAACAGACTCGGGCCAAAGAATGCCCCTGTTGAATTTTGAAGCGTTGAAAACTTCTGTACTTCATATTAATTTTGGTTGGGGAGATGAAAAAAAAATGTCGTTGTTCTCTGTAAATTAATTAGTAGAAGAAGAGGAAGAAGAAAGAAAAGTCTAAAAGAAAAAATAAGAAAAGAAAAAAGAAAAAGAAAAAAATGAGATTAGGTTTTAGTGTGTCACATTTATTTTCTTTCTTTTTTTTATAAATTTATTTTCCTTTCTCACTTGCCCTCACTTGCCCATAAGAGAGTGTAACTTACGCAAATTGCCACATAAGTGACACATCAGCGATGAGGTGTTCAATAGGTCACAATTTACAAGTTTAGGTACTCAATTGAACATTTTCAAAGGTGGGGTGTCAAAGTGACTAATTGGTCAAAGGTCAGGGGGCCGTATATGTATTCTGCCTTTTTTCAATAGTTATGTAGTTAGTCGTATGCATATGAACCTCATTTACACCTCTCGCCTATCGAAATTTTGTTCAAAAACCTTGTTCGAGAACTTGTATAGAGAAGGATTTCCCGTGGAGCAATAGTTCTTCCATACCAACTTAGCTGTCCCACATTGTTATTGGCATAACAATCATCCATCGCAGCTCGCACTGTTGCTTCTCTCTATGGCAGAATGCCCGCCCAAAGCAGCCTTCTAATGATTTTGTTAAGGCCTTGTTCGAGTCAAGTGCTAGTTAAAGAACCAATTGTGTAAGGCTGGGACTTTATACTCGTGGAACCGAAGAACCGAACTGAACCGCTCATTTTGGTTCGGTTCGGTTATTGATAATTTGTTAATATATATTTTTCGGTTCAGTTCTTGTTAAAAAGTTCGGGTACGAGTTCGGTTCTTTAAAAAAAACCGAAATAACCGTTTATATTAATAATATATAAAATATAGATTTTAACCTAAAAAACCCTTGCCATTCGCTTTATCCCAACAGTCGTCCGCTTTATCCCAGCAGCCAACCGACCTTACTCGTCCTCGCTTCTTCTTCTTCTTCTTCCGCTTTATTGCCAGTCGTCCGCTTCTTCTTCCCACTGGCGCCTGCTTGTCCTTCCCACCAGCGCCTCCTCGTCCTCACCAATTCCTCGCGCCACCACTCCTCCTCGGGTTCGGTTCTTCCACTTTATTGCCAATCGTCCGCTTCTTCTTCCCACCGGCGCCTACTCGTCCTTCCTACCGACGCCTCCTCGTCCTCACCAATTCCTCGCGCCAACACTCCTCCTCGTCCTCGCCAGTCGCCTGCTCGTTCGAGTAAGTAGCCAGTAGCCACCGGTTTTGGCACTTTTGTGTATACTTGATTTGAAGTTTTGAACTATATTCCTGAGATCTCGTCCTCGCCAGTCGCCTTCTCAGCTACTGATAGATTGATTTGTTGTGAGCAATTCTTGTCTATGAGGCTACTGATAGATTGATTTGTTGTGAATAATCTAATCTTGATTCTTGATTACTAGTCAAAGAGGCCACCGAACCACATTTCGGGTAACCGAAGAACCGAAATTTATGGGCCATTTCTGAATTTCGGTTAACCGAAATAACTTCGGTTATTACGGTTCTTCACTAAAAAATCCAGGAACCGAACCGTAAAAATTTTTTTTTACCCTGCGTGTAGGCTAAAAAAATACAAAAAACCGAAATATCCCAACCCTATAATTGTTGACAAAAGTCACAAATATTTTAGTTTTACTTATATTTTAGCATATTAAAATTTTTATCTTGATCGAAAGAATGATGACCAATATAAACTATGTTTGCACGTATATTCAACTGTTTGGTATTTAGAACACACCCAATGATGAGCCTATGAGCCTCTCAAATGGACATATTAAATTGTTAAAAACTGATGAACCTACCTGCTCTTTCTTTTTCTTTCTTATTTTCGTACTTTGAAACTTATATGTCTTTCAAACAAATAAGATATATTAAAATGTACGTCCAAATAGATAAGGTAATTAAAATGTTAAAAAGTGATAGAGCTCCCTATTTTTTTTTGCATGAGCCCAACCCACGGCCATATCCTAATGGAGTTTTGGTTTTTGATCACCATAATGAAATTGGTTGCCATACTTTATACTTTCTATTCTTACACACAACCAAGATGGCAAGAATGAGGCCTCATGGGGAATATTACTCAGCTCCAGTTTAACCATGATAGCACGACGGCATGACCCATGGCTTTTGCATAAACTTTATATAACAACTGCATGTAACTATTAAAAAACAAAACCAAATAGAATAGAATAGAATATCGGTTTTTCTATCCTAGGTTAAGAATTCTAATATGGAAAACTAAAACCCTAATAAGAAACTAATAAACCCTATGGAAAAAATAATTAAATCTTAATAAATACAATAACAAGATAAATTACCATTTTTAATCTCTTAACCTATGCCCTAAGGGCATAGGTTAGAAAAATCGATAGAATATATATGCATCTCTAGAATTTGTTTTGGGCATAGGTTAGAAAAATCGATAGAATATATATGCATTTCTAGAATTTGTTTTGATTTATTATTTATTTAATTTAATTGATATGGAAGAATTAATTTTCCCAAATCATCATATTGCATAGCAAGTGAAGCGTCTCACAGATTAGCAGCATTCTCCCGCTCGCCAGCCTCTCTCTCCCGCAGCACCTACATCGAGGAGATAACATTCATTCTCCATTCCTAAAACCCTTCAAACCTTGAATTCAAAAACCCCAGAGGCCCAAACCAGAATCAGCAAGAGAATCAAAATGGTTACCAATTCCACAGCAGTCTTCAGCAAATCCCCAGCATGCTTCCAACCCGTAATTCTCTCTCAAAACTTCACTTCGCGGCATTTACAGCAATCCGTTTCCGCGCTGCCCATATTCCCCTCAAACCCGTCCAAATTCGCGAGTTTGAGAAGCCAATCTTCCTCAATTAGTTCAATTTCTAACAGCATAAGCATGTGGAAAGGTTTAAGTGGGTCTTCGTTGAGGTTTAGAGATCCGGGTATGGAAATTGTTCGGGTTTCAGCGCGTACGGATTGTGGATCCGGTGGGATTGGCGGGTCTGGAGGTGGAAACGGCGGCGGCGGCGGTGGTCGAGGCGATGAGGGTTTTGGCGGCGATAGTGATAGTAACTCGAACTCCCCTCTGTTTTGGTGGGTTAAAAATCCCCTCATACGCTTAGAACTTACGTCTTAATTCGTTAACTTTATTTCATTTACTCTTCTCAGTTGCATTTTATCCTGATTCCTGATAAATCCAATTTCAAATTTATGTAGCAATTATATTGATAATTGATGCTGATGTGTGCTTGAATTGTTTATTTGTTGCTGGGTGAGGCTGACTATGACCTTCCTCCTGTGCTTTTTTGTTGAGCCGTTTATTTCAATTGCAAATTTGTTCAGGGTATAGAGTGCATTTTCAATTTGTATGCTATTGTCTTAATAGTGCAAGCTGTTGAAATTGAATCTCAATTATGCATGAGATTTTTGCTTCTGCATTAAGACCTTACTCACATCATCTAGTTGCTTATCTTCAGAAAAGTGGATTGAACTATTCTTGGTATAGGACACTAACATACCACGTGTTCATTCACTAACAAAAGCAATTAATCTCAAATAACATTGCTCTGTATGCATTTAGATTGTAAGTACATATAATGCTTTGGATTGGACTATTCTTGGTATAGGGCACTAACACACCACATGTACATAAGCTGAAAATTGTGATATCACTCCACTCAAAACACTCTTGAACATTACTAATTTCATATGGTAGCTTCCATAAGTAAACAAAGTAATGATATGAAGAATTATTCTAGAGCATGTCAAATTTCCACGAGTACTTAAAGTAGTACCTGCATGTCTTGTATAGCTGAGTTTTGCACTTGTTCATGGCAGTATATGCCCTTTATTTTTGACAGCAAGAAATAAAGAAATAAAGAATATTTGAAAATCTTCCTTTCCTCTTTTCATTTGGTGAAGATTGAGAGGAAAGGCTTGGTCTACTGATCTAGCGACTTACATACCAGTTTTCCGTTTTCATGAATTCGTCCATAACTAGTACAATGCGGGTGACATACAGTTTTTTTAGGACTAGATCTTTCAGGGAAGAAACTAGGACCTTTCAAGAGGATAGGATCCTTCCATTGGATACTTTTTTAAAAATGAACGTGGGTGGCCATCTGTATAGATTTGCAGTTTCATATTCTTAATGACAAAGTAATGTCACGAGTGATTCGTTGAAAATATATGCTGGAATTTACAAGGCACTTGGTGTTTCTTTGTCATATGCTTCTTGTCGTGTATATGTTTTCATTTCCACCTCTGATTGAAGAATGAACAGACCATGATATTAACTGTGTTTATATACATGCTGAGTTACAGGTACCTTGATCTTCTTGCTAAGTTTCCTGTCATGACAAAAGCTATTACTTCTGCCATTTTGAATGGAATTGGGGATCTAATTTGTCAGGTAACTTGATCTTCTTGCTTCCTTTATCTTCTTGGTTGTTGAAAATTTCTGAAGATTTTCCTTCAAATGACAAGACACTTGAAAATTAAGTTCAAGCTCTAGTGAAATAACAATGCAGAATTCATTTATTTTTTTTTAACTTTTAAAGTGCCAACAAAGTGTATATTTTAAAGCTTCTCAAAACCCCAAAGGATGTGTAGATGTGATCCAGCTAATCAACTATATGTATTGATGATATCTTTTGAATCTTGTATATTCATCTGATCATACACGAGTAATAAAGTTAATAACCTTTACCTTGAACTTACCGGTGTGATTGTAAACTTATGCCCTATATGTTTTTGCATTCAACATTATCACCTAAGATAAGTCTCTTCAAGCTGATGGTTTGCACTTGATTATCTGTTGCTGTTTGCAATACATCTCTCTTATTCAGTTATTCTCCTGGTTTCTAATTATTGCTATGCCTCTCAGCTTGTGATAGATAAAGTTCCATCGGTAGACTACAAAAGGACATTTCTGTTCACATTTTTGGGTTTGGTTTTGGTGGGACCAACATTGCACTTCTGGTATGCCTCGGAATCTAACCATACTTTTCAGCTGTCTTCATTTACTATGTTCATAGTTCTTACTGTTAACCATCACTTACATCAGTCTGTTATTATCTTTCTTGCTATTCTAATTATGAAACCCACCTCCAAAAGGTTATTTGTTATTTATCAATGAAGTGAGCCCCTTTTGCTGTTATTATATTTTAGTTTCCGATATTTTCATATTTATTTGTCAGGTACTTGTACCTTAGTAAACTGATTACAATGCCTGGAGCATCTGGTGCAATTCTACGCCTCCTACTTGATCAGGTGAGTTTGTGTATCAAGTATTGTCAATTATAATTTATTAACTTCTTCAATGTCAATCAATTCAATACTCAAGGCACAAACTTACTCTGCTCATTGCAGTTCCTTTTCTCTCCAACATTTATTGGAGTGTTTCTTTCCGCACTTGTAACCTTGGAAGGCCGGCCTTCTCAAGTGGTACCAAAACTGAAACAGGTACTTGAAACTTCGCCTCTCCCTTAGGGTTCGTTCGTTGCACACTCATTCTTTCTAATAATGTATTATAATATATTAAAAAGCAAAAGGTCTGTTCGGATTTTCCGCACTCATTATAATACATTTTTATGCATAATACGTGTAGTGCCGAACATACCCTTAATGTTGTTTTTCCCCTCCATTCTTTTGATGGTCATGGCAAGCACCAAGAAAACTGTACAAATGCTGTCTGCTTGTAACTTACGGAGGCATATCATGAGACCGCTGACTGTGTTTCCTGCAGGAATGGTTTTCAGCTGTTCTAGCAAACTGGCAATTGTGGATACCATTTCAGTTCGTCAATTTCAGATTTGTTCCTCAGCAATTTCAGGTATTACTATCTCAGAGCGGAGACCCTAGCAGTGATTCTCAAAGTAGTTGATATTACAGATAAGATCAGCCATTTGTGCATAAATTTATTCTATATTTCTGCATCACGGTTTCTGCTTCAGCTTTTAATTAAAATGAGTTTCCAGGTTCTTGCAGCTAACTTCTTATCTCTGATATGGAATGTGATCCTGTCTTACAAAGCTCATAAAAAGGTCGTCCATGAATAGGTGCACTGATACATTTACAAGGTAGTAGTTCTTGAAGGAAACAGTTTATACTATCTTTGAGGGAAAAACTTCAAGTCGTCAGCAAAGGGCTGGAATTGCTGGTTGTCATTTAGTTATGGAGGTCAAACATCCTTCATGTGGTTGGGTTGTATAACTTGTAAGCATGATCTTGCAAAATAAATATATTATGATGGGTCATGGGAGTTAGTGGATTGCTTTTCTTGATAGGGTTCTTTTATAATTTTCTAACTCATCTAACATGTTCTGATCTTGTTGTTATCTTTGAGGAATCAAATCATTGATTAACTGACCCAAATGGTTTAAAAAGGAAAGTAATGGTCAAACCATGACAGTCGCATGACGCTAGCAGTGATGAAATGTGGTCCATTTGGAATCTTGGATGCTTTATTATAGAAAATGGATTAAAATCGTCAGAAAAATGTTATCGAACGGAATGATTTCAAATAACTCTATATGTCACATAACATAACCTAACAGGAAAATAATAATGTATCTAATAAAAAACTACTAGGATCTTGCTATAGTTTGCTAATTTGAAAGCAATTTTTAGTAAAAAGTATGTTTTTCACATTTCCCAACACAAAAATACAACTATTCTTCACATATTCCAAGATAAAAAAGCATACTTATTTCTAAAAAATACTTTCTAATAAGTAAGTATAAGAAGACCTAGATGTTTTATTAACGGGATACAACAAATGCAATACAACCACTACAGGTCTACGGACTACACGAAATTTTAGCTCACCGAAGGTATAGAGAGGCCCACGGGCCAGGCCCACCATTAATGCCTTCTAGATGACAAAAAAAGGGTCCGTAAAAAAATATAGGAAAAAAAATTGTAAAATAAAGAGATACGACTACAAAACTTTCCACGAATCTGGAGTGGGAAAGCAAGCGAGTTTGTCAAAATCCGGCGGCGTACACGTCTTCCCTGCTCCGGACTGAGCATCAACGGCCCCGCCATGGCCAGCCACCTGGTGATGATGATCGAACAAGAAGGCCGAAGTGTCCAAAGTCGGGAGACAGTAGTGAAGGGGTCCACAAACGGAAGCGGAAGAAGCTTCGATTCTCTTGGTTTGCGGCTTCAGAACGGGCGACATTGAGGAGAAATTCACCCCAGTGGCCTGCTGGACCATCTGCTGGAAATTGGCGGCGTCGGCGGTAATGAAAGTCGTCGGAGACTTCTTCGACGGCCGCGGCTTCCTCTTGGAAATCCTCCCGCTCACCGGGCCGGACGGGGAGCTCCGTTTACGCTTGAAGGCAGGTTCGAGATCGGATCCGGAATTTGAAATGCTCTGCGCACTGCGAGGGGTATTGGGATTGGGATTCGAGCTAGGGCTGAGACTTGGACTGGGAGTGGAAAGCGCGTTGTCAAAGGATGAGACGGAATTTGTTGGAGCGTGATCGGCGAAGAACAGGGGCTCGGCGTCGGAGAACCAGAATGCGGAGGAAAGCATCCACGGCTCAAGGAAGTCCGTATTGTCGACAGAGGATGCCATGTTCATAAGAGAGCTAGGTTATGTATGAGATATGAGAGCTCAACTTAAAAGGGGGTTTAGAATTTTTGTTGGAAATGTTTTGACGTTGAGAATTTGGGTTGCCGAGTCTTGAGATTATTGAGAGAGAGATGAAGAGGGAGTACAGGGATTGCTGAAGGTAGGTTGGACTTGGGAGGAATAGAAGTCAATGGAAATGAAGGAATTAAGTTAGAAGTTGGATAAATAAATAGAAGGAAAACGCGTTTTTTTCTTGTAGGGTTTAGGATGTGGCAGATTGGCAGTAACGACTTAGCAGCACTCGACACTTTGACAGTGGCAGGGTTTGACGGTCAAGCCGCGTCCAAATCTTTATGCAATTCCCGCTTTGTCCATGGAGCCATGGAGGTTTTGTTTCTTACCCTTTTCTCTCTTTTTATTATACAATTATTTAAAATAATACCAATTTTTGCCTGTACAAGTTGGAATTGAAAATTTTGAGATTTGGTGAGCTACAGAAGAGGTTGCTATCAAACTTGATATGGAAAACGCATATGATCGGGTTGACTGGGACTACCTTCTAAAAGTTTTAGAGAAATTTGGATTCGATAAAAAATTTATAGGATGGATTCGTGAATGCATATGCACAGTGTCACTGTCGATCCTTGTCAATAATGGACCTACGGAACCGTTCACGCCTGAAAGAGGACTAAGACAGGGTGATCCATTATCACCTTTCCTATTTGTAATTGCAGCAAAAATCCTGGCACGGAAACTACATGTGACACCCTTACACCCTATGACGTATACTCTGTAAAACTTATCTCTTATATAAACAAATAAGAGACATATATTAACTATCCATGTAAGCATATAGCAGACATTAACAACCATACAAGGTTGCAAACACACATCTATGTCGATACTTCTCATACTAAAACATCTATTACTCTAACTTCTATTATAACCCATATGTCTATGATGCAAAATGAGGAGGAGAAGGTTGCATTGAGCTTCAGCCGGCCGACCTGTATGAATGTGACCTCTAACAGAGACACATGTCAGAAAGTTCTAGTTGAACCTGAAAAATTGTTTTGCGATTTACGTGAGTCGCATACTCAGTGAATATAAACCATCATCAATTATTTCACACAGAGTCAAACATTTAGTCCATGTACATATACATACATATTATACATATGTCATATGAATTTACTATGCAAATGCAGATGTATCCGATTTATTATTCTGTGAACTGTTCAAGCCTGAATCTGCCCCGGGTTTACTATATATGGACTCTTATGGTCCCCTTTAAGAAAGAAATCCGAAGATCTCCTCATTATGACTCTTATGGTCGCTTTAAGAAAGAAATCCGAAGATCTCCTCATTGACCCGTAGGTCCTGTATGATCTGAAGATCCTGTATGCTTTAAGAAAGAAATCCGAAGATTTCCTCATTACAGTTCAGGGCAAGACAATCACAGGTCCTTTTAAATCTCATGCAATATGCTATGCAATCAAGTGCATCATGTAACCATATATCATATGCCATCTGTTAACATACTTTCTGTGCAAACAACTCTGGATATTTCAGAGCTATCACATATAACATATATTCATATGATTCATATAACACATATATCCATATAGCTCATTTAGCACATATATCCATATAGTTCATATAACACATATATCCATATAGCACATAGGGTTGAATCTCCGGTCTATACTCACCTGTTCAAGACAGATACTATATCTCTTCCCTTTCTCGTTGACCATGATCTATGACTTGTGCTCCTATATATAACCCAATGCAAATTAGGCTATTTACTCTTACAAACTCTAACCCCAAATGCAATGAAATGCCAGAATGCATTATAACTTCTTGCATATATATTCAAATCCTTTAAAACTTGACAACAATAAACTATATATATAAAGGAACATTTTTCTAGTTCAAACCTTTATGAAAAACTTGATCAAAGGGCTCCCTAATATCATTACAAGGAAAACCCTAAAATTACTCTGAAATCTTTTTCCGAATATAAATCCGATATCGAAAACACCCTTTGAAAACTATAGATCAATTGATTTCTCAATCAAAAACCACTGTAGATCTAGATCTGGAAAAATTAGGAAAATCCAGATAAACCATTAACTAATTAAAAACTTACCAAATCAAGCTTGTACTTCGAGATTAAAACCCGATAGAAGAGATCTTGTACCAAATCCAACAAAAATAACGGAACAAAATCAAACTATGTCTTCTCTCCTCTCTTTTCTGTTCTCTCGGTTTTATTTTGCTCTACGTATCTTGTTGAACAATAGCATCAATCACACATATATATTATACAAACAAAGTCGGCCATTCTCTGAGAAAGTCGGCAATTTTTTATTATAAAATCACACTTTCCACCCTCAAATCTTCTTTACTACAAACTTTACCCTGTAATAATTATTAATTAACTTTTATTTAATTTTTTTTTAAAATATAATAAACTTAGTTAGAAAATAAATATTACTTTTAAAAACTCACAATATATCATGCCAATATGCTATGCATATGCTCTTAATCTTATATGAATGCATTATGACGTATGCACTTTGGTCAGGGATGTTACACTACAAATAACAAGTGAAACTAATAAGAATTCGATTGGCTTCCCAATCTCTCGTGGAGGCGCTAAAATCCCTTTTTTAGCTTTCGCTGATGACATAATTATTTTTGCCAAAGCATCACAGGGATTGTGTAACAAAGTCAAAACTATAATTGATGAATTTTGTAGGATTTCCGGCCAAAATGTGAATTACAACAAATCTGCATTCCAAGCCTCCAAAAACATGAGCACCCAGCAAAGAAACACGGTCCATCAAACGCTAGGAATTCCAACAATGACAAATATTGAAAAATACCTCGGATGCCCAATGATTAGTGGTAAAGTTAACAAAGATACTTTTAAGGACACGATAGGAAAGGCTAAGAACCAACTTACCAAATGGAAAGCTAACTCGCTTTCATTAGAAGGGCGAACGACTTTGATTCGAGCAAACCTTGCTACAAAACCTAATTACGTCATGCAAAGCTTTATGCTCCCAAATTCCATACATACGGAAATAGATAGAATTAATAGAAGTTTTCTATGGAACAAGGATAGACAATACAAACCACTTGTGGGGTGGGATAAAATATGCAAACCAAAAGACATGGGAGGATTAAGAATAAGGAAAACAGAACATATGAACAAAACATTACAAATGAAACTGCTATGGAAAATTCTAGCAGAGCCAAATAATATTTGGGTTAGAATTGTGACGCAAAAATATCTCAAAAATGAGAGTCTTTTCACATATAAGCCTAAACAAAACGTGTCTTGGCAATGGAAAAAACTTATTCAACTTAGAGAAGACTTCTACAAGGGATTAATATGGCAAATTGGAGATGGTAAGACAGTTAAGTTTTGAAAAGATAGATGGATCCTTGGAGGCCCTCTACACACCCATGCTAAGAATTCGGCAAATATTGACGAAACATTAAAAGTGGCTGATTGGATTTCAAACAACAAAACATGGAAGATAGACAAATTAAGGCATGATCTACCAGACGATATAGTTGACCAAATACAATCAGTACCGATTCCGGATAACTACATACAAGATCGACTATATTGGGCACCTAGCAAAAATGGATGGTTTTCCACAACATCGGCAGTTGAACTCATTACCAATAGTGCAAACCAAGCAACGAGTCTAAATAATTGGATATGGAAACTGGACACATACCCAAAAGTTAAAAATTTCCTATGGAAAGTTGACAATAACGACCTTCCAACAAAAGCGCGTCTACTGGACAAACATGTCATTACACCAAGAGGTTGTATATTGTGCGACTGCACTGACGAAGACACAAACCATATTCTAACAAAATGCCCATATATGATACACATAACCAACAAAATAAACCATAACACGGCTAGGTTGATTAGGGAATTTGACTCCGACAACAAATCCCCTAGGTTAATCCTAAGTGAACTTAAACAATTAATTGGGAAACAAGAGTTCACGAAAATGGCAATTATTTGGTGGAGTGTCTGGCATCAACGCAATAATCTAACGTTCCAACAAGATCAATCCAATGGTATCCTAGACTTGACAACATATATTCGAACCCAAATCACAAATTGGAATACTGCAAAACAGTGGACGGAAGATGAGGAAAATATAAAAAAGGACAAAGTAGGCAAACAGAAGCAGCGAAATAAAACAAGTAGAAGCTGGAAAAAACCTCAACAAGATCACATTAAAATTAACTTTGATGCATCTAGACTTTCCAACAAACAAGCAACAGGAGGAATTGTAATTAGGAATCACCTTGGCCGAGTGATTGACCTAATAACTTGCAAATTTGGTAATGTGTCTGCATTAAAAGCTGAAACTTTGGCTTGTAGGGAGGCAATAAGGGAAATGAAAAAAAGAAAATTGAGGAATGTAGAAATTGAGGGAGATAATCTCCAAGTAATCAATGCGATTAAAGAAATAAAGAAATGCCCATGGGAGATTGAACTTATAATCTCCGATATCCTCGCTTCCATTTATGGAACACACGATATTACAATTAAGCATGTGCCGAGGGACTGTACCACTGTGGCCGATAAAATTGTAAAATTGGGCCATAGTCTCCCTGATGAGTTTATTAAGACTCACCCAGAACTTAATGTTCTCATCCGAAAGGATGCTCTAGGACGCCCTCCGTAAAGGAGTGCGCCCTAATTCTTACCTAATCAAAAAAAAAAAGAGAGGAGCGAGTGAATTGCCTATTGTTTTGGCAAACGCTCTAGTAAAGGTTTAGCCGGGGAAATAAGCGTGAATGAAGGAAATGGGCACGTGTATAGGACGCGTCCTGACCGTGCACCATAGATGAGAGGTCGGAGGGTGCCATATGAATTTGAGGAGGATGTTTGGTTGCTATGTTATTTGATGGACTTTGTTTGAATGGTCTTGTATTGATGGGTTTGGTTTAACAGAATGTATTTTGTGAATATATATGTTGGTCATATCTTTTTGAAGCTTACTATCCTTGTTACTATTATTGATGCGATTTATATTAATTATGCTATTGTGATACTGTTGTATTTCTAATGTGGTTATAGTTGTGATGCTGCTGTGTGTGTGTGTGTTTGTGTGCTTGTGTGTGTGTGATTATATAAACGGTAAGTGTTGAATTGATATGAATTGATAATTATTGATTTATGGGTAAATTTTGGTTGCTAGGGTTTTGTGTGGTTTTTAAAACGTTCTATATGCATCTCATGCTTTCTAGCTTGAATTATAATTGTAGCTGACCCTTCGGGGAATATTTTTACAATTTCAGGTACTTTTTAAGAATCGTGATGCATTCTGTACGAAGTGGTGGAGAGGATATTGGCGCACGTGTCATTAGGTCCGAGTAGTTGGTATCTATTTAATCATGTATTACTTTTTGGCTTTTGAATTACTTTTGTCGCTAGTTGGACAGATTTGGTTTAGGTGGTTTGAAAGTATAGAATTGTTTGATTGTTATGTTTTGTTTATGAATTCAGGATTTTTATCATGTTTTATATCTTCAGTTTTAAAATAATGGTTGGAAGTTTTACTTGTTTCTCGTCGTGCCCGCATTGCAAGATGCTAGTGAATTTGTTGTCAGGCTAATCTGAGTAGACTCGGACATGGTCTACCACCGAGTAGCGCCCCAACGAAAGTCGGGGTGTTACATTTATCATGATTCTTTTTTTTGCTTATTTTTAGTTTTTATATGTGTTTATGCTCTCTTGTGCCGGTCTGTACGTCTGAATATCGTTTTAAAGATCTACTTTGATAAACTTTGCCACTTTGGTATTTGACCATATTCCTTCTAAGAAAATACATGATGGGCCTTGCCGACCTTAGTTACTCGAGTCAAGTATTGGGCTGATCCACACAACATTACTTACGGGTACGAGACCTTTCTTTCTGTTGGCACTTGCACGTACCTCACCTCCGACGTTGTTATAGAACAGAGTACAGAGCGCAAAACACCTGTCTTTTTTTTTATACAAGTAAGACTTCGGAATACCAAATAAGTTTGGTAGCCCGAAAGGCCGTTTAAAAGAAACGGCAGCCGTAAACGGCTAAGAGGGTCAACAATAAGCTACCCTAGGCAAGCAGAAGAGACTAAATGTAGTACAAATCCTCGAAAAGAAGAGCAAAAAGAGATCGAAAACGGGGTGAGCAAAGCACTAAAAATATCGCTGTAGGCAACAAGTCAACCCATCCTGGGGTGTGCGAAATGGACATCTGACGTTCCCCCCATCGAAATGAAGGATTTTCAGAAGCCTTAGAGCACCAAGTGACCTAGCCTAGTACAACTCGATCCGATATGTATCGACCACAGCTCCAACTCTTCGAAAAAATTAGTAAATGAATTACGTGCGAGCCATCCTGCAAAAGAGAAATTTAACCTTGCACGTAAAAAATACTTGCAGCACAAGCAAAAATAAGCTTACAACGCAAGTAATAACAAGCTTGCTTTGCAAGTACTTTCAAATTTACGGGCCAAGTAAATTGAAATTACATCTTGCACTCCAAGCAAAAAATTCAATAACATTTTTGTTCATGGCACGTACATTTTTATTTCTCTATTACTAGGTGTGGGCCGCGTGCGTATCGCACGCGGGAATAGTTTTGGGAAGAGAGCGGTGAACACTATAAGATAAAAACAGAAACAAACATTATGTAGTGAACCTTCACCAACCTCTTAGCATAGATATTTTTTGGAGATTTCTATACATGAACCGTAAAAATGGTAGTATTATAAATATAATTAATTATGATTCCAAGAAGTAATGCATAAGATTATTTTAGATTCTATGATGAATGGAAGATGTGATGCTTTGGGGGATTTTGCTAAAGCAATTGTCTTGCAATAGCAAGGATATTTCACAAGAATGTAAACAACATTAAAACTGCTAAGATGTTCTCATAATCCATTAGAAGCAAATATTATAAACTGATCACATGGTTGCAATTCATGCATTGAAATTGTTGGTTCTAAATTCAGAATTGGCCTCTTGAAAAGCTCACGTAGGCAATACTTGGCATATAGAGGCTCTTTGTTGTACTCTGGCTTCTTCAAATAGACATCTCCTATGGATTCTGAAATCTGCAATTCAATCATCATGTGTCCACATCAGACGACTTGAACATACAAGAAGAAAACTTGTAAGCGTCTAAGTAATATTGAAGAAGTGTCACCTATATTACACCCCTAACTCACACAAGCTTCCAGATTCATTCTAGTTTTGATCCTCTAGTAAAATGTTGGCTTGAACAACAACCATGGAGAGTCCACCATTTATGTGCTAGCCATTAGCCAATGTACCATAAAAGGCCATCTACACACGCAAAATTACAAAATAAAAGCGTCTTTGTTTTCAAAGCAGAAATGAATAACATTTTATAATGCTAGCCACAACAAATAACGCAAAATATGTAATTGCAAAATGAATCAATCCAATTCTGAGCCCTAACTGAACAAAGGAAAAGCTAGAAGGAAGGAGACATACCTTGGAGTTGCGCTCATGATTAGGAAACCTTAGATTTTGTGCATTAAGCATACATTTTGAGTCATATTAACATATTTTTCTCTTTCATGAGAATATATATACCAAAGCTTGTTAAGGTCACCCCATGACTTGAGTCATAGTTCAGAAGCCTTCCAACCTCTGTCTGAAAAGGGGAAAATATACTGAGTTAGCATCTACAATAAAAAATGTAACACCCCTATTTTACAACACTGGGTATTACCGCCAGTGACCTCGGACTTTACCGTCCAAGGTCACCCAAGGCTTTTAGAATGATATAGAACATTATTTAAAGCGGAATTAAGCATAATTCATAAAATAGAAAAGGTTCTCCCGAAGGAGACTTGGTTCTTACAAACGTCTTACATTGTCTTCATAATTAAAGGTACTTGAAATCAAATAACGAAAACATCTTGTTCAGTCAACAAAACGATATTAAAACCAAAAGGAAATGATAAATGCATCTTGACGGATCTTTGACCTTCCTTCACTTTACTTCGCCTTACGCCTTGCTAGGATTCCTGGGTTCTGACATAATTCGCGAGGGGCGATAGAATGCCAGGCAAACATGCGGAAAAGAAGAATTAGTCTAAGAGACTAAGCAAGCGGGAATGGAACTTCCCGAGGGTATTTCGGTAATTTCAATTATTGTTGAAAGAGATAATAAGGTTGTGTTTACGAATGGGCTATACGATAAGGCTTGTGGAATTTCCCCTTTTGACCTTTATATCTCATTTCCTTAAAAATCTCGAAGTTGGGAACAACTCGTGTGCTTAATTAAAAATGAACCTAGGAAATATCGATTGCTAGATATTACGACCCATTGTTAGCATAGTTCGCTTTATACTCGTGATAGGATTATTTATGCTAGTGTGGTTATTATCTTGATTGCTTGCGATCTCGCTCAGAGATCAACTTCGAACGAACTAGTAAGGGGCGTGGAATAGCCGACGCCTCTATATAACCTTACTAAGTCGTACGTACCTACGACTTTCGGGATCATGATCCCATCCGCTCCGATTGCAAGGAGGGATGTGCGCACTCTAGCTAAGTGCCGGGAAACTGAAGTTCTCCCCCGGGTGGCTCAGATTATCCGTGTCCCACCACTCTCTATTAAAAATCATTAACAAAGTCGGATATCTTTCGTCACTATATAAGATAAGTGCCCATGCACATTTAAGATACCAAAACCGGACCGGTCTCAAATGATCGATCCGGCTCTCGGTCCGCTCAGGGCGCGAGAGGTTTTTACTTGTATGAATTAATAAACGTTCCCAACATACTTTCGAAATTCTAAAGAAGTCTACAATCTAGTAGCTCTTCTATCGCTTATCGAGTTATCTTTGTCTAAAGATATATTCTCCTCTGAACCATGAAAACTCCACATAAACAAGCCTTATCGTATAGCCCATTCGTAAACACAACCTTATTATCTCTTTCAACAATAATTGAAATTACTGAAATACCCTCGGGAAGTTCCATTCCCGCTTGCTTAGTCTCTTAGACTAATTCTTCTTTTCCGCATGTTTGCCTGGCATTCTATCGCCCCTCGCGAATTATGTCAGAACCCAGGAATCCTAGCAAGGCGTAAGGCGAAGTAAAGTGAAGGAAGGTCAAAGATCCGTCAAGATGCATTTATCATTTCCTTTTGGTTTTAATATCGTTTTGTTGACTGAACAAGATGTTTTCGTTTTTTGATTTCAAGTACCTTTAATTATGAAGACAATGTAAGACGTTTGTAAGAACCAAGTCTCCTTCGGGAGCATCTTTTCTATTTTATGAATTATGCTTAATTCCGCTTTAAATAATGTTCTATATCATTCTAAAAGCCTTGGGTGACCTTGGACGGTAAAGTCCGAGGTCACTGGCGGTAATACCCAGTGTTGTAAAATAGGGGTGTTACAATTGTGGTATCAGAGCTAAACGTTTTGTTTTCAAAATCGAAAACTTTTAAAACCGAAAATTTTCGAAAACCAAGAACTTTTAAACCCTAACTTTTTCTTCCGCTATTTAAACATTTCATTTATAGAGAAATTTCCTTCTCTACCCTCTAAAGAAACCTAGGAACATCAACATTCAAATTCCAAATTTCTTAGCTAAGAAAAGTTTCTCAAGAATATTAAAAACCTTAGGTGTCAAATACTTAGTTCTAGAACTAATACTTTTACAAAAGCCTTTTCTATCTTTCAAAGAACTTGAATATTTCGAATATTTCAATTCATGGGAAATTTAAACACTTCTTTAGAAAGATCAAATTAAAACTCATACCATTACAATTTGTTAGTAATCTCAAGACTTGTTTTATAAGCTCACATGTGCTAAGAGAAAAACTTTAGGACCCTTAATAGGACCAAGAAAATGAAAAATATAAAACAAAGTTTTAACTTATTAACTTTCAAATCCTTGACTTCCTTCACTACGTCTTCATTTCATAGAAACTAAGGAGGTTCTATATTAACGCCTTTTTCCTTTCTTTCCCTTCCTCAGATACACCATGGTTAGCCCGAGAAATAACCACCCTGGAAACCACGCCAACGGAGCCCGTTTTGGGATGCAAGCTTTGAACCCTTACTTCCCCTATTATGACGATGAGCACGAGGAAGATCAATCCGGAGTCAATATGGAGATTGATCAAGTCGGAGAGCCGTGGGAGGAGTCGGAAGAAGATCCTGAGGAGGTCCCCAACCTCCCTATCGAGATTCCCGAAGATGATCCCGCACCAGCTGGATTGCCCTCGTCTCCAGTATACGAGCCCAAGGGTTACCCCTCGGAGGATGAGGAAATGGCCCCGGGATATGAACCCGAGGACTACTCCGATGAGGAGAATGAAGAGTTGGTGCCCGAGTACCAACAAGAGGCAATAGTACCCGAGCTCGACTTTGAGAACGGGGAAAATGAAGAAGTGAACGATGAGGAGTTCGAGCTTTTGTGGCAGGCCCAAGCTGAATGGGATGCCATGAATGAGGCGGATCAAGAGTTTGAAGAGTCTGAGGAAGAGGATTCGGACGGGGTGGTCATCGACCCCGAGACACCACCACCGCCACCACCAGTAATGGAGTATGTGCCACCAGCTCTGTAACACCCCCTTTCCACCCTGGAGGTATTACCGCCAGTAACCCCGATTAAGACTAAACCGAAGCTACCCAAGGCTTTCAACTGATTGAACAAACTAAAACGAACATTACAGCGGAATAAATACAATTGGTCTTATACAATTCTTATCCCAAAAAGAATAAATAAATAGAACAACCTTCTAGTTGAACAAAATCTTCATCCAGTCTTCCTTAAGCTCTTATTTCTGAAACTCAACTTCACTTTGAAGTAGTTCAACCATGATCTTCACTCAAGTATAACCATTGAAAACCTTTCTTCAACTTCTGGAGCTTCAAACATCTGAATCCGCCTCTTGAATCAACTTCCAAGAAGAACCTGATGTATCGTATACAACGGTGGACACCAGCCAACCAAATAAAAGAAAAGAAGATGGACGGGTTAGTCTAATGAAAGACTAGCAAGCGGAGAATCTAACTTGGTTCTTATGGTTATAACTAAAAATATTGGCATCCAAATCCGAATAGACTCGGATTTGATCCAACAGTTAGCAGCCTTATAGAGAATAAGAAGGAGACTTGCATAATCGAGAGAGAGAACACCACTGCTTGTGGTTTCTTTAAGAAGCATAAACGATTAATGGAAACTTATACTAACCACATAACATCCACAATCGTCTTCGACGACTAATGAGCTTAACTTCATCAAAGTTTGATTAAGAATCGAATTCTTAATCAGGAGCAAGAATGGTTATCAAAAGGACTAACCATTTTGGTACATTAATGTGCCTAACGCACTTATCTTTCATTACTTTCAAACTGTGCACTCGCACCATATAATAGTTTTTACATAGTTCGGCCAACAACCGAGATCAGAGGGCCTGTTTCATCCATGATCATTTATATATGCTCGGCCAACAACCGCGATTCGGCCAACAACCGAGATCAGAGGGCCTGTTTCATCCATGATCCTTTAAATGTACTCGGCCAACAACCGAGATTCGGCCAACAACCTAGATCAGAGGGCCTGTTTCATCCATGATCATCTGTCCTTGAATTACTCTATTTCATAATAATGTCTCAGCATGAGACAACTAAACACATAAGGTCACACATAACGGACCTAAATCCAATTCTACCGCAAAACTGAATAAACAACATGGTCATTATTTCTAACAAATATAACAACCTATCATATTTTAATAAGTACACAAGTTGTTCCCAACACAAATATTAAATGGGATACAATTCCTCATTTAATAACAATAACGCAAGAGAGAATCGTCCACTTGCCTTATACGAGATTTCTCCTCTTAAGGCGATTAGTTCCATCTCGAACGACGTGCATCCAAGACTCGAGCTCGGGTTGTACCGGAAAGAATATAGAAATAAATTATAATCAATTTATTTCCATTTCTCGATTAACTACTACAAATTATTATGTCCTTATAATAATTTGTCAAACACTTGCTTGACTTAATCCGGCTTTATAAATTAACCAATTCGATAAATCACGCTTTACGAGATTTAATACAAAAATCCAACTTTGAATGATCTTATCCAAAAATCATTCTGTAATATAAGTCAAGCTTGAAAGAAGAAAATTACCTAGCGATACGCTTTCGGGATTTGCTTGCACGCAAATCGAGGTGGCACGCAAAACGATGCGATGCGCAAAATGAGGCAACACGTGAATCGAGACAATTCATCGGAATCCATGTCACGCATACCGAGGAAACCGGGTCTAAACACCTTTCCCTTTTCCTTTTTAAAACTCAAGAAGTCCGGAAATAATGTGAGCGACGAACCAACTTCGTCGATGTCTAGCGACTTCGTTTGATATCCGTTTGGAGTGATTCAAGCGACAGTTGGAAGTCCTTATCACCCTCTTTCTACTGTTGGCAACGGATCTTACATTCATTGAGAGAAGACGGAGAACAAAGGCGACAAAATTCACTTGCCAAGGCTGAATTTCTGGCACAATAAACCAGTACCAAAGCTGGTCGCGAACTCCTGTTCACCGACCTGTGGAGGCGACACCGGGCATGTAGTGGCTCGAATAACGGCGACAGTTTGAATCCCACATATCCACCTTTAAACTGTTGACAATAGATCCGATATTGGTTGCCAGAAGATGGAGAACGAACCCTGCTAAAACCGCTCGTTGATGCTGAATTTTCTGGGTAAAAGAACTCAGCAGCAAAGCTGGCCGTGAAGGCCTGTTCACGGGCTTCCACCAGAGACACCAGGGACGGGGTGGCGATGGGACTTGCGGCAGTATAAAGCTCTCGTTTCCACCTTCCAACTGTTGGCAACCTCATCGGAAATAGTTGTTTGACGATGGAGAACGAAGCCCACGAAAATCCTTCGTCACCAACTTCTGAAAATTCTGGGCAGATCTCAGTTCGTGCATGAAATCGTCGATTTGGATCAATTTCTGAATGGTTTCTTCCAAATTGATTGAGGGATAATGTAGAGCACTTAATCCTCGACATTTAGAGACTTGAATCACGATTTTTGGTTAAGAAACGACTTCACAATCGAATTATGAAGTTTAGGTCAAAACAAGGTCGAAAATAGGGGAAAAAGTCGGGATTGAAACAGCAGATCTCCCCTCGTGTTCAACCACTTCATCCCTTTTATAATCCTCCCAACAATTATCCTCGTCCTCCTTTCCCCTCAGAACTGGGCCTGAATTCCCGCCACGAAGGGACGCATGTGGCATGAGTTGAGTTGTCCGAACAGAGGAGGAAGAAGAGGTGGCAACGATGGGTCAAACCAGCACAAAAGGCTATGGGTAGCCCTTTCTAGGTGTCGTCCGGGCTGAGCATGACGAGGATCAACAATTCCGGCGCCCACCATCGGGTCTTGTGGCCGGACAAGTTGATCGACAACTTGATCCTCAAACAGAGGAAGCAGATATGGGAATGAGAAGGAAAAGGAAAAATAATATAAAATTAAATTATTTTCCCTCTTAACTAGAAATCAACTTGCTATTATTTGCCTTTAAAAATGTACCCAACATTTCTTTTGTTACACTTTTTACAAGATTTATGTTTTCCGCTAAATACAATTAAACTTGCCAATAATTCAGTTATAAGAATAAATCTTATTTTTTTGCAAGTTTTATTCATTTATAGCGGAATTAAATCAAGTGTAACATTTCACTTATTATTAACTCAAACGAATTAAAGTAATATCTCTTTATTAAAAAGAGCGGATATTACAAGCTCCCATGCCACCTATGATAGAGGTTCCGAGGGTCATGCCGTCCACAAGTCGGATCCCAAGAATGGAGGTAGTTTCACCTCCACGTGCGCCCGATCCCGAAGGGCCCATGCCACCGATGTCACACTTTTGGTGCAAAGAGGACGAGGCACTCCTCCGACGCCTTCAGTTAGAATCCAACAACATGGAGGAGAGATTCTACGGGCCACCCTCACTATTCGAGAGAGCTAGGCAAGCCCCTAGGGAGATTCAGATGGAAGGGTTCACCACATGGGAGGAGGGTGAATCGTCCAACCGCCGAGCTCGACGACCTTTGGTGAACGCTTCACCACCTTCCGGTGTCATACCCACCGGAAGATGCAGGGTGAACCGTGGCTTGCTGGAGAGCCACCGCAACGGGTGGATCGCCGAGACAAAGAGGGAGCGAGAGGAAAGGCTTCAACTCAGGATCTGCATCGCGGAGCTTCCGGCACGCGAAAACCGTCGTTATCGCAGAATAGAGCAGGCCAACTTACTCCTTAGCAACGACTCGGGGATCATTGACGACACTCTCTTCGAGGAAGGATTCCTCGATACGTACACCGATCGTATCTAGTTTCCTTTAGTATTGTATTTTCCTTTCCAAGAAGTGAGCTTAGACCACTTCTTTCGACTTCATTTTGTATCTGGGAAGTCGACTCGGATTAGCTTTCTCTCCTATGTTAAAAACGGCTTAAGATATAAAAGCCCTTGTACTTTTCCTTATGAAACTATTAATGAAATTTCCTTTTCAGCTATTAGCACTACGTATCCATTCTTACCTATATTACTGAGTTAACAAATGAAACTAAACCTAAAACTTTCAGATGGTCAACACCAGAGCTACTAAATGCAGTCCTACTCACGCTGGGGAAGGCCATGACGAGAGCGAGTACGAAGTCCGTCCGAAGTCAGATGGTCAACACCCTGCTCCTGTGGCTCCCTTAGCTTTTAATGCGGAAACCGTGGCCGCATTACGCACCCTTGTACAACAACTAATCAATGAAGAAATTCCTGCTGCGGTGGCTAAGCCCGCAAACCCGGAAGCACCAGAAGTAGTGCCCGAAGAAGTACTAGAAGAAGTGCACGAGGAAGCAGCTCAAGTGGCGGAGGTAATTCCCGAGAAGCGAAACCTGATCAGCTTCACCGAGGGAATCAAGGCATTCAACGCCATGAAGCCTGACTCGTACGACGGGACTGGAGACCCGTCAGGAGTACAATACTGGTTCTCTCATATGGAGCGACTCCTGCGCAACATACGATGCTCGGAAGCTGATAAGGTGCACATGGCTGCACTAAAGTTAAAAGATGAAGCAGACGAATGGTGGGAGAGCTCTAGTTTATCCAGCCGCCCAGATTTGAGCTGGACTATGTTCAAGAATAAGATGACGCGCAGATTCTTCACGGAATCCATGCGAGATGAAAATTTGGATGAGTTCCACTCCCCGAAGTTGCATGGGTTGAACGTGCTAGAAAGGGCTAAGAAGTTTAATCATCTTCTGCAGTATGCTGATGAAGATCCACCACGGAAAAGCAGAAGATCAAACACTTCCACCGCTGGATGAGTGATCACATCAAGCCTTGGATGGCAAATCGCTCCTTCACAACCTTGGAGGAGTACGTGGATCATGCGCATAAAATGGAGTCGACTCTTAAGGTTCCCGAGCGCAAGAAGTTCGGTGGAGGAAAGCCTCACCACTCCAGTCACAGTGGGTTTAAGAGGCCAGCATCGCCGCAAGGATCTCAGTGGTCCAAGAAGAGCAAGCACAAGGCTTTGTCAGTCGGTACAAGACCGGGTCTTGGGGCCGAATCAAAAAAGACCCCAATCGTCTGCCACAATTGTGCCGAACCCGGGCACATAAACCGGAAATGTCCCAAGCCCCCCAGGAAATGTTACAACTACAACAAAGATGGACACCTCCGACAATTCTGCAGGCAACCAGCAAATTCAGCAGGTCAAACCCGCTCGAACACTGTGTCACAACGCCCACAAGCTTCGAACAAGCCAGCAGGAACCACTTCGGTCCAGTCCACAGCTCACCAGAAAGGCAAGGGACCTATGCATTCGCGGGTCAAGGACAGAGATTGTATGAGATACGCACCACTGACAAGCCAAAAGAACCCATTTGCCAAGGTACCCTCCATATCCGCTCTAAAGATGTGTTTATACTCTTCGATTCCGGTGCTTCCCATTCTTTCATATCCGAAAAGTGCATAGAACTTTTAGGATTAGATAACCTCGAGGAGTGTGAACCGTTCATAGTGAACCTTCCAAATGGAGAAAAGATAATAGGGGCAAGACAGTTAGGTAGATTTCCCCTATGCATTCAAGGAGTAATCTTCCACTCCAACTTGATATGCATTCTGATGGATCCCTACGACATCATTCTCGGAAGAGATTGGTTGTCTCAGCATGGAGCAATAATCAATTTCTACACCCGAACTGTAACCATCAACTCTGGAGGAAAACACGTTTGCAAATTCAAAGGAAAGCGAGAAGAATAAAATGGAAAAGTGATCAACGCCATGAAGGCTGGGAAGCTACACCGACAGGGCTGTGTTGGGTATCTTTGTTACCTCGAGCCAACGGGGAAAAGGGTCGTGGATATCCAGGAGATCCCGGTAGCCCGAGAATTTCCCGACGTTTTCCCAGAAGAACTCCCCGGATTACCTCCTCGACGAGAAGTCGAGTTTTCAATAAGCCTCGAGCCTGGAACCGCCCCAATCTCTAAAGTGCCCTACAGAATGGCCCCGCTAGAGATGAAAGAACTCAAGAGTCAGCTCGAAGAACTGCTTGAGAAAGGTTACATCCGACCGAGTGCTTCGCCCTGGGGAGCGCATGTGCTATTTGTGAAGAAGAAGGACGGAACCTTCCGTCTGTGCATCGACTACAGAGAACTGAACAAGGTCACCATCAAGAACAAGTATCCTCTTCCAAGGATAGATGATCTTTTAGATCAACTCCGGGGTGCAAAAGTTTTCTCCAAGATCGACCTGAGATCAGGTTATCATCAGCTTCGGATCCGCGAAGAGGACATTCCGAAGACCGCATTCCGCACCCGTTATGGTCACTACGAGTTTGTAGTAATGCCATTCGGTCTGACCAATGCACCTGCAGTGTTCATGGATTTGATGCACTTGTCATCGTCTTCATTGACGACATCCTAATCTACTCCGGGAATCGAGCAAAGCATGAAGAACACCTCCGAACTGTGCTACAGATCCTAAGGCACAACCAACTCTACGCCAAATTGTCCAAGTGTGACTTATGGCTTACAGAAGTGGCCTTTCTAGGCCATGTTATCAATCAAGACGGAGTAATGGTAGACCCAAAGAAGATTGAAGCAGTCTCAGAATGGAAGCAACCAAAGAATGTAAAGGAAATTCGCAGCTTCCTAGGACTTGCAGGGTATTACCGAAGATTCGTCGAAGGATTCTCAAAGATCGCCCTACCAATGACGAAGTTACTCCGGAAGACCCACAAGAAGTTTGTGTGGGACAAGAATTGTGAAGAAAGTTTTCAATAGCTCAAGAAGCGTCTCACAAGCGCCCCAGTTTTGACTCTGCCAGACGGACACGACGGCTATATGGTCTACAGTGATGCCTCTAAGCAAGGCTTGGGATGTGTGCTCTTGCAGAATGGGAAGGTGATCGCCTACGCGTCCCGACAGCTCAAGGTCTACGAAGTGAACTATCCAACACATGATCTCGAACTAGCAACAGTGGTGTTTGCCTTAAAAATCTGGCGACACTACTTGTACGGGGTCAAATGTCAGATCTATACTGACCACAAGAGCTTGAAGTATGTGTTCACCCAGAAGGAACTAAACATGAGACAGAGAAGATGGATGGAACTATTAAAGGACTACGACATCGAGCTGCTCTACCATCCGGGTAAAGCTAACGTCGTAGCAGACGCTCTCAGTTGTAAGACACAACAAGAGGGCATGATCGCAATGCTAACGACCCAGCCAAAGCTGCAACAAGAACTGATCAGAGAAGGCATCGAGGTCTGGTTTGAAAGACAACAAGGTTGTCTCAACACCTTGGAAATCCAATCCGATTTGCTAACGGAGATTAAAGAAAAGCAAACTGAGGACATCATGCTGATCAGAATAAGCGGCGAAGTACAAGAAGGCAAGGCACCAGGGTTCGTCATTCAAGATGACGGTTCCCTATGGTTTCAAAACCGGATTTGTGTGCCAGTAGTGGACGAGCTCCGAAAGATCATCCTAAAGGAAGCCCACTCATCTGCCTACTCAGTACACCCAGGAGCGAGTAAAATGTACAAGGATGTACGCAGAAATTTCTGGTGGCCAAACCTGAAGCAAGATGTCGCAGAGTTCATATCTAAATGCTTGGTTTACCAGAAAGTAAAGATTGAACACCGAAGACCTGGAGGAAAGTTGCAATCCCTTTCCGTGCCAGAATGGAAGTGGGAAGATATAGCAATGGACTTTGTGACCGATTTGCCCAAGACCCAAAAGCAGAAGGACTCTATCTGGGTCATCGTGGATCGACTCACCAAGAGCGCCCACTTCATCCCCATTCAAAAGAAGTGGAAGGCTCCAAAGCTAGCAACAGTTTTCGTTAAGGAAATAGTCCGCCTCCATGGGACCCCAAAGACAATTATCTCCGATCGAGACGGTCGCTTCATGGCCTCTTTCTGGAAAGGACTACACAAGGCCATGGGCACAGAACTGAAATTCAGCACAGCTTTCCATCCTCAAACGGATGGTCAATCAGAAAGGACCATCCAAACTCTTGAGGACATGCTTCGGGCATGTGTGCTAGACCGCTCAACAAGCTGGGATGACAGCTTGCACCTTATAGAATTCACCTACAACAATAGCTGGCATTCCACCATCAAGATGGCTCCCTTTGAAGCTTTATATGGCCGGAAATGTCGTTCCCTGCTATGTTGGGATGACAACGCCGACAAGATTCTTCTAGGTCCTGATCTAATAGAGAAACTGCCTCCGAAGTCACCCGCATCCGTCAAAGAATGTTGACCGCTCAGAGTCGACAGAAGTCTTATGCAGATCTGAAGAGAAGAGACATTGAGTTTACAGAAGGAGATAAGGTTTTCGTCAAAGTATCTCCTTCAAAGGGCGTTTTCCGCTTCGGAAAGCGAGGCAAGCTCAACCCTCGCTATGTAGGACCCTTCGAAATCCTTGAGAGAGTCGGCAATCTGGCCTATCGAGTTGCTCTACCACCATCTGCTCACCCTGTGCACAATGTGTTCCATGTGTCACTCTTAAGGAAGTATGTGCCCGACGAATCTCACGTGATCAACTTCGACGATGTCGAAATCCAGTCGGATGGCACTTACGAAGAGAGACCACTCAAAATTGTAGAGCACCGAGTCAAGCAATTGCGCAACAAAGAAGTACCTTTAGTCCGTGTACTCTGGTCCAAGGATGGCAACGAAGGTACAACTTGGGAAACCTGGGAAACCGAGCAAGACATGCAAAGGCGTTTCCCAGAATTAATGTCTTCTTGAACGTCACTAGTATGATCTTTTTAAGGCGGTACTAGACCCCGTAGTTCCCTCACAAGTTGTGAGTCTTGTAATTGCTTTTGTCTCTACATCTCGGTACCACCCTACTTTTCTCTAGTTTCGGGGACGACACTAAATTAAGGGGGTACTATTGTAATATCCACGATATTCCAAAATTTTAAATCAAATATAATATAATATTTATTATAATAAATTATTTTCTCTAAATAAAGAGAGAATTCTAAATTTCGTAACGACTTTGACTTTCTCTTTTAAAGAGATTATCAAGAGGGAATTAATTAAATAAAATTCAATAAAATAACTTGAGAAGTATAAATAAATAAAAAGAGGCATTAAATAAAAATAATGCCTTATAGAGGTTGAATTCATCTTATAAAATAAATTACATAAAGGCTTAAAAATTAAACTACAAGCTTTGTAAAAAGAATGCAAGAGTCGAGATTTGAACCCGAGACCTCTTGCACTCCACCCCCACACGCCCCTCTCCAATTCCGCTAGACCAATGGCAATTTCTTGTTCATTCAACCCAACCCTTTTTATCTTATATTAAATAAGCTTCTTTCTTCCAATTTGAACATCAGACTTTTGTCTGATTGAAAGAACATTGATGTGATATGCACCCATTGCATGCTTCTTCCACCTCCTCCTCCCTTGCAAGACACACCACTTACCTCATCTTCCATCATCATCAAAGAAGCACACCTTGGACCAATGGTGAAGCCTTGCATCATCCTCCATTGGTCTACTCCATTGGACATGGATTGAAGCTTCTCCCAACTTGTCTATAAATAGGCTCCTATTCATCCCTTCCAAGCACACATTCAACATTCTCCTTCCTCTCCTAGCAAGTGCACTCTCAATCCTCAAAAATCAGCCCCATTCAAGTCTTGTTCTTCATTCAAAATCCCACCAAAACACCATCAAAATTCCTCCTTCTCCCCCCTTGGAGCCGCCGGACCGCCCAAGCCCACCGGGAGAGCCACCAGCGCGCCGCCCCTGCACCGCCGAGCCACGCCGGAGCCGCCGCCATCCCTGGTTGCGCCGCCGAAGACCGCCGGCCCCTCTCCCCTGCCTCTTCTCCAGTGTTTTGTAAAATACAGAATACCAAAAGTATAAAATTCTATCCTTAATCCTATTTATCTAATTTATGCATTTATAAATTTATAAAGTTCTTTTTATAGACTATTAGAAATTTATTTAGGGAAATAAGAAATAAAAATATGGGAGTAGAAATTTGTTAGTTAAAAGCTAGAAACAAAGTTGAGTTACCATGGTAACTTAAGTTAAATAAAACAAATAGATAAATTTAATTGAATTTATTAGTAGCATGCTCATTCATAATATAAATAGATCTTTATAAAATAAATGGAGCATATAAAGTTTGTAATTACCATTATCATCTTTATACAAAAATAATAACAATGTCTCTAGTAGATAAAAATTATTGCATGTCCTAATCTATGGAAGATATTATATTTATAAAGTTGATCATAATAAATAGAATTATGAAATAAATTCTTTGCTCAATAAAAATATGAATTTAGCATACCTTTAAATGTGGAAATCATTATAAGATATAAGCTATTATTAGGATATGATAAGAGTAACTATAAAATAATATATGTTTAGCATATGATTTGTGGTTATAAAATATGATAGAGATCTAAAGACTATAGTTTGACTTTGGATAGTGGTTTGATGAAAATATAATACTATTAATGAGAATATTACTAAGGTCATCTATAAAAAATATATTATTTTAATAATTTCTAAGTGTAGAGATTTGGCACAAGACATGATTTCTAAGTTAAAAATATCAAGTAAGATATTACAAATAATATAGGATATTATATAGCATGAAGATGACTTGCATGAAAAGAAATCTTTTAGATATAAGGAAGATATTATTTTTGTAAACTACAAATATTATAATAATGGATTATGATTATGAAGTAGGATATTTTTTTAAGTCATGAATATATTTTTACAAGACATGAGGATATTAAAGTCTATGATCAAAAATATTTTATAAGTTTATAAAATAAAAGGACTATAAGAATAAAATAAGTAGAATTAATTTCATATAGGTTAATATTAGTAAGTTACTTTATAAAGGAAATAGAAATTCCTAATTATGGAAATTTACATAAAAAGGGATTATAAGTATGATAACCTTATTTAATATGAACCATAGAAGTAAATAAAAGTTTACTAAGAGTATATTATTAACAAAATATCCTTGGTAAGAGATATATCACTTCAAGACCCTTAAGGAATTTAAAAGTAATATTCTAAATTAAGATAAGTACATAAAAAGGTTAAAGTGATTTTCCTATAAATTAAGGAAAACTTATAGTTTTATAAGAATAATACTTCAAGGCAAAGTATAATATTTTATGAAATTTTACTTGTTTACTTATAGTAAAGAAATATCAAATAAAGTTAAAAGAGATTATTTTAATAAAGGTTTTATGGAATAATAAGGATATTACAAAGCCAAAATAATAATAAAGGAATATTATTATTTTAAGGAAAATAACTTTCTAAATTATTATTTTAATGATTTAGAATCTCAAACTCTCTTATAAAATATTATAAGAGATAATCCAAACTTTGGGAGGAAAATCATGATTTAAGCCCTTTCGTAAATTTCCGTATCGATAGGTCGGAATCCTCGCTCGTAGTCGGGAATCGCATAAGTTCGTCAAAGCTCATTTGTTAGAACCCGTTACGCTAAGGCAAGTGGAATTTCCCCTTGTGACCTTTATATCTCATTTCCTTAAAAATCTCGAAGTTGGAAACAACTCGTGTGCTTAATTATAAATGAACCTAGGAAATATCGATTGCTAGATATAACGACCCATTGTTAGCATAGTTCGCTTTATATTCTCGTGATAGGATTATTTATGCTAGTGTGGTTATTATCTTGATTGCTTGCGATCTCGCTCAGAGATCAACTTCGAACGAACTAGTAAGGGGCGTGGAATAGCCGACGCCTCTATATAGCCTTACTAAGTCGTACGTACCTACGACTTTCGGGATCATGATCCCATCCGCTCCGATTGCAAGGAGGGATGTGCGCACTCTAGCTAAGTGCCGGGAAACTGAAGTTCTCCCCCGGGTGGCTCGGATTATCCGTGTCCCACCACTCTCTATTAAAAATCATTAACAAAGTCGAATATCTTTCGTCACTATATAAGATAAGTGCCAATGCACATTTAAGATACCAAAACCGGACCGGTCTCAAATGATCGATCCGGCTCTCGGTCCGCTCAGGGCGCGAGAGGTTTTTACTTGTATGAATTAATAAACGTTCCCAACATACTTTCGAAATTCTAAAGAAGTCTACAATCTAGTAGCTCTTCTATCGCTTATCGAGTTATCTTTGTCTAAAGATATACTCTCCTCTGAACCATGAAAACTCCACATAAACAAGCCTTATCGTATAGCCCATTCGTAAACACAACCTTATTATCTCTTTCAACAATAATTGAAATTACCGAAATACCCTCGGGAAGTTCCATTCCCGCTTGCTTAGTCTCTTAGACTAATTCTTCTTTTCCGCATGTTTGCCTGGCATTCTATCGCCCCTCACGAATTATGTCAGAACCCAGGAATCCTAGCAAGGCGTAAGGCGAAGTAAAGTGAAGGAAGGTCAAAGATCCATCAAGATACATTTATCATTTCCTTTTGGTTTTAATATCGTTTTGTTGACTGAACAAGATGTTTTCGTTATTTGATTTCAAGTACCTTTAATTATGAAGACAATGTAAGACGTTTGTAAGAACCAAGTCTCCTTCGGGAGCATCTTTTCTATTTTATGAATTATGTTTAATTCCGCTTTACATAATGTTCTATATCATTCTAAAACCCTTGGGTGACCTTGGACGGTAAAGTCCGAGGTCACTGGCGGTAATACCCAGTGTTGTAAAATAGGGGTGTTACAAAAAAAGACATTGTATTTAATAGGCTAATTTCAAGAAAGGGTTGCAAAGAACAGGACAATTGAGTGTATTAGATTCAAAATTCAGCATTCAAGTTTATCCCTTTTTTTGGTAAAGTCAAGTTTATCCTTTTTGTTCAAATTGATATGGTACTAAGTAGGATGGTTTAAAGGGAGTGTTGCAAAAAATAGGCCAGCTGAGTGTAATAGACATGCAAAATAGACTCATTGTAAATCTGGAAGATCATATTTTAGAATCAATATGAAAATATGGCAAGTTGAGTGTATTAGACTCATAATTCAACATTCAAGTTCATCCTCTGTTGAACAAAAAGATATGGTGGTACTTAATAGGCTCATTTCAAGGAAGGATTGAAAAGAATAGGCGTGATGATCATATATCTACACTTCATACTTTCATATACAAATACTTGCAAAGAGTACATGTTAGAACTGATCACTTGTTTTACAGTCAAAATTGAACTGAGGCAAAAATGGAACAAAACAAGGCAGCTTTTATTGATCTGGTCACTTTCTAAGTTGTACACGGAGTTGATGTATGAAGCCAAAGGGAAGGAATCACAAAGCCGTTCCTTACAAAAGCCAACAATCATAACAACTAAATACTAAATATCATACTATAGTATCAAAATTTGCTTCCAATCTCCACAAAAGACCCAAATTTTATATCACTACCTTCATCTCCTCAGAAGCTTGCTAAAATTAATGACAAAATTGTACATGAAAGAAACAACACAAACCGCTCAAATACAACAAGAAAGAAATTAAAAAAGAGGCTAAATTACTTAGTTTCAGTTTTGGTGATGTCAATCAAACTTGCAACAGATCCACACAGCCTCCCCTCTAGAGCAAAAGAGCTCAACACTCTCTCTTTTGGTTATTGATTTATATGTACCTATAATTTAAACAAATTACTTACCTATAATTCAGTGTTGTTCAACACTACGATTGAAGGCCAATTCTTTCATTGTAGGGCCTGACGGCATTCTTATGTCATCTTCCCCTCTTCTATATACCCTCATAATTGAAATTGTGTAAAGGCTTACCCAAAAGTTAAGCACACATGTAGTTGTAGACTTAACTCGGTTCAAAGGCGACATTTATTTCCCTTCTCCAAAAACCTAATCGAAGTGAATGACAACTATGAAATTTTAGTAGCTCGGTTCAAAGAAATTACCAGCGTTCAATCAGGCTTGGATGGAAGCGGTGGCGATTTCCTGGTGGCTGCTTCAACAAGCTTTGATGGGGAAGCGGAGAGCCGACGGCGATGATGAAGGAATTGTGTCCTTTAATAAAAGTTGCAATTACCGAACATGGAATAGGACGATTGATAGAGAGATTCAATCCGTTTATTTTAGGAGTCGTAGTGTTTTGCTAGAAACCAACTACGATTAATGGGTTAAATAGTTTAATTCATAGCTATTATAAACGGGTCCTATGAGGTCACACACATTGAGTTGACGGGTTGGATCAGCGGGCTGAAAGTCTTTGTTAGACATAGGGTTTTAGTCCAATAAGAAAAGAGTTAATTATCAATAAATATATTGGATATTATTGAGAATTAAAGGATATATTTATTTGGGGAAATAAATATATAAGGCCTTTAAAGGGAATAAGAGATCTAGGGTTTCAGAAGTTCTTACGTAAGAAAAAGAGGCTCTCTTCTTCCAACTTTTCTAGTCTTTGTCACTTCGATCTAGCAATCGGAAGCGAAGGAGATCCCGATCCCGTACTCGTGTGGATTGATTATAGAAGTCACAATTGAGGCTTTTTCTCTCGAAGGAAAACCCTAATCACGCATCAAGAGGTATTCTACTAACCCTAATTTTGTCTCTAATCAAGAATGCTTTAGATCCATGTTTAGGTGCAAGAAATTGTTTCTGAAATTCCGCTTATATGCATCTAAAAACCCTTCAGTGGTATCAGAGCCTTAAGCATATCTTGATTGGATCAAATATTTAGGTTTTTGTTCTTGATGCAAATTTTGATTTGAATCAAAAAAAATAAAAAATTTGATTTCACGTGTACGGTATGTGAATCAAAATTTTGATTGAGGTTTCACGTGTACATTTGTTTGTTGCTTTTGATTAAACCCATGAAATTTGAAATTAGTGTACGTAAAATTTGAAATTGAAATTTTACGTAAAATTGAATTTAGTGTACGTAAAATTTAAAATTAGATTTTCCCCGTAGCATCTAGTGTACGTAAATTGAAATTTTACGTATACATGAAATTGAAATTGGATTTCAATTGTACACGTGAAATTGTACACGTGATCGAGATAATTATTTGAATTATTTGAATTAAAAATATATGTACGTGTATAATTGTGTTGTATATACATCAGATCATGACAGTGAGTTTCTCAATATTAAAATTGGATTTTGATTTGTTTCGACTTACGTTTGTGTCAATTAACGAGAACACCTTGTATAAGGTATACATTTGTAGTATTTTAATATATATTATGATCATAAAATTGGATTTTGTGATCTGGTGTTCTCTGAATGTTATGTGATCAATTGGATAAATTAATTGGTAATTTGTCTTTTGTCTCGTGTTATTCTGGATATTGACTAGGTTATGATCTGATCTAAGAAATTACTAATTTTCATGATACATGTTAAGATAAGATCTTATCGGTATAATTAGATGATATTGTGATATTATCTAATATAATTATTTCCTAAGGAGTTAGGAAATCCCACTAAAATAAGATATAATATGGTTTTCATGTTAATTTTCATGAGATGAATTTTCTAATAATTAAATGCTTGTTTTATAATATGATTTTAATTATTGCATGTGAATGTTTCATAATATGATTTTCATGAGATGAATTGTTTAAGTTTTACATAAGTTATTTATTATGTTTTTGTCACTAGTAATAAATAACCATTGCATGCTTAAGTTCCCAAATGAATATTGGGGCAATGTCTTTCCATATCATAACCCATGACGTTTTTTTGGTTTTGGTTGGATGGGCTTCGCAAAAGCGAGGGTGTCCTTCTTAAACATTAAACTAGTGAGGGTGGATCTATACGGGGGTTCATAAGCCTTGATATGGTTGTACCCAACAAGAGACCAAAAGGCAAAGTTTTGGATCTTGAGACATGGTAGTGGATCCTACATTGGATGTGGACCATTAACCAAGAATTATAAGGAGTTATAATTAGTAATTGTTACTTACCTTGAACACACAAGACTAAAGGCAGTGCAAAAGTACGTTGAGTCTTGTTTGGAATAGGATCTTGGAATCATTTTATTCACCGGGAACATAAATTGTTTATTTGAATGAAATGTGCATTTACTTGTTTTAAAGCATGTTTAATATTAAGTATTTGCATGTCAAACATGAAATTTTGTTTGTTATTTCTTTTTTGTAGAAAGCATGTCTAGCGATAATTTGAAATTCACCTTGCGCTCAATTGTTGAGAAGAACAAGCTCAATGGAGCAAACTTTCTTGATTGGGAACGGAATCTGAGAATAGTTCTCAGGTCCGAAGGACGTGAGAACGTACTAGCAACCCCGATTCCTGTTCAGATTGATACCTCATCTGATGAGGAAAAAGCAGAAGAGAAGAAAATAAGAGATGAGTTTGTGCCTGTCACATGCCTTATGCTAGCTGTTATGGAACCTTCTCTTCAAAAGAGGTTTGAAAATCAAGATGCTCATTCCATTATAACCAACCTGAAAATGCTATTTCAGGAACAGGCAAGGATTGAGAGATATGAAACTCACAAGGTTATACTGGATAGCAAACTTGTGAAAGGAAAACCAGTTGGCCCACATGTGTTTGACATGATCGGTCTGTTTGAACGTATGGAGTCATTGGGTGCTAAATATGACCAAGAGTTGGCCACTGATATCGTCCTACACTCCTTACATGATGGTTTTGCTCAATTCAGGATGAACTACCATATGCATGGGATAAAGAAAACCCTGAATGAGCTCCATGGTATGCTTAAAGCAGTTGTACAAAACACTCCCGTTGACAACAAGAAAGATGTTCTTGTGGTCAACAATGTGCAAGGGTTCAAGAAGGCAGGCAAGAAGAAGAATCATATCCAAGGGAAAGGCAAGCAAGTTGCTAAACCCAAGGGAGGTGAAAAGCCAAAGGTGGCTAGTGACCATGATTGTTTCTACTGCAAGGCTAAAGGACACTGGAAGAGGAATTGTCCCAAGTACTTGGAGGAACAGAAGAATGGAACTGTGAGTTCAGGTATTAATGTTATTGAAATTTTAACAACCAATGCTACTACTTGGGTATTAGATACCGGATGTGGTTCTCACATTATTTCGAATGTGCAGGGACTAAGAAGTAGGAGGCAGTTGGAGAAAGGAGAAATAGACATGCGCGTTGGAAATGGAGCAAGGGTTGCTGCGCTTACCGTAGGAGATTTTAGTCTATTTTTACCTTCTGGTTTAGTTTTGGAATTAAGTAATTGTTATTTTGTTCCTACTATTACTAAAAACCTTGTTTCAGTTTCAAGTTTACATTCTGAAGGATTTGAGTTTGATATTAAGAATGGAAGTATGTTTGTTTTTAAGAATGGAATCTTCTATGTTTGTGCTCCAATGATTAATGGACTTTTTGTATTAGATCTCAAATCAGAATCGTATAACATTAATACTAAAAGGCAAAAATCAAATTGTTTGAGTGAGTCCTATCTATGGCATTGTCGTTTAGGTCATATTAGTTTGAATCGCATGAAGAAGCTCCATAAAGATGGAATTCTAAAAGATATGGATTGTGAATCCATTGATTTATGTGAATCATGCTTGATGGGCAAGATGACAAGGTCACCTTTCAAAGGGACAAATGAAAGGGCTAATGAACTTTTGGCCATAATACATACTGATGTATGTGGGTCAATGAGTACAGAAGCTAGAGGTAGCTATAGATATTTCATTACATTTACTGATGACATGAGCAGATATGGGTATATTTATCTTATGTCACATAAATCTGAAGCCTTTGAAAAGTTCAAGGAATTCCAAAATGAAGTAAAGACTCAAACTGGCAAAAGGATAAAAGCACTTTGATCCGATCGTGGTGGTGAATACTTAAGCCATGAATTTGATCATCATTTGAAAAGTTGTGGGATTGTAACACAATTGTCTACTCCAGGGACACCACAATTGAATGGTGTGTCTGAAAGAAGAAACAGGACCTTGTTGGACATGGTTCGATCTATGCTGAGTTTTGCTGACCTTCCGGTATCCTTCTAGGGATATGCACTCATGACTGCTGTATTTACACTAAACAGGACTCCGTCAAGGACTGTAGAAAAGACCCCATATGAGATATGGACTGGAAAAGTTCCAAAGTTGTCTTTTCTGAAAATATGGGGGTGTGAAGCTTATGTAAAGCGTTTACAAACTGATAAGCTTGCACCTAAATCAGACAAATGCTATTTTATAGGATATCCTAAAGGTAGTTTTGGATATTATTTCTACAATCCCACTGCACAAAAGGTGTTTGTTGCAAGGGATAGTGTCTTTTTGAAAAGAGAGTTTATTTCCAAAAAGTCAAGTGGGAGAAATATTCATCTTGAACCGGTTCTTGATGAAAAGAAACAAACACAACAACAGGATGACATAGTTGATGTCGAGGATGAGATGGATTTGTTTGAATGCCAAGGATCTGATGTTATCCAAGAAC
Source organism: Fallopia convolvulus (assembly GCA_964016875.1). Lineage (NCBI taxonomy): Eukaryota > Viridiplantae > Streptophyta > Magnoliopsida > Caryophyllales > Polygonaceae > Fallopia > Fallopia convolvulus. The sequence goes on from OZ024733.1 coordinate 44,791,674, forward strand.
CTGAACAAATTCCTCAAGAAGCAGATCCACAAATAGTTGTGGAAAATGTTGAAATCCCAGTTGTTGAACCAGTTGAACTCCTACGTAGATCAAACAGGCAAAGGTTTCAACCAAGACGATATGATGATTTCATCTTGACCGATAGCCTTGATGTTCTAATGTTAGAACATGGTGAGCCTGCTACCTATAAACAAGCAACGACGGGTCCAGACTCCAAGAAATGGCTTGAGGCCATGAAATCTGAAATAGATTCCATGTTTGAAAATCAAGTCTGGGACTTGACAGATTTGCCAGATGGGGTAAAACCCATTGGATGCAAATGGGTTTTCAAACTTAAGGCTGACAAAAATGGAAATGTATCTGTATACAAAGCAAGATTAGTTGCCAAAGGTTTTAAACAGATTCATGGTATTGACTATGATGAAACGTTTTCACCAGTTGTCATGATTAGATCCATAAGGATAATCCTAGCTATTGCCGCTTATTATGATTATGAGATTTGACAAATGGATGTTAAAACCGCTTTTCTGAATGGTATTTTGGAGAGGATGTGTATATGACACAACCAGAGGGTTTTGAGGATCCAGATTATGCTGGGAAGGTGTGTAAGCTTAAGAGATCTATCTATGGGCTTAAGCAAGCATCTAGGAGTTGGAATCTTCGTTTTGATGAAAAGATCAAAGAGTTTGATTTCATCAGGTGTGAAGAAGATCCTTGTGTATACAAGAAGTTTAGTGGGAGTAAGGTGGCTCTCTTAGTCTTGTATGTGGATGACATACTGCTTATTGGGAATGACATTCCGATGCTAGAGTCCGTTAAGGAATGGCTGAAGAAATGTTTCTCAATGAAAGACTTGGGAGCAATGTTATCAAAATCCCGATCCGATTCTACGATTCTAGCGATCCTACGATCCATAACAAGTGAAACGATCCACGATCCCAAGTAGGATCTTATTGGAGTAGGATCTTAAATGATTTAGAATATAATCTCGATCCAATCCCGATTTTACATACGATTTTAACTATCCTATAAACGATTCTGACGATCCCACAAACGATTCTAACGATCCTATAAAATGACAATTTTAACTATATATTATTAATAATTTTACGGTTAATGTATCATTTCCATTAAAACAGTTGATTAGTCCATCCTATACCATTTTTAATAATCAAATTAATAATGTTTATTATCTTCTTACATCTTATATAACAAAATATACAATCTATTTGGTTATTCCTACATACTTTTAGTTATAATGTAGGATCTTACGATTCAGCGATCCGATCCTACGACCCGATCCAAAAAGACCCTCAACGATCCAACCTAGAATCTCGATTCTGATAACCTTGCTTGGGAGAGGCAGAGTACATACTTGGAATAAAAATCTATAGGGATAGATCTAAGAGATTGCTTGGATTATGTCAAGGAACTTATATAGATAAGGTTCTTGACAGATTCAATATGCATAATTCCAAGAAGGGGTTTTTGCCCATATAACATGGCATAAATCTAAGCAAGAAGCAATGTCCTAGAACATCTGCTGAGCTTGATAAAATGAGTAAGATTCCTTATGCTTCTGCTATAGGATCTATCATGTATGCCATGGTATGTACACGTCCTGATGTTGCATTTGCTTTGAGCATGTGTAGCAGATATCAATCAAATCCAGGAGAGGCACATTGGTGTGCAGCTAAGAACATCCTAAAGTGCTTGAGAAGAACCAAGGATGATTTCTTAGTATATGGGGGTGATGAAAATTTAGTCGTTAAAGGATATACTGATGCTAGCTTCCAGACTGACCGAGATGGCTTTGAGTCTCAATTGGGATATGTCTTCATCCTTAATGGAGGAGCCGTGAGCTGGAAGAGCTCTAAGCAAGATACAGTAGCTGATTCTACGACTGAGGCCGAGTATATCGCTGCTAGTGAAGCTGCGAAAGAGGCTGTTTGGATAAGGAAGTTTCTAGACGAGCTTGGCATTGTTCCTAGTATTTCTGGGCCTATTGACATCTATTGTGATAACAATGGTGCCATAGCCCAAGCCAAGGAACCAAGTTCAAAATCCAAATCTAGACATGTTATGAGGAAGTATCATCTCATTCGACACATAGTTGTTGAAGGTAACATCAAGATGTGTAAGGTGCATACAGATGACAATATTGCAGATCCTTTGACTAAGCCTATGCTTAGGGCTAAGCATGATAGTCACACTAGGGCTAAGGGTCTCAAACACATTGGTGAATGGTTGTGAGATTCCTTTGTATTACATTATTTCTGATTAGAGTGTTGGACTCTTGTTTATGTTTGACTTTATGATAACATATATGATATTTCATTCTTATTTATACATTATATTAATTAATATTGAATAATATGTCCGAATAATTCATAGTTCGTAAATGGGCTCACCTTAAGTATTTTGGTGAATGAAACCCCATTAAGTGTACTACAGTTATGAATTATTGCACGTCCATAGTTTGAGTCATCAAATAGGACATAGATGATTTCATTTATAGCTATATTGTACATTGACTGATAGCTCAAGGTTTCATGTGCTATAGGGACATAGAGATGTTCAGTCAATTACATAGATATGTATGGATGATACATATCGGACGGACCAACCTTAAGACTCTCCAAAAGGGATTGTATAGTTTTTAAGGTGAACCATATTTGGTGGATTCCTTAAACATGAGTATGTTATGTTTTCTAGTTGATGATTGGTATGTCTTTGATATTGTTAAACGCTCTCCGTAAAAGAGAGTTATAAAAGCAATTATTGGGATTGCCAAAAGTTGAATGGGAGCCATAGTCATACAAGATTGGAAAAGTCCTCCTTATTCATGCATGAAAAGGAATGGTGTCTAGGCCACTTGAAGAGCTAGAACTAGAAAATGCATGGCCATGCTCGAATGGATTAATTGTAATCATTCGTTATTTGATAGTTCAAACTCAGGTATTCAAGAAACATATTTGACAAGAGATATGAATGTCACCATATCATCAAGTAAGACATTAAGAGACAAAGATATCTTAAAATTGCACACTTGTTCTCAAGGACAAGTGGGAGATTGAAGGAATTGTGTCCTTTAATAAAAGTTGCAATTACCGAACATGGAATAAGACGATTGATAGAGAGATTCAATCCGTTTATTTTAGGAGTCGTAGTATTTTGCTAGAAACCAACTACGATTAATGGGTTAAATAGTTTAATTCATAGCTATTATAAACGGGTCCTATGAGGTCACACACATTGAGTTGACGGGCTGGATCATCGGGCTGAAAGTCTTTGTTAGACATAGGGTTTTAGTCCAATAAGAAAAGAGTTAATTATCAATAAATATATTGGATATTATTGAGAATTAAAGGATATATTTATTTGGGGAAATAAATATATAAGGCCTTTAAAGGGAAGAAGAGATCTAGGGTTTCAGAAGTTCTTACGTAAGAAAAAGAGGCTCTCTTCTTCCAACTTTTCTAGTCTTTGGCACTTTTCTAGTCTTTGGCACTTCGATCTAGCAATCCCGATCCCGTACTCGTGTGGACTGATTAGAGAAGTCACAATTGAGGCTTTTTCTCTCGAAGGAAGAACCCTAATCACGCATCAAGAGGTATTCTACTAACCCTAATTTTGTCTCTAATCAAGAATGCTTTAGATCCATGTTTATGTGCAAGAAATTGTTTTTGAAATTCCGCTTATATGCATCTAAAAACCCTTTAGGATGAAAGGGTAGAGAGAGGTAGGTATAGAGCGGAATAACGGAGAAGAGAGAGCGAGAGAAGAGGGGTTAGATGCAGGCAACTACAGTGAATCAATTTAGGGGAATAATAATAGTTTAATGGATATGTGCATAGGGAAGCGTGTTAAAATCCGAGCTACTGTTCATAAGATTAAGGCTCTTTTATAGGTTTTTTGATTTGATTTTTGATTTGATCCTATCCCCTGATAACAAGACGAAATGGATTTTGGGATTTTCCTTTTGGTGCCCTCGAGGTTTGAACTTTTCCTCTTGGTGCCCAGAAAAAAAACTTATTCCTTTTAGTGCCCTTCTAGTTTTACAAAAGTCCCAACCGTAACCTAAAGTAAACATTAACCCAAGTTCCATCCAATTTTTACAAAATCCGTTAAAAATTTATTTTAAAAAAATAAAAAGGGATTTTATCCCCTTTTTTTAACTTATTACTCTGTAAATCCCAGACCATGGTGTATCTCTCCCGATATCAAATTGAGCGAACTTTACAGACTACTGATTTGCGAGGGAGAAGGCGGACTACTGCTATTGCGAGGGAGAGGCGACCACTTGCGAGTTTGGGCCATCGCATAACGCCAGCGACACTGCGGCGACGAATCCGAGCGAATCCCTAGACGATGAGCCGACGAATCTGAACGACGAGTATAGGGCTTTAATTTCGGTGGCTTGGGAGGCAATTTCGGTGCGACTCAAGTTCGATTCAGGCAAATCCAAGGCTTTAATTTTGAATTAGGTATGAAGTAGATTCATGACAATATCAGGGGTTTGTTCGCGTTTTTGAATTAGGTTGGAGAAATTACGAAATTAGGGTTTTTAATTGAGAAAAGTGTGAAATTAAGGTCTTGTTGGTTGTTTTATTTACTGAGAAAAGTGAGAAATTAGAATTTATGGTTGGAGATATTACTAAGGTTAAGATTTTGTTGGCTGTTTAGGGTTGTTTTGTTCCTGAATTGTTGGCTGTTTTGTTCTTGATAATATTTTGTTGGTTGTTTTGTTCTTGAATGTTGTTAATTGGCTGATTCACAAGGTTTTGTTCATGAATAAGGTGTCTGGGATTTACTTTAATGGGAGTAATAGGTAAAAAAAGAGAGGATAAAATCCCTTTTTATTTTTTTTATAAATTTCTAAAAGAAGTTATAAAAATTGGATGGAACTTGGGTTAATGTTTACTTTAGGTTACGTTTGGGAATTTTGTAAAATTAGAAGGGCACCAAAAGGAATAATTTTTTTTTCTAGGCACCAAGAGGAAAAGTCTAAAACTCGAGGGTACAAAAGGAAAATCCCATGGATTTTTCAACGTATGTTCACGAACTCATGAAATACATATATTTGTGAAACAAAAGCACTAAATGGGCCTCAAGACCACAACACAATCCAAAAGGAGGAGATGGGCCAAGCCCATGTTCGGAAAAATCAATATTTTGTAACACCACACTTTTTCTACAGCAATCATACATGACGACGGCGCAGAGGTCGGCAAAGCACCTGTCTTATTTTGCCATTCACACAATCACACCATCGCCGCTATTCTCTCTCAGTGAAGCCCTAAGGGAACACTTCCGGCTGCTGCACCAGCCAACGGCGATTTTCAGCACTTGACAATGGAAGAACAGCCTCATAAACTCCATCGTACTAGCCTAGCGGGTTCCTCCGCAAGGAAGAAGAAGGGGAAGAAGGGAAAGACCAAGGGCGAGGGTTCAGAAAAACCCAACCAAAACCCCAAGGTTTGTTTAATTGTAAATGTAAAATTTTCAGTTTCTGACATGTCAACCGACCGAATAGCTCTTACTTCGTTCTCGAGCGAATTTAGAATTGAACTTTGTGGATTGGAACTTGATGTCAGGCATTTGCTTTCCGCTCGAATGTGAAAGCCAAGAGGTTGCAGTCGCGTACAGTGGAGAAAGAGCAGCGCAGGCTGCATATCCCTACTGTTGATAGATCCACAGGCGAAGATCCTCCCTTTGTTGTTGTAGTTCATGGGCCGCCTAAGGTAATGTTTTCTCCAAAGATCATCCTTTTAATATTACTATTAAGGACAATTCGGTGAATGAGGTGCCAGTGACTTCAATCTGATCTTACAGCTCTCGAGTCATAGTCAATGTGAGAATTGAGAGCGGTGAATCCTGTATTCCGGTGACACTGATGATGTATTTTTTCTCTTCTTTTCTATGATGTACTTTATTGCAGGTTGGAAAATCCCTCGTTATTAAGTGTCTTGTGAAGTATTATACCAAGCATAACCTACCAGAGGTTCGAGGTCCAATCACAATTGTATCGGGTTTGTATTTTCTTATCACCCTGATCAGTGTATTTGTGTTTATTTCTTTCACTTCTCTTTATTAGTATTGATGTTGGCTATGTATCGTGTTATAAGGGTTCCTTACTGCCCCTATTCTTACTTGTTCTATGTTTGGATGATATATTATATTACCGAATCAATTCTATCTATTACAGGTAAGAAAAGGCGACTCCAATTCATAGAATGTCCAAATGACATTAATGGCATGATTGATTGTGCAAAAATTGCTGATTTGGCATTACTTCTGATAGATGGAAGCTATGGGTTTGAAATGGTGAGACACAGTTTTGTTTCTGTTTAGTTTAGTTATGCTCTCAAGTCATAGTTGAATGTATACTTCCTTCACTAAGTATTGATAGGATGATTAGTAATAATAATTTCAATTTCTGTTACTTTTCTGATATAGTTGGTTAAGTAGAACTAAATATTCTCAGCCTAACTTTTCTTTTTTTAGCATAATCAATGCTATCCTTTTCTCTCAATCTCTCATTGTATTCAAAATTTGTTCAAGTGTTATGTTCTTTCAATTTGTCCTCAAGTATCTGATTATGTGAGTAACAGACTAACAGTTAAGTAGTCATTCTTCATGTGAAGGATGCTACGTTTTGATCAAATGTTGAATAATGCATCAATGATATTTCTTTCCCTTCTTTGAATGAAAAAAACACTTAAGCTAATGGAGTTGGGTCTTTTACTTGCAGGAAACATTTGAGTTCCTAAATATTATGCAAGTTCATGGATTCCCTAAGGTAATGGGAGTTCTTACACATCTTGATAAGTTCAGTGATGCATCAAAACTGAGAAAAACAAAAAAGCGCCTTAAGCATCGTTTCTGGACTGAAATATATGATGGGGCAAAGTTGTTCTATTTATCTGGTCTTATTCATGGAAAGTAAGTGATAGCCTCCTTTGTATATTTTGATCCTTTTTGATGTTTGAACTTGAATGTCTTCAGTTTTGTTCACTGCAGAAAAAGGAATATTACTGATTTGAGAAATGCTGGTGTTAATGAATAGGTACCCAAAACGTGAAGTTCATAATCTTGCAAGATTTATTTCTGTTACAAAGTTCAATCCTTTGTCTTGGCGATCAAATCATCCTTATGTAGTAGCAGATCGTGTTGAAGATGTGACTCCACCAGAAAGGATTCAAGAGGATGAAAAATGTGACCGAAATGTCACAATTTATGGATATTTGCGAGGGTGTAATTTAAAAAAAGGAACTAAGGTTTGTAATTTACTTTGAAGATAATTTGTTCTTGGTGAATTTCTAGAATAATACAGAGTAGAGGCGAGAATAGTGACTTTGGACCTAATCATTGTTATCTCTTGCAATGAAAGACAAGTTTATGATATTTTGGATTTTCAGTGCTAGTGTTTGAAAAAAAGCATAACTGCCAAGGTTGGGGATGGATGTATAGTTACTTGTGGATTTTGGGCCTTGGCTGGGATTGACCTTGGAATATACCTTTTGCTATAAGAGTCTCTTCATGTTGGCAGTTAAATAAATAAATGGGAAGCCGACTCTAAGGAAGGTCCTGTATACTAAGCATTAACCAATTCCTAGGCAGTTCATTATTTTTTTGCTGCAATTCAACTCCTTATGTCATTCACATTTAGTGTAATACCAAAATGGCTTGACAATGTCAGTCACACTGGGCTCCATATATTTTTAAAATTTTAAAAGTTTGTCCACCTTTCTTGAGCGTGGGAGGAATTTGATTTTTTTTTCTCTGGTGCACAGTCTAATTCCTATAAGTTAATCTAGGTTTTGGTATGATATTAACCATTTTATTCTTCTTGCTCCTCAGTTTTCACAATCTTTGATTTTTTTTTTGCTCTTTGCCAGGTTCATATCGCAGGTGTAGGGGATTTCAGTCTTGCTAGAATCTCTTCCTTGGCTGATCCTTGCCCTCTACCTTCTGCAGCCAAAAAGAAGGGATTGCGTGACAAAGAGAGACTGTTTTATGCTCCTATGTCTGGTCTTGGGGATCTTCTGTATGACAAAGATGCTGTTTATATAAATATAAATGACCACCTGGTTCAGTACTCCAAAACTGACGATGAAAATGGAGATGGAAAAGGTATATTAGAATCATTTGTCTAATACATTTGGTAAATTGCAGATATTCTATTCATTCAACGCCAGTTTTGATTTTTTTTTTGAGCATTTGTTTATATGTTTGATTTCTTTTTCATCATTTGTTGTAAACAGGAAAAAAACATGACATTGGTGAGTCCTTGGTTTATTCACTTCAGAAAACAAAATACTCTCTTGACGAAAGTTTAGGGAAGAGCGACATTGCAATGTTTAGTGGGAAGTCTGATATATCATCAAATGGCAAGGGTTCTGCTGAGCAGATTCCTGGAGTGGAATTTGTTGATCCAGATGATTCTGAATCTGATGAAGAATATGAGAATGGAGATTTTAACAATCCAGAATCATCCAAGAAAGAGGTGAACATCGAAGGAAGTGGCATTGATGGGGAAAAACAAGATGTAAGGAGTAATTACTCTGAAGTTGCCGAGTTCTCTGATGGTAGGACCAGGAGAGGAGCAAGATTTCTTAATGATGATGAAAACGTAAGATTTAGGAAATTTATCACCACCAAGAAGCTCTATAAGCATTTATATTTTTTAGGCCTCACCTCTATAGATCTTTTTGTTCTCATTTTCCTACTTAATTATTGTATAAAGTTTCTGGTTCCTTGTAGCTGCTTACTCAATTCAAGGATAGTGGTTGAAGTAAACAAAGCCTAACCAGCCGCTTATCTGTGGCCTTTGTACAGGGATTGGATGAAGATGAGGAGGACAATGATGAATCAACTTCTAATGAAAGTGATGATGATATAAGTGATGCAGGTTCAGAGTCTTCTGATGGTGATGAATCGGAAGACAATATGCAAGGTAAGTTCAAAATAGATGCCAAATGGTGTAACCATAGGTTAACCTGAAAGATGTGCTTGCTGTCATAGATGTGATCTAAAAGGGAAGCCACTGTAGACTATGGTAAATGATTGGGTCTAATTATTATAAGGGTAAAAAGTTCATTTCTGGATCATTATTAAGCCTTGGGTTTAACCATTGTGGAGAAAGGAGGTGTGAAATTAGCTTGTATCTATGTATGCTTATGCAAGTGAGATTCATGGTGATTATACTTGATAAACATCTAGCACACATTTTCACTAAAAGTATGGGTCGCAAAATTTTCTAGTCTTGCTCACATTTTCTATTTTTCCGATTGTATTTTTATTGGCTTCTGTGTGTTTGTTGTCATATGCATCTCTTTGATGCTTCTGTATGTGAATATGACAGTGGATGGGGATTTGGGAAATGCTGCAAAATGGAAAGAATCCTTGTCGGAAAGAATTGCGGCAAGACCAAACACTAATCTAACACAATTAGTTTATGGGCAATCTGAATTGTCTGAAGCACAAGAAATTAGTGATGAAGAAGGGAGCGAGGATGAAGAATTTTTCAAACCGAAAGGGGAGGGCCAAAAGGTTTGTTCTAATTGACTGATTTATTTAGATAGCAGTGTACTGTGTGCATTCTTGTATCTTGACTATTCTTGAGTCATTGAAATCGCGTGGCTCTATTTATCCATGCTTTTTTCCCCCTTTTGCTGACTAGGCTAGTCATTTTTTTTTTCTGGCAGAAATCAGTAGAAAGTGTAGATGCTGGAAATTTTAATATAGATGACTGTTCTAAATTCACAAATGCTTCAAGTTTGAGGGACTGGAGCAGTGAAGAAATGATTAAGACTGTTCGTGACCGTTTTGTCACTGGAGATCCAACAAAGGCTGCTCGGAGAAATAAAGCCTTTGAGGCGGACAGTGATGACAATGATGATGCTTATGATGAATTTGAAGATTTGGAGACAGGTGAGAAGTTTGGTGGAGCACCTATCGTGTCAAAGAATGACGCGTCAAGCAAGAATGACACTTTAGCTTCTGAGGAAAGGAGGCTTAAAAAGCTTGCTCTACGTGCAAAATTTGATTCACAATATCCTTTTTGATGTTTATCTAGTTTCTTATGGGGCAATTCTTTAATGAAGTCTATTTACTTATGTATGGCTGCATTTTTTTTCAAGACTACTGAGGGGTTAAAAATCTGTTGGGTCAGCACACGATGGGGGTATGACTAATTTTAGCTTGATGTTTTATTCCCTTTGATTAGATGCTTTGATCCTTCTCCATTTTTATGCGTTTCTTCAGTTAATTCTGCCTTTGCAAAGTCATATAGACATACAATTAAGCATATGTGTTCCTTAATGCTATCACGTATAATGGATCTGAATTACCTGAAGATGAAGAGGATGAAGGAAGTGGGCAAGCTTCCCACCGGGATAAGGAAAATGAAAGTGAATTTTATGATAAGGTGATTTTTTTTTTCTGTTTTTTAATTCAAATTTATAATTTTGTATTGATTATATTATATGGAAGTGAATTTTATATTGTTTATTGCACAGTTGAAAGAAGAAGTTGAAATTCGGAGACAAAGGAATTTAGCTGAACTCAATGGTTTGGATGAAGCAAGTCGAATTGAAATAGAGGGATTTCGGACTGGAATGTATCTAAGATTGGAAGTGCATGCCGTGCCCTTTGAGATGGTGGAATATTTTGACCCTTGTCATCCTGTACTGGTGGGGGGAGTTGGTCTTGGTGAGGAAAATGTTGGATACATGCAGGTACACCAAATCTTCCATGTTTCCTGTTCTACCTGTTTGAATAATTTAATTTCTACAATCTTATAGTTATTGGAAATTGATACAATACCCCTAAAATAATATTATAGAATGAAAGCTAAAAATCCTACTTAGGAATCTTCTAGAATAATCTTAAGACATCTTAGATATTATGTATTCTAGAGAACATTCTAGATAATTTACCCTTTTGAATATGTATCTAGAAATATCCTAGATAAGACATTTTGTAAATCTAGAGATCTCTTCTCTAGAATAATCTCTAGGATATTTTTTACTTTTGCTAATCCCTAGGTTACTTTATATTTGTTTCTAGAGAATTCTCCTAGATATTTCTTACTTTTTTAAATCTAGAGAATTCCCTTCTTATTCTCCCTAGCCATTCTCTATAAATAGGCTAGAGGACTCTCTTGTAAGGTGTGGTTTATGAATGAATGAAGAATATTATATAATTGAAGATCCTTCAATTATCTTTTGATTTGTGAGATTCTTACAAATCAAACCCCATCTTGTTAGATCCTAACAGAAATTTGTACTGGATAATGATTTGGCCTTTCTATTCCTACAGGTCAGGATAAAGAGACATAGATGGCACAAGAAAGTGTTGAAGACTCGGGATCCAATTGTCGTGTCTATGGGATGGAGGCGTTACCAGACAACACCGGTTTATGCCATTGAAGATCAAAATGGACGATACCGTATGCTTAAGTACACACCTGAACACATGCATTGCCTTGCTATGTTTTGGGGACCTCTTGCTCCACCAAACACTGGTGTCGTTGCTGTTCAGACACTTTCCAACAGTCAGGTCTGTGTAGCATAATTATGCCACTCTCACTTTACTTGCTCCTAACACACCTTATGTAGAAAGTTTATAGGATTAAAGATCTTGAAGTTATTCAAATTTGCTTGTTTTTTTGGGTTTTTGCTTGACATCTTTCTACTTTACGTATCTGTTATAACAATTTGTTGTTAATTTTTTTCGTCTTGGCTAGTATGATGTTTGTATTGATTTTTCTATAGATTGAGCCATCTTGTGGTATTGCCAAAATGGTCTTGATTGATATCAGAAAATATGTAGCTGATGATGGCTATATGTTTCTACTACTCACAATACACACTCTTTCATTCTAATATGGCCACTTTGATTTTTTCAGTCATCCTTTAGAATCACAGCAACTGCAGTTGTGCTAGAGTTCAACCATGCCACTCGAATAATGAAGAAGATCAAACTTGTGGGCTATCCTTGTAAGGTTTTCAAGAAGACGGCTCTCATCAAGGATATGTTTACATCAGATCTTGAAGTAGCCAAGTTTGAAGGTGCAGTTCTTTCTACTGTTAGTGGTATCCGAGGACAGGTGAAGAAGGTAAGATGAGATGAGATGAGATGGGGTTTTTAGTAGTTGAAAAGATTCTAGAGATTTCTAGTGTATCCTAACTTTGAGAGGGATGAATTATTGTAGGCTGCTAAAGAACATTTAGGCAATCAAATTAAAGGAGGATTCATTCCCAAGGAAGGAATCGCAAGATGTACATTTGAGGATAAGATTCTGATGAGTGATATTGTCTTCTTGCGTGCATGGACACAAGTGGAAATTCCTTGCTTTTTCAATCCACTTACTACATCATTGCAACCTCGTGACCAAGCTTGGCAAGGAATGAAAACCGTTTCAGAACTGAGGAAGTTGCTCAATCTTCCTATCCCTGTGAACAAGGATTCCGTATACCCGGTAAATTACAAAGTTCATCCATATCTGATATTCTTGTGGACTTTTTAAGTGATTTCCCCCCTTATTTTCTCTGATGCAATTTCTAATCCTCTATATTGTCAAAGCAGAAAGGTGGAATTGAAAGGAAACCTAAGAAGTTCAACCCTCTAGTGATTCCGAAGTCGTTGCAAGAGGCCCTCCCTTTTGCATCAAAGCCTAAGAATCCACCGAGTCGAAGACGGGGTCTTCTAGAAACTAGAAGGGCTGTTGTCCTTGAACCCCATGAGAAGAAAAGCCGTGCACTCGTCCAACAGCTTCAGCAGATCAAATCAGCCAAGGTAAGAAGAAACAGAATCTCATTTCACACTAGACAGGACTCTTGCCTTTTCCTCCCATGACATTCATTGATTTCCAACCAAGCTTTCTCATGTATCTCGTCGTTTCACCGTGTCATGTGCAGTTAAAGAAACAAAGTCTCAAGGATGAGGAGAAGAGGAAATCTTACGAGGCGAAGAAGGCCAAGGATGATGCGATATCAAAGAAACGCCAAAGAGAGGAACGCAGAGATAGGTACAGGGAGCAGGAAAAAATGAAAAAGAAAAGCAAAAGGTATTGACATGGCTGATGACTGAAAAGACAGCTCTGTAAGCCGTCCAATATGTGTTAATTTTCTGATTTCTTGGGGGGATGATGTAACGGCTGTCAATGTCCAAACTCTGCACTTCTATTCTTTCTGGATGATACAGTTGGATCTCCATGGAATGAAGTCCGCAATTTTGACACTATCATTATCACAATGTTTGAATCCTTGTGGGAGTTTATACTAGCATACTAGAGCCTCTAGAAGAGAAGAGAGCCTCTTTCCCCTTTTTAATTTAATGACTTAGTTTGATCATCAATACTTGAATTTGAGATTGCAAAGGGATGACGTTTTTTCTCATAATTCCAAAATCTAATGATGATTGCTTCTAGTTGGGCAAATGATTAATTTTATTGCATTCAAACTATTGCTGGTGCATCAGCAAATTGACATCTCATCAAGTAGCACTTGATCATGCTTGATGATGTGAATACCATCGACAACCTGTTTCTGGTTACGACTGCACGAGTTTAATTTAGGCTTGCATCAGCAAATAATTATGTCGTTTAACTCCTACATATATGTAAATTTACGGGTGGTTACTAGTAGATACAATCATGGGAGGCACACGCAGAGCTGAGCAAGCACTTTAAACTTGTGAGTAGGAATCCTTCTGATAAAATCTTACTAGTTGAATGGAAAGATCTTTTCCAAATGATATGATGAATTTGTGCAAGTGCCGTCTGCTGTATATCAAATGATAGGTAATATCTGATACTGTTTTCTCTTTTCTGATGATAACTACTGTTTTTGTTGTTGCTGACTTGCTATGGTATTTCCTCATCCAATTTTAGTGGTGGGATTTGTAACAAACATCTTAATCTGGGTGGAATTCCCACTTGTTCCATTAGAATCTGTTAATGCCCACTTATCTGGTTTGTTTGAGAGTGAATGAGCAGTCATAAACTGTTGGTCCATCAGCATGGGTTTGGGCCAGCAGACAGATCAAATTGTTAATCAACTTTTTTTGGTTTAATTATGTCATCACCCCAGTTGATGAAAGCGTATTCTAGTAAAAATTGCCATTGCTGAATTTTTATTCACAATCGTAGTTATGTTTTACTGTTTCTGTATTTCATATGTAGCATTTTTAGACGTCTCTTATGTGTTCTGCATGCTTGCCCTTCAGAGGAAAGCCAAAGGTTGATTACCTTGCTACCTAATATTTTAGTTTTTGTACTTTGAATTTGACTTGTACAAGAAATTCAAGAAGCAGGTGTCGTCTGCTTGTCTATTTTACCATTGATGAAAAGATGGGAAAAAGTTTGTACTTATTTCTCTAACTACAATGTAAAAAAACTTAAAAAAACCCAATTATATAAGTCAGTTTTTAAGTGCTGAAAAAGGACGAAGTCCAGGCGTTTGGTACCATTTTCCTCGAAGATTATGGTCCGGTAATAACTTACTTGAATCATGCGTCTTCTCTAGCCTGATAAACAAAATTTGGACATGATTTTCTAATATAACAAACTTTCTGGTCTCTTAAGATTTCCTATTATCAATATACTTATCCAGTCTGAAAGATATTGCTAACTTTTGTGTATACTGCAAGTATGCAATCCTCCCATGACCTTTTCCAAAGTGCCTTATCTGTTTCTCAGTTTCTTGCACTTTCACGCGTTTTTAACTCATGGATAAGTATAATTTGAGACTGAAAGGGAAATCATCAATCTGTTTCATGGTGGCCTAGTTTTAAAGTTCACCTTCCTCATCAAGATTGATCAGATCAGATGCACCATACATGCAAATAATGGGTACTTTTTTGCAGGGACCAAAGCGTTTCTCCATAACAAGTACTATGCAATTCCATATTGTACGTGAAACTCTCTTTTCGGTACTACCCTCTGCTTTGATTAATTTGGTTATTATATGGCTCACTTAGCAAACAACACTCCACTTGCATAATGCCTTGCAATTTTCAGCTCATAATTCCAATCAAAGTTTTTAGCCAATTACTATATGTAAGTTAGTCCTAGAACCCTAGAATTTAGACATGGGTCCGGTCCAGGAACTGGAACCGACCTTGGAACGGTTCCCCGGTTCCAGTTCTAAGGCCAGTTTCGGAAATATAAAAAAAAAATTTAATGCATACAAAAAAAAAAGAAAACCGCAATCGTTGCCATTCTGGCCTAAAACGGCGGTTCTCCGATTCCGCCGGAACTGAACCCATGTCTACCTAGAAACACCAAATTAAGACAGGTTTCTTCCAATCGAATTTTCAGTGTTATCAGATTTTTTTTTAAAACTTTGGTAAACCTGTTTAAGCATGAATTGCACTTTGATCAAATAAACGTTTCTGTTCAAATAATGTGGCCAGATTATTTGTATGATTAATAGTTGTTGATCATTGTCTGCTATGTCATATCTAAGTTCAATTATGGAGTTGTCATCTTTTCAAATTGTAACACTGTGAAGGTCAAACATTTAAAGGCACTCCCTTTATTCAATCCTATCGAAAGAGAAGACACACTTGTCCATTCCAAAAGTACATTAAAAAAAAGAAAAAGAAAATATGCAGCTTTTGCAGAAGCAAAAAAAATTCCATATAGTGGGTCATCATCATCAACCTTATTCATAATTTTATCTTACAAAAACTTAAAATCTAAACCAAATAGCCCATAGTTGCCTAGTTAGTGCTGCTTTTCTATACTAAATCACAATTAGCTTAATTAATCACCAGTGATTGGTTATCTGTCAATTTTTAGATCAATAGCATTGCCCTTCAAAGGGTGAAAAGCAGAAAAGTGAATGCAATGCTTTAGTTTTTTGTTGTGTTTTGCTCATATATATACAAGCTAGCTTACTAGTTATATATGCGCAACTCGTAGATGGCTAGCCTTGAAAAGGCCTTTTAAAGTGAAGTTTCTTCAAGCTTGAATTGATAATGAATCTTTTTGACCAGATCATCTTTTTGCTTTCAAGGGATGAGATTGAATCTCTCATTTACGTTTGCAGACGATTTGAGCTTCAATAATTTTAGTCGGTTCGATTTCTCTTTCGGTCTCAATCGAAAGAGAACGTTAGTGATAGACGGCTGTTGATCGTGCTTGGTCTATCGATTGATCTCTTTATGTCTTTTGGATTAACAAAGGGTATATGCAAAAACTTGAAGGGAGAAGGGAAAATAAAACTCTTTTTGAATGAAAAATGATGGTTACTTTTGGCTTGGACCAAATATGATTTGTTTTTTTTGCGTAAGGGTTACAATATTTGTGGTTAATTTATTGCATTATGATAGTTTATAATGTCCATTTGTTGCTGTTGTGAAGAATGCTTTATTGTCTGATATTGAGAGTTGAATTTACATAGACCAAACATCTGTGAGATGGGTCAGTGTCCATGAAAAAGTTTGTGAAAAAGAAGGGATGATTTTTTTTTTTAAATTTCTTCCTTCTTTTTTGTTAATGATTTCTTCATTTTATTTCTTGATCACACGAATGCAGCTTGTCAATCAAGGGCTCTGTAGAGAAAGAAAAAAAAGTAAGCTGTGTCACAAATTTATTTGATTTTACGCATCCTCCTGGTACTTGAAAATTCTAGATTTTGTCTCCAATAAGTTGTGATAGATTATTTGGTCCAATATCATTTGCAATTGAATTGCATGCACTAAATGCATGAAATTAGGCTAGTTAATCTATGCAGGAATCACAATTTCAATTCATAAGGTGGATTGATGTCTTCTAGCTTGAACATGTCAAATCCAAACACAGCATAAATCTATAGGGAAATCAAGTTGTAAGGGGAAAGAAAAGATTTCAACTTTACAGCACAGATTAAATTAACTCATAAAAAATGTAGAATACAATCAAACCCCATGAGTGTTTGTGCAATGAAATGAATCGATCTCTGCCTCATATTTTTAAGTCTTGGCTAAGATATGTTAGATATGGGGACAAGAACAAAACAGGACATGAGAAAATTGATGAGAAAGAAAAGATTGAGAGGCCTCTTTAGCAGACATTACCATTATCTCTCCGCCGTGGCAACCACCACATCAACCACCACTACTCTGCCGTACTTGTGCCATTGAATCCACTACCCAGGTGAAAAAATAAATCTTTACTGATGTGCTTCCGCTTAAGAGATGTTGGTAAAAATTTAATCTTTTTTGTTTTATATGGTTCAGCTTTTATGTATAATCATCAAGTTCAAATTAACTTGTTTATTTGTTAAACAAATTCACATGAAGTTGGAAAATCCCAAGAAGTTAATAAAATGTATATGTTTGGTTGAATATTAGCTATTGAAAAACCCATGATTTTTAACTTTCATGGATTTCTCAATTCCTATATTTTAAAGTAATATAATTACTGAGGGGGGAGTGGGTAAGATTTTCTTCCCACATAATTTCCTAGGAAATAGATTTTTAATCAAACATGTTTTTTAAATTCCTATGATTTTCAACTTCATGTAAATTACTTCACATGAATTAAATTCTTGGGAATTATACTTCCCACATTCAACCAAACAAGCACTCACAGTTAAAGAAGTGATGGGTTATTCTACCAAAAAAAAAAAGAAGTGATGGGTTATAATAAATTAACTACTTATTGATGTATTTCTTAGATATAAAAACAAGATTTAAACTTCTCTATTCCTAACAGTTTTCGAACTCTAGCTAGCAACATTATCAAATCTTCTCAATTCTGTTCCTAAGCAAACAAACTCAACTAACATGATAAACTAAACCTTACACCTTGAGATCGACTCAGTTCCATATTGCTTGTGAACGCCTTCCTTGCCGTCGTCGAGATCGAACACTCGCCACATGTGACTTCTCTTGGATCTTAGTTCTTTCTCAACTTACTTTAGGATTCTTGGTTTTTTTGCTTGAAGAGAAGAAATTTTTGAATTACTATTCACTTCTATTTATAATCACTCTTGCCTCGATGCAGGGACGGAACCAGGAATCGAAATTTGGGTGGGCTGGATTTATCTTGATGGAAAAATTAGAAAAAAAATTAACAATATCTATTATATTTTTAATAAATATCAATATTATATTCAAATTTATAATCCTAACTAATTTTCCATACTAATTAATTATATACATATAAAATACTAAATATTTTAAAATAAATGCTAGTTAATATGTGAATATAAATACCCAACTAAAAATATATTAAATAGGTTTCAATATAACAATGACAAATAAAAGTGGAGAGTGGGCCTAGTTAGGTAGACAAGCAAAAAAAATGTGGAAACGCTCCTGGAGAGAATTGAACACGGGTTTAATTCGTTCTAAGTAACCATGCATACCATCTGCAGTAGGCTGTGAATGTGTACATTAATACTACTAATATAAATATATTTAATTTTTTGGGGTGGGCTACAGCATACCCTAGTCCACCCCTGGTTCCGTGCCTGCCTCGATGCCTAATGGGCAAAATTTGAAATACACTTGCACACTATGTCACACATGTTTCCGCTTTATTTGTTTTGGACTGGTTTGTAAGTTCCCTTGGACAGGAAACAATTGACACGAGTTCCTTTAATGAGAACGTTTACATATATTATTATGGTTTCTTTTTGGCCCGTAATTTTCTTGAAATACTTGGATAAAACACATTAGTTTTCAATAGTGATTGTCATTATAAAAACCGATGAAAAAAATCGTTATTCCAGTATTTTAAAATGAGTTCCCAAATTCCAACTGCCTTAGGATTATAGGGTTTTGCCTAATTTGAGCAAGCACGACTTGCAATTCAAACTCTGCAAATGGCCAAATGGGAGGAGCAAATGATGGTTGATGATTGCATGGCTTTCAATTATTCAATTCTCTAATACTCGATCGCCTCTTTTTTAGGAGTTTGTTGGTTTATTATTGGAGGATGATTAAACCCGGTCCCCATTTGCTCAATTAGTTTTTTTTTTCTTTTAAAAAAATGTTTGTGTGTGGATTTGGGTGCTCCACTTGATATGGGCTACTGGCCTTGCATTTTATGTTGTCGGCTTGATTTATATTTTCCTCTTCCAAAAATCAGTATGTTAATTCGTATCTCACCCTACCCTAGTATAATACGGACTACGGAGTAACTAATATATCAATATATTATCTATCTATTTATTAGTAACAATTAAAATAATAGTAATTTTTGTCACCACGTTGTTTCACATCATCTCTATATAAAAAATATTTAAAACAATTAATTAGATTATAAAATATAACATATTAATAAAAATAATCGTGCAAAAAATATCCCTAAATAAATAAAAAGATAAAATAATTGTAGAACATACACATGTTTTTCTTTTATCTATTTATGTAAAATAGTTTTTATAAATCAAATTTTGATAAAAAGTTAAAAAAATTACCTTCTCTCTAAAAAGATTGATAATTACTTGCTTAAATTATATTTTAATAAAATTTTACATTTTTCTTAATTAGTCTTTTTTTTTGTCTATATAAATAATGACACTAGAAATAATACTGTTTTAGCATTAAAGATTTTTGAAAAACTCGAACTTTGATTTAAAATGTTGATTATTTAGATTATATTTTTTTATATATTTATGTAAAATATTTTTAAAAAATATAATTTTGATGTAAAAAGGGATAAATTTACATTATATTTTATTTATCGTCCTTTTTTGATTATTTATGTAAATTTTAATAAAAAGATTTAATAAACTTTTTACCAAAATTTTATTATGTAAAAAATATTTTGCATAATTAGGTAAAAAGACTAAGATAATGTAAAATTTTATATTTTTTAAAGTTCATTTTTTTAAAAATTGATTTTTGCAAAAAAAAATATTTTTTATTTAAATTTTGATTTTAATATAATTTTTTATTACCCGTTTGTACATGAATAATATGGAAATGTTGCACATGAGTACGCTCGTCATTGGAATGATGTCTTGCTCCCCAAGACGAAAAGGACGGATGTGTCATTTTAGAAAAAAAACACTATTATAAGAGGAAAGCGATTGAGCTAGGTCAAGTAGGTCTCTGATCCAAATGAACAATACTCTCTAGAAGGAAGCAAGCAATCGAGAGAGAAAGACTGAGAGCCAAGCCAAGTACAACACAAGAGAAGTCAACAATCCAAAGGAGGAAGTATCAGATCCAATCGATGGGACTAAGTGAAGACCCACATTGACTTGGAAGAGTGTTCCTGTGCTAAAGAGAATTGCACAGGGAATGAGTCGGGTTCCAATACTAGTTTTAATTGTGTTTAGTAGACCTAGGAACAAGGTAGCTTGAGTCGATAGTATTGTATGAATTCGGTGATTGCAAAAAATAGAGAAGTTCGTCTTTATATCTTGTAACTGGAGATCTATCAAATTAATATAGTACTTGTTCAAAATCCTCCAAGGGATATAGAGGTTTACTCATTCAACTAGTTGGGTGAAGTGAGGCTCCTCTATAAGAAAACGTGTCTACCTACTGCTTTAGTTCTTTACATTATTTCTTATTATTTCGCTGCGTAAGAGAACTGTCACTGAAACAGTTCTCGTCTTCTCGATTTGTTTAGTTAACTCAGATCTTCGATCCTATAATTTTCAATTATACTTTTGCCCGTTTACTCGCCAATCATAGATGATGAATATTTTTGGCTCAAAAGAAATTATAATCACACATTTTCATGTTAGGTTATTATTTTTTGTCCAAAACATGAAAATGTGTAAGGAATAAACGACGGATCAATGGAATGGTATAAAGGTTGCATTTAATTTGAAACATATCTACTATTGTGTTTGCCGAAAGAATGAGATCGACCATATGACGATCGATGAGAGCATATATGGAAGATTCAAGAGAGAATCAACCACATAATGAATTAAGGCCAACCGCGTAAACAGAATCTTTGCCTAATTAAATAGAAATTGCTCCCTTCTACCAAAAAAAAATAGAAATTGCTCCCTGGTTTGCTGGAATATATATATCGATCATTCAACATATATATGATCGAACACGTACCTAGCATCCATCCGAAGCCCAACGTACTAACTAACTAACTAACGTCGTTAAATTTCAACCACAAAAAAAAAAAAACTAACGTCGTTAAATTCTGGATTCACTTTTGTGATTAATGCATGCATCGAAATATTGATCGAAATTTCCAGTAGTACCCAAAAGAAAAAAGAAGCTTTAGCATATGGTATTTTAACTAATTAATTAACATTTTCAAAAAACAAAGTAGTAGGTCAGAAGAAATGAAATCTTCATAAAATCGATCATGATCATGGCCTTAAGTGCTCTGGAATCTACAACTTTATCTAGCTAGCTAGGAAACATCCCAGAACATTTTATTTAAATTGATTTGCATCTCCATCTTCCCACGTTTCAATTTATTAAAAGATAATTGATGAGCTCACAAACATATGGCATAAGATTCTTTCCATTATTCCATACCCTATAAAAGTATCAAATTTACCCTATTAAATTTACTCCAAATCTAATTCTAGGTATTAATATATGTACATGCATGGCATAAGATTCTTCATCTTCTTTTTTAATATGATCAAACAGTTAAATAATCACCAGCTAGGGTCAAATCGAGATCGATCGAATATCATGAATTAATTAACTTATCACATACGCGTGCAATTTTGCTTTCATTGGTAAAAATTTACAAAGTCCAGATTTATTTTCTCATTGAAAATCAACCATAATTTATGGATAGAACAAAAATTGTTGCTATCAATTATGATACAAATTTACAAAGATGAGGGTCTGTCCCACATGGGATCACCTAGTGTCACGTTTCGTGATATTAGGAACGTGACTCTCGGACAATTGTTGGACATAAAGATACTTTCTTTTTTGGGATGTCGAGGACTCGAGGCAAGCCGGCCGATCCGATTAACTGCGGAGAGCTTGTCCCTATATTTGGACTAAACGGTGATGAAGAAGGGTTTAGGCCACGTACTCGACCTAAATTGGTCGGGAACTGGAGCTGTTCCCCTTATGAACCCAAAGGCAAGGAAAACCAATAATTGTCTAGGGCGAGCAATTTAACCCCGCAAAAGATGGGGCGCCGCGGGAGCCTCGATAGGTCGAAACTCTAGGCCCGTGACACTAGTACATGGTAGGAGGTATAGTATATATGAGAAGATGTTAGGAGGTCCCAGATTCGATCCTTGCCTTCATATTTTTATTTGGATGAAAAATTAAATCTTATCATTTCCCCTTAATTTCATTGAATCGAGTCACGTAAATTAATTTACTTAATTCATTTACTTTACGAACTAATTTACTTAATTATCTGAGGTTTACCACAAAGATGGATCCTCGTGAAAAAGAGATGAGGTGCCCTTCATCTGATATCCGCAAAGTAAGTAAGCTAGCAACCGAGTAAACTCAGTCACTCTCCCTAATCTCTACTCTGATCTATATAGAATAAAATAATTAAATTAGTGGTTTGTTAGCAATACGTTTTTTATTTATTTCCATGATTGATTTTATCCAAATTTGAAATTTATGATTGATTTTCGGTATTTTATCCATTTATGTGTGCCTCTCCCATTAATTGCTTTCTCTATAATATAAGCACCGTACCATTAAGCTAATAGTACGTATAATAATATAAATAAGATATTCATTTAGATTCGTAAGCCTAACTCACAAATGGGACTGACTCAGCTCCCATAGTTTTGTAATTAATAAAATACTTCATTTATTATTCGATCTAACTGATCATTATTATTATATATATGCACTATAACTTGGTGATATACGTTTAAATTATATTATATACGAATCATTGGTGTATATGTTGCCCTTTATAGCTAGCTAGGCTTTCAAGCTAGCTGACGTACAAGAAATGGAATTTGTTACGTGATAACTCAGTTTTGTGGGCATATGAGAGTGAGATGAATAGATATAAAGTCTTATCATAATATAGTAGTATATAATAAGGTGAATATTATTGAGGATCGTACTCGATCGTATAAGCGTGTAAATAAAACTGGAATATTTATTTATATTAGTGGGAAAAAAAAGAAGACAAAGGATCATATAAAGCGAGAAAATTGGAGCTATAAATAGGCCCTTATTTTAAGAAGATGGACAACATAGCTGCTAGAAAACAAACAATCCTCTCTTCCTCTCCTCTCTCAGTCTCTCTCTGTTTCCGTGGACGCTAACTAACCAAAAAATCATCGAGAAGTGATGGAAGCGAAACGGTGTCGTTGCGGGTTGGCAGAGAACAAGTACAGCTGGAAGGCCTACGTGGCGATGATATGCTTACAGTTTGGGTACGCCGGCATGAACCTCATAACCAAGGTCTCCCTGGATGGTGACGTCAGCCACTTCGTCCTCGTGGTCTACCGCCAGGCCATCGCCGCCCTCCTCATCACTCCTCTTGCTCTCTTCTTCGAGAGGTACTTAATTAGTTAATGACACAAGACTAATAATTAATTAGTAGCTAATCTTGAGTAATTAATGATCGAGTAGCTAATGAAGATGGATGCTCTGTTTCAGAAAGGCGAGGCCTACCATCACCTTCCCAATTTTCATGCACATGTTCGTCTTGGGCCTTCTAGGGTACGTACTTTATCATTCATCAGTAGCTAGATAAATTCATGCGATCAAAATATAGAAGTATATAGTACTTATAGTATTAATTAAATTAAGTGCAGGCCAGTGATGGAGCAGAATTTGTACTACGCCGGACTCAAATTGACCTCCCCGACGTTTTCTTGCGCCATCACCAACCTTCTCCCGGCCTTTACTTTCTTGATCGCACTCCTATGCAGGATGGAGAAGGTGGAGAAGAGGTGGGAAGCGAAGGTGGGCGGAACAATCCTGACGGTGGCGGGAGCTATGCTTATGATAAGCCTCCTCCACAACGGCCATTCACTCCTCAGCATCCTCCTCATCTTGGGGAGCACTCTATCGTGCGCCTCCTTTTTCATTCTCCAGGCCGTTACGATTAGCAAGTTCCCGGCGCCTCTAACTGTCACGGCCGTCGTCTGTGGCTTGGGAACGTTGCAGTCCACGGCCTTGGCGTTTGTGATGGAGCCCAATCCCTCTGTTTGGAACATTGGCTTTAACATTAACCTCTTCGCCGCTGCTTACGCCGTAAGTATACATACATATTCTCAAAATTACTTACCAAAATTGAAGCATATATGCATTAAGAATTAATTAATTGGTGTTTAATTTGATTTATGTTTATTTGGTGGTGCAGGGTATAGTTAGTTCGGGAATTGCATACTATGTACAAGGAGTGGTGGTGGATATGGCGGGGCCTGTGTTTGTGTCTGCTTTCAACCCTTTGGTCACCATTATTGTGGCCATCATGTCCTCCTTCATCCTTGCTCAAAAAATCTACCTTGCAGGGTAAGTAAATATATATAACATGGTGCTTAATTCCCAACATATAATTTACATCTATAAGGACTTTCATTGCGTTACGTTATCACCTACACATTGATTACTTTGATATATATGCTTTATCAATAAGACAAAAGCTTAACAAACTACTGCTTGTTCGTGAAACATTACTAGTACTAGCTTCTTTTTCCCCGTAAAGCGCGGTAAAGGTTATAAAATACGTACTTCAACCGTGTTTTAAAGCTTTTTTCAACAAAAAGGAAAAACACTTTACCAAAAACAGGGTAAAATTTGGTAATGGACCCGAATACCCCTTGTAAATTAAAAACCTTGTATCTTAATTTTCATGTCTCTTATGTGTTTATTTTGGTGACTTTCTTTCTAAATAATTTTTTTACAGAACTAATTTACAATTATTTTTTAAAAATAATTATTTTAACTTCTAAATACAAAATTAAGTGAGACCCACGATATTGATTATACTAATTTAAAGTGATCATATACACATATAAATGTCTAATTTAATTTTGCCCCGCTGTTAATTGGTGCAGGATCATGGGTGCAGTATTGATGATAATAGGGGTATGCTCTGTGTTGTGTGGAAAACACACTGACATCATGATTTGCAAGGAAGAATGTGAAGATCATGACGAGATTCCAGAAGCAACCAAGACCACTAATAACAATATTTGCAGCTTGCCCACAATCTTTGAGGATGATGATGATGATCTTGAAGCTAACACTTGTGCTAACTGTAAGATCGAGTCATCACCAACAACATTAACCAAACCCGATAGGGCTGGCTTGACACGGATTGCCATCGTACCAATCGGATGCAACGCCCTCAGGCCAGTTATCGCTGTGGAGGCACCAATTAAGCTGCAATCATCTTAGGATTATGGCTCGATTAAGGAGGAGTCACTTGATTAATTAGTACAATCTAAGTATAATTAAACCCTAGAGAGAGTTTTCAAATGGCTAGTGTAGATATTGGAAAAAGGGGGTTTTGTTCATCCCGGTTAATTCGTTTCTTTCCCGCACCTTTAATTTTTGAGTATATATGTTGTATTGGCCTATTGGGTACGGGTGGAGCGTCAAAGTTTCATGTATATCGACCATTCTGAGTGTTTACTATGTAAACCTCTTAACTTCTCATATTTTCTAATCATTTAATTTGCTAACTTGTGTGTTATACTATATATCAATATTAAAGTTCAGTCATAAATTTTAATCTATCATTCTAAATTAAAATCAACTAAAACTATTCATTGACAAAATATAAAAATAATTGATTAGTTCAAGTTTTTTTTTCACTAAATTTGGATGCTTAGCCTATGCTGTGGATAAAGGTTTAAAAAATCAAATAAAAATGTAAGAAAATATTGGCGAAAAAAATCTAGTAAAGAAGGTCGTGAACAAAAAAGTCGATCAATTTTTTACAAGGACATATGGATCTAATTTGACAACCAAGTTAATTTGGAAGGTTGCAAAAGCAAAAGGAATGGAATTCCAAATAGGCTTGCCCACTATTAGTTTTTTTTTTGGTTTTAAAAAAGGATTGTTTAATTTAATTTTATTAAATTTTAAATAATAAAATGTGACAGATCGACCACTTGAAGAATTTATTTGAGCTCTATTTTCCGCAAACAAGAGGAGCCCCATATTACATTTTCTCAAGGGGGCAAGTGGGTATAAGTGGAAATCTTAGTCATGAAAATTATTACTAGTAGCTAGCATAGCAACACCTTAAATTATAAATGTATCACGACTCACAAGTCAATTTGATCGGACCTCCCACTTCCTCTAAATCTGGCCCTACCATACCATCATTTCTCATATTTTTACTCTTTTCCTTTCAAAACATATATTCACCTTTTCAAATCCACCATATAACTTAACTTCAACCATAATTAGTTAAAATCACATAATAACTCATGCGTGTTTTCCTTTGCCATTATCACATACATATTTTTAATTTAAAATTTCTTAAAATTCGTAAAAAAATTTGAAGGATCGCATGTCTGGATTAATTCAAATAAATCGTGAACTGTTCAAGAGACAGTTCCCTTACACAGTAGAATAATAGAACATAAAATGTAAGGAATTAAGATAGTAGAGACACAATTCCTTATTAAGGAACCTCATTTCAGACAACAAGCTGAATGAGTAAACCTCTACCTCCCATGGAGGATTTCGAAAGGAAACTTATATTATAATTTATAGATCCTTAGTTACAAGATACAAAATCGAATTTCTCTATTGTTTGCAATCACCAAATTAAAACAATACTATCGAATTAAGCTATCTTGTTCCTAAGTCTATTGAACACAATTAATAAAAGTTACTCAACCTTACTCGTTCCTTGTACAATTCCCTATACCACAGGAACAACCTTCCAAGTCGATGTTGAGCTCACGTACTTTCCATCAATTGGTTCTTCACTTCCTTCTTCAGAAATGGGTTGTTGGTTTCTCTCGAGTTTCTCTTGGCTCTCTCTCTTCCTCTCAGAATTCCTTGATTCCTTCTAGAGATTACTATTCATTCGGATCAGAGAGCTACTTGACCTAGCTCAATCACTTTCCTCTTATAGTAGTGGCTTTGTTGTCAAATGACACATCTGTCCTTTTGTTTTTGGGGAGCACGATATTGTTCCAATGATTAGCGTACCGCTGATGGACATTTCTTTGTTATGACGCTTTTATCCTTTTGTGCTTTCCGCTCAAGTTTGGAACAAATAAACCCTTTTGTCCTTCATTAACTCATCACGTACTCTGATAGGTATGGGGAACAATTCCCCTGCTTTTCCCGTGAATCTGTGTCATTCTTGAAATCACTTGAATGAGGACTTAGTTCCAAATGTTTGTTATCATCAAAACTTCGAATACTCAAATGGATGAAACCATTGTTCCAGTGTTAGTTCCCTAACATTGATCTAACAAAATTACTAGTGTCCTTAATTATAGAGATACCGTCATATTATATATATTACCTAGTAATTTAGTTAAGAGGAATTAGTGTCTCATGCCCCAATTTACAAATCACTTTGTAAATATGCCTTGTTTTTTTTTCAAAGTTACATTAATTTCTAAAACAATAGCACAAATGCCTAAAAATATAGCAAAAATACCTCTAAAATCATTCCCTTTCCTATTTTAGACTAATGTTAAAATAATCAAATTTTCTTAATAAAGAAAAAACGTAAAATATTTTTAAATAATTTTTATTTTTAAACCAAAATAATTTTTACAAATTAGGAATTAAAATCAGAAAATGAAAATTGACAAAAAAAGATAAAAAATATGTAAAAGATATTGTAAAATATTAATTGGTTATGATTAAAAGGTATGAAACGAAAAATCAAGAGTGAAAAAAAGATAAAAAGAAAATAAAAGATATGGTAAATTATATTAGTTTATTAAGATTTACATCAAAGTGCTAGATTGTTACTTCCTTATATTGTCATACTTCTAGTATTATCGTGTCATGTACTTAAAAAGAAAAAGGATAAAGCATACAATCACACACTATTAGATTTGTTACAAAATCTTACATTTTCTTTTACAAGTAAAATGAAAAATATTACGAGTATTTAGAAAGATATCAATCTTAATTGAAAACAATAATAAACATGCATTATTCTTCATAAGCTTTCACAGGTCCTTTTAAGTTTTTCATCTTAGAATTTTGATCTACTTTATCTTTTTATCCTAATGTATATTAGAATTTGGGGTGAATTCCTTCTATAATCCCTAACTTATCACATAGAGTTTCTATTAGTCCCTAACTCTTATAAATATTTTTTTAGGTCCCTAACCTTTGAAAAATGTTACTATTTGGTCCTTTTTTATTTTAGACTTTAAGTTTAATTACAACCAAACACCCAAACTTTATATTTACTTTTATCATAACACTAATATTTATCCTTTTTTTTTAAATATCACAATCTAAACATTTTAAGAGAAAATAATAAAATATCACTACATATTTACACCTTTTTCACGTAACTATATGATTTTGTACAAACAAATACGAGTTTAGATTTTTTTAATCTATCACTTTTGATATGAAACACATTACTAGTTTTTTTTTTAACAAAGGATAAATAAGGGGTGATGTTTGTTAATAAATATTATAAAATAAATGAAAAAAATTGATGGATTAAAAAATCACTTTATAAAAAGTTATAAATAACGGGTAAATAAGGGAAGTTATATTTTTTTGTGATTTTTTTTATTTTATAAAATATTTCAATAACTATTAAATTCAATAAGAGGGCATATTTCTAACTCATCTTTTGTTTTTCAAATTATGTTTTTTTTATAAAAAAAGTATTTTTTTTTGAAAAAGGGATAAATATGGAGTTATAATTTATTATTTTTCCCTAAATTGATTAGATTGTTATATTTTTTTTGAAAATAAATAAATATTGGTATTATGACAAAAATAAATATAAAGTTTGGGTGCTTGGTTGTAATTAAACTTAAAGTCTAAAATGAAAAAGCACCAAATGGTAACACTTTCCAAAGATTAGGGACTTAAAAAATCATTTATAAAGGTGAAGGACTATTAAGAACTCTATGTTATAGATTAGGGACCATCGAATGAATTCACCCTTAGGAAAATGAAATCTGTATATAGTTTTTTTTTTTTTTTGAGTGTGGAAGTAGATTATATCAAGTTGATTGATTAGATATAGAGGTGTCAAACGGGTCGGTCAGGTCGGGTTCGGGTTCGGTTATTTCGGGTTCGGGTTGAGTCGGGTTCGGGTCGTAACGGGTCACCGGTCAAATCGGGTCGGGTCATTGCGGGTTGTCGGGCGGGTCGGGTCGACCTAACAGGTCAAGAAAATTGAATTTTTTACAATTATTAAAATATTTTTTATTTAAAAAATGATATTTAATAATAAATCTATTATTTTTATATATTTTAATAATAAAATATATTATCATTTTCAAAATATATTATATAATTTTAAAATATAACAAATTGGGTCAACCCAACGGTTTTTTCGGGTTTGAACCCAACGGGTTTCGGGTCTATCGGGTTCGGTTTATTTTGGATTTCGGGTTCAAAGTTTCGGGTCTTAACCCTAAATTTTTCGGACGGTTCGGGTCGGTTTTTCGGGTCGGGTCAGATTTTGACAGCTCTAATTAGATATGATTCTAGTGAGACATTACTCTTGGATTCCTTCTTGATTCTCTATTTTTCTATATATTGAGCGCCGAGCACTACCAAAATCGATCGATATGGTTGATCTGTATGGAAATCACTAACCAAATTAAAGTCAGTATTTAATTAACATAACAACATAAGATCATTAGAGCAGGTAATGTATGTGTGCAATAATAATCAAAATTAAAGCTAGCGACTACGATTTTCCTCATCGACTGACCTTTCTCTCCTTTAAAATCACAAAAAACTGCAGTTCTCCCACCATGTACAGTCTTCATCAATTACACGCACAAACAGTTTGCACGCATTAGCAATAGCATTATATCCATCAACTTCATTTTCCTTTTTCCTTTCTCTTGTTTGTAAGTGGTTTATGGTTTCTTACGTTAAAACTTTTTTGTCGTTTTGTCAGGTAACACCCAATAAATCAATCTTGTTTAATTTGCATTTGCGTCGACAATACATAGCATTCCACGTATACCATGCATCTTCTTAATCGATCTTATCCATATTACTTTAACAATCACATTATATGATCCACCTAAACTAACTCAAATATCTCCATGGACCATGATGGTGCATATGAAAATGCATATAATTATGTAGCAATTTTGTGCACTTCTCCCCCAAAAAATAGAAAAGGGACAAATTATTTTTTTATCCCTCCCGAACTATAAGGTGATTGTTGGATCGTGGCGCGTTAGTAACAAGTCAGGGAACTAGTAATGTTCCCTGGGCAGCGGAAATAAACAATAAGAACACAGAATTTAGAGAGGAAAACTTTCTGTCCGACCACCAAGTCGTAGAAAGAAAAAACATCTACCTCTGAGACTCCTTCTTAGAGGATTTTCAATAGAATACCTTTATTAAGTTTCAACGATTACAAGGCAAATCAAGTTCCATGGTAATTAAGACACCAACCAAAGTTCAACCAACTAGACTTCTACAACCCTAAGCGTAAACCTAAGACAAAGTAATCTACTGACTTACTCGTGGATTCTTCACCGGAAAAAGCCACACACTCATATACTTGAAAAGCTCACTCACCAAGTTCGTCGTCTTTAACCACACTTTTACCCTAGCTAAACCTAGCTATTTATAAGATAAGTTAAGTCTGATCTCACACGTAATTCTTGCCTAATTACGCTGATATTCCACTTAACAAATCCCACACAAAAAGGAAAAGTATTGTTTGTGATTTCGGATCCTCAACCATGCCGATTCTTGCCAAAACCAAATGATCTCGGATTTCCTTTGATAAGATCGTGTGAAGATTGATTTTATCCTCTCTTTTATCTCCTCATGCAACCGCCTACAGCTGTAATATCTTCGTAGAAGATTGCTCGCAGAAGATATGGTAACTTGCCATTTATAGAAACCCGTGTTCCTTCCAAGACGCGCTTCCTAAATCTGTCACTCATTCCCTCCATCGTTCCTCACAATGTTCCGTTACTCGTGACCATGTACCTGTTTTCGTGAAACACTTACATGTAGAAGCAAATTATACCAACTAAGTTTGTTATCATCAAAATTAAGAGAAACCATGGAACAACCATTGTTCTAATGATGCTTCAAGCTAGCTAGATATATATAACTAATACTCCTTTTGAAATTAATCATGTAAATATAATACAACTTTTTTTTTTGGATATGCAAATGATTTATATTCCAAAATGTAAAATCTTTGAAATAAAGGAAGAGTATTGCCATAATCGCAACAGTTCGTACTGGAGTATGATTGATTCCCATAATCGCTTATACTTTGATTGATAAATAATTAATGTAACATAGTTTTGTGCCTTATCGTGTTGACAATTAAGATTAGTGTTTGAAACAAAGAATATAATATATGAAAGCAATCAAATAATGGGCATCACTTTTAATTACTGTTTACATATGTTTAATATTTTTAATTAGTTTGGAATGTGAAGTAATCCTCCACTAATTCTACTGTCATATCTCACATGCATGTACACAATTTATCTGAATTAAGTAGTATCTCGAATTGTTGGATCGATATGTGTTAGTTAGAGCTTGGGAACTGGCTGTTAAGTTGTTCCCAAGGCAGCCAGGGTCTACCCTCGCCCACCCTAAAAAAATAAAATAAAAATAAAAATAGGGTAGATTTAGTAAAAAAATTTAAAAAAAGAAGATAAATTTAGTAGTAAATTAGTTAAATTAGAGTAATTTAGCCCATCCAGAAAATTTGGCGAAAATTAGCCCACCCTAATTTAGAATCATGTGTCCGTCCCTGAAGGCAGAGGAAGTTAAGTAAAGGCAAGTAAAGCAGAATGTAAACGACACAGTTCTTTTATAGAGGAACCCCACAACAACCAACTAGTTATATGGGTAAACCTCTACCTCCGCTTGGAGGATTTTGA
Source organism: Fallopia convolvulus (assembly GCA_964016875.1). Lineage (NCBI taxonomy): Eukaryota > Viridiplantae > Streptophyta > Magnoliopsida > Caryophyllales > Polygonaceae > Fallopia > Fallopia convolvulus. The sequence continues at coordinate 44,823,617 of OZ024733.1, forward strand.
ACGATCTTCTTATCTTATTGATTGTTCCCTAGTTACACATGCAAGTTTTACACTTCTCTCTGTTCCTAGCAGTTCTTCCTAACTCTAGTAACACTAGTAAGCCGGTGCGGATCGTCTGGTCCAAAGTTTACTGGTCCAACCATGTCCCATTTTTGCTATTGGGCCACGTGTTATTTGAATTACCCAAATCAAATTATATTATTATTTTTTTAACCCATCATATACCCTCATCTCTCTCCTACCTCCCCTTTTCTGAATTTTGTCAACCACAATCAGCAAGACTAGTAATCCGTTCAACACAATTAATCAATGTAATTTCAAAGAAACTTACCAAGGCATGAGAAATACTTCTCAGTTTTTGAATGGTTATGCTTGGTAAGAAATTTTGATCCTTTCATGTTTAAAATCGTGAAATTGAGTTTCCAATATAGAATTAAATTGGTAAGATTTGAATTTATCCCTAAACATGGAACAGAGAGAAAGCGTCGACTCGTTCCCACCTCCTCTGTTTTCATATAGTGTGAACCCGAACCCGGTGACGGCAAAGACCAGGTCTGGAATCGGTGAGTGGGAACGAGTCGAGGAAAACAGAGGGGTGAAATCGGAGGAGAGGGGTTGGGTAAAAGTAGGAGATTCCCACCAATTACCAAACTTGGCCTCGGTTTTGAGAGCCTCGACGCTTTCTCTCTGTTCCATGATTAGGCTTTTAGGTATCGATTCTACTTGTTGTTGATGCTGCCGGTCTCCCACCTATGGCTCCCAATTGAGCAAAGAAATCAATTACAGGATTGTGAAAAAAAAATTAGGGAAGAATGACCTAAACCTGATCTGGAAATTGAGAGAAAGGGAATTCGCCCAAGATGACTACCCAATCTGTTGTATTTATTGATGTTGTTGTAGGGAAATTAAATTCTTATCTATGGAGATTTGTGAGAGTGGCTGAGAGAGGGGATAGAGGAGAAGATGGAAGTCGTGAAAACAAAATTGAGAAATTGGGAGGTAAGAGAGAGATGAGGGTCTAAGATGGGTTAAAGAAAAATATTAATATAATTTAATTTGGGTAATTTAAATAACACGTGGCCCAATAGTAAAAATGGGACATGGTTGGACCAGTAAACTTTGGACCAGACGATCCGCACCGCTAGTAAGCCTTCTCGACCTTGTTCCTAAGCGAACACCTCAACTAAACATAAGACAGATCGAACTTTACACCTTGAGCTCAATGTCGCAGTTCCCTAACTCCTGGGAACTTGGATTCGCCGTCGTCGAGATCGAACACTCACCGCCGGGGACTTCTCTTATCTTGTCTTTCTTTTTTTCTTTCTTTGTGAGTGAATGCAAGTTCTGGGAGAAGTACTTATTCCAAGCACTATTCATTTGACTTTATACTCATCCTTTCTTGGGCTGCAATCTTGACTTTCATGTTGTCTGAAAATGCCCTTTTGTCTTGCACGCCAAGTATTTATCCTTCACATGTGACTTGATTTGAATTGAGTCAACTTTGAGAATCAATCGGGTCGTTGGATCACTCGCTTCAGTCTGTTCCTTAGACTGAGCCTTTATTTTGTCTGAGACAGGATCCCGTGATTTGCGCTGAGTAGTCTTGTTTGCACATTGATATTCGTGTTTTTAGTCTAGTTTTTGGTTTGTTTCTTAGTTTGTTTAGGTTTAGTTTTGGTATTTTTTAGAGTTAGTTTGGTGTGTTTTTGGATAAGTTTGCATATTTTGTGAAAAGTATGGAAGCTACTCTGTTTTGTGTCTTTTTGTAGGTTTTGAGTAGGAAAGAGCGCTTTTGGAGCTGAATTGGAGTGCTATGGTGGAGGTCGGAAGAATATGAAGATAAAGAGGTTGAAGTTCAAGCTGTTAAGTGAAGAAGAGTTGAAGAGTCGAGTGGGAGGATTGCGAGCCAAGGTCGATCGAGAGAGAGAAGTTGGGTCGTTAGTCAAGTTTTTTCTACTCGGTGTTGTTTTATTTTCGGTTTCTTCTGAAGTTTGTAAGACGATAGTTTTCTTATTAATTTCAAGTAAGTTTGTTTTTGTTTTCAATGTTTTCTTTTGTTAAAGTTGTTTACTTTATTAATATGAGTAGTGAGTAGTTTTCTTATCTAGGGTCGGGGTTGAAACCCGACATAGTTATGCATGTTTGATGAGTGAGATGATGTTTTGAATGCCTTTTATCTATTTTTAGATTGCTTGGTGTGCTTAAGCTTAGACGATAGTCGAAGTAATTTGAGTTTGCAATTTGATCGAAAGAGAAAGTTGTCAACTTGAAGGTCGATATAGTTCGATTACGAAAGTTTCGAGCTTTGGATCCAAAACAAGTGATTGAGTGAATTAATTGATGAGAATTGATTGATTTGCTTGATAGTCAGCGTAAGTTGAGGAATTTATCTATTTAAAGGCATGATCTTTATCTTCTTATGAGTTTTTATGCATAGCTATGTTGTGGTAACCCTTGTCCTAGGTTTTTATTCTTATTAGAGTTTGCATTTGTTACATTCGTTATCGATCGAGTTACTTGCCTCGGTACCGAACCTGAGTTTAGGTCGTTAGTGTGAGTTCGTAGAGTCATCCAGGTTCGTTAACGACCCTTACAAAGTCGTTAACGAGGTTGGTCGTAGGTGTTTTGTGTTCTTTTGCTTTGTTTTTAGCAGTTGATAGACAAACAACCGTGCTTCCCGTGGAACGATCCTGACTTCGCTATACTCAACGGGGTCTTGACTTATAAATTTATTTGTTGTCAAGAAACCCTCCTCCTCAAATTGGCGCCGTTCCCGGGAAAGCAACAGTTCGTTTGTTTATCTGCGGGTCTGGGAATAGCCCGGCCTTGTTTTTTGTTTTAATTTCGTTTTTCTTTGTTTGTTTTCTCAGTGTATGCCAGTTGGACGTCGTAGTCTCGAATTTGACAACACCGGTTATTATTCAGAACCTGAACGTTCCCTACACCGTAGACACCGAGAAAACCAAGCCATGGCTACACAGGAAGAGATGGCTCTTCAGATGGAAGTCCTCCAGAAGCGGATGGAGGAGCTAAAAGCTAATAGAGATGCCGCTGCTGCTAAAGCTGAACGTCAACGAGTCAACAACACTCGTTTATAGGAAGAGTTGAATGCCTATCCGAGGAATGCCAAACAATACATGCATCCAGAACTGAGGATGTGCTTCCGGAGATAGAGAAGACTTTTGAGATTAAGTCTCAGTTTATATCCTTGATTAAAAGGGCTCAGTTTGAAGGGAAACCTACTGAGTGCCCTATGGAACATATTAGAAATTTTCTTGATTTATGTGACACTATAGCTGCTGAAGGTGTCTCACTTGAATATGTTATGTTAAAAGCTTTTAGGTGGTCTCTTACTGGAACGGCGCTGAGCTGGTTGGAGAGCTTACCTCCTAAGTCTATCAGGACTTGGAAGGCTTTGTATGACCAATTTCTTACAAAGTTTTTCGCTCCTGCCAAGACAACGGAGTTGAGAAAACGCATCACCTCCTATCACCAGCTGCCTAATGAGACCTTTGTAGAAACTTGGGAAAGATTTAAGGAAATGCTTAGACAGTGCCCTATTCATGGGCAACCTTTATATGTACTCCAAGAAATCTTTTTCCAGGGTATCAATGCAGAGACGAAGAACCGCATCAACACGCATACAACGTGAGGTTTTATAGAGATGGATCCCACAACTGCATGGGAATTGCTGGACAAGCTGTCCAACTATGATGCCATGTATGGTACCCAGCAATCACCCCAGCCCCAGAGGCGTCTCTACATGCCTAACAAGGAAGAAGTTGACCCAGATGTCAAAAATCAATTTCTGCAAGACGAGGTCAACCGCCTGAAGAAGCAGGTAAGTTTTCTGAAAATCCTCTCAATCTTGTCAAGAATGTGGCTCTTCTGCCCATACTACTTCTGCTTGCACTAACATAGAACAAGTAAGAGCCGATGAGACATATGCTGAAGTGAACTATATGAGAGGCCCATACAGAAACCAACCTAGTAATTTTGACAGGTCAAACAATTATCCAACATGGGGCAATCAAAATTCGAATTCAATCTATGCAGCGCCTCCACCGGATAGACGACCTGCGCCATATCGACCTCCAGGCTACCAAGAGCCACCATCATGGGTACAAGGGTTACAGGAAGGCATTAACGGATTCCATAATAAATTCAATGAAGTGCATAACAAGATTGATGGAATCCAAGCCAACCTTAACAATCAAAACAAAAGATGTGGAGAGTTCGATCTGTGGAAGAAGAATGTCGACTCCCAACTAGGGAACCTTGCTGCACAGATTCCAAGGCCACAAGGGCAACTCCCGAGCCGACCCGAGGAGAACCCTAGAGGACAAATAGCAGCGGTGCACCTTAGGAGCGGAAAGACACTACCGGAGCGTATCCAAGCTAAGGAGACGAGCCCCAAGACTGATGAGGAAGCTACGACTCAGCTCGGTAAAGAGCCCATGAGAGTCGTTACCGAACCTACACACCATGGTGACATGCATTATAATAAGCGAAAAGTAAAGCCTATTCATTCAATCTAAACCTCACCAAGGTAAATTTTGTTTGCACTCAAACTCTCAAGTGTTTAAGGGTAGGTGTTTCGCTCAAAATCAACCATGAAAACTAGACTACCATAAGCTTGCATCAGAGTTCTAAATCTCCACCGTTGGGGATCAAACACATAACAAAAATCAAGAGGTCTTTCTAAGGGTTGTAATGGGGCCAAGGTAAAGAGAAATTTGGAAGGGATCATATTTGGCATGTGGTGCTAAATCCGCGGGATAAAGAACTAATCCTAAACCCAACTTCAACACACTTCCTTTTCTTACTTCTCCCAAACTTTTCTTTCTCAACTCCATACACACTTTTATACACTTTGTTTCTTTCTTCATTTTTTTTTCTTTGCCTTATGAAGACTACTAACAATTAAACTGAACTTTTTCGTTTGCTTTGCACAAACTTTTCATCTTCATCATTTTTTTTCACTTTGCAACCAAGAGTTATATTTCCTCTTTTTCCACCTTTTCTTCCAACTCCCCCATACTTATACATAACTCATACAAAACAAAAACACAACTTAAAGTCCTAAATCCCAGATGGGTCAAGCTTATTTAGCTAGGAAAATTTTGTGGAGTTATTAAAAATTGGGTTTAAGGCTCAAAAGAAATGGGATGTCAAAACATGGATCTTATAAGGTAGGAAGGGAAATAATAGGCTAATAAGAAACATGCCTCAATCATTTTAATGTCATGCATTATAGTCATGTAAAGCAGTCTTGAAAAAGAGTCATAACGCAAGTTCTAGAGCTAGCAATTCAAAGTGATACACTCAAGAAATAGAGAACAATTAAACAATAAAAGGCCAAAAAATCATCTCATAAGGCTTTTTGTCTAGAACTTCAAAATAGATCTAAAACTCAAGCTCGTCTACATGCTCAATCCTATAATCAAAGTAAAATAGCCAAAGATCATGCTCATTTCATAGAAACTTCAGCACATCATACAAGTCATGGGTTAGAATCCATACTTAAAGAAACACAAGAGGTCTTACACAATGGGGAAATAAGAACCTAAAATGCAATATTTTTTAATTTTCTCAAAGCAAAACATAAAGTAAACATGCCTAATCTAATGCAACTACATGAATGCAAAGCAAGTAATTCCCTTCCCCCATGCTTAAATCTTACATTGTCCCCAATGTAAAGTAAAAGTAAAGAGAAAGAGAAAAACTCACAAACCAACTACTAATTTGGGTGCGGGAATGGTGGTGAGCGACATCAGAAGGGCGGAAATCAACATTTGAGAAGCGACGGGCTTACGGCGGTCGCCGCTGGAGTGGCGGCGGTCGCCGCTGGCACTTCGTAGCTAAGGGTCTCTAAAAATAAATGGCGGCGGGTGCCGCCGTACTTACGGCGGTCGCCGCCTATTACATTGTCTTCCTTTACTACTTTCCTGCAGGTTAGTACACACAAAACAAAGAAAAAAAAAACCGAAACAAAAATAACTAAGCTAGAAAACAAGAAAAGCAAAAAAGTACCTAGGCTTGGTTGCCTCCCGACAAGCGCCTTATTTAACGTCGTAGCTCGATGTTTAGCATAAATTGACAAGATTAGACATTGTCAATGCCCTTAACAACCTATCAAAAGCCTGGGAACACATCTCACAAGAAGATAAGTAACACAATGATAAATTGAAAGTGAATATTATACTATTAAAAAACCGTTTCAACTTATCAAACATATGTGCCCAATTTTTATGAGATGGCATATGCTCAAACAAATTCAAAACAAGTTGTGATGTTAGAAAATACTTACAGTATGAGTCAAAGTATTTGTCTCCATTACCACTTTGTTCAAAGATGAACTCCATATATTTTTCATCTTCCACCTTGTGTTCTAGACTTGGCTCCTCATCTTGCAACTCCATAAACTCTGGATGTGAGAAGGTGGGGAAACTGAAACATGGAATTTCAAGGCCTAGCATAGGGCACAACATGATGGCGGGAGCCTTAACAGATGTATCATCTTGATTTTCTCCCTCATTGTTGTCTACTTCATCAGCAAAGAAGTCATCATGGTCAACAAATTAATCTTCTTCCAAAACCACAGAAGGCTCAAACTCATGACTCCACATTGGAGAAGATGATTCAGGCTCCTTAGGCTTTGCAAGTATCTCTGTGGCAACACAAACTTCCCTTGTCAAAGCATCCGTCCTGGTAGAGAGTTCTTTCATTAAATCCTCAAGAGACGTATCAACCGGTTGTGGTTGTTTGGAAGATGACTCAACATGAAAGCTCCGATAGCTCATGAAACATAAGAAATCCCAACATTCCTCGAATTCCATATACAAAAGTCTTTCATTGCTCATGTAATACCCTTGTCTCAAAATTCATACCAAGAATAACTCCGATGTTGACCTCTCCATCACTGTATCGGAATCCCTGTGTACCCATTTTGAACACATGGTCTTGAAATCGAGAAAAATAATCATGGAAGTGTTCATCCTGCAATTGTTTAAACTTGAACAAAGCCATAGATTAGTAGCACAAGTGTTATGAACCGTAAGATAGGTTCACAACACCAAGATTGGCACAAAAATCACACAAAAGACAGTTATTGCCTCCCCGGAAACGACGCCAATTTGATAGGCGTGAAATCGTCGTGCAAATCACGGCTATGCAATGAATCCAAACTAACTAAGAACCGTAGTCTTTAGGAAGTCCGGGTCGAATCCACAGGGAGGTTGATTTATCTTTTTATGTGAATTTTATGACAATTAAATTAAAAAAAAGGGTTTATGAATTAAACTAAATCTAAGAATGCAAAACTAGCAAAATAATAAAAAGCTTATGACAAACAATAATCAAGAAGATAGCTTAGACAAACAAATATCCACAATCGAATGACAAGTTGATCATTGATTTCACCTCAATATCACATGCAATGGATTTTCCAATTCCTTTTCAATTCTAACTAACAGCACAACCGGATACTATTAGTTCTAACTAATTAAACAACCATGAAATCATCAATGATTCAGTTTAATAGCAACAATAAGGATAGGAATATAATATGATACAATTCTAGAATAAAACAACCAGCTTTTACCCTAGAATGTAAATCAAATCCTTTCTGCATAAGACTAGCACAACCAGATACTAGTACGATGCAATTGCTACTTAAATCTAGAGATGCTCAACCATTAACACTCTAGATCTAGCAATAGATTAAATAACAACAAACCCTAGTTGATCAGGCTAGAAACTGTTGAAATAAATCATAAACATTCAAGCAAGAGATAAGATTAAACCCAAGCAATAGATAAGGAATTAGAAATCTCACAACTTTAATCAAAACGATGCTTCAATTGTCTGACTAAGCAAAAGGGCTTAGTTCTCCATAGAAAAACAAAAAACTCTAAAAGAAAAATATGATAATAGTGTATGAATGAGAGATGCAACTCTCCAAACCCTAATATAATAAAACTAGGTCTAAAAAGTCTATCAAAAAATACATAAATTCGGAATAAAGCTGATAAAGATAGGACCAATTAGATTAAAACACGTGGCAAATAAAGATCTCCGCGGCTGTCAGGGGCGGCGGGCGCCGCTGGGTTGGCGGCGGTCGCCGCCAGCACCTCGGTTCAAAATTCAGCTGACACTTTGGGGGCTGTTTTGACTCACTTCGAGTTGGAATTTGGACTCGGAGTAAAAGCATGAATTGTAGATCTTTGGATTAGCTTTCCAATGATACCAAACTCAACTTCATAAGACCACTATAGCTCCCGAACGAGCTCTCACAAGATAGAGGTGTTGGACCATCAACTCCAACGAATGGCCCGAATTCAAGCGTTCTTCTCCCGTTTTCATTCCTTTCAAACTTGTTCACTTGAAGACCTATAAAACAACATAGAACAAGTGAAAAAACCCAAAATTCCTAGACACTCTAATAACTTAAAGAAACTAACTAAAATTAACTAAAAACAAAGCAAAAGAAACGGAAACATGCATCCTAAACACTACCTATATGCAAGCTATCATGACACTGCTCCCAGGGTCGTTAACGACCCCAACCCAGGTAAGTTTCCTATTCCAAGCTCCTCTCCCAATCTCAGGCTCGTTAACGACCCCATTAGGGTCGGTAACGATCCTCCGAGCATACCAGTCGACCCTAATGTCGACCCGGTAGCATCACCTCTCGAGCCCGCATTGGTTCCGAGAAAGGTGAATTCTCTTCTTTTTCCTACTAAGAAGTCTAAGGACTCTACAGAGAGTAAGTTTAAGCGTTTCGTAAAGATTCTCCAAGGCATTAATATTTCTATCCCATTCGCTGAGGCCCTAAGCAAAATGTCGGCTTACACAAAATTCTTGAAAGATATTCTTAGCAGGAAACGATCCATTATAGAGCTGCAAGATGAGGTCTAATCCATCGCTCTACCAGAGAAATTAGGCAATCCAGGGAGATTTGCCATAACAATTGGTATAGGCGGCCATAAATTCAAAGCTTTATGTGATTTGGGAGCCAGTGCTAGTTTACTCCCTCTTTCAATATGGTCAAAGGCCAACATGGGACCATTGGAGCCTGTAGACATGAATCTCTACATGGCAGACAGATCAAGCGTAAAAGCTACAGGATTAGTGGACGATTATCCCATTCAAGTTGGGAAATTCTTTATTTCAAATGATTTCATCGTTCTCGACATGCCTGAGGACCCTCACGTCCCCATTATCTTAGGCATGCCATTCCTAGCTACAGCATGTGCTAGGGTAGATGTGCGGAAAGGACTCCTCACTTTTGATATTGGAGAGGAACGCGTGGAATTCAGCCTTGACCAAAACGCTAATGATCCAACTGCGGCTGCACAGATCGAGTTGACCCAGCCAGAACTCGACATAACTGTTCCTAACGACCCTCCTCCAATTACCAAAGAGGACGAGAATTTCACGCAAATCCCTACCGACCCTCCTTGGTCCAGCTCCGGGTCCCCTATGCAAAGCTATAATGACGGAATCGTTAGCACAGGGTCGACAATGGTTCCAACGACCTCAGTATCAACATCTTTTCCAATAAATCAAGGTGAGTACTCTAACTATGAATTCACTAGTACTGGTTATAATTCTTCTTCATACCTTGTTCCTACACCATACCCCACTATTTATGCAATAGAGGAGTCCAAGCCCCCTTGGTTTTCGGATTTCACTAACCCTTGTGTAGGAATACCGGGCATATTACTAGAAGATAGAGGACCAAATTTAGTGACAAGAGCCGATAATGTTTACAAGGCTAAGTATGGGGTCCCTCAAAACCCCGACCTAGCTAAAGGAGAACCACCTTGAGCCATTCGGTTTCTAGGTTCGAATTTATGCTCTTATTCAACCGGTCTTGATTTTGTAGTGCAGAATGTGCTTATTGGCTCGATACTATCCTGATTCTTTATGCTTATGCCTAGATGTCTTTAAAGTTCACTTGTTGTTTTTCTCATTTTGCCTTTAATAATTGACTTGAGATCTAACATTGCACGCAGTGTTCCATGAAATGTCCATGTAAATGTCACTCCTAAATGTGGCATTCGGTTTCTAGGTTCGAATTTATGCTTTTATCCGATCGGTCTTGATTTTGCAGTGCAGAACGTGCTTATTGGCTTAATATTGTCCTCAATCTTTATGATTATGCCTAGATGTCTTTAAAGTTCACTTGTTTTTTCTCCTTTTGCCTTTAAAGTAACTTGTGATCTAACATTGTGTGCCAAGTGTTCGATGAAATGTCCATGTAAATGTCACTCCTAAATGTGGCAATCGGTTTCTAGGTTCGAATTTATGCTTTTATCTGATCGGTCTTGATTTTGCAGTGTAGAACGTGCTTATTGGCTTGATACTGTCCTTATTCTTTATCCTTATGCCTAGATGTCTTTAAAGTTCACTTCTTTTTTCTCCTTTTGCCTTTAAAATGACTTATCATCTAACATTGCGCGCCAAGTGTTCGATGAAATGTCCATGTAAATGTTACTCCTAAATGTGGCATTCGGTTTCTAGGTTCGAATTTTTGCTCTTATTCGATCGGTCTTGATTTTGTAGTGCAGAATGTGCTTATTGGCTTGATACTGTCCTCATTCTTTATTCTTATGCCTAGATGTCTTTAAAGTTCACTTGTTTTTTCACCTTTTGCCTTTAAAATGACTTGTGATCTAACATTGCGCGCCAAGTATTCGATGAAATGTCCATGTAAATGTTACTCCAAAATGTGGCATTCGGTTTCTAGGTTCGAATTTATGCTTTTATCTGATCGGTCTTAAATTTGCAGTGCAGAACGTGCTTATTTGCTTGATATGTATGTCGGGCTGACGATGTTAAAAATAGCGCTTACGGGAGGCAACCCAATTTTTAGTATAGTTAAGTTTTTTCCTTTCTTTTTAGATCTTTTTCCTAGCTTTCTTTTTGAGTTTTAGTAGTAGTTTTTGAGGTAGCAAGATAGAATTGTTTTTAGGCTAACCTGAAACAGGAGTTGGGCTCGGAATATCACTCGGATGAGGATACGCAGGCTCGTTAACGACCCCACCCAGGCTCGTTAACGACCCCACCTAGGGTCGTTAACGACCCAGTTTGGCGACCCGAAATAGAAACGGGCAGGTAAGTTTTTTTAACCTAATCTATCTTATATCTTCTCACTTGTGCCGCCCCTTTCATCCTCTTCCCCTACCTCTAGCCCTCTCCTATAAAACCCTTCCAAAATTCCCAAAATCCCACTCTCAAATTCTCAATCCAAAGCTTAAACTCTCAAAATCCTACCGGTTTCCCTCTACCAATTGGAATTTGCACCACCACCATACCCCTGGAATTTTACCCCGTTAACGAACCCGCAACCCTTGCATTCGTTACCGGCGAGTACCAAGCTTGTTAACCACTCCTAATTTCAATCTCGTTCCTCAATTTCTCGATCTAACGGTCCATATGGCGAGTTCTAACCGAGCTACAACAAGAGCCGACAAGAAGAAGAGGACTCAGCGGTCCCCATCTCCTCCGCGTATGGATAATGTAATCTTGCGCACCCAAGCACAAGCCGACCGGTACAATGCCCTATTAGACAAGGACCACTACACTAGGTGGTTCTCAAGGTCAAGTGCTAAGGCAATGTGGCTTTATGACGATGTCAAAGAGGCCTTTTCTATTCTTGGCGTGCCTCACTTGTTGAAGAAGGAAGAGGTACTGCACTTCCCGACTCTCACTTCTGAGTTTCTGGCTACTCTTGAGAAAAGATTCCCAACCAAGACCTCGACTGGACGGATCAGATTCAGGCTCGGTAATGTCAGTCGTGAGTACACCATGGAGGAGTTCAATGCTATTCTCGATCTCCCTAATCCTTCTCGGGATTACAACATCAAGGACTACAAGGTGATAAGGACTTGGAGCTACATCACCGGGGAAGTAAAGCCTTCCGCTGCAGCACTTTCCGGGGCAAGCATCATCAACCCCATTTTCCGGATCATTCTCCGAGTCCTAGCCGCTACATTTTGGCCCAAGAGAGAGTTGAACAGGCCAACGAGGATGAAAGTTGCATGCCTCCGAACCATACTATTTGAGGATCTCACCCCATTGAAGGGGTATGAATGGCTACAATATGTGGAGAAGCAAGGAATGAAGTCAAAGGAAGTATGGTGCGGGAACTTGGTTAGTCTGTTAGCGACCAATCTTGGAGTCTATCTCTCTCTTTACACGTCGTCCCACGCTCAATTGCTCAACAGGAACTACTGGTTTAGCTCCGACATTTTTACTCAAGTTCGGGACGGGTACACTACAAAAGTTCAAGGCCGAGATGTTGCACCCACCCTGGCAAATTTGGAGCTACTATACGTACCGAACTGGTACGAGTCATGGACGGGGCATGCGTTCCCATTGGAGCCCAAGCCGCAAGATGAGTTGTCGCTCTGGCCATGTGAGTCACGGTTCGAGAGGGAGGAAGAAGCTATGGACGAAGATGATGAAGAGACTTAGGCAGCTACAGAGGCGGGCACGGAAGAGCTCGACATCGGGCTCATTAACCTCGACACAGAGATTCTGGGCAACAATAGCTTCGTTAACGAGTCCACCAGGGTCGTTAACGACCACTTCGAGGCTACTACCGAGGCACACAGCTTCGGTAACGACCCCCCGCAGCAACCTGCCGAGCCACATTCCTATGGTCTTATGCCCTACAATCCGGTAATTTTTCAAGACCACTTTCAGCCTCACAACCAATATCAACCACCTCCTCAGCCCAATTACACTGGATCGAATATCCCGCCTCCATGGGCCGAAGATCTTTCGTCTTAGATGCAACAGCTTAACCTTCAGCAGAAACACATTCACTAGAGGATGGATAGGTGGGAGAGTGTCTATTCTGCTCGCATGGTGTTGGATGATGCAAGGCATCAACAGAGAGAGGTGGATGATGCAGAACGCTGAAGGACAATGTATGACTTCATGAGGAACTTCGAGTACCGATTCCCACCACCAGGGCGCTGATTTAGTTTGAGAGTAATTTCTTTTCTGCTTTTTAAGTCTTGTAAGTTTTTTTTTCTTTTTTTTCTTTTCTATTCTTTTCTTCTGCTTATTTTTATTATAGTGGGGACACTGTAATTTTAAGTATGGGGTGGGAAAGGGTAGAAAGCTTGTGTCTTGTTTGTTTTATGTGTCTTGTGTGTTTTAAGTAGTTCTTTGTTTAATTCAAAAAAATCAAAAATCACAAAAAAAATTTGAAAAAGTTTTGAAAAATTTGAAAAATTCCAAAAAAGAGTTGTTAGAATAGATAGATACCCTTTTCTTATGGTTCTATGATAGTAGTTGCTAGCATGATCATGTAATTCCTTGCAAGCATGTCTTTGATAGTATAGCCTGATTCTTGATATGAAATTGTTTTATAGAGGAATAGCATTTGATGAAATTGAGCATGTATACTTTTTAGCATAAGTGATGCAATCCAACAAAAATTTACCTTGTGAGTTATTTTTGGCCTTATAGAGAGAACGTAAAAAATCCCTCTTCTTTTCTTGTGTGATTTACTCTCTATATGCATATTATCTCTTGGAATTGTGATGGTTATCTATTACTTGAGACCTATATAAGATTTATAGTTCATTGCATGTGAAGTCATATGATAGAGAACTTATTTTTCGTAAGCCCTATTTATCCATATCCACCTTATCATTATCTTCTTTTTGAAGCCAATTTGAGCCTTAAAGCCTTTTATTTTTAGCTCTACAAAGTTGTTCCCTAGTCAAGATAAGCTTGACCCTATCCGGGGATTTAGGACTTAGATTGGAGAGGTTTTGTTTTGTAGAGTGAAAAGATATGTTTGGTTTGAAATTAAGGGTTTTTGAAGGGTAGACTGGAAGTCTCTTGTGTTGATTTGTAAAAGAAAGATCTCTTGGTAAGAAAGGATGCGCAAAAGAAAGAAAGTTGTTGTTGAAAAAGAAAAAAGGGAGAGAGTGTACACGATGAAGCTCGTTAACGACCTAGTTGGTTCGTTAATGAGGCTGCGAGGATAAAGAAGAAAAACGAAAAAGAAGAAAAAGAGCTGAAGCTATATGAAGAGAAGTAAGATGTGCATTTGTGTTTAATAGATAAGTCGGAGATTCTTTTGAGTTGTTTTATGAGACTTTCTAGGATATATTTGGTGAGTGAAAGAATAAGTACATAATGTTTAAGAGAGTTTGGTATGTTGTTATGAGAGTTTTGGTGTATATGTGAGAGTTTAGGAGTCTTTAATTCCCGGATATTATTAGCACCACATAGCCAAAATTTTCCACGCCTTATTGTCTTTACCAAGCCCCGTTATAACCCGACCGAATGGAAGCTTCTATGAAGTTTTTCATTGAGCCTAAGTTCTCTTGATGATTTTTATGTGTTTTGACAAATCTTAGGTGGAGAGTTTGGTGATATAAGTTCCAATTTTTATGAGTTTTTGTATATAAGATGAGTTGAGAGTTGAATTTATAAGCCTAAACATATGAGAGTTGAGTGAAACACCTATATCCCTTGAGAGGTTGGATTGTATTTTGCTTGTGTCTATTTGGTGTATATATGTGTGATGACGTTAATAGTCATTTGCTATTTTCTGCTATGTTTTTGAAGTTTCTTTTTAGTTGATGGCTATTTGCTTGATGAGTATGGTTGTTTGGTTTTGATTAGTGTTTAGTGATTGCTTGAGGACAAGCAAGTCTAAGTATGAGGTATTTTGATATTCGTATTTTTAGTCTAGTTTTTGGTTTGTTTCTTAGTTTGTTTAGGTTTAGTTTTGGTAGTTTTTAGAGTTAGTTTGGTGTGTTTTTGGATAAGTTTGCATATTTTGTGAAAAGTATGGAAGCTACTCTGTTTTGTGTCTTTTTGTAGGTTTTGAGCAGGAAAGAGCACTTTTGGAGATGAATTGGAGTGCTATGGTGGAGGTCGGAAGAATATGAAGATAAAGAGGTTGAAGTTCAAGCTGTTAAGTGAAGAAGAGTTGAAGAAGCAAATCTCAGGCTCGTTAACGAGGCATAAAGATAGAATTTTTGGATGGATTTTGTGATTCCTACCGACCCTGTGCGGAAGTCGTTATTGATGATTCCGTGTAGGTAGAGGTTTTAAGTGATTTTAGAGTTTTTAATGATTTTTAGGGTTGTTATATCTTCTATCTTATATCTTGTTATCTTTTTAGAGTTAGTTTCTATCTTTTAGGGTTTTTAATAGATAGCTTTATTAGTATAAATACCCTTCTTTCTAGCCTAGAAGGGGAGGACGATTTTATTTCTTCTAGGAAAACCGATTGAGGAGTCGAGTGGGAGGATTGCGAGCCAAGGTCGATCGAGAGAGAGAAGTTGGGTCGTTAGTCAGGTTTTTTCTACTCGGTGTTGTTTTGTTTTCGGTTTCTTCTGAAGTTTGTAAGACGATAGTTTTCTTATTAATTTCAAGTAAGTTTGTTTTTGTTTTCAATGTTTTCTTTTGTTGAAGTTGTTTGTTTTATTAATATGAGTAGTGAGTAGTTTTCTTATCTAGGGTCGGGGTTGAAACCCGACATAGTTATGCATGTTTGATGAGTGAGATGATGTTTTGAATGCCTTTTATCTATTTTTAGATTGCTTGTTGTGCTTAAGCTTAGACGATAGTCGAAGTAATTTGAGTTTGCAATTTGATCGAAAGAGAAAGTTGTCAACTTGAAGGTCGATATTGTTCGATTACGAAAGTTTCAAGCTTTGAATCCAAAACAAGTGATTGAGTGAATTAATTGATGAGAATTGATTGATTTGCTTGATAGTTAGCGAAAGTTGAGGAATTTATCTATTTAAAGGCATGATCTTTATCTTCTTATGAGTTTTTATGCATAGCTATGTTGTGGTAACCCTTGTCTTAGGTTTTTATTCTTATTAGAGTTTGCATTTGTTACATTCGTTATCGATCGAGTTACTTGCCTCGGTACCGAACCTGAGTTTAGGTCGTTAGTGTGAGTTCGTAGAGTCATCCAGGTTCGTTAACGACCCTGACAAAGTCGTTAACGAGGTTGGTCGTAGGTGTTTTGTGTTATTTTGCTTTGTTTTTAGTAGTTGATAGACAAACAACCGTGCTTCCCGTGGAACGATCCTGACTTCGCTATACTCAGCGGGGTCTTGACTTATAAATTTATTTGTTGTCAAGAAACCTTCCTCAACAGACATGTGAGTTCCCATACTATGGGAACTATTCTCTCCAGAGTTCCTTTGATAGGAACTTGCTATCATATATTCCTGTGTTCCTTTAGCGTTCTTGGAGATTTTTCATTAGACCTGGTGTTCCCTTGAAATACTTGAATGTAATATGTTAGTTCTTATATGACGTTTTTCATTATCAAAACTGGAGACAAGAGTCGTTGTTCGAATGTTTGGAACCAGAGTTCCCAACACTGTCCCAACACAAATAACACAATGATCTTTCTACCAAGAAAAATAATACAATGATCTAATTATTTATTATCTTTTTTTTAGTACCGGTTAGTTGGTCATTAGTATTACTCATATATACGTTTGAAAAAATAAAGAAATATTTTCTATTTTATATAGATCATCTCCAGCAGTAGATATTTCATTTACAAATTAAATAGAGAAATTTAATTCTTAAAAGTTAAAATGACTACCAAAAGCTTTGATTAATCATATTTGGAGCACCCGGAACCAAAAAAAATTCAAAGACAAATGTATAGGGTCGAGGGAATGTGCTAGTATTACAATCAACCATGTACGAAATTGTGTTAGATCGAGCTAGGTGACTCACAATCAAGAGACTAGAAAATAATTTGTGAAACTCAAAATTGGGAAATCTTTGTAATATCTGAGGACACCTACTTTTTTTAAAGATAGTTTTCTTACCATGAATGATATTATACATTCATTCAAAAAAAATTTGAAGACATATTTGTTTTTATTTATTAATGTGGAAGAAATGTATGCTTTCAATATCATCACTATCAATATAGTAGTGCTAAAGTTGAATAATTCTCTCTTACATGTTGTCCATCTAACTATAAACTAATAAAACTATGCAATATAGGAAAATAAAATTTGGCTAATTACTCTTTTCCCTTCTCATTTATTGATTATTACATAATCTAGAATATATTAATTTTTTTCATATATAAAATTGCTTAATCATATCTAATACTCCATCCATATAAGTCTACTTGTCTTTTTAGACTTAAAATCTTGTTTAAAAAAACTTGTCCTTTTACATATTTTGGACCTAACTTTTCCACTTTAACTCTTAAATTTAATGAAAAAGTAAAATGAAGTTGTTCCATTTTCAATGTATAAAGTAAATATTTAATTAAGGGCATTTTTGTCTAATTCAAAATTTTCTTAATATATGTGTCCGCCTCTAAAAAGACAATTAGACATATACGGAGGGCGTATCTTTTTAGAGTTGACTTGCATATTAAAGATACTAGTTATATCCGTCATGCCATGCACAACTATATGAATTTAATACTTAATATATTTAATGAATAATATTTTAATTTAATATAAAAATATAAATAACTTATTTATTAGAAAAAATATATAAAATTTTAAAATTACTTTCTTCTGAAACGGATCCAAAATCATTAAGGTGAGTCCACTATAATTGATGGCTTAATAATAATTTATTTATGAAATATATAAATAAAAATTATTTGAATTAGAATCATTGCATTTTAAAAATCTTTTACAAAAATATATAAAAAGGTAAAATAATATAAATTTTTATAATTATTTTTTGTGAAATTCAATTCCTTAAAAAATTAAATAAAAAAATATACTTGTTAAGAAACCATG
The DNA here is from genome assembly GCA_964016875.1 of Fallopia convolvulus. NCBI lineage: Eukaryota > Viridiplantae > Streptophyta > Magnoliopsida > Caryophyllales > Polygonaceae > Fallopia > Fallopia convolvulus. The sequence continues at coordinate 44,841,403 of OZ024733.1, forward strand.
AAAAAATATGAATAACGATTGAATTTTGTAAAGATAAAAAATCTTCTATATTTACATAAAAAAGTCAAAAAGAAAATTAAGGAAAATCTTTTACATAAATTAAGGAAAATCTTTTACATCAAATTTAGGAAAGTAACTAGTATGTATTCCCATACGTTGTACGGGTTTTTCTTAAATAAAATATTTTCAAATATATTTACTATCCGAGAAAAATAATTGTGTAAATACTTAAATATAAATTTTGAATAAATATTTAAAATCAATAAAATATATAAAAAAAATTATCTGAAACAATAATATTTTATTAGTATTACGAATTAAATTAATATCCAAAACATGATAATTTATTTAATTATGAAAATAGATAAGTAATAAGATAAAAACTTATCAATTTATTATATAGATGGGACCATTCAAAATAAACTTAATTATAGTGATATAAGATTGTACGTATATTACACTATCTTTATATTAAACTTAATTATCTAAACCTAGCATATGCATTCCATCTAAAAATAAAATAAATATCCTAATATCTTTATAATATATAGCATAAAAAATATCTTAATAATCTTCCTATTTATCATATCCAAAAATAAAAGAATATTTTTTTAAAATTAAGAATGAGATTTTCTATCCATTGATTATAGTGATAAGATTGTACATACATTACACTATCTTTATATTAAACTAAATTATTTTGCCAAAGATTGGTTTTAATAAAAGGGATGGATTGATCCAATCTAAAAGCGACATGTGCCGTTTAATAATTTTGTAACCTCCGCTTTAATATATAGTTATGATGATTATCTTGATATTGAAAGTTCTATTTTTTTTATCAAAATTTTATTTAAGATAAATCTTTTACATAAATAGATAAAAAGAGAAAGATAGAATAATTTTTTTATTATTTTTAATTAAATTTCGAATTTACAAACTATTTATTACATAAATAGATAGAAAAGAATTTCATTGAAAAGGCTAAATTAATATAAATAAAAATTAATTTTTAACGTGGTGGCTAAAGAAGGTACAATTTTAATCAAAAAGAAAATTAAAAAAAGATAATGTATTTTTTTTATTAAAATTCAATTTAGGCAAGTATCTAGATATTGAAAGTCCTATTTTATTATCAAAATTTTATTTAAGATAATTCTTTTATATAAATAGATACAAAGATAATGATAGAATACTTTTTATTCTTTTTAATTAAATTTCGAATTTAAGAACTATTTTTCACATAAATAGATAGAAAAGAATTTAATTGAAAAATCAAAATTAATATAAATAAAAATTAATTTTTAAATTTAAGGTGGAGCCAGAATCAACGTGGTGGCTCGAAAAAGTATAGCTTTAATATAGTTATAGATAGATATGAAGAAGGAATAAAAAGTGCATTGTTCCAATATCGGAGAATAAGCTGACATGCCTTGGCTTTATACTAGGCTTTATACTTTCTAATTTCAAATGTGGGATAATTCTCAACAGAACCTAATAAAAAAGCCGGAGAATTTTTTTCAAAATCTTCTTGTTTCGATGATGGCCGGGTTTGTGCAGTTTAACCACAAACTCAAAAAGTATAGTCCTCCCTCCGTACCCACCAAAACTAGTTGCCGAGTAATATCTACATAACACCTAAATTGACGGCTGACGACATTAATGCACACTGTAATTCTTCATTGCGCCTTTTATGGTTGTATGATACATTAAATAATATACAATACATATTCATGTTAGTTTAAAGACGCGTGGGCCAATTTATTGGAGTGTAGGTAGGTTCAACCTATACAAAATATCCGGCTAGAATTTTGAAGCTGATCATACCCTAAATCCATGAAAAATATATTGATGTGTTTAAAATATAATCTTACGAGTGAGTTGTGATTCAACTATATGAGAGTTATTATAATCACATGATCGACAATGTGCAAGTGTGCAACTATATTAGTTTGTCTTGTGTAAAGCAAGTATGAGCTTATACCTGCACATTATAAATTTTCAACTAGAAGGTGGGAGGAATTAATGCTAACCAGTTATGTCCAGTTGTCATTCAACGATTTTAAGTGATCGATGTACGGTGACTTAATAGAGTCGACAATTCAATGAAGTAACTGATATATGTAGAGTCCAAAATCTCTTTCCCATGAATGTACGTACGTAGTAAATATTGTATTATTTGAATTCATTACAAGGCCGATGTTTATACTGTATAAGACAATATTCATGATCAATACGAACCCGCCTACATTAGCTAGCAATATTTCTCTTCTTTTGTTAATTTTTTATTCACCTGATCTCAAACATATGATGATTTTCAATGAATTCTTCCACCGTTAATTCATATGATAGCTCCATAAATAGTATATAGCATAAAAAAAATACTATCAAAGTGCATGCATGGCATAAATTAATAATTGATAGCCGGGTACACTTTCAACCAATTGTGTGTGTTTTTTAGTTACAAATTTACAATGGTGGGTGGTAGCTAAGCTAGCAACTTAGAGGCAGATCGAGGCTCATTAATTCACCAAGTCTTCAACCACACAAATAAGAAGAAAAAAAAGGCAACTATTCTGACTACCCTAAACCCCTAACGAACTCGCATCGATCTTTAATTTAATTTGGTCTCTATATATAAAAGTTACATGTTACACATACATTCATAACATATTGTATAGAGAGCGTGCAACAATGTTGACAACTCAATTTATCAACATTCCTTCATCTAGCACGCTCACATTCTTGTTGTCAGCCTTAGTAGTAGTGTTGGTAAGCTCTAGCACGGAGGCTGAGGCGGCCCGTGCATTTTTCGTGTTCGGAGACTCGCTCGTGGACAGCGGAAATAACAACTACTTGGCCACCACCGCCAGAGCCGACTCCCCTCCTTATGGCATCGACTACCCCACGCACCGCCCCACTGGCCGCTTCTCCAATGGCCTCAACATCGCTGATATTATCAGTATGTTTTTATCATTAATTTAAGTGTGCAGTCTGTTTGACGTGATGTGTTGATTGGTTATAAGATACTTATTTGTGCTAATAATTAAGGCCTTGTTTTCTTTGACAAAACACTATGGTTTTCTTATAATTAATATGCTGATGAAATTATTAACAAAGGTCAACAAATTGGGGCTTCGGAGGCTCCATTGCCCTACTTGAACCCGGAGCTGAACGGAGAGAAGCTGCTCATCGGTGCCAATTTCGCGTCTGCTGGGATCGGAGTGCTCGATGACACCGGAGTTCAATTTGTGAGTACACAAGTTTTGAGTACTAAAGCAAAACTATATATGTATGTGCAATGTGTATGAACAAGCTAGGTTAGTTTACCATGTTTTACTCAATGCGCGCAGCTTAATATAATAAGAATCCGAAGGCAGTTTGAACTGTTTGAGGCATACCAAAGCAGATTGGCGGAGCTAATCGGCGCGGATCAAGCGAAGCAACGCGTCAACGGAGGGCTCTATCTTATAGTACTAGGCGGTAACGACTTCGTCAACAACTACTTCTTGCCTTTCTCCATGAGACCACGTCAATATTCTCTCCCTGATTATGCTAAATATGTCGTATCCGAGTACGAGAAGGTCCTCACGGTAATATATACTCTCAATCACGGTAAAATAATTAATATGTCTTTATATGATAAGTTCGGATTCACCTTTCAACCTAAATATTTTGCCAATGTTTAATTTTTTCAATTCCAACAGAGACTTTACGAATTGGGTGCGAGAAGGGTGATGGTGCCCGGAAGTGGACCGTTAGGGTGCGTCCCGTTCGAGCTGGCATCGAACGGGAACGGAGAGTGTGCCGAAGAGCCCCAAAAAGCCGCCGCCATTTACAACCCGTTGCTAGTTCAGATGGTACAACAACTCAACCAGAAGCTAGGCTCTGACGTTTTCATTGCTGCCAATAGTGGCAAGATGCAAAAGGATTTCATTAGCGACCCCCAAGCTTTTGGTACTACTCAATTCATCAGTAATTGATTTCATACATATATATATATATATATGTATATGATATCTTCTTGGTTAATTTACTCTTGCTAATTAATGTACCGTTTGAATATTTAAAACAGGATTTCAAACGGCTAAGGAAGCATGTTGCGGACAAGGTCCTAACAATGGGCTAGGACTTTGCAATCCGACCTCAAATTTATGCCCGGACAGGGACGCGTACGCGTTTTGGGATCCGTTTCATCCAACGGAGAAGGCGAACCATATTATAGTTGAGCAGATGATAACGGCTTCGACTGAGTACATGTACCCTATGAACCTCAGCACTATCATGGCATTGGATTCTAGGGTTTAGTTTGCAACCTAGCTTACCCTCCAAAACATGCTATAGAGAACATTGTGCCTCATCTATTTGAGCAACCCTCAATATGAGATTTATATGTATTCATATGTTGCTAATGCAACTTTGCATTATATTGATCTTGGTATTATTTATGACTATATGTATTGTAATCTCTATATTCACCTATATATGATTTCTTTGTCAGTAGAGATATACATGTATTTAAAACTTTTTTATGTTGAAAAAAGTTCATGTATTTAAAACTAAAAACTCTTGATTTGGATTAATTCATTTATCCTATAATTTATGTTGTACAGAAGATGAGGATGGTTCATGAATTAACTGTCATTTTGGTGTTGAAGAAAGCTGTTCTGTTTTCTTCAACTACTTAGCAGCTATCCATCTACCTAAAATTATACACCGCACTACATCTATTCATCTAACAAGCACCAGCCATTGGCCCATTGCAGCCAGATGAATCGCATATTTGAATATTAATTAATTGGGCCGGTCCAGCCCAGTATCCTGGATAAAATTCTTTCTAAACAAAATAGCATTAACTCCATTAAGTGGGTAAAAGAAAAGTATAAGTGAAAATTTATTTTGATTATTTATTTTATCATTCAATTGAGTCAAATTTTAAATGCAACTGGATTAATATGAATTGCAATTAGAAAGTACGTGAATGGAGCATCTCCAACCGAATTTCCATTTTCTTGAAAATGGTGGATTTGGAGAATTTAATGTGTGTTTGAAGTCCAACAATTTCTCCATCTATCTACCCTAGTACATTATAAAGCAGAAATCAAGTCTTCATAAAAATTTACGCCATGTGGCATAATCTAAATAAAATAATGGAAAAACTTTTTTCAACTTAAAAAACTAAATAATAATTCTAGAAAGCCTTCTTCATATTATACTCTAATAATTTTAAAAATCATAATTTATCTTAACCACTTTATAAAATAGATAAAGGATAGATACCATATTGTATGTGTAGATTGTTTCATATAGTATCACATACTAAAAAATAAAATAAAAAATAATATACACATACTTTTAAAAAAATAATTAAATAATAAACATTAAAATCCAAATCCAAATTAATAACATACATGGATCTTATCTATGGTAATCTTACAAGAATAGTACACATGGATGACTGAAATATATACTATGCTATGTCCAATTTGATGCTTGAAAAATGCTTTTGCTTTTACCCGTCTAGATCATTAATATTGATTAATGAGTACTTCTACCCGATGATCAATCTGATGTGTATTGGTATCGAGTTACATGGAGAAACGCAACTTTCTTACTGTTAGTTCGCTTCATAATTGGCTTTAATTTAATAACAATGATATGTTGTTTAATGCATTAAATTTTGTAAATTTTCTTAAACATTAATTTCCTTTATATAATATTCCTTTTTTATGTAAATTTCGTATGAAAAATATATAGATGGATTGAATTTTGAAAAATAATACATATATAATTTGCTCTATATTTCATTATGTAAAACAAGAATGCAAAATGTATTTATAGATATTTAATAATTTTTAATTTTAATTTCATAAAAATATTTATAATAATTAATATATTCAATAAATATATAATATTTATTTGTATAATATATAATATTTAATTTATTTATCCATGTTTTATCCATGTTAAATCAAAACTTATCTCTTGTATTTTACCTTTTTCATAAAAAAAATTCTTCATTTTGAACTAAATTTTTAGAACCGCATTTATACATATATTACTATTTTATGATAGATAATGCGATCTTCAAGCTGGGATATTCTTATGATAGATAAAAAAGAGACTTTTAACTTATATAAATATTTATTACCACATATATGTGTTTTTTAATATTTAAAAAATAAATGCATCAAGGTTTATGAAAAATTAATAATATCAATTTTTAATAATAAATTTTATAATAACTTGTATTATTATTTCTATATGAAAAAAATATAATATGGTAGATTAAAGGTTTTTTTATGAATTACATAATTTTATTATGATAGAATAAAATTATTAAAATATTAATTTGACTTGAATTGAATATTTTTCAATATTTTTTTTAGATATTAATATGCATAAAATAATTATTTTTTATAAAATATTTATTAAAATTATGTATTAGAGTTTTTATGTTTTACTTTGTAATATATATTATAATATTTTAACAAATAAATTTTATATTAATATCATAATATTGTATAATTTTTAGTAAGATTATCCTGTGAGTATCACAAGGATTCAACTAGTTTTTCTAAAATGAAGAGAGTCTCCAAAATATAACTAGAAATCTCTACATTTACGGAATTTTCCAAAAATATTTAGAGAATACATTAAATATATATGTAATCATGTCTTTTTCCAATTGGTTAAATTAAATTTTATAGCATTATATAAATAAAAATAATATTAATATAAATATGATTCTTAAAAATGGATAATTGTTGGATTTAGGGTATAAAATTTTTAGAGAATATGGGATTTTGTTCTACATTTTGAAAAAAATTATAGAAAATTTGTTGGAGATGCTCTTATGGTTTCAAAAAACCAATAATTTCGGTTAGCCTTTTATTTTTTTAAGGTTCATTAGAGCTTTTATTAGTTGGAACTTTCGATCTAGCTTGGTAGGAATAGTCCAATTATTACTTTCCACATTGGCACATTCAAATGAAAGAAGTTAAAGAATGTTGTATACTCGTATGCTAAGTATTTTGCATAAGTGCATAACGTAACAATTGTGATATGTTTTTAAAATAATATCCTTAATAATATGACAAGTCGATATAAAGGCCAATACGAGGCGCCCATGTCAGAGTTGACGAGCGCCCATGTTTTTTTAGTCGGTCGCCTCGACCGACGTGCATGTAATCGGTCGAGGTGACCAACTGTATAATTTTTTTTTAAATAGCATGCTATCTGCAATTGCAGATAGCATGTGGGCCCCCAATGTAGTAGGTCGAGGTGACCGACTACATTGATTTTTTTTAAACACGCTACCGCTAGAAGCGATAGTGTGTGGGGCCGAAAAAAGCCGTTGCTCTTTCGGCCCCAAAAGAGCCGTTCGGGCTCTTTGTTGAGGGCTATATAAAGCCCTCAACTCCTCCTTTCATGGTGCACAACTACCATCGGTAAAAAAAATTGCAATCGAGAGAAAAAAAAGTGTGAAAACGAGAAAAGGTTGGTCTTTCGGTTTAGGAAAATCTAAGAGCAAAAGCCGTTCAAAAACTTCACATGGGCAATCGTCGCAAATAGATTTGAATCAAGGGGCGAACGTTGAGGATATACAAGCTAATGTAGAGCAAGAGGAGGTACCGATCCAACCAACGGCTCCAAATACGTTTGAGTTTGACCTCACAAATTAAGAAGCCACGCCATTATTGGGGGGATTGATTTAGGTATGTAAATTAATAATTTACGTTTTGAATCATCAAGTTTAGTCGGATCATATATTATAATAATACTTTAGAATTATCTTAATTTTATTTGTTAGTATTTTAATTTAATTTATTATTCATATTAGAATTTTCTTAATTTGATTTCATAGTATTTTTATTTGATAAGTAATTATAGTATTTAATACATTATATATGATAGTGGTCATACATTATTTATGTAGAGACGCTTATAAACGATCCCCGATATATGGAGTGGTATACGTCTGGGGGTACAAACCCCCAACCACCACATGAGTTTACTGGATCACCGTTTCCACCTAACCCAACTATTCCGCCCACCCAATATACAACTCCCAACTATCAGAATTTGTGGGAGTCATCCACTTCCCAACACACTCCACACAGCACCAACCTAACCCCCACTAGGAATTTGTATACTGAATTCGATAATGCTTTCACTTCCCGGACCGACATACAGACTGGCCCACAGGGTGATACATGGATCCAAGATGCAAATTCTTTTACTTCCTTGAGTCCTTTTTTTCAAGATGAGAATCAGGCGGGGACATCTTATTCCCAACCTCCACCATCCCAACCTTATTTTCAAGCTGAGACTCATGTCGGGACTTCTTATTCCCAACCTCCACCATCCCATTCCCAACCTTATTTCCAAGCTCAGACTCATGTCGGGACTTCATATTCCCAACCTCCACCAGATCCTCCCAACACCCAAGATGGATATGGTGGCGGACCAATCGATACTAGTTTGTTGGTCAGTTACGACACGCATATAGCGAAGCTCATACGGGAAGATCAAACGGTAAGAACGTTTAATTAATTACCTTATATTTATGCATAAGTAATTATACTGAATAATTTTGGTAATAATGTTTCATCATAGTAGTAAACCCTTGAGAGTGCATACGCGAGGGAACATTAAGGATTGGAACGAAAAGTTGACGGCTCGGTCAGCGTGGGTCACATGTGCTCAGCGTAGCGGATTAATGCACCTACAACAATGGAGGTTCAAACAAACAGTTGAAGCATTGATTCAGGCTTTTGTCGAAAGATGGCATCCGGAAACAAACAGTTTTCATTTTCCTTGGGAAGAAATATCAATCACCCTCCATGATGTCCACTACATTTTGGGCCTATCGCTGAACGGGATGAAGGCTGTTTCGGCGTACTCCGAAGAACAATTAAAGCAGTTTATCAGTGATGCATACAACGTTAGTGCTCTTGAAATGAAGAGGTTAGTAACCAGAGGCAGCATAAACATCAAACGTTGGAAGGAGATCCTATTTAGCATGATACAAAATGGAGGAAACCCAAAGTTGATAGTGTCAGGATATTTGTGTGATCTGTTGGGAAGCACCTTGATAATGGACAGGACAGGTGATGGGGTACCCCTCAGATTGTTGCAGCTCGTGTTGAACCATGATCAGGTGATGGAGTATTCATGGTGTGTCGCTACACTTGCATGGCTACTCAGGTAACTCGGAATGGCGCCCCGAGCTGAAGGAGCGCAAATCGCAGGGTGCTCATATGTGTTACACGTGAGTGATGATACCCTGTTTTGTTTAAATTGCTAGTCCGATTTTATTTGAATCTACCATATTATCTATTTTGTAGAACTTCATTTGGAGGTACTTTACAGGACTCCAAGGTCACATCAATCACGATATCACACGATTACCAGGGGAGAATTTCATAGCAGATCATGGTCGAAACAAGGATCCTGTCTCAGTGCTCTACTATTGTCGCTACTTAGACAAGATAAAAGTTGAAGATGTAAGTAACCTCAAATTTAACTAACATTTTTATAGATTATATAACATAGAATTTTATCGACTTGCGTTTTTATATATTCTATAACATGAGAAATTTGTGTTTATGTGTAGGTCAATTGGATGCCATGGCGGGATTTTATCGACTTTTCCACTGGCGATCTTAGTTTGTCGAGGTATAGGGGTACCTTGACATGTCTCCACATCAAGGAGGCATATCATCCCGAGAGGTTGGCTCGTCAATTTGGTTGGCACCAGTCAATCCCTGAATTAGACGTTATCAAGCCAATCAGTTTCTGCCGACCAAAAAAATTGACGAATGTGCATGTGAAGTATGATGTGCAATACTCAGCAGATGATGATCGTTGGGAAGATCGATGGAACTCGTTAGTGCCTATGGGGGAAATTGCACCACACATGTACTCTATGGATGCCGAGTACGTGCAATGGCATATGGACACACACATCCTTTTTTGTTGCACACGTTCGCAGTTGAATTGGCAAACAACCCTCCGATGACGCAACCCGCGGTGGATATTTATGCGATACATGTATGATGACACTTGATTGATTTTCTCGTATTAGTAGAAAAACTTCAAATTGTAAAATAACAAATTTGTGTTGGTTTGACAACGGATGACACTGACGAAAGCGCTCACAAGAGAACTAGAAGGTCATAGGAATCCTGAAGTGGTCGACGGCACTCGCCGATTACAAACCATATGGTTTGGAGAGAGGCCTCCACCACCGATTCCGCCACGTGTAAGTGGTCGCCGTCTCTCCCCCTCCTTACAACCCGCACGCCACAGCGATGTAGGACATTATAGATAGTTTAATTTGTTGTAGTTGTAGTTGTGTAATGGTTACTTATCTTAGTTGGACATGTGTATTTCGGGGTACTTATGTTTGTGTTGGTTTTGTTACTTATATTTGTAGCTTAATTTTCCATAAACAATAATATTACACTAAACCATACAAACTAAACCATTCATACGAACGTACATAAACGATAATATTACACTAAACCATTTATACACTAAACCATTCATACGAACGTACATAAACCATGATATTAAACTAAACCATTCATACTCTACACCTGATAAGGACTAGATATCCGCCCATAAGGATGAGACAAATTTTCTGAAATCTGATACTGATTGAACGTATATAAACGGTCATGATATCGGGCTAGATATCCGCCCACTGATGGATGATGACACTCCCTCCACATTCTTAGCGGGGGGGGGGGGGGGCATCGGAGAATCACCGTGCATTGTAACCTACAATATTAAACACGCAATTATTAAGTGTCCTAAATAAAATACAAAATTTATCAATAATGAGGATATTGACTTAGCGGAACGTAGTGGTTCCCAAGGAAAGCAATACATGCAACCTTGTCCCAAAGAGGGCTCTGAACGCCCTCGTCTCCTGTGATCGGGAAACATGTGTGTGAAGTACCCCGGTCCAATGTGATCAGTGCACACTTAAATCTAGTAGCAAATACAACGCCCATCGAAGATGTCTCCATCCAGTACTCCACTGGACAAGACGGGTGCAACCAGTTGACTTTACAGATCAACTGATCAACCTGAGTGAAGCCCCAACCCTCCATCCTTGAATATATCTCGCGGTGGGTCCTCAGCTCCTGGGCAAGCTCCCGTCGCATACGCTGCCATCCATCATTCGCATTCCACCCCATCTGAGAAGAGAGCGCCCTATATCCACAATGACCGTCTCCTGGAACATCATGCGCAGCGACGATGTATGCCATCATGAAAGGAGGTACATGAGGTATGAGATATAATCCTCCAAAGTCGCTAGTGAGAGGGGGGCTTGGGTGGAATAAATCCCATTCCCGACGTGGGAGGCAAAACCGGGTCTGCATCTTCCTCAGTCTCGACATCTTCCTCTTGTTCATCAACTGCTGGGATCGATGTAAATGCTTGTCCTGGCATAGAACGAGCGCCTTTTACAGCCCTTTTGCGCTGGGAAGGTTGTTGTTGTAGATGCTCCAACCTAGGCAATCCTCTTGCCTGAACCTTCGATTTCTTCCTAGGTCTTCCCTTCTTCTTCTCGCAATCGAGTTCCTCCAATGTGTTGGCATCCTTGATCTTACGATAATCGCGGATCATCTTACGTTGCACGCGTTTGGGCATAGTGCCTACATTGTAGTCTTCTATCATCTTCACCCATTCAGCATCGTCATCTTCTATGCAATCATCCTCGGGCGATGTCGTCGGAAGGCCTTCACATACCAATTGCTTCCAAAAAGGATGGATCATTGAAAGCTCAATAGGCTTACATTGGGTGATACATTACTTGACTTGGTGAGGGCACGGGAGCCCACGGGCAGTTGTCCACCACTGATCGTCGCATACCGGACTATATCCACTATCTGGCCTAAGAGGGGTACTAATATGATCGAACAAATGACCTATACAACTGTTGGATACCTTCGTTGGGAGGAGAGAGAATACCATTCGAAGAGGTTCGGCCATGTGATAGATGGCAAGTGGAATAGTGGTGCGATCCATCTCCATCTGCCCACGTACGATCATAATCTGGATTCTGATCGCGTTGTGTATCTTCCTCCACAATAGTACTGAACCCTCCAACAAATGATCCCAAGTAATCCTTCAGCGTGGAGTGTTGTGACTCGACCCTACAAAAATTTGGAAATTAAAACCCAATTTTTTAAATTGGAATGAGTGGCAAAAGTAACTTATTTTTACCTATCTGTGGTCCTCGTAAAAAGGTTGAAGTGGTGGTCGGTGAATGCCCTCACAATCCGATCGCGCCAAGGGGTGAGCTAGGTATTCTGGAGATATGTAAATAAAATTGGCTCCACGGCTTCTTTCACCAATTGGAGTCGCGTCTCGTACTCCCACATGGTCGTCGAACAAAATAGCTCCCACGCTTTGTTCGCAAAAAAGTCTGCCGACTTATCCGAGAACCCATGTCCCAACGCGTATGCCCTACAGTTGCGTTGGATGTGCACCCAACAAAGCATATGTTTGGCTTTGGGAAATAAGATATCGACAGCATTCACCTCATCCATATCTCGATCGGTAAGTATGGCTTCTGGCTCTCTTCCAACCAGCTTATAGACCTCTCTCAATTGGAGTAACAGCCATTCGTAGTGGTCTTGAATCTCCCTTGTCATAAACGCAGAAGCAATACAGAAAGTCTTCCCGGTGCATGTAAATCCAACCATTTCGCACAAAGGCATGTTGTACCTACAATGTCAATTCAATGCGATTTAATGTGTGTACTTCAATCTACTACTACATCATAGGTAATAAAAAGACTTACATGTTTGTTTTGTACGTCGAGTCCATCACAACGACGTAAGGGAACAATTTCAGCAACTGGATCGACTTCGGATGGGCAAAGAAGACGTCTAGTACCTTACGGCTACCCTTCGCAGTTCGATAGTTGATATAGTATTGATTAGACTCTAAGAAATGAATCGCAAATTCGCTCACCCCCCTTCCGTTCATCTCCTTTTTAAACACTTCGTATTGAAAATCATACAACTGCTTCATTGATGTGGTCATATTTGGATACTTTTTCAATAGGAATGTCATGGATTGCCTAGGTTCTATATCTTCCAAATCCATATTTCTTGCGTCAATCATTTGCTCCTCAGTCAGTCGACCCGCAAACGGATAACCCTCTAGACTGGTGGAAAGGTCATGGTTGTGGTTACCACATTCCACCCTTAAGTGTCACTTCTTGGTCTTTCTGTCCCTCCAACCTATCAACTCGAAAGGGAAACCATTCTTTCTAGTACGAGGACGAGGTTTAAGCTCTTCAGCGACACCTAAATTCTTAACCATTTTACGCGGTATGCCTTTTTTTCCCGCTTTGTACTCACCACCAAATACACATCACAAACTAATCTTTGCAGGCCATGAGTTTTTGGTGGTGAGTACAATGTTTGACCCCCTCCCTTTCTCACGGGCCCACTTTATCATAGGATCTCGTTCCTCCCACTCACACTTATTTGCAAAATAACTAGAAAAATCTGGAAACTAAATACCCTATAATAATAAAAAACCAATTAGAATTTTTTATCTTAATTTCTAAACTTAATAAAATGACATTTACATACCTGATTTGATTCTAGATTATAAGCGGCGCTGTAATTGTGCTCAGTTGAAACCTCATATCCTCCATCGTCGTCATCAACGTACTCCTCGTTTAAATCAAATGGAGCCGGTGGTTGACTCTCCCACCATTAACGACTGCGTAAAATTATGAAATATTTAGGAAATAATATCGAATAATATAAATTTAACAGAAAAAACTTAATAAATTGCTTAAAAATAAGTAATTAACTTACATTAAATTTTGCAATCAACCAATTCGCCATTCCGATAAAATTTTGAAAGTGAATTTTTGTAGAGAAGAATGAAATGTATTTTTGGATATGAAAATGGGTTTGGGGTATGGGTTTAAATAGTGGGATGAAATCCACCCGTTCGGAAATAATTCCAACGGGTGGATAGTCGGTCGAAGGGACCGACTAGTCGGCCACCTCGGCCGACGTGTAGTCGGCCACCTCGACCGACTAAATTGCACTTTTCGTGGCCCAAGGCAGTCGGTCACCTCGACTGACTGGGGCGCTCGTAGCCCCTGACATGGGCCCTTCGATCAGGAAGATATAAATCAACATCTTGGGGAAAGGCCCATAATGAGTCCTAGTTGTAGGCTTGTAGTTTTTATGGGTCTTCCTCCAAGTTCGTCTAACCGATTATTTTTTGGTAGTTGTGATGTGTTGATTAAGCTTATTCGAAAATTTGTTTTTGTTGTTTCGTTGAAGTGATGATTCTAGCTTTCCGCACGGTGCTTATTCAATTCCGGCTTGAGATAATTTGAATTTTTTTCGAACATGGGCTCGTACATTTTTTTATTTCTCAAAATAGGATCACTAAAAAATTATTACCGGATATAGGCTGGATTTCTGGGTAGGAGTAAAATCGCCATTCTATACAGCGACTTTGATTGCAGTCACTTATTATTTTTTTTTGTTTAATTGACTACTGTATCACCGTTTTCTACATCAACCAATATTAATGTTACCTAGTTGATTAGTGTTACATATTTACATTATATATATTAACTTTTAAGTTAAAATTTGAAATCTCGTACATAGATTTGTCAAAATTTGACCCAACTCAAAAAATCGATCCGATCCACCTAAAGTTTTTTGGCTTGAAATCCAACCCGAGAATCAATGTGTCAAGAATAACCCGAACCCGGTCGACCCGAACAAACCTGAGTTGGTATTTTATTATTATTAAATATTATTAATCTACTATATATATAAAAACAATAAGGTTTGGAGCCTCCACATTGCGCCACGTCAGCTTTTTCCACATGTCGTTCTATTATTAATCCACATAGGATTTTGCCACATGTTATTTAATCCTCACTCCATAAAAATTTTATATTAATTATTTTTTCCACTTCATATTCCACATGGCAAATTTTTTCCACTTAATTAAAATTTATTTATTTCCCAAATTTAGATAATATCTTAATTTTTGGTAGGAGATAATATCTTAATTAAAAGAATTTAGCTAATGGTTGAATTTTTTCCTTATAAGCCAATATAATATGTATGCCTAATCTTTTTAACATTTTAGTTGTTTTTTCTCTCTCTTATATTAAAAGATAAATATACTCAATTACATATTTCAAAATCTCATCTCTTCCATATTTTCAAAATATATCTTTTTTAATTTTTTTTCTTCATATTTTATCTCTTTCTTTTAAATTAAACCTATTTATGAAATATGGAAAATGAGCAATGTAGATTATTTTATCTTAATAATCTATGTTTATTCTCAATTTTAAACTTAATAATCTAAATTTAATTTGTTTTATTTGATTTTAAAAAATAAAATAATTTTTATACATATTACGGACAACCAATTACTTACATTAAATTTTATATTATATTTTTATTTATTAATATCTTTTTTATAATATATCTAAAAAATATCGAGTCATAGTCGTGCATGACACGACGGGGACAACTAGTAATATAATATAATATTAATTATTTTAAGAAAGATAAAATAAAGATTAAAAAATTGACGATCGTGACCCATTTGATCAATCTGAACCTGTACCAAACCCGTAACAACCCAACCTAATCAAACTTGTAAATTTAGCGACCCGACGATCCAAGATCCGTTTTTACCCGAACCCGATTGACCCATACCTAAACCCGACCCATTTAACAGGTCTACTCATACATTACATATTATCAAATAATTTTTTTTATTACATAAAATCGATGTATTCACATGCAATATCATACTATCTAATTAATTAACATAATGCCGGTTGCAACACTAATTTTCTTATATACTACTAGTATACTACCCATTATTTAGTTGAATTGTATAATGTTTTTTGTCAACAACATGAATTGTACAGTGGGGAGTTGATGCAGCACTAATTTAATTTCTTATATACTACTAGTATACTACCCATTATTTAGTTGAATTGTATAATGGTTTTTGTCAACAACATGAATTGTACAGTGGGGAGTTGAAGTAATTAAGTGGGGTGGATTGGTTAGACAGACGGTGAAAGGTTTTAAATTTAATGAGGGTAAGTCGTTGTCTGAACCTGCGACTAACAATTACAAAGACTCTTCCTAAAACAGCGACTTTACTCCTAACCCACACATCCAGCCTATGTTTAGAAATATTTTCCTACCGAGCTTATTTTGAGATATAAAAAGTTTTACGAGCCTATACTGGAAAAAAATTCAGATAATTTCTATCACTGACTTCTGCCTGGGATTATGTTAATGCTTAGTCGAATGCACTTCCCTCAATCTGATCTTAATGGTAGCCTTGGGCTTTCCTTGTTGATTTTTGTGAAAGGTTGCCCTCACTTGGCATGTTTTTGACTCTCTTGCTCTTGGCACACAATAGTTTGTGCTGGTCCATTTGTTACGTCAATTGTTAGTGTACAAAAATTCGCCTTCTTCAAACTAGAACCTGCAAAATAATGGACACAAGGGGTAGAGACCCCCTAATCTAACCTGCAAAATAATGGACACAAGGGGTGGAGTCCCCCTAATCTACCTCCGATGCCTAAGTCAAAAGAGCAGTTTGTTGATTGAACCTCGAGATAAAGGTAAGACTTGCTTGTGAGCTCTGCGAATATGAGTATGCTTACCACCCATGGCGATCTCATGTATTTATAATGGTGGAAAGGGAGAGAGAATGCCGAAAATTCTATCTTTAGGGTCGGCCAAGATGCCTTGACACTCAAGCAAGCGATATCTTACCCCCCAATCCACGTGGAAATTCTATCTTTTAATTAAGATAGACTCCTCCATCATAAGGATAATAAAAGAGGTAATTTAATAAGGAAAATAATAAAGAAGGTTCAAGGAATACTTACAGAAAATACTTTTAATATTTAATTACCCGCTCACAACAACGTACACCTCTTTCCTCGCATATGTTGTCAATTAATTGTTAGGTTCGCGTGTGTTGTGACAACCTTGGTCTTTATGCTCTCAATTGGCACATATGGAGATTGAGGTGGGGTGAGCTTAGCTTTGGTGGTTGTCTCACCACACTCTAACTTGCCTACCTAGATCAAACTTTGAGAACATGGCTTTTGAGGGCTCGACTGAACATGGATTGACAAGAATACCTAGGTTTCCTCATTCTCAATTTGAGATGGATTCTATAGATGGGTTCAATACGATTCTGAGGCATCATTAAGGGTGGTTGTATTTGGATTTGGAGTGTGCGCATTTCCGCAGTTCGTGACATAGTTGACTTGGGCCATCCCTTCTTCGATGGCACTCATAGCTAGTTACCTTTTGCATGGTGGTCGGCTAGCCAAGATATCTCTGAAACTTGCTTTGGTGCTCTTGTTAGGAATGAGAGTTCTCCCTTTGCTAGGTGCGACGCTTTCTCAATTCCAATTTGACCATTCTCCTTCCTTTTATAGCTCAAGGCCATGAACCTCTATAATTCTTGGCTAACTATGTCTCCTTGTCTAGACTGTTGGAATTACTATGACTGCCTTGCTTCTCTTTGAGCAACTGCCTATCTTATCTTGGCATGCCCTGGGTCTTTTCTTAGCGCATTTAACCTATCGAATTCAATCCCTTATTTTGCCAGACCCCTTCTTGCAGTTGCCATTGTTACTATCTGTTGCATTTACAATTCGTACCGAATGCTAGCCGCTACAATGGAGATATGGTGGGTTTGACTCTTAGTGGACGTCTTCTTAACTCAACTTGCTTGACTAGTGGAAACCTAGGAACGTCTGAGTGATATCCTAGCCTCCTGATATGTTGGGTAAATTTAGTTGGTCGTTCTAACGACACCTCTCTGGTACCCCAAATATTTAGTATGGACCTCACAATTGACCTCTCAATGGAGTTAAGAGAGTTCCTTTGATTTTGGCACATATAGAATTTTAGTTTCATGAAATTTCTTAGGGAATTTACAACTACTCTTGTTTCTAGGATCTCTTACAGGCCTTGAGCTTCCCTAGTACTTAGATAGTTGGCCTCAGTTGTGAGAATCTTGTCGATCCTTTTTGAGAATTTTCTCCACCTTGACTTTTGATTTTGGTCAAGTGTGTCTTGTATTTTTCCTTTTAGTACTCAAATATGTGATTGCTATACGGACCAATAATACACTCTAATTGTTATTTACTACTCAAAACCAGCTACGTTACCATGATCAGTGCAATAAGTTTTTTATAATTCCATCAAGTTCATACGTGTTAGAAATATGATCTCATCCATTCAAGATGATCATGGAAGGGTTCTTTCTCATGCGAGTGAGAATAGAGACCATGTGGTGAAGCATTTCAAAGACATGCTAGGTTCTCCGAGATCCTGCCAACCTATTGACATATCAATTTTCAACAAGATTCTTATCTTGAGTAATGAAGACATAGTTGTGTTGGATGTTGTTGTCAAAAGAGATAGTATCAAGCAAGAATTTTGGGAAATTGGCAAGAATAAAGCACCAAGTTTGGACACATTCTGTGAAAGTCCGTGGGCCCAACAAGTAGATAAACTGGGGACGTGTCGGTACGGGCGCACACATACGTGGATGGGCCTATCACACAAGTCCATGTGGTTCCATCCTAAAACCAATTGGCAATAGGAGGAGTAACCCAAGGGTATATATGCTAGGCTTGATCTATTTGGATTTCAGATGTGGGATAGGTTATTATTCTCAACACGCCCCCTCAAGTGCAACTGGGATGGCCACTTGACACTTGGACAAGTAAGGGTAAATAACGGGCGGGTAGCAACTCGCTAAGCCCAACCCAAGACAGAAGAATAGATAACGGGCGGGTAGCAACTCGCTAAGCCCAACCCAAGACAGAAGAATAGATAACGGGCGGGTAGCAACTCGCTAAGCCCAACCTAAGGTAGGTAAAGGGGCCCAGTACCAAACCGCTCTGATACCATGTGAAAGTCCGTGGGCCCAACAAGTAGATAAACTGGGGATGTGTCGGTACGGGCACATACATGCTAGGCTTGATCTATTTGGATTTCAGACGTGGGATAGGTTATTATTCCCAACACATTCAATTCATTCTTCATTCAAAAAGCATGGCATATTATGGGTGACGAGTTCACAAACGTTGTTTTGGATTGTTTTAAGAGTGGAAGGCTTCTTAAAGAGGTCGAAAACACGATCATCATTTTGATTCCAAAAAAGGATAGGTCGACAGTTGACTATAATTCACAATTATAGACCCATTTTAGTAAAGTCGTATCTAAAGCGTTGGTTAAGAAGTTGCAAAATGTGCTTCCCTTTATCATTGTCCGCATTCAGGGAGCAGTTATCAAAGGGACTAGCATTAAGCACAAAATCGTTATGTGCCAAGAGATTGTCAAACGCTACTCCCGGAAGCATATACATAAGTCCAAGATGAGCTCTCAACATCGACTTAAAAAGTGTATGACTTAGTTGACTGGAATCTCCTCCATTAAGTGCTCCAAGGATTTGGTTTTCCTCTAAGCATGATTAACCTGATCAGAGAGTGCACTTCTAACTGCTACTTTATGGTGAATTTTAGAGGAGATCGAATTGCACTGTTTTTTAGGGGGGAGAGGCCTTCGATAAGGTTATATGTTGTCCTCATACCTCTTCATGTTGATTATGAAGTATTTGAACAGAATGTTGAGAAGAATGAGCAGGAAAAGGGCATTCAAGTTCCATCCAAATTGCACCAGACTTGGGATTACTAATTTATTCTTCGTTGATGATTTATCTGTCTTCTCTCATGGAGACTAGGGTTCAATTCAAGAAGTAATTAAAGAGCCCCTTTGATGAGTTTTGTGTAGTATCGATCGAACCTGAATATCAATCACAACAAATCCAAGATCTTTTGTGCAGATATATATATATATATGGATACTAAAATCGTGAATTAGTTGTCTAACATTGCAAACATGGAGGTTGGAGAACTCTCTGTTACTTACCTGAGAGTCTTGTTGTGTAGAAACAAAGCCAAAGGTAACAACTACAATCCGCTTATGTCAACGATCACATCCAAGGTAAACAACTAGGCTAGCTTCCAGAAACCTTTTCTACTCCGGTATACTTGAGATTGTGCATGAGGTGTTGTACAAAATTCTACAATTCTGGTGTAATGTATTTCTATTACCCAAAAAAGTGGTAAAAAAGATGGTAGGCCTATTGAGAAGCTACTTGTTCTCCGGTGGCAATGTGGGGCGTAAAAATCCTATTGCTTGGAAGGAAGCATGTTACCCTAAAGAAGAAGGAGGGAT
Source organism: Fallopia convolvulus (assembly GCA_964016875.1). Lineage (NCBI taxonomy): Eukaryota > Viridiplantae > Streptophyta > Magnoliopsida > Caryophyllales > Polygonaceae > Fallopia > Fallopia convolvulus. The sequence continues at coordinate 44,861,718 of OZ024733.1, forward strand.
AGGCTTGAAAGAGATTATGGTGTGGAACATGGCAAGTCTTGCTAAACTCATCTATGACTTGATCCTTGACTCGGGGTCGTCTATCTAGCATGCATGGGGTAATCAAGTGTTGTTGCGAGGCGCTTCGATTTGGAGTGTGAAGTGCAAAAACACCTTGAGCGCCACTTGGAGGATGGTCTTAAGCATCCATGATGACTTAGTGAGCACATTAGATAGGCGCCTAACGATCATTGTCTCTTGTCATGGAAGCTAGGTTTGATTGGCAGAGTGTCTATGCTGACTTTAGAAGCCATGCCTCCATTGTTGAATGGAACAATTGGATATGGGGCGAAATCAACACTCCCAAAATCTCCTTTACGTGTTGGATGATTATACATGAGGGACAAGTTGAAGAACATGGGTTGCATTCACGAGGACTCTTGTGTCTTATGCAATGTAATCATCGAGAAACTTGGGACCATCTTTGGTTCAGGTGTAGATATTCAAAGGAGGTGTTACGCGAGGTGCTTCTGTGGGCCAAAATTGGGAGACACTTAGGAGCATTGATGAGTGGACCACCACCATGGCTAGGATCTCAGGTAAACATAACTTTGCATTTAAATTTTGGATTGCTTACATAGGCTCAGTTATGAAAGATTTTCCAACGGGAAAGTGTGCTTCGGTTTATGCTAGAATAGGCATTAACTATGTTAGAAATAGCACAAAAGCTAGATACAATGGAGAAGAAAAATAGAGAAACCATAAAGTGGTTTAGGATAATTGGATTGAGAGAGCCTTATAATATTTAGAGATGCCTAAATCTTTTGTAACTTTTTACTATAAAATAAGTAAATCGATTTTTCTAACCTACGCCCCAAGGGCATAAGTTAAGCTCCTAAAAATAGCAATTATATATAAATTTGTACTTATTTTAGATTAATTCATTTTTTAAAAAGGGTTCACTAATTTGTTAATAAAATTTTAGTTTACTTCATTAGTATGCTTAACCTATAAGGGCATATGTTAGAAAAACCGTAATTAAATTACTCTTTCATTAAAAACAATCTTTCGATTGCAGTTTTATAAGAATCTTATCATTTATGTTGTTAATTAATTAGTCTTTGTTAGTTGTTACCCACCAGGGAAAGAATCTTTTTGTTTTACACTGTTACTGTAAGGCAAAATTTTCAAAAACACAATGATAAAACATATGATTGGTATTATATACAGACACAGTAGCATATGAATTGAATGCAAGCAACAAAATCTGCATGCAGATTGCAGAAGAAAACGATGTGTGCTTGCAAGTGTTTCAATAATTGCGAAATCATGGGGATCCATGAAACTAGCTCCCAAACAAAACCAGTTAACCAGCATCATGCATGTACAAAAAAAATTCTTATCTGTGCATAATATCTTAAATTTTTATGACTTCTTTTCCACGAATCCTAATAGAATAATAGAATCAAAAAATAATTTTATTTATAAATTATAAAAAAATCTGAGAAATATTTTAAAAAAAAACAATCAGGTAGCAATTACAAAAAGCCTATCCCGTCACTATTCTCAGATCTGACACCATTGTTTAAAGTGTTTCCACCCTCCTCAGATTCCCTTCCCACAATCTCATCTACCATTCTTCAATTTCCTAGCCTCTCTCAAAAGCCCCAAAAAAAGAAACCCTAAACCTCCTCCATTTTGTAAAGAAGATCATCATTGAATAAAAGCCGAATGTTTCAGGCTTTGTTCCAAATTTACCTTTGACTGCTTCGATTAATTACACCATTCAAACTTATAAATAGTTTTTGTCTATGAAAGTTGATAAATAGGCTTCATTTCGCATTCTCTTATACGGAGTATTATCTAAAGTTAATAGCATCTTACTACCTTTTTCTCATTTTGTCGTTCTTATAGCTTCATTATGATACCAAAATTCAATGCAGCTAACCTAAAAAATAAATTTGAAACGACATAAATGATCCATGCATGTCCAAAGCTATTTTCTCTCGACTTCACCAAAGCATATGAATAACTGGTAAAATACTACAGTACTAGTAACATTTATCTAAAGCTTCAACCAAAAAAAAAAAGATTAATATATGAAATAATTTATAACATCAAGTTATATATTATAAAAAGTAAAATCGACTGTGTTCAATTAATTAGACTAAGATATACTGTACAATAACAATTAATCATCGTGAAGAGTAACAAATCAACTGACTTATATATAAAGAACAGATATAAACAGTAATATCGTAATTCATTAACAAATTAACAACAAACAAATAACCCAAAACGATTCCCATAAACTCACCAATATTTTAATAAGAATATGACTAAAACATATTGCCTGAAAAACCTAATTAATATACTGAAAGCAACAAGGACAATAAACAAATTAAGTAACAATAACTAATTAAGATGATACCGACTTCTCTGATTGATAAGAACAAAATAATTAAACACTGTACTTTCATATATAAAACATAAATACGTATATTATTAATTAATTACCGTACCACGCATCTGATGATGATGATCGAGCTGATCGATCTTATATGTAATAACCGATCTCATCAACGAAAACAAAAAATTCATCTGAAATTAATTAACTCCCAATAATGCCTGATCACCAGTTTTCTTCGATTCAAGACCCCATCTAGCTAGTTGGATATGGGGTTGGGCCCACTGGGTACCTCATGTGCCTCGACCATGAACTCTCTTCCAGCTGGATCTTTCGTGGGCTCGGGCTTTCCGTGCCGGAAACCTGACACGGTGGTGAACGATGAAGAATCCGACGAAGCTAGGGTTTGAGTTGAGACGAGCAGCGGGTCATGGACACGTGGCGCTAGAAAGAGGAAGAGGAAGAACAAGGAGACGACGGAGAGGCGGAGATAGAGTGATTTTGGAGTGGTAGTAGTAGAAGAATAAGGTTTGTTGTACTTAGCCATGCAATTACACGAAGAATTGGACGGATTAAGATTGATTAACCGGCTCTTGTAGCACCCCCCAATAGCCCACAGGGGATCAATATCCATTAACCAGCTTCAAGCCTCTTATCTACTTTGAATGGGAAAAAAAAAACCAGACGCTCTCTTAGCTTGATGTGGAAAAAAAGGAGAAGGTTTAGAAGAAGGGAAAGAAATGGTGGGTTTTGAAATTTCAGTCACATTTGGTTTACATCAGAATAAAAAACAGCTTGTCTATATTGATATGGTGAGTTAAAATTACTTTTTTAGCCCTCGTCCAAAAAAGATTTCATGAATGATTAATTTGGAGAAAATGAGGGGCATTTAAGTCATATCTTGGAGATCTTAATGGTAGAGAATCACAATTTAGTTGATGGCCCAATATCAATAGCTACCTAGTAAGTAAATATATAAATAAGAAATAGAGGTATAAAGTAGGGATGTTGAAACATGCATGCATAAAAGAGGAACTGTAGATATCACTTACGTACATCATAGAGAAGGGGAAAAGAAAAGGAAGAAAAAGGTAGCTGGAATATGGTGGAAATTAATTGAGATGAGCACCTTTTTTACCCTAAATTTTCTTTGAATTTGGCTGGCTGCTTTCCCAAGAAAATCTTTGTTTGACTTGGAGAACCAAACACCATGAATTATGCTTGTTTGCTTCCTATATAGCTCCTTTACCTTGCTTTAATTTACATTATCACCAACATATATAATAGTATAGCACATTTATATAATGTATACTATTGCGGGTCCATACCCCATTCACACGTACGTATTCGATCTCCATTCATTAATTAATTGATCGCGTTGTCACGTTGACATATATGGAATACTAGCTTTTACTACATATATAGAATTTTAATTTTTCATTATTTTACACACGGTAGTTGATTGTCTAGTCAAACATTTGTATGTATCATATATGTACATGAAAAAGTTGCCCATATCTTCGGCGCTTCGTACATTTATCAACGAGTTCATATGTACTCCCTCCGTCCTCAAGAAATTGTCTTGTATATTTTTTTGGGTGTCTCGAAAAGTGTGTCCATCTTTTCAACTTTTTTTTTATATCAATTTTTTCTTCCAATATTACCCTTATTATATCTCATCTTTTACCCCTATTATCTAACAAAAAATCTACCCCTTTAAATACCTTCTAGTCTTTTTCTTTCTTTTTCTCTTTCTTCTAACTTTTACCCACCACAATCACACCATCTCCCCTCTCCTTATTGGCTACTTTTTCCTATCTATCAATTTCTTAACCAATGTGAAAATTGTCCTTTAGGACAATCTCTTGAGGACGGAGGGAGTATAACACATAAGAGGTTCACACGTCTGTCAGTGAGCTTGTTGGATCGTGAACGAGTTAGCAAGAGCTTGGGAACTGGCTGTTAAGCTGTTCCCAAGGCAGCGGAAGGAATAATATCGCAAGTAATTAAAACGCTGAAAGAACACAGTTCCTTATAGAGGAACCCCACTACAACCAACTAGTTGTATGGGTAAACCTCTACCTCCGCTTGGAGGATTTTGAATGACTTTCTTATTTTATTGCTTGTTCCTTAGTTACAATCAGCCAGGTTCAAACTTCTTTGTTCCTAAGAGTTCTACCTAACTCTAGCAACACTAATGAACCTTCTCAACTGAGTTCCTAAGCGAACTACTCAATTAAAACAAGAGAGTCAAAACCTTACACCTTACAATTCAGTTCCCTTGCTCTTGGGAACTTCACCTTCACCGTCGTCGAGATCAGACACTCGCCGCCGGGGACTTCTCTTCTTCTTTCTCTTTCTCTGTTGTGGGTATTTGTGAGTTCTGGGAGAAGTGCTCAATCCGAGCACTATTCATTTGGCTTTATACTCGAGTGAACTTGGGCTTCAATCGCATCTTTCATTTGTGTCCGAAATGCCCTTTGCTTGATGCCCAAGTTGTACTTTCTTCCCATGTGACTTCAATTTGAACTAGGTCAACTTCTTGAATTGATCGGACCGTTGGATCAATCGTGACAGTCTGCTCCTCAGACTGTGCCTTCATCCTGTCCAAGACAGGATCCCGTGATATGCGCTGATCGGTCCTTGTCCTCACATGTGAGTTCCCATATCGTGGGAACTGTCCTCTTCTGAGTTCCTTTGAGAGAAACTCTTCATCGTGTAAGCCTTTGTTCTCTGGTCATTCTTGGGAGTTCTCATTTCATGGGAATTTTTCTCTTTAGAGTTCCCTTGATGGGAACTTGATGAGGTATTTTTCGTGGTCGTTTATACCTATCAAAGAAATCTTAGCTTAACCAACTCAGTAGAGCGGTAAGTAAGAGTCGATCCCACATAGACTCGTGTATTAATGTTATTACTTGCGTGTCAAGTAACCAAAGGGGGTTTTCAGAATGATTATCTAAACTAATATGCAAGAATAAAACTAACTATGAATGCAAGGATGATTTAAATATATGAGAAACAAACGTGTTCAACTAGTTAAATTCATCATGATATTGATTCGTTGATCATCGATTCTTTTGATTCTCTTCTCATTGAATAATCTATTGTGGATAGTGATCCTACTAAGGATTAAAACCCAAACTTCATATATAGTTGATAGAACAACCAGTCTAACAACCCTAATTATTTAACAACCTAGAAGACCTTCTAGATTCAATTAAACAACAACATAACGATTCAAGTTATCAATAGAAACAAACACTTAGAGCAACCAGACATCTGAGTGAATTGTGAATTTATTCCCTACTTTAATCAACTTGTCCAACCGGTACTAAATTAATTAAAGTCTACTCTTGATCTAATTAACTCCAACCGGTAATTAATCAGATTCAGTTGTAAATTAACCTAGAAATTCTATTAGGTGATCAATCTAACAAAACCCTAGAATAATTCAGATTCAATTAAGCACAAGGAATAATTTCTATTCAAGTTTGTTGAGAATCAATCAAACCTCACAATTACATACAAATCATGACTTCAATAACTAGCCAAACACTAAAGAAATTAGCAATGCATAATTGAAATTAAAATCAAACTTACAAAGGTTTCAAAGTCTTCCTTGATAGAAAACCCTAGCCTCCAAAAGTTGATCAAAAAGTTATTTAAAATAAACTAACATAAGGTTTATATATGTCTTCCAAATAATCCTCAAAAGATCTATCTTTAAGCTATACTCGGATATGATATAACCCTAGGCCCAAAAGTCAAGCCCAAAAGTCGGCCCAAGATGTCCGCGTAAAACTCCAGAAAGCGCGGGTTGCACCTACAAATGCGCGGCCGCGCAATTTCTTCCCAACCCGCGCAATTAGCTTCGGTTCAGCATTCATGTGACACTTCAGAGGCTGTTTTGACCTACTTAGAGTTGGAATTTGGACTCGGAGTAAAAATATGAATTGTAACTCTTTGAATTAGCTTTCCATTGATACCAAATTGAGCCTCATCCGAGCACTATAGCTTCCAAAACAAGCATTGCAAGATAGAGGTGTCGAAACAAGTCTCCAATGCATAATCCAAAGTTAAGCGTTCATTTCCCACAAACTCTTGGGCCTTGGCTCTTCTAATCTTCACTTGTATCACTATAAGCTTCCTCAAACTTCACCATAGTCCTCTAAGATCCATCCCGTCCATGCTTGTTTACCTAAAGATCTGCAAAACCGAACAAAACAAGCGCAAAACCCGAATTTCCTAGAAAACCTAAAAACTTAAGAACTAGACTAAACTAAGCTAAAGCCATGCAAAATAAACATAAATATGCATCCTAAACACTACCTCAATGCAAGCTATCAAATTCCCCCATGCTTAACCCTTGCTTGTCCTCAAGCAAGTCATAAATCCAAATCACACCATAGAAATGCAATCACGCATCCATCTCAAATCAAACAAGCATTTCACATATAATTAAAAACCTAACCAAGACTTCCTAATATGCATCATCTCAAGCATAGAGCAAAGATCATTTATTCATTCTAGACCTCACCATGGTAAATGTGTTTGCACTCAAACTCTCAAGTGTTTAAGGGTATGTGTTTCGCTCAAAATCAACCATGAAAACTAGACTATCATATGCTTGCATCAGAGTTCTAAATCTCCACCGTTGGGGATCAAACACATAACAAAAATCAAGAGGTCTTTTTAAGGGTTGTACTGGGGCCAAGGTAAAGAGAAATTTGGAAGGGATCATATTTGGCATGTGGTGCTAAATCCGGGATAGAGAACTAGTCCTAAACCCAAACTTTACACTTTCTTTTTCTTACTTCTTCCAAACTCTTTCTTCTTCAACACCATACATTCACATTCAAACACTTTGCTTCTTTTTTTTTCTATTTTCTTCCTTTTGCCTCTTTTCAACTCTTTCTTTGCTACTAATGAAGACTAATAACATTTAAGCACTTTTTCTTTTGCTTATTTTGCAACAAACTTCATCTTCATTTTTTTCACTTTGAAACCAAGAGTTGTATTTCCTCTTTTTCCACCTTTTTCTCCAACTCCCCCATACTTACATCAAACTCACACAAAACACAATCAACCTAAAGTCCTAAATCCCGGATTATGGGTCAAGCTTATTAGGCTAGGAATCATTTTGTGGAGCTCATAAAAATAGGCTAAAAGCTCAAATAAGTGGGGTGTCAAAAACATGGATCTTGTAAGGTAGGAAGGGAAATAATAGGGTAATAAGAAACATTGCCTCAATCATTTTAATGTCATGCATTCAATCATATAAAGCAGCCTTGAAAAAGAGTCATAACGCAAGTTCTAGAGCTAGATAATCATGGTGATACACTCAAGAAATTTAGAGAACAAATATATCATGGAAGGCCAAAAATATCTCACAAGGCTAAGTTTTGTCTAGAACTTTATGAATCAAATACTCAAGCTAAATACATGCTCCATCCTATAGTCAAAGTAATCAATCAATGATCATGCTCATATCATATCAACTTCAGCAAATCATGCAAATCATGGGTTAGAATTTATACTTAACTTAGAAACACAAGAGGAATCAAACAATGGGGAAATAAGAACCTAAATGCAATATTTTTGTGATTTATGAAATTTTTCTTATTGTTTTCTTTCATTTTTTTAAAGATTTTAATCAATGCATGCAAAAATTTTAAATATGACCTAAACTAATGCAACTACATGTAATGCAAAAACAAGTAATTCCCTTCCCCCATGCTTAAAACATACTTTGTCCCCAAAGTATAGTAAAAAGTAAAGAGAAGAGAAATACTCACAAAAACTCTAGTGATCCGGGTAAGATGGTAATCCGACGTTGGTGGTGAAGGCTTCTTTGGGTTATCAATCTTCGGACCTAGGGTATCTAACACACACCAAAAACTGCCTAAAAAGCAAAAGATTAAACCGAAAAGGAAATCTACTCTAAACATTGGGTTGCCTCCCAAGAAGCGCTTATTTAACGTCATTAGCTTGACTCTTAGCATGATTTGACAAGATTAGACATTGTCAATGCCCTTAGCAACCTGTCAAATCCCTGTGCACACATCTCAAAAAGACATAAGTAACACAATGATAAATCAAAGATGTATAATATAGCTTTCAAAGACCGTTTTAATTTATCAAACATGTGTGCCCAGTTAGCATGAGATGGCAATTGCTCAAATAAATTCAGCACAAGTGGTGGCTTTATAAAATACTTACAGTATGGATCAAAGCACTTGTCAGCAATACCACTTTTATCCAAGATGAACTCCATATATTCTTCATCTTCCACCTTGTATTGTAGACTTGGTTCCTCTTCTTGTAACTCCATAAGCTCTTGATGTGAGAAGGTGGGGAAACTGAAGCATGGGATGTCAAGGCCTAACATAGGGCACACCATGACAGCGGGAGACTTAATAGATGTATCATGTTGTTTTTCTCCCCCATGGTTGTCTACTTCATCAGCAAAGAAGTCATCATGGTCAACAAATGAGTCTTCTTCCAAAACCACAAAACCCTCAAGCAATTTACTCCACATGGGTGAAGATGTCTCAGGCTCCCTAGGCTCTGTAAGAATCTCTATGCCAGCACAGACTTCCTTTGGCTCGGTGATAATCTGCTCAGCATGACTTATAGGTGTGAATTCATATTGGGCATCAAATTCATCTTCATAACTCACATCAAGTGTAGTAGATTGCTCCTCAACTTGAATCTGAGTGTCTGACTCATGATCGTTTGACTCCAATGTGATTCCACCACTCCTTTCACACAACTCAAAAGGACATGAGATTGTGGAATGAAAACTTGAAGAACATGACTCACAATGCTCCATGATTATAGCATCCGCCCTTTTTGAAATATCCATGATTATATCCTCAAGAGACTTATCAACCGGCTGGGGTGGTTGGGAAGATGACTCAACTAGAAAGCTTTGATGGCTCATAAAACATAAGAAATCCCAACATTCCTCAGGTCCCATAAATAAAAGCCTCTCATTGCTCATGTAGTCGGCCAACCCTCTTGTCTCAAAATTCATACCATGGATAACTCCCATGTTTACCTCTCTATCACTGTATCGTAATCCCCAAGCACCAAGTTCAAACACATGGTCTTGAAATCTTGAAAAATAGTCATGGAAGTGTTCATCCTGCAGCTGTCTACAATCGAACAAAGCCATAGATTAGTAGCACGGGTGTTATGAACCGTAAGATAGGTTCACAACACCAAGAATAGCACAAAAGTAAAAACACAAATAGCGACGAGTCCCCGGCAACGGCGCCAAATTTGATGAGGTATTTTTCGTGGTCGTTTATACCTATCAAAGAAATCTTAGCTTAACCAACTCAGTAGAGCGGTAAGTAAAAGTCGATCCCACAGAGACTCGTGTATTAATGTTATTACTTGCGTGCCAAGTAACCAAAGGGGGTTTTCAGAATGATTATCTAAACTAATATGCAAGAATAAAACTAACTATGAATGCAAGGATGATTTAAATATATGAGAAACAAACGTGTTCAACTAGTTAAATCCATCATGATATTGATTCGTTGATCATCGATTCTTTTGATTCTCTTCTCATTGAATAATCTATTGTGGATAGTGATCCTACTAAGGATTAAAACCCAAACTTCATATATAGTTGATAGAACAACCAGTCTAACAACCCTAATTATTTAACAACCTAGAAGACCTTCTAGATTCAATTAAACAACAACATAACGATTCAAGTTATCAATAGAAACAAACACTTAGAGCAACCAAACATCTGAGTGAATTGTGAATTTATTCCCTACTTTAATCAACTTGTCCAACCGGTACTAAATTAATTAAAGTCTACTCTTGATCTAATTAACTCCAACCGGTAATTAATCAGATTCAGTTGTAAATTAACCTAGAAATTCTATTAGGTAATCAATCTAACAAAACCCTAGAATAATTCAGATTCAATTAAGCACAAGGAATAATTTCTATTCAAGTTTGTTGAGAATCAATCAAACCTCACAATTACATACAAATCATGACTTCAATAACTAGCCAAACACTAAAGAAATTAGCAATGCATAATTGAAATTAAAATCAAACTTACAAAGGTTTCAAAGTCTTCCTTGATAGAAAACCCTAGCCTCCAAAAGTTGATCAAAAAGTTATTTAAAATAAACTAACATAAGGTTTATATATGTCTTCCAAATAATCCTCAAAAGATCTATCTTTAAGCTATACTCGGATATGATATAACCCTAGGCCCAAAAGTCAAGCCCAAAAGTCGGCCCAAGATGTCCGCGTAAAACTCCAGAAAGCGCGGGTTGCACCTACAAATGCGCGGCCGCGCAATTTCTTCCCAACCCGCGCAATTAGCTTCGGTTCAGCATTCATGTGACACTTCAGAGGTTGTTTTGACCTACTTAGAGTTGGAATTTGGACTCGGAGTAAAAATATGAATTGTAGCTCTTTGAATTAGCTTTCCATTGATACCAAATTGAGCCTCATCCGAGCACTATAGCTTCCAAAACAAGCATTGCAAGATAGAGGTGTCGAAACAAGTCTCCAATGCATAATCCAAAGTTAAGCGTTCATTTCCCACAAACTCTTGGGCCTTGGCTCTTCTAATCTTCACTTGTATCACTATAAGCTTCCTCAAACTTCACCATAGTCCTCTAAGATCCATCCCGTCCATGCTTGTTTACCTAAAGATCTGCAAAACCGAACAAAACAAGCGCAAAACCCGAATTTTCTAGAAAACCTAAAAACTTAAGAACTAGACTAAACTAAGCTAAAGCCATGCAAAATAAACATAAATATGCATCCTAAACACTACCTAAATTCAAGCTATCAGAACTCTTCATTGTGTGCTCCTGTGCTCTTTGGTCATTCGTAAAAGTTCTTTGCTCAACCTGTGTTCCTTAGAAATACTTGATCGAAGCACATTAGTTCCCTTATAGCGTTTGTCATTATCAAAACTCGGAGAACTGTATCGTTGTTCCGATGTTTAGAACCAGAGGTCCCAACATCGTTCCAACAATTTTCCCCTTTTTGATGATGACAAACCTATCACAAAAATCAGCAAGTATTTCAAAGCATGATATGCAAATGAGTTCCTACGCGTATTCCTAGGGAGCCACTTCTTGTGAATCACTGAGTTCGTACTTAGCTTTTTATGCAATTGTTCCCCCTTAGCTATAGCGTATTCTGTGATATCTTTTCAACTTAACTCATCTCGCATTTTTTGTCTTTCCCCCTTTTGACATCATCGAAAACAAGTAAACGCATAGATAAGGAAGGAAAAGAACACGCAATCATACTAAAACCATTCATTACTTAAGCAAAAACATGTACATAGGAACACACGAGAATATTTGTGGGAACATTGAGGCTAGGAAAAAGAAGGAAAAGATCATGGGCTTGGTGGGAACAGGGCATCACAAAGCTGTGTCAAGACTTGTACAAGCTTTTCCTGGCCTTTAGCAATTTGTTCTTGGTCCCTTGCCATCTTTTCTTGTTCCCTGGCTATCTTGTCGAGAGTGTTGGCAATGTGCACCAACACTTGAGTGTTCCAAGCCTGAGTGCCTTCACCAGATGGCAGCCTTTCTTGTTCCTCCACTGGCTCAGAGTGCCGCATTTTGTGGACCACAAAGATGTCCAGTTCCCTACCTATGGTGACCTCTTCCTTGGATGTGCCGTAGAGGCCCTCTCTGAGCAAGAGTTTCTTGATGAGGCCAGCATAAGGGAGGGAGTGGGATTTGGAAGCCATACACTTCTCCATGTGCCCCAGAATTATGCGAGGAAGATTTATGGGCTTTTTGAGGAGGAAGTGGTAGAGGATGATGGCATCAGGGATGTTGATGACAAGGCGCTTCTCCTGGCGAGGGATCACCATGTTGATGATGAATTGATGAGCCAACTTGGCTATGAGGGATAGGTGATGAGTAGAGGTGCCAGTGGTGGGAACACGGCCCTCGTAGATCGTGTTATAGATCACCTCGCTATTGAAGTCGCCCCAGCTCTTGGTGGGCAGTTCCTGGAGGCCCTGGACAGGGACCTGTAGTTGAAGGCGGATTGTAGATGTGGTGAAGATGAAGTCATCGCCTTCGAGGGAGAGAGTTCCCTTGGTGCCGTTGTCATGGACCACAAAATGGTTGTAGAATCGGCGCACCTGAGAGGGATCAATACTCACGACCTCACTACACATGTGGTCCCATCCTTGGGCTTTGATCAGGTCCCATAGTTGCCCTAGCCCTTCATCGACGAGCTGTCTTTCAGAGAGGATGAGTGGGGGAAGGAGCTTGCGATTTTCAAAGATATGGACTTTCTTGGGCACAGTTCCTTTCCCTTTCTTCTTGGAGTTCCCCCTAGAGACCGTAGTCTTTCCTTTTTGCTGAGGGGGGTCAGCCGCTTCGATCAGCAGTGGGCGGGTCCTTTCCTCTAGGACTTGTGCCGACACCACCATTTGTTGTTCAGGAGCAGGGATGCTGGCAAGCTTTTTGTAAGTGGGGGCCTCTTCTTCCTCTTCAGCGTCATCACTGGAGGTCCCTTCATCATTGGAGGAGGTCAGCCCTGTTTCCTCGTCTTCGTCTTCCTGACGACGACTGCTTGTTTCAGCACCGTCAGTTGGTGCTGGGTTCCCTTCTTCTTGGGCTTTGCCCCCTTGGTTTTCGGAAGGCCCTTTAAGTGCGCCTTCGAATTCTTCCTCGAGGGCCTTTAGTTGGGCTTCCTTTTCAGCAGTTCCCATCACGATGGGTGCATTGGCCTTCTGGCGAGCAAGGACTCCGATGGGGAGATTATCCTCGTCAAAGTCGAGGTCTATGGTTTTCTGGGCCGAAGAAGGTGGGGAAGGGAGTTTTAGTGTGGTGGGAGAAGAGGGAGGTAGAGGAGAATTTTGTGGAGTTGGGACCTTGGGAGTGGAAGGAGGAGGAGTAGGAGTACGAGCCTTGGGACTTGAGGTCCCAGAGGCAGATTTTGAAGTGATGGGGGATGTGGGAATGGGTGATGTGGGTGGGGGAACTCTGGGGAGGAAGAGGATGGAGGAGGGTTAGTAGTTCCCTCAACCATGGGAACAGGGGAGGAAGAGATTATCGTGGAGTCCCTGGGACCTGATGTCTCAGGGATTGATTGGGGACGAGGGAGAAAGAGCTTCTCGACCTCGGATGGGTGAACGACGGCATAGGCGTCGGGTTTGGACAGATTAAGGACCTCCTCCATGTTGAGGAGGGATTTTTTCTTTGGAATGGGAAGAGATAGGGATGAAGAAGTGGAGATTTATGAGTGTTTGCGTTTGGAGGAGTTGTGTTTGGATTTTGAGGAGTGGTGTTTGGATTTGGAGGGATCTTTGGAAGAGTGTTTGTGTTTGGATTGTTTGGGTTTTTCGTATTTGGAAGGGGGTTCGGATCCGAAACTGTCGACGATGCGAATCGCGGAGGAGGAAGGAGGTGGAAGAGTGGAGGTCGGCGGTGCTGGAGGTTGCGCCGCCGAAGGAGGAGGAAGAAAGGGACTTACATAATTGTAAAGTCCCTCGATGAGAACATCGCGAAGAGCTTCATTTTGCTCCTTCTCGACGTCCGCCATCATGGTGAGGAAAAGGGCTTTAGGGTTGTTTTGAATCCATGCCTTCATCTCGGCATAAGAATGGGCTGGAGCCATTGTGAATTTTCTGGGGAAGGAAAGAAGTTTGGAGCTTTTCTCGAAAGAGGGGGTGAGAGGGATGCGGAGAAGATGATTTGCAGAGGGTCAGAGATGAAGAAGTGCCCAAAAATAGCAAATGGTATTTTATGTGAGGAAGGGAGGCGAGGGTAAAAAAGGAAGTTGAGAAAGGCCTCGATAACCGTTGGCCAATAAGAGCGGAGAGCCGTTTCAACTTCTCGAGCACGCCTCTGACACGCGTCGTTTTCTTCCTGGGGAAGTCTTTTGATTTTTTGAATACTTGGCCCAAAACGCTGCAGAGGCTGACACAATTTCCCATTTCCCTAGTGACGGTTCATCTTTTCAGATCCAGTGTTCCCTTGCTTGTTAGCACCAGTTCCCATGATCTCTAGAAAGGTCATATTGAGTGGAGAGGTTAAGGGAACTCACACTCAATTTTCTTTGTGAGGCTGAGGAACTCAAAAGAGAACCAGACAATTGCAACTCGATTTTGGGATAAAGAGTTTGGCTCATGAGAAACGTTTGTCTGGTCCTTAGCTTAGGGTAGGTTTTATGATCAACCGTCATAGTGGCTTGTAGAGAGGGTTAAAGGGAACTCTGGTTGATCATTTTGGGCTAAAAGAGATAATGTTCCTCTATACATATCAAGCTCTAGACTAGTAATATGGCAAAATGAAAGCACTGAGTCCTACAGTTCCCTATCATGCATTTCTAGTTAGACTAATCAAGCATTGAGGGAGAGACAAACAGGGACTTGTTTAGTTTAGAGTTATCATCCCTAGAAGTATTCGAAAACGTTGGTAGGGACGTTTGTCTAAAGCTTTGGTGAGAATGTCCGCAATTTGCTCTTCCGTTCTACAGTGTTGCATAGAGATGTTCCCATTTTCAACATTGTCACGTAGAAAATGATGCCTAATGTCTATGTGCTTAGTCCTAGAATGATGCACATGATTTTTGGAAATGTTAATGGCACTAGTATTATTACAGAGTATAGGAACTGGGCCAAATGACATACCGTAATCCTGAAGTTGGGACTTGAGCCATAGTACTTGGGAACAGCATGATGCGGCAGCCACGTATTCTGCTTTAGCTGTGGAGAGTGCCACTGAATTTTGCTTCTTGGATCCCCATGAGACTAGGCATGACCCAAGGAACTGGGCCATTCCTGATGTGCTCTTTCGATCAACTAGGTGCCCAGCAAAATCTGCATCTGTATAAGCAATGAGCTCAAGGGAACTGTTCCTTGGATACCAGAGGCACAAGTTGTCGTTCCCTTTGAGGTACCTGAAAATCCTCTTCACCTCTTTTAGGTGTGATTCTTTGGGGTTAGCTTGAAAACGTGCACATAAGCACACTGAGAACATGATGTCAGGCCTACTAGCAATTAAGTATAGGAGAGAGCCAATCATACCTCTGAAGTTCCTTTGATCGACACTTACCCCTGTTTCATCGGCATTTAGCCTGGAGTTTGGTGAGATGGGAGTGTCGATGGGCCTTGAGTGGTCCATCCCATACTTGACTAGCATTTCTCTGATGTATTTTTGTTGATGAATCCTTGTTCCCTCTTTTGTCTGAGATATTTGGAGTCCTAGGAAGAACGTGAGTTTCCCTATGAGACTCATCTCAAACTCACTGCTCATGAGGTCCTTAAACTTCTCTACAAGAATTTCGTTAGTTGCTCCAAAAACAATGTCATCAACATAAACTTGAACAATCAAGATATTCTTAGTCTCTTTCTTAAGGAAAAGAGTTTTGTCTATGGAACCTCGAAGGTATCCATGAGACAGAAGGAACTGAGCAAACCTGTCATACCATGCTCGAGGAGCTTGTTTGAGTCCGTAGAGGGCCCTCTCCAGGAAGTAGACGTGGTTGGGTAGCTTCTCATCTTCGAATCCTGGGGATTGAGCTACGTATACTTCTTCTTTGAGATGCCCATTTAGAAATGTCGCCTTCACATCCATCTGGTATAGCTTGAATCCTTTGTGGGCTGCATAGGCTATGAGAAGGCGGATGGCCTCGATCCTTGCAACTGGTGCGAAGGTCTCGTCATAGTCGATTCCTTCTTCTTGTCTATAGCCTTGAGCAACCAGATGAGCCTTGTTCCTAGCTACGGCCCCAGTATCATCTAGCTTGTTCCGAAAGACCCATCGAGTTCCTATGATGTTCTTGTTTTTGGGCCTAGGAACTAGCTTCCACACCTTGTTCCTCTCAAATTGGTGTACTTCTTCTTGCATAGCTTGGATCCAATCTGGGTCCTTTAGAGCTTCTTTGATGCTTTTTGGTTCCACCATTGAAACAAAGGCATTAAAAGCACAAAAATTATTGAGAGAAGAGCGAGTTAGAACACCTTTTTCATATGAAGTGATGGTGTTGTCGATGGGGTGATCTCTCTTTTGGTGGTAGTTTCTTGTTAGAATGTGTGAGACGTCAACCTGTTCCCTTGACTCTTCTCCATCTGTGTCTTGAGTCTCCTCTTCCTCAGGAGAACAGTTATGTTCAGCTTCTTCGCTGGGACGTTCGTCAGGATTCTCTTCGGAGTTCCCTCGTTGTTCCCCCTGAACACTAGATTCTGGTGCATTTTCATTTTGGGGAACAAGAGAATTGGAGGCATCTTGTGGTTCTTCTGTTGAAGAGGGAACTTCAAAGGAGCTTTGATCTGTGGAGTTTTGATCTCCTTCGTTGTTCCTTGATTGTGGGGCATTGTTCCCACTTGGATAGTCTTCATCTTTCTTTCTTGGTTCATCCTCGTCGTCGTCTTCTTCTTGTCTGACCAGCTTGAACAGAGTTCCCTTTCCTTGAACCTCTGTTCCCATCTTTACAAATTTCTCGTCGAAGATGACGTGGATGCTTTCCTCTATCTTCTTGGTCCTCTTGTTATAGACCATGTACGCCTTGCTATGGGAAGAGTATCCCAGGAATATCCCTTCATCGCTCCTGGGATCAAATTTGCCAAGGTTGTCTTTCCCATTATTGTGGACGAAGCATTTGCATCCGAAGGTCCTTAGATGAGCGATATTTGGCTTTCTCCCTTTGATGAGCTCATAGGATGTCTTCTTGATCAAGGGTCTGATCATGGATCGATTCAAGATGTAAGTAGCTGTGGAGATAGCTTCAGCCCAAAAGTACTCTGGAACTCCACTTTCAAACAACATAGTTCTAGCCATGTCTTCCAAGGTCCTGTTCTTCCTTTCCACAACTCCATTTTGCTGAGGAGTGCGAGGGGCCGAGAAGTTATGAGAGATCCCATGTTTGTCACAGTATCTTAGGAACTGTGAGTTTTCAAACTCTATTCCATGATCAGATCTGAGAGCCTTGAGTTTGAGTCTCATGCTGACCTCCATTCTTGTGATTAGGACTTCGAATTCCTTGAAGGTATCTGATTTTGATCTCAAGAATAGCACCCATGTGAATCGTGAAAAATCATCGATTAAAACATACATGTACCTCTTTCCTCCATAGCTTTCGGTGTGCATAGGACCACAAAGATCCATATGAATTAGCTCTAAGGGCCTGGTCGTGCTCACCATCCTTTTGGGCTTGAAGGAGGTCCTTGTTTGCTTTCCTCGAACACAGGCTTCACACATCTTGACTCCTTCAAGGTTGATTCGTGGGAGACCGACGACGAGATCTTGTAGATAGAGCTTCAAGATTTGGTTCATACCTGCGTGTCCTAACCTTCGGTGCCAAAGTTCCGTTTCATCAAGGGAACTTGCCAGGCACAGTTTCTTTGGTGGCTCAAATTCTGTATCCACCACATAAATGTTATTGGACCTTCTTCCCTTTAGGATAATTTTGTTGGTCTTCTTGTTGATCACCAGACACTCTTTTGAATCAAAGGTGACAATGTTGTTCCCTTGATCACATATTTGAGACACACTTAAGAGATTGAAACCCAGATCTTTCACCAGGTTAACGTTTCTGATCTTGATTGATTTGTTTTGTAGCACTTCCCCTGTTCCTATAATCTCCCCTTTGTTTTTGTTTCCGAAGGACACATGACCTCCTTCGGCCTTCGTGTGGAGTGAGGTGAGGTTTTCTTTATTTCCGGTCATATGATTTGAACATCCACTGTCGATGACCCATGTGGTGTTCCCCCTCACTGCCACCTGCAAGAAAAGTTAGTTTTTGATGACCCAGGCAAGATGACTCTTGCCTGGTTCCTTACAAGGAAAGATGTTCTCGAACAACATGTAATCAGCAATATTAACGTCACAAGGATCCCTAGAGTTAAGGACAGAGTTCCTATGTGTGTTTCTACGGGTGGGAACTCTAGCAGGGTTGGATCTGTGATTTTGCCTTTTCCAGTATTCGTTGTTCTTTTGAGTTTGGGCCCTAGCTTTGGGACAGCTTTCCTTGTAGTGCCCATGAGCACCACAGTTCCAGCAGGTCTTGTAGTATTCTCCTAGGTAGTACTTAGGATGCGGTCTCTGTATCCTGTTCCTATCCATAGTTTCTTTGTTAACTACTCTAGACCCGTTCCCTTTGGCTATCTGGACATATAGCTTGTGTCCAGTGTTCCCAGTGTAGTATTCTACTTCTCCATTCACTCCACTTTCCAGAACACGTATTTTTTCTTCTAAGTGAGCATTTTTCCTTTTCTCGCACTGAAGTTCTAAGGCCCTACATTCATTAATCTCTTGTTCACTCAAGGAGGACTTCCCTTTATTAGGGCTCTCTGACTCATACCCTATGCCGTGTTTGGCTGGCACAAATTTGGTCTGGGAACAAGAAGCTTTAGGACTTTCAACCTTTTCACTTAGTTTTTGCAGAAAAATATTCTTGTCACTTTCTAGGGTCCTAATTTCATCCTCTAACTCTACAATGTGGGACACATAAGATTGAACCTTGTCCAATAGAGGCACACAGGTGGGACATGGCTCAAGACCAACTAACTCAGCATTAGTTTGTTCTGACTTTTCTAGCTTCCTTTGCAATTTAATGTTATCTTTGACAAGACTTGTGAGAATTTTAAGCAGTTCAGGTTTCTCATAATTTGACAAAGAAGCAAGAACGGATTCGGGGGTTACCTCACTGGGTTGTTCCCCAGTGGTTTCTTCTAAGGCCATGGCGCACATGTCAGGTTGAGCCCATGATTCAGGCTCCTCGTCTTCATCGTCACTCCATGTGGCTATGTAGGCCTTTTTTTCCTTTTCCTCGGTTGTCCGTTTCCTGAGGGCACTCCTTGGCAAAGTGTCCCTTCTTGTAACACTTGTAGCACGTTACATCCGAGAGGTCCTTTTCAGCATATTTTCTTTGGGAACTCTGTCCTTTTCCTGAGTTCCCATAATTCTTCTTGAACTTCCCTTTGTAGAAAGATCGAAGAGCTTTTGTTACAAGGACTAGCTCTTCATCCTCATCTTCTTCAGATTCTTCATAATGCTCTTGTACTGCCTTGATCACCTTTTCAAGTTTGAGAGCTATCCCCTGATGTGCTCGCTTTTGCTCCCTGTCATCTATCTTTCTCTTCTCATATCCCACCAGTTTTCCAAAAACATGGTGGAGCATAAGAGCTCTATTTTCGGGATTCTCTTTGAACATCGTTCTTTCATTTGTCCATTCTCCAGTCAACCCATTGAAGATTTGTTGGACCTTCATTTTGTCGGTGACTTCCTCTTTAGTGATCCCAAGGCCAGTCATCTTGGTGTAAAGTCCCTCAAAACGGGATTGGTAGCTATCAACGGATTCTCCTATCTCCATCTGGAAGGTGAAGAACTCCCTCCTTGCGTTCATCTGAAGATCTTCTCGGAGATCTGAGTTCCCAATGTGCATTTGCTGAATGGCTTCCCACACTTCCTTTGCCGTGTCTAGGTTTGCCACTCTGTCGCAGTCTTGCACCGACATGGCATTCTTGAGGTACTGGATGACTTTGAAGTTGGCCTCCATGCACTTGTACTCATTAGGTCCCCATTTTGAAAGGTCATTCTCAATCGCTGGATCAATTTTCAAGTTCCCTTTCTCTATGACGCACCAAGCTTGGTAGTCCTGGCTGCGCATCTAGTTCTTCATGTCGCGTTGCCAGACTTCGAATCTACCAATGATGAGCCTTGGTGGCTTGCTGTTGTTGTGACCGACTTGGGTGAGTTCGTGAGCCATGTTTGAAACCTGCGATGCTAACACAAATCTAGAGCAACCTGCTCTGATACCAATTGTTGGATCGTGAACGAGTTAGCAAGAGCTTGGGAACTGGCTGTTAAGCTGTTCCCAAGGCAACGGAAGGAATAATATCGCAAGTAATTAAAACGCTGAAAGAACACAGTTCCTTATAGAGGAACCCCACTACAACCAACTAGTTGTATAGGTAAACCTCTACCTCCGCTTGGAGGATTTTGAATGACTTTCTTATTTTATTGCTTGTTCCTTAGTTACAATCAGTCAGGTTCAAACTTCTTTGTTCCTAAGAGTTCTACCTAACTCTAGCAACACTAATGAACCTTCTCAACTGAGTTCCTAAGCGAACTACTCAATTAAAACAAGAGAGTCAAAACCTTACACCTTACAATTCAGTTCCCTTGCTCTTGGGAACTTCACCTTCACCGTCGTCGAGATCAGACACTCGCCGCCGGGGACTTCTCTTCTTCTTTCTCTTTCTCTGTTGTGGGTATTTGTGAGTTCTGGGAGAAGTGCTCAATCCGAGCACTATTCATTTGGCTTTATACTCGAGTGAACTTGGGCTTCAATCGCATCTTTCATTTGTGTCCGAAATGCCCTTTGCTTGATGCCCAAGTTGTACTTTCTTCCCATGTGACTTCAATTTGAACTAGGTCAACTTCTTGAATTGATCGGACCGTTGGATCAATCGTGACAGTCTGCTCCTCAGACTGTGCCTTCATCCTGTCCAAGACAGGATCCCGTGATATGCGCTGATCGGTCCTTGTCCTCACATGTGAGTTCCCATATCGTGGGAACTGTCCTCTTCTGAGTTCCTTTGAGAGAAACTCTTCATCGTGTAAGCCTTTGTTCTCTGGTCATTCCTGGGAGTTCTCATTTCATGGGAACTTTTCTCTTCAGAGTTCCCTTGATGGGAACTCTTCATTGTGCGCTCCTGTGCTCTTTGGTCATTCGTAAAAGTTCTTTGCTCAACCTGTGTTCCTTAGAAATACTTGATCGAAGCACATTAGTTCCCTTATAGCGTTTGTCATTATCGAAACTCGGAGAACTGTATCGTTGTTCCGATGTTTAGAACCAGAGGTCCCAACATCGTTCCAACAGAGCTCCTATAAACTGCTATAATATTATGTTAAAATTTGGTTGACCAATATAATTTGAAGAGTTCACATACATGTCCATACGCATATGTTAAGTCTGGTAGAGTTTTATCTTAATAAGTACCAATTAACAATAGAAAAAATAACTCAAAGACTCATATATCAGGTATTCATTTTTTTAAAAATTCCCGATGTACGTGGGAAAATCTATTTTCACAGTATCATTATATGCATATACTTCTTTTTTAACTATATATACGTGTAAAAATCCTTGGGCCAATACCTACGGAGGGGTGACCGTCCATGCACACAAACGTGATAGGCCTAATACATAAGTCCATAGGGTTCCATCTTAAAACCAATTGGTTATGACTTTGCTTAACAAAAAGCAATATTTTAAAAAAAAGTGTGTTTTTCACATTTTTCAAAACTAAAATATAACTAAATGCACATATATCAATGTGAAAAAGCATATTTTTCTCCAAAAATTACTTTTTATTAAGAAACTATAGCAAGACTATAGAAAGACCGTAGAAGTAACCCAAATGTATATGTATTAGGCTTGTTTTACTTTAAAATCGGATGTGGTCGGATACTACTTTATTCACACTACGGATGCATGTTTTGTATGTGTCAATTTAGTATGAACAATTATAGCTCAAACCATATGGGATTAATTGAAATATGCATGGATGTGTGTATATGATCAATTGCAAAGAGCTAGTTAACCATGATCAAATTAATGATTTGAATACTGCGTATATTATATTGTTTCCCCACTTAGCTGTTTTCTTTAGCCAAGTTTTCCCCGCTTAGCTTGGTCAAAGCTAAATTAGCTATACATGGAAAAGTCTCTCTCTGTGTTATCAGCATTAGTTGAGCTATATATGTCTGTTACAATTAGCTACCAGACTATATAAAGCTATGGCTAACTCTAACCAACTATCATGTATAGTTACTAATAAAAGAAACAGATCCAATATAATCTACGTAGCTTTATATAGTCTGGTTAGAGTATCACCAATATTCATGCCTAACCACACTAGTTAGCCTAAACTAAACTAATATATGTCTATAGATAGTCTAGCTTTTATTCCTTTGAATTGCATACTGTATATATTATAAATACCATTATACCAATAATTAGAGTTAAAATCAAATTTTTGGAAGAAAAATGGAAGTAAGAAAGAAATGCACCCACATTCGGCAGCGTGGCGTAGTCCGTAGATTGGATGGGGCAACTTGTGAAAGCAAGCAGAGACTGCACCACTGCAGTGTGCAGACTGGCCGAATCGTATGCTTCACGACTCGCGCGTGAGTCATGCATGGCATGGTGGGTGGGACCAACAGGCTCAATGGCCCATCACTCTCAACTTCAAAACCGTGTATGTTTTGGGGATTATGATTTATGAAACAAATAAAAAGATACAGTGAATAACTGAATACTGTGTTTGATACTTTGATTATATGACAAACCGATAAATGTTTCCACACGGAGTCAATCCAGTTGAAATCTAAAAACCCCATTGATATGTAGTTTATGTTTATTTAGGCTTCGTTCGGCTGACACTAGAGGGAGCTTTTTTTTCGCTTCATCTAGCGGAAATTGAACAAGTTCGTGAAGAGGAGCTTCTTCAATCCGCCCAATATTCCACTTCCCTACCTGTAAACGCTAACAATTCCGCTAGTGCCGAACGGTGCCTTAAACAATGTCGGTACACTGCTCTACACCCAATAGCAAAAGAAATTTGTTGATTTCCACGTGCCGTTTTGTTGTGATAAATAGAGTGACTTTTTAACTCGAAGCATTAAGATTTTTTTTTGATCTCTCGCTCGGTTCAATTAGCCGGGGTCAATCTACGTCCGAATCGGGTAATGCAGAGGCCCATTGCTGGGGGCGACCCTCCCAATTCAAGAAGCATTAAGATTATTAGGTGAGAAGAACTCCTAACGTAGAGTAGTAGGAGGTTTTTAATCGGGTAATGCAGAGGCCCATTGTTTGGATTTGTTCGTTATTGCTGGATTGTTTGCAAGAAAGGTCACCGATAAATATATTGTCACAAAGAAGGACTAGAGTGCCCAACACCGGCAGCTGCAAGCAGCTGGCGCAACCAAACGAGCTCAACAGTAGTGAAAGACAAGGCATGGTACTCAGCCGCAATACTTGATCGAGCAACCACGGTTTGTTTCCGACTAGACCAACTAATCAAATTGGAGCCGTGGTACACGGTAAAACCATGATGGGAGCGTAGATCGGAAGGGCCCGAGGCCCATCCCGCATTGAGTAGACAACAATATCAACCCGAGGAGAGGCTGAGATTAGAATACCATGAGCCAAAGTTCCTTTAATATAGCGGAGAATGTGCTTGACGTCACGCCAATGAGACTGAATAGGACGATGCATGAATTGACAAGCTCAGTTCACCGCATAAATAAGTTCGGCCCGAGTGATTATGGCATACTGCAGGGTACCCACGACTCGACGATATGTCATAAGATCATGAAAGGCAGAGTCCAGGACAATCGGTCTTCTAAAGGCGCCCGAATTAGCCAGAGAGGAGAGTGACTTAGCATGTAACATGTCACAACTGTCGAGCAGCTCACGTAGATATTTACATTGAGACAAATGCATGAGCATAGAGCTAAGATATTTTGCCTCCACGCCAAGAAAGAAAATGAGACATCCCAAGTCTTTAAGAGAAAATGTGCCATTGAGTTGTTGTATAATGGCCGTAAAATGAAGGATCGGACCCCGTAAGAATGATATCATCGACATAGACTAATAAATATGTAAGGGGGCCAGTGGTCCATCGTCGAACAAATAACGAAGTGTTCGAATGAAAGGACATGAATCCATGGTGAAGAAGATAGCTTTTGAGCTTGTTAAACCAAGTGCGTGGAGTCTGTTTTAAGTCATAAAGAGCTTTATGGATTTTACAAACATGATGCGGATAAGATTGATGCACAAACCCCTTGGGTTGTTCCATGTAGACATGTTCATGAAGACTGTCGTTGAGAAATGCGTGATTGATATCCAACCGACAGAGAGGCCAACCTTTTGACATAGTAAGAGACAAGATAAGGTGGATTGTGGTGAGTTTAACAACTGGACTGAAGGTGTCAAAGAAACCGACTCCTTCTTGGTGAAAACCTTTGGCAACTAGACGCGCTTTATAACGTTCAATAGAACCATCGGCCTTTTTCTTGATGCGATAGACTCATTTGTTCCCAACTATGTTGGCATGAGGAGGTTGAGGCACAAGGGTCCGTGTTTGATTTGCGAGAAGAGCATTGATTTCTTAATTCATGGCGGCCTGTCAAAGAGGATTTTTGTTGGCCATATCAAATGTAGATGGCTCTTTTTCACCTGAGATGTCAGAAGGGGTTGAGTGCTTTGAAGTGTACAAGACATGAGGCTTCAAATGTGTTGTCCGAGCCCTCCTTGTCATGCCATGAGTAGAGAGATTGGATGGGTGCAAATGAGATGACCCAAGTTGTAATGTGGGAATCGTTGGGGGAGGATCAACCGATTGGGACGTTGAACTCGAGTCATGAATCGACATTGGGGTGTTGGTGGAAGGGTTGGCCACTGGAGTTGAAGTTGAACTGAGAGAGTTAGGTATGGACGTGGAGTCGGGCTAGGGAGATTCATGGGAATTGGATGAGGAAGGGATTGGGTTAGGGTTTGCATGAGAGTTGGCGGATGTAAGAAGAGTGGAGATCAAAGGTAAGGGTGTATTTGGTGGAGAAGCAGGAGACAAATTGGGCAAATTTTTTTAATGAAAAGATGATTCATCAAATACCACATGGGAAGAGATGTAAGTACGTCCCGTATTGAGATCAAGGCAAAGATACCCTTTGTATTTGGAGGTGTACCCAATGAATATGCATGGAATGGAGCGATAGGAAAGTTTAGTGGATTAGAAGGGACGAAAGTATGGAAAAAAACATAAGCATCCGAATACCCGAAGACAATTGTAATTGGGATCCTTGTGATACAGGAGTTGATTAGGGAGATTTTTTATTAAGTAAAGTTGTAAAGGAGTGGTAGTGCGATTAGAGTTGTAAACCGCAACGTGAAAGGCATTTTCCCAGTGGCGGATCCAGGGGGCTTGAGGGGGCGGCCGCCCACCCTTCCCCCCGGGGAGCCAGCGAAATTAGTGAAGGAGGCCACCGGAAGAAAGACTTTAGCCCCCCCTCCGTTCAACTTTTAGATCTGTGAAGTCTGCAACAATGGAGGGAGAAAAGGGTGGGGAGAAGATGACATGACCCAATCTATTCTTTTGTTTTTTTTTTAATTTTCTAAAACATTGCCAAACCGACGTCGTTCAATTAAAGTGTAGCATCTTTTAATTCCTTTTTTTTCCCCAAAAAAATAAAAACACGAAAAATCTAAAATTAAAAATAAAATACTATTGAAGATTTGACGTTACAGTGTACGAGTGCTTCTTTGTGCAGCTTTCCCAAGTCCGAAATTGACGCTTTGCCCAATTCAATTGAATTTTTTGATTATTTTTTTGGGTTTGAAATTTTTAACTGATTTGGGTTTTTTTTTTAGGGTTTAAAATTTCTTGAATTTCGGTTTTCCTTTTTTGGTTCGAATCTCTTGAATTTTTTTGGGCTTGAATTATTTTTTTAGGGTTTGAAAATTTTAACTGATTTTATTTGAAACTTTTGAATTGATTTTTTTATTGAATTTATTTTATTTAAGAGTTTTAGACTATTAGTTGAATTTATTATCTTATTGATTTGTTCTATTATAGTTGAATTGATCTTGTTTGATTCATAAGTATCCAAATTTTAAATAACGATGCCCTAAGGGCATAGGATAAGCATCTTATTTTAGAAAGATTTAGTATTTTTATTTATTTAGAGATTTAAATTTTTTTACGACGGATTTATTCGTTTCCATTTTAAGGTTTTAGTTTAAGTGCATAAGTTAGAAAGACAATTTAAATAATAGCAATGTCGATATGGCTTAACTTAGAAATCTCGATATGTTTTAGTTACATTAAGTAACATCATAACTTGATTAGGAAAGTTAATCTCGCCCCCCTTCGAAGATTTTCTGGGTCCGCCACTGCATTTTCCCAATATTCAAATGGAAGAGAGGCTTGCACAAGGAGAGCTAGGCCTTTTTCTTGGAGAATAAGATGTCGTTTTTTGATGACACCATTTTGTGAAGGTATGTCTGGGCAAGAAATGCGATGTAAAATTCCATTTTGTTGGAGATAGTTGGTTAAGGTCGTGAATTCACCTCCACCATCTGTTTGGAGTTGTTTGATGGACAAGTAGAATTGGGTTCGAATCATTGTATGGAAGAGTATAAAGGTGAGAAGTACTTGAGACTTTTGAGAAAGAAAGTAAATCCAACAAAATTTGGAATGATCATCCACAAATCGCATAAAATATTTATTCTCGTAGATAGAAGAGGTAGAGGCAAGACCCCATACATTGGCATAAACAATATCAAAACAAGACATACTTGGTTGATGAATTGAATTATTAGGTAAACGATGACTTTTCCCTAATTGACATGGTGGACAAACAAGAGAGACACTTTTATTTGAAACATGTAAATTAAATTGAAAGACTAAAATTTTAAGGACAATTGGGTTTGGATGAGCAAGAAGACGATGCCAGTCTTCAAGGGACACGAGATTGGCGACGAGATTGGAACGTGAAGAGGTTGGAAGTTGATATAGACCATGTTCAACGATGCCCTTCAAAATGACCCGAACTTGTAGATACTTCACAAGAAAAAAATAAGGATGAAACTCGATTAGTACATTATTATATATAATAAGAGAGCAGAGGCACTCAATAATTTTTTTGAAATATCAGGCACAACAAGAACAATTTTCAATTGTAATTTAGATGAGCCAAGAGAACTAGAACAAGTTGTATGACTAATTGGAATCGGTTTACCGTCACCAAGAGCAAGATGGTCAGTACCATCATAAGGGGAGTGAGGTGAGAGATTTCGCAAATTATCCGTGACATGGTGTGAGGCAGAGGAGTCAACATACCAAAGAGCTTCAAGTGATGATGGCACGGATTCACCTGATTTGGCTTGTTTTGAGTTCGGGCTAGTAGGTGGATTAAACGTGGTGTCAAAGCGTTTCCGACAATTCTTTGCGGGATGGCCTATACAATCACATATTTGACATATGGGTCGGTTCCCATAGTTGTAAGAAGAGTTGGACCCGTTGTTATTATTGTAGTTGGAAGGATGCTCAGATTGGGACGAGTCACGACCCCGTCCTCTACCATAGCCACGACCACGTCCACGGTTAGAATATTCACCACGTCCGCGGCCTCTGGATGAGAAGAACCGATCACCTCAAGTGGAGACAAACTTGGCATTTGGCGCACTAGAAGGAGGACTAGAAGGAGCGATAGTGGTTGAGAGTGCTTTTGATTCAGCATCCAGTTTCTCATCTTCTTGAAGGAGCAAACCCGTAAGTTCATCAACAGTGACTCCTTCTACCCGAATGTTGAGAGAAGTTTTGAAAGGGTCGTAGCTTACTAGCTTGCATCAAATCCTTGAAGAATACACGATATAATATCATTGTTTTGAGTGATATATCCACATTCAGCTAATGAGTCAACAATCGATCGTTTCTTCTCAATATACTCCATCATGGAAAGAGATCCCTTTGAAAGGGATTGCAATTGATTTTTCAGTTGCATCAGACGAGCTCTTTTCTGGGATTGGAACATCGAAGACAACATATTCCAACTCCAAAGTGGAAAATATGACAATTTTCTAGGAGAAGTAGTTACGATGATTGAGTTTGAGAGAGATCGTCGGAAATTTCAGTTGGTCAGTCTTGCCATTGTTGAGAAGTATGGAGTTGGAGTCAGTCATGGCCGAAGCAAGTCGGGAACGAGAAAGAGATGGGGCGAGGGAGAGGACGAATGTCGGTTGTGATTTTGTGGAAAAAAAACCTAAGCTCTTGATACCATATTAGGGTTTGATGAACAGTTGATTGATTTGTATTCATGAATGAGAGGTTACATAAATATGGTTGTATGTACTTGTGCCCCGAGTTACAAGATAACATAAGATAACAAATCTACATATAACGATATAAAAGATACATGAAGATTTTTCTATCCTTTTGGCAAGCTAATATTATTTTTATCTATTATGGTCAACTATTAGCTTACTTCACAAAAAATGAACCAGATGAATTTTCATTGACGAATCCATTGAAGAGTAACGAAATGGATACTACGATTGAAGAAACGTGATTTGGACAATTAAAGCTAATCTCCTATTCATCAAAGAACAATTAAAGATAATCAAATTAACAATTATGTATACAAAGAAGAACAACGGTTACAACACATACCATGTTACCAAATTTCTAAAACCTATTCTTCAAAGCACAATTACATATAGTCGAATGAACAATTGCAACACATACCTAATCTTTCTTTATTGGTCTATGAAAACTTCGGTCACTATAGCTACTTGTCTAAAAGCCATCTCCTATTCTTCGAAGAACAATTAAAGCTAATCGAATGAATAATTATGTATACAAAGAAAAACAATAGTTACAAGACATTCAACGTTACTGAATTTTTAAAACATATTATTCAAAGCACAATTACATATAGTCGAATGAACAATTATGTATAAAAAGAAGAAGAACAATTACAACACATACCTAATCTTAATTCTAACTCCAAATTTAACCCTAATTTTGCGATGCAATTTTCCAAATCACTTGCGATCCTAAAGGCATAATTTTTCCCAAAAAAATCGCCAGTTTGTAGAGGGAGACGAAAGTCATGCAAGTCGGAAGTTAAGAATGAACAAGTACGGGTAGATTTGTGGATGAATTTGAGTGATTTAAGATTTGAATCCTTTTAATTTGAAAGTAACAATATAATAGTTGACTTTAATTTGAGAATTTCTAACCGAGAGGACTAGAACTAGGGAGGAAATTGAAGCAAAATAAAGAAAGCAAAGCACAACGGAGGAATTGAGTTTGGGATAAAATATTTGAATCGAAATCGATTGATATTTTTAGATTTGTGAAGCTTGGACCTCAAAAAACTTTATTCTATGAATTTTGATTTAAGATAAAACTTTGAACAGTAATAATCTGATTGTATATATAATTTCAAAATATTCTATATTTGGTGATTTTAACTTCAAACTTTAATTTATTTTTTCACGCGATTTTTGTGGGTTAAAAAAGATAATCATATGAATAATTTGAGGGGATAAAGGATTTGTCGCATTCAAGGATTGCTTCACTTTCACTTGGATAGTGATGTTGATTAATAAAACATATATATTTTTACTTTAAAATACGTAAAAATAATTTAAATTTTACACAGTTCTTGGTAAATGAGCATTTTTTATTAAAAATGAATATATTATAAAATTTGACCGTTTTCAAACCACTAGAGTGATTCTGATCCCATCATATAATATATTAAAAATGTCAAGATCTCAATAAATTGTTTGTGGCTTTGGAAGTGGACGAATGGAGGTATCTTTCTAGGGACTCCACAACCTCCCAACCGCTCTGACTTTATTGTTGGCCAATCTGCCTCTTTTAGTTCAGCTTGGAGTGCAGAGAAGGAATTAGTGGCGAAGCCATACAAGTGAGATGGACTTTCCCCGGGGAGTCTTGGGTTTAACTCAACATTGATGGGGCCATCAATCAACAATTGGGCATGGCTTCTGTTGGTGGGGTGATGAGTACAGGTGTTGCATTAGTGACTTTGTGCATAACTTATGAGGGGAATCTTACAAGGTCTCCTCCTTGCATGTGATGGTGGTTTTAGACGAGTTGTGGTGGAAGCGGACTCTCAACTTGTCAATCAGCTCTTACAAACTTCGCTCAATAGAGCTCACCCACTCTCTAGCATGGTATCACATTGTCAAGGTTTCATCAGTAGGGACTGGATCATCCAATTTCATCATATTTATTGCGAATCCAATGAGGTTGTCGATGGTCTTGCTTCTTTGGGATTTTCTTTTTTGTTAGGGTTTCATGTTTTGTTTGATTGCTAGGCTCAATTATTTTCTTGTTGTTTGATGATGTTAGGGGTTTGTCTACTCATCAAATTGTTCCTAGTTAGCCTTCTTTAATAAACCTTCTTTAATAAACATGCATGTTTATTATACCTACAACAAATCGATTTTGAACACCAAAAAACCCAATTCGACGCCAAGTTGGTAGAACTGACTAATGGAAAAAAATGATCACTCAAAAGTGCAAGTACAGCCTGTCACCCAAATTCAAGATGACAACATTTTCACAACGCAGGTGAGTTTGTTCTGCACTCAACATGAAAGGTGTCTTAAGGATCTCATAACATCCCAACCCACCATTAGGCTATAGAAATCCCGTCAACTTGATGCCATAGTTGAGTTAATCGAGCGAGAGATCCGAGAGAATATCAAAATGATTGATGACATGTTTCTCAAACATCATGGGTTTCAAGGTCTTGTGAAGAGAAAGCCTTTAATTTCTATGCCAACTTTCATAAAGTTTACTGTATTAATGGAGATTTCAATCCGATATGCAGTCCATAGCACCACTCCGTATTATGGTTTTGTTAATACAACGTGTCCATTAACAAATACAAGTGTGTTGTGTTGAGAAAATTGTCATGTGCAAGTGGTTTAGAGCAACGTTAATTTGACACTTTATTGGTTTATCAATCAGCCATTCCTTGGCGCAACAAATACTTGGGCCTGGCCTGTTGCGAATCTCACTTCTCTTCTCCTTTCCCAAAACCAGAAACGCTTCTTTACTGCCCTCTCTAAAACTCTATTATTCCCCTCTCTACCGCCACAAACTCTCTGATTTTTCGTCTCTCTTCCTCAACCCAGAATTAAAGATGGTGAAGAGGAGCAAAAGTGAGTAAAGCGTTTCATCCCTGTTACGGAATTTGTTTATGACTTGTTTCATGATTTGATGATTTTTGTTTTCTAAAAATTGTAGAGAGTAAGAGTAAGCGGGTTTCCTTGAAGAAAAAGTACAAGATTATACGGAAGGTGAAGGACCACCACAAAAAGAAGGCCAAGGAAGCCAAGAAGCTCGGCATTAATAAGAAGAGCAAGGTTGAAAAGGATCGCGGTATTCCCAACGACTGGCCCTTCAAGGAACAGGCGCAACATGTTGTTGCCAAATCCAACACTGAAGCAGAATATCGGACTATTGCTTTCACTTCTACAGAGCTCATTTGGATTCAACAGTTATTGCTCGAATTACAGGCTCCTATGGTTCGTCCTCCTATTATTTTATGTGATAATTTGAGTTCTACTTATATGTCCGCTAATCCCGTTTTTCATCAACACTCCAAACATATCAAAATTGACTTCTATTTTGTTCGTGAGCAAGTGGAGGATGGTTCGTTGATTGTTCGTCATGTTCGGGCTTGTGATCAAACCACTGATATCTTCACTAATGAAAGTTTTGTTATAGCAACATTGAAATCTACTCCCTCCGTTACATAATATTTGTCATTCTAGCCTTCTTTTTTTGTTACAAAGTGTTTGTCATTTTAAACTTTTTGTCATCTACTTTACAATTATGCCCTTGTATTTATTGTTACTTTTTAATTAATGAGGAAAGACTTGTTAGTAGTAATATTGGAAAATAAAACAAAATAGAAGAATTAATAGGGTCACATATGTCAATTTACTACTTTTCTTAATAAGTGTGAAATGAGCTAAAATGACAAATACTTTGTAACGGAGGGAGTACTATATATATATAAAAGCAATAAGGTTTAGAGCCACCATATTGCACCATCTTTTACCACGTGTCATTCCTAAAATGCGTCATATCATATTTTGACACGTGTCATCTCCTCATTAATGCATAGAAAATATAAATAAATTGGTAGTTTTGGAAACAAATCTTATAATATCATTTAATATATTAGAAAGAATCAAAATTGTAATTTTGGAAGTTTCTAGCATATCTACTATATATATTAATTATTCTTTCCACTTCATATTCCACATGTCAAATTTTTTCCACTTAATTAAAATTTATTTTTATTTCCCAAGATAATATCTTAATTTTTGACGGGAGATTAACTAAAAAAATTTAACTAATGGTTGGATTTTTTTCCTTATAAGCCAATAAAATATATATGCTCAATCTCATCTCTTCCATATTTTCAAAATATATCTTTTTTGCTTTATTTTCTTCATATTTTATCTCCTTCTTTTAAATTAAACCTATTTATCAAGTATTGTCCAGGAAAATGAACAATGTAGATTATTTTATGTTAATAATGTTTATTCTCAATTTTAAACTTAATAATCTATATTTTATTTATTTATTTAAAAAAATAATTTTTATACATATTACGGGCAATAAATTACTTACAATAAATTTTATATTATATCTTTATTTATAAATATCTTTTTTATAGCATATCTAAAAAATATCGAGTCATAGTCGTGCAGGGCATGACGGGGACAATGAGTACACAGAAAACGTGATTGATGGATGTACAGAAGATATTTGTTCAATGAAAGTTTTTGTTATACTTATAATCTTGATTATATAGGATGCAAAGTGAAGAATATCCCTTTCCTCCAATTCCTTGGCCCAACAAATACTTGGGCGGGCCTGGCCTGTTGCGAATCTCACTTCTCTTCTCCTTTCCTAAAATCAGAAACGCTTCTTTACTCCTCTGAAACCCTATTATTCCCCCTCTACCGCCTAAAATCAGAAACGCTTCTTTCCGTCTCTCTTCCTCAACCCAGAATCCCTCTCTGAAACCCTATTATTCCCCTCCACCGCCTAAAATCAGAAACGCTTCTTTTCGTCTTTCTTCCTCAACCCAGAATTGAACTTCTTTCCGTCTTTCTTCCTCAACCCAGAATTGAAGATGGTGAAGAGGAGCAAGAGTGAGTAAAGCTTGCATTCCTGTTACGGAATTTGTTTATGACTTGTTTCATGATTTGATGATTTTTGTTTTCGGTTCATTGTAGAGAGTAAGAGTAAGCGGGTTTCCTTGAAGAAAAAGTACAAGATTATACGGAAGGTGAAGGAGCACCACAAAAAGAAGGCGAAGGAAGCCAAAAAGCTCGGCATTAATAAGAAGAGCAAGGTTGAAAAGGATCCCGGCATTCCCAACGACTGGCCCTTCAAGGAACAGGCGCTTAAGGATCTCGAAGCCAAACGCGCTCGCGTCATCGAAGAGCTCGAGCAGAAGAAAGTCGAACGCAAAGAGAGGGTAATTTTTCTGTTGATTTCAATTTCCTAGTACAATTCTTTTGCCCCCTATCACTTGTTGATTCTCTTGTGTTTTTAGTTGGTGGTTGAATCGGAATTTTTTTTTAGCAATTTAGGTTTTGTTCTCCTTCTGAAATAAACAGCTATCGGGTTCTTTGGTTGATTTAAGTCAGCTAACGTGTTTATGGGGAATTGGTGGGTAGGAATTTGCCACGTTTTGCTTAATTGATTCGTGCTTAATTGATTCGCCTGGCTCTTAGATGTGTTGTTTATTGTTGAATTGGTTGATTTACATGTGTTGTTATCAAATGTTTGAACAAGCCGGAGCTATTTATGTGCTGACAACATTTCGTCTATATCATGCTTTTGCACCTTAATGTTTTGTCACAATTTTGCTTTATCATTCTTGTCTTGTTTGTGTCTATATGTATATATGTTATCCAAGTAAAGCTTTACCTACAGTATTCACTATTCACTATCAGTTATATTTGTGAAAAATGTTTTTTTAAACCTTTTTCTCTTCATTCTACCAAAAATATAATTTTCTCTGTCGACTGATTATTGGATATAAACTCCTTCCATTTTAGGCCAAAAAGAGAAAGTTAGGGTTGTTGGGAAGTGATGATGTTCCCGTTGAAGATGAACAAGTAGGCGAAGGAAACATGGGTACTGGTGCTGATTTTAATGGAGTTGTTGGAACAAGTAGAGGTATATTTTGATTGAAGGTTCCAACTTGAGTGATTTCCTTACGTGTATGTATGAATTCAATGACATTGTTGAGTTGATTCTGAATGTACTTACATGGTCCTAAGGACCTAGCTTCGGATGACTTGGAAAGGACTTATTCACACGAGCTGATCAAATTCTTTCTGGTACTAATAATAAGGCTTTGAAATTAATGCAGATAATTCTGACAGGGCCTTTTACAAGGATCTGGTAAAAGTTATCGAGCTGTCTGATGTCATATTGGAAGTTTTAGATGCTCGAGATCCACTTGGAAGCCGCTGTGTTGACATGGAAAAGATGGTTACATCCAATCCTGACAAGAGACTTGTTTTAGTGTTGAACAAAATTGGTAAGTACTTGCTGCAAACCTCCACTGTGACCTATGAAACCTGTTTCTATTGAACAAGGATACTACTAGCATAAATTTAATAAAGGTAATCAAATTAAACAAGCTCAACTATGGGTTGCATTTATTTTTAACTGAGGTTAATAATCCTCCCCATAATAATGATGAAAAATACTATTTCCTTGTTGTTATGCTATCTTATGTTGATTAGAAAGTTTTAGAATGTTTGTAGAGAATACTAAAAGCCCCACTCCCTCATCCATTTCTGATGAGACTTATTTTTGTATTCCAGATCTTGTACCCCGTGAAGCTGTTGAAAAATGGCTCAAGTACCTCCGTGAAGAATTACCTTCTGTTGCCTTTAAGTGCAGCACTCAGCAACAGAGATCAAACTTGGGGTGGAAGTCTTCCAAGGCTGCCACCACAAGCAATATTCTGCAGACTAGTGATTGTCTTGGAGCTGAAACACTTATTAAGCTACTGAAAAACTACTCAAGGAGTCACGATGTATGCTATAATAATTTGACTTGTCAATACCATCTAGTATTTTCTAAACTCCCTTCAATATTATTGATAGTTAATGTTTTGACTTTTCTGTTTGCAGATCAAGAAGACAATCGCAGTGGGAATTGTAGGATTACCCAATGTTGGCAAGAGTAGCTTGATTAACAGTCTGAAGAGATCTCATGCTGTCAAAGCTGGTTCTACTCCAGGCTTGACAAGATCGATTCAGGAAGTGCAATTGGATAAAAATGTTAAATTGTTGGACTGCCCTGGTGTGGTTTTGCTTGCATCTGGGCAGAGTGATGCATCTGTTGCACTTAGAAACTGCAAAAGAATTGAGAAGCTAGAAGATCCTGTCACTCCAGGTAAATGTTCTTCTATAGGATGTTGCATCAGTTCTGCTTTTATGTCTTCCTCCACGCTGTCTAATGCAAGTGTATGTTGAGTTTTTCAGTCAAAGAAATTCTAAGACTTTGCCCACACAAAGTATTGGTGACTCTATATAAGATCCCCTTGTTCGATTCTGTTGATGACTTTCTTCAAAAGTTGGCTTCCGTTAGGGGAAGGCTGAAAAAGGGTGGTGTGGCTGATGTTGAGGCTGTTGCAAGAATAGTGTTGCATGATTGGAATGAGGGTATGTGTCACTCTTTTTGTATATCTTTCCTAGGCTCCTTGCTAAGCCTTTTGTTCACAAGTGTTAACTATTATTTCATCACTTCAGGTAAGATTCCATATTACACTATGCCTCCTTCCCGGAACCAAGGAAATCTCGTAGAGGAGACTAAAATTGTTACAGATCTCGGGGTGGAGTTCAATGTTGATGCAATCTATGGGAGTGAAACTGCATATATTGGAAACCTGACATCTATTGATGATTTTGAAACTGTTGAAGTTCCTCCAAATCCCCCTGTTCTTTTTGATGAGAAGATGCTTGAGGCTAGTTTACATTCCTATTTTCAATCACCACTATTTTTCTAGCTCTTAACTTAATAAGCGGCTTAGTTATTAACTTAACCATTTTGTGCTTTACAAACAGGGTGGAGCAAAGAAAGTATCTAAAAATGACGATGGTGAGGATGAGGAAATGGAATCCAAAGAAGAGGAGACTGGGAATGCAAATGCCAAATCAGTTGCGAGTAAGCAAAATGAGAAGCTATATGATGCTGAAGGCATGCTGAACACTAAAATTAAAAGAGCAGAGAAAAAGAAAAGGAAAAAGGCCAACAAGGTGGCTGCTTCGGAGGATGCCATGGAAGACGACAAAGACGGTGATGAGTATGATTTCAAGGTGGATTACCGGAAACCTTCTTCTATGAATGTTGATGGTGAAGTTGCAGGAATAAGCGCTAAGATTCCGATGGCAGGAGTTGAGTTTGATGATGAATGAGTTCAAAGATTTTGCTGTTGGCTCAGAAAGTGCTGGCTGCAGTGGGGGGTCATTTTGTTATGTTTACAATTTTGACAGTTTTTACGGTCTTGATTTCTGTAGTAACTTGGAAGTTTGAAGATTCTATAAAGCATGCTTTACTTACTATATAATTATCTTGACCTAACGCTCTGTTAACCTAATTGGATTTTTGGCACTAGAGCGGGTGCCATCAACAGCACCCTATAAAATAAATTGCTGAACTGTTAGCTTAATTGGATATTTTTGGGTACTAAAATTGTGAAGTTAAATAAAATGAGGTAAATAGCAGGCAACGGATTGTATGGTGCTATACGCTGGTGTAATATAACTTATTGTTAGCTTGGTATGTTCATAAGCAACATTAGTAATTAGACCTCGTTTGTTTTTATACTAGTAATTGGGTTAGAATAGTAATCATTTATACCTTAATATTGAGATGGGTATGAACTCTAATGTATTTGGCCGGTATGTGAATGACTCTAAACACTAGTATGGATTTAACTCATTTCTTATACCAGGGGTATAGAAATAAATAGGGTCTTAGTATGTTTATAAATATTATCAAAGGGGGATTTGGCTCAGGTGGTAAGCAACCTGCTCTACATTCTAGGGTTCACCCGCCAGTGCCAGGTGTGCGACTCGGGTCGAACTGGACGTAGCTAAAATGAAGCTTTGAGGGTCGAACTGGACGTAGCTAAAATGAAGCTTTGACAAACCAGTGGGCAACCCAAAAATGATGGTCCAATGAGACCTGGCGAACCAGAGCCCCACTAATGGATCCCCGAGTGGCACTGACCTGTTATCCGTCCACTGACAAGAGCGGAAAGTAGTCGCTGTGCTCTGTTAAACCAGACTGACGCGGTGCCCTCCGCTTTAGGAAACGGGTCACCCAAGCCTTCGCTCAAGTAACCCGGTTCAGCTCCCTTACTCGGAGAGAGCGGGCCACCATCACCTTGTTGTCCCCACTTGGGTTACAAGCCGACGCTACCGAGCTCGACGAAAATAAATCACAACTTGTGCATATATAAAGAGTACGTTGATCTCTGAGATTGTCGATGTGGGAAGTGTTTTTGCTGAACTTTCTATGGGTGGAAAGCTAGAGAAGGAAAGGAAAGGGGTGATCATTTTGGAAACTGAAAACTGAAAAGATTTAAGAATGATTTAATTTGGTTGGGATTCTACTGAATTATCCGCAATCAAGCAGCTCTTCTGGTAAGCTTCTTGTTTGGGATGGAGATTGGAGGTCAGAACTTTCATCGTCTTTTCACATGTTGTTCAGGTTTTGAGAGGAGAATGGTTCTTCAATGGGAGCACAGAACTAACAAATTCAGATCTGTTTCCATAAAATCTCTTAATTGATCTTCACTTTGATCTGTTCCTATGGATTTGCTTCTTGATTCACATCTGGACTTGTACACGCTTCATTGTGAGAATTCAAAGGCTGTGTAAGGAAGTGTGCAGAAACGAGTTCATAAAAGAGCTCAACTTCATTGTTTGGTGTTTCATGTTTGGGAGACAAAGCTATGGGAGGAACTGAGAAACTAGGAAATTGTGGATGACTTTTCGTGCAAAAATATATTCATTTTTACCTAGGTCATATGGGTTTTAAATATAAATTCTACAAGGGTAAATTTGATTGTAAATATAGGTTATGTAGTGACAGGTAGGCTAACTTGGACATGGAAATTTGAGTTGTTAACCCACCAAAAATAGTGACCAAATTTAGATTTAAAATTTCCACCTAAAAAAGTAGGGGTATTAAAACAAATTTGCTTCCCCTCGAAGCAAAATCAGCTTCCCCTAACTTTTGATCGTCGGTCGCTACTCGCCACCTATCGGAACAAACAATTACGCCAACCA
Organism: Fallopia convolvulus; assembly: GCA_964016875.1. Classification (NCBI taxonomy): domain Eukaryota; kingdom Viridiplantae; phylum Streptophyta; class Magnoliopsida; order Caryophyllales; family Polygonaceae; genus Fallopia; species Fallopia convolvulus. The sequence continues at coordinate 44,900,014 of OZ024733.1, forward strand.
ATAAATTCCGAAATTCTAAAAAGAAATTTAAAAAACAAAACAAAACGAGAGTGAAAGAAAAAAAAGCAAAAGAGGCTTAGAGAAACCCCCAAATCAAAAAGGCCATCGACACTTCCTTCTTTCCCGACCCCTGTCTGTGTACTCTGTTGGGGCGTCCTATCTCTCTCCCCTTCTCTCTCTGCAGTGAAGTGAAGAAGAGTGATTGGAGAAGGAGGAGATGGGGCAGCAATCGCTGATCTACAGCTTCGTCGCTCGGGGAACGGTGGTGTTAGCGGAGTACACGGACTTCACCGGCAACTTCACCAGCGTCGCCGTTCAGTGCCTCCAGAAGCTTCCTTCCTCTAGCAACAAGTTCACCTACACCTGCGACGGCCACACCTTCAACTATCTCGTCGATAATGGCTTCGGTAACCTAGAGTTTGTCCTTACTATCTTATTGGTTGTTGCGCGAATCCCTTATAGCGTGTTTAGATCGGTTTGTTCTTCGTTTTTCATTGTTTTTTTTATGTCTGTTGCTTTCGTGTCTGCTTGATCTACGATGTGGTGGCGGTTTGCCTTCAAATCCAAACTGATAGCAGTTCTTTCACCAGCGGAAAATTATGTGGAAATTATATAATTTTGTCTTTCTTTGTCCGATTTGATCCTGCCAAGTGGAAATGCTTTAAGTTTGCTCCGAACTAGTTCTGAAGGCATCTCACTTTGGATCTTAGTTTTGGTGATAACTTCATTAACTTGTTCATGGAACGACCAGGGTGCATGTAAATTTTTGTCTGATTCGGAGTTCCTTACGGAATCACTACCTTCTTTTACTAGTAGGACGTATGGATCGTACTTAATGCATTCATTCCCGGTTCTTTCTTCAAGAATCTTTACCATTTTTTTGCAGTGCGTGCTTACAGGGTTTGTTATGTATTTCTGAAATCTAACAAATGTCTTCCTTTAGCCATAATAGTTTTGAGTTTGCAGTCATCTTGCACATTTGATAATTCTATGGAAATTGCAAGTTGTAATGGATCTGCTATGCTTTCTTACTCCATTGAACAATTCGTTTTATCCATTGCTTTCCCCTCTCGAGTTACAATGTGTGAATTATGATGAAGATGATCTGTTTCTTGGTTTGATTGAGAGATTTGATTAGAAGACCACACAAGTACCACATTTGCATTAGCTTAACATACCTAGTCTATTTCTTTGAGTGTAGTAGGCGACTAGTTTCAGCTAATGGCCTTGATGGTGTTTACATAAAGATTATAAATTTATAATTATGAGTCCTACTCACTATACTTTAGATGACAAAAAGAAAAGAAATATCATAATGATGAAATTCAGTTAGTTTTGGGCTGGAAGCAACACAACCTTGACTGCTTTATACATCTTTTCAGTTCTTGTTGGAACATCTGATTGCAGAATTTCCACTCTCAATCATGTTGTGTTCTTTTTTGTCTCCCTTTGTTTACTCTTGATTAGCCTTTTGAACTAATTGTGCTCTTTCCCGGAAATTTGCAGTTTACTGTGTTGTTGCTGTGGAATCTCTTGGCAGGCAGGTTCCCATTGCTTTCCTTGAGCGAATTAAGGATGATTTTGCCAAGAGATACGAAGGAGGAAAGGCTGCAACAGCTGCTGCTCTCGGCCTCAGCAAGGATTTTGGGTAAGTCTATCGCTAAATTACTCTGTGCTTCTTTCTTGCCCATGAAAGGATGCTCATACAGTCTTCTTTCAACTGTTAGGCCTAAACTAAAGGAGCACATGCAATACTGTGTTGACCATCCAGAAGAAATCAGCAAGATTGCAAAGGTGAAGGCTCAGGTTTCTGAAGTTAAAGGAGTAATGATGGAAAACATTGAAAAGGTAACAATCAAGTCCATTGGTCTTACACTCTTACCAGTATCTTGGTTAAAATATTATCTTCTCCTGAATACGAAGATAAGACTTGAATACGAAGATAAGACTTGTTGATTCTTTGTATGTATTTTGTTAAACTATGTTATTTTTGCAGGTTCTTGACCGTGGTGAAAAGATCGAACTCTTGGTAGATAAAACAGAGACCCTTCACTCTCAGGTGAGCATGCATTTCTCCCCCTGAATGTTATATGGAACAGTTGTTAGTTTTCTTCTCCTACTGCTCGAGCTTCAGTATAATTGATTATGCTTACATGGCAGGCCCAAGATTTCAGATCACAGGGCACCCAGATGAGGAGGAAGATGTGGTTGCAAAACATGAAGATAAAGCTGATAGTTCTGGGCATCATAGTTGCCTTGATCCTCATCATAGTTCTCTCAGCCTGTGGCGGCTTTAAATGCGGTCACTGATCTTGAGATGTGTTTTGCTCTTTAAGAATCTTGGTTTTGTATTTTGCGGATGCAGCCCTTTTTCCCACGTTATATTGCCACATCTATATAGGTATTTTGTTAATGCTATTGCAAGACGGTGTGTATAGGTCGTATTTGATCTTTTTGTTTTTGTTTCGACATTAGCAGTTTATCACTACTTGAGTACGTGTTCATCCCTCTTCTTTATTATTATACCTGCAACTCTGCAAGGAATGCCAGATTGTTATGAGGTGTTTGAATTACCGGTCATTGCTCATTTTTTTATTGATGTTGCAAGACTTTCTAAAGTTTTCTGCAAGCGATTCCCATGAAATTATCCTAGGAAAAGTTTGATAAAAGATCACATTGAAATGGAAAAGAACAGTTGTAAGATAAAGGTGATTTTAATAATTAGTTGTATAATGTATCATGTATTCATGTTTAAGATTTAATGTTGAATTTTTTTCTAAAAGTCTCTAATTATACTTGTCGTACGTGACTCAAATTTTAAAATTATTTTTAGAGATATATTACAACCTCAACAATTGGCAAGCCACCAGTGAGTCCGATTGGACAGCAATGCTAGGAAAGCCCAGCTGAACCGCAAGACGGACTCAGCCGTTAAAGCCATACACGGCTTACACGCCCATACAAATCCCACATTTCAAAGCAAATCCCTCAAGGAATTGTCCTTTCGAATCACAAATGAGACCGGCCCCTCCAGCATTGCCCTTGGAGAAAGCATCGGTATTTAAGGTTACCCAGTTCCCAGGCTGTGCCAACCTACCTCTCCAATGTCCCAGCAACAGAAGGAGCACACACCGGATGAATAACCGCCTTCAATCTCCCCGCCGAAAACCAGTACTTGTCTGTGACAGAGCAAACAATATTCGACAGCCTCAGATGGTTATCCACACCTTCAAAGACCAATTTATTCCTTACTTTCCAAGCTTGCCAATTTGTGTTATTTTGTCTTGTGCTTTCATTTCTAATGTTCAGTTGTAAACCACTACCATACCACCACCTGAATGCAATGCAACTTCATGCAGGGTACATGAACATCAATACTATCCCTTCACCTTAAAATTCGAAATTGCAGAACTTTCTAAAGTTTTCTGCAAGCAATTCAAGATTGCAAGTGGAAAAGTTTGATAAGAGATCAAAGTCTAAAGGGAATAGAGCAGTTCTAAGTTTAAGGTGATATTATTCAGCAAAATTGTAATACCACAAAACACATGAAGAATGAGGTTATAAATTTCAGCAACAAAGAACATGGATTTTGTTGCTCCTCATATGTAATAAGCTTTCTGTTAGAAAAAAAAAAGCACAGCATAGAAACAAGAGAAGCCTGCCCAGTGCCCACATCCATTTACCATGCCACAGGGAAAGCTCCATGTCAAGTTCCTTTTAGCTGCTAAGCAAGGGGAAGAAAGATCACCCAAATACAATTAAAATTGTACAATGCACTATCAAAAGGGAGCATTACATGTAATCATTTACACTAATTAAAAAGCCTTTTGCTCATGCAATAATCAGGAATAAGGTTGGTAATGCACATAAGTTCTGTTGATAAACCACAACCTGTAGCTATTGAGCTCAAGACTACTACATACATCTCAAGAGTTAAGCTACAAATCAATGTAGTCTACATCATAATACATTCCATAACAAAACATAGCCAACATAGCATATATATATATATATATATAATACACAATTAAACACTTGAAGAATGACAATAGGGCAAATCAAATGTCAAGCTTACCCCAGCCAGATAATTATTCAATAAGAAAAGACCCAACCATTCCATCTTCTAAAACCTCTTTGTTCTTCTCATTCTCCACTTTGAAGAATGTCGGAAAGGGAAATGGTTGAGCAAAAGCTGATCACCTTATGAAAGCTATTCACAGGCAAAGGCAAAGGAGGAACCTTTCTCCAGCTACACCTATTAACACCATCCAAACTGCTTCTGATCTCACAAACGCAAGCCGGGTAGCACTTGTGATGCTCCTCATTGAACACATAGATCAAATTCCCTTGCCCCACACATTTCAGGCTTGCAAACCTATCATCTTCCTCCCTATCAAACAAGCAGTACAACAATTCCTGAGGCATAACAGCAATCTCACTGAACTCCATGGTTGATGAGTGAACCTTCCAGAGGATCACGGATGGGCCGTTGGGAGTGTTGCAGAGACCAGCAAGAATGAGCTGGTCTTGGCAGGCGATCAGGAAGGAGGAGAGTACCCCAGGAGGCCTGAGAGTCTGGACCTCGCTCCAAGAACGCTTGTTGAGATCGAAGGCTGAGACAAAGCATGAGTAGATGCCGAAGATGTAGAATTTACCTTTGAATAAGGCTGATGATAATGTGTGGGATGAATTCCCTGGTGTGAATGCAGCTGGGAGAGGAGGGCAGAGCTCCCATGTGTCTAATTTGGGGTCGTAGATCTCGACTGCTAATGGATCTTCGATGTCAACCAATCCACCGATGAACCTAATTAAGCAATCATCAATCGATCACTACTCAAATTCTCACAGCTCAAGAGGGAAATATATGCAAAATTCAACAAGATTCTCCATCAATACAAGCCGATAGTCAATAGAAGTACAAATTATCCAATCAACGTCTGAAATTCGAGAATTTCCTAATCAGATGTCAAATAAGCTCAGCGTCAATCACGATCCAGAGAAATTAGGTTTTGTACCTGACGCCGCCAACGATGATAAATCGGTGAGCTCCATCGCCATCAGCAAAGGCGCCGACAACGGGATTACACCGGGAGAATTTCAACGGAGCGGTGTACTTCCAGGAGCACTTGAGGATCGGGGAGAAGCAGAAGCTGGCGGTGAAGGAAGGCGTGGTGGAGAAGATTAATCCGCCGGAGCCGATGAAGGACTGCTCCTGGGAGAACGGAGTTGGGACGAGGGAAGGAGGGAGGCGGAGCCACTCGTGGGACTCGGGGTCGAAGGCGAAGCCCTGGTTGTTCTTAGGGAAGATGTTGTTGAGGCCGTAGAGGAAGAACCATGGCTTCTTGGCAGCGGAGACGCGGGAGGAGAAGGAGGCGGAGGAGGCGAGCGAGCGCCAGGGCTTGCAGGCGGCGGCGGCGAGGACGATGGAGCGGATCGGAAGGTGGTAGAGGATGAGCTCGGTGAGGTCTCCGCCGAGAGGCTCCCAGATTGAATGGGAGAGTGACTGGTGCGGGTCTGATAGGTCCAATTCCGTGGCAGCCATGGCAGGGGAAGAACTCAAGTTGCAGGAAATTGGGGGGAAATTGGCGTTTGGGAGGGAAGGAAATCTCAAGGAGGAATTCAGGGGTGTCAAACCGTCAATGTATTGGATTCCGCAAAAGAAACAAACAAATCACCATACAAGGGTACAAGTGGATCAAAGAATCGTTCAAAACAGTGGATCAAAGAAGTCAAATGGGGAAAAGAAATATCCCCTTGTCCAAAGATAGTAATTTTTAGGCCAATTGGTGACTAATAACATAAACTTTCATTCCATTGCTCTAAATAGTACGAATTTTGAAAAAAAATAAAAATAATCACAAACTTTCTGTAGGATGGTGTTTAATAGCACCGTTTTATTTTTAAATGGTATATCTCCAAAATAAGAAAATGACATGTCACATATATACTTAGTTGGCAAATTTAATTAATGACATGTCACATATATACTTAGTTGGCAAATTTAATTAATTAGTTGACAAATTTAATTAATGACTGGATAATAAATTAAGAAAAAAATTGGTAATTGAAATAAAAACCATAACTTTACCCATACACTAGGGTAAAGTTAGGGTTTTTTTTATCTAAACTAGAGTTTTAACCCCGTCTTTTGTATGGGACAAGTTTGTATTCTACGTTTATACTCCGTATAATTTAAATATTTTTTTGAAAATCAAAATATGTGATCAAACATACTAAATCGGAGTCAATTGCATTACATTATGAAATATCTAATTTAGTTTCTTTCATATAAGTATTTACATACTTATTATATTTCAATTTTGGTGGAAATTAATACAAAAATGGCACTGGATTTATATGACCAAAATGAATAAATTTACTAAATTTTTATTAATTAAATTTAGGATTAATATTAAATTGTCAAAATATAATTATTGGTAAAAAATTCTTATATTTGCTTGATCTTTTATTTTCAATTAATACGGGCATTTATGTTGCCAAAAAAATTATTTTATTAATAGAATTTTATAAATTAATGGGACATTTATGGAGACAAGAGAGAGAACTTATATGTTGTTAAGATTACCATTTTTTTCTTAATTTATTATCTAGTCATTAATTAAATTTGCCAACTAAGCATATATGTGACATGTCATTAATTAAATTTGCCAACTAAGCATATATGTGATATGTCATTTCTTATTTTGGAGATATACCATTTAAAAATATAACGGTGCTATTAAACACCACCACACAGAAAGTTCGTGATTATTTTTGTTTTTTTCAAAGTTCGTGCTATTTAGAGCAACGGAATGAAAGTTTGTGTTATTGGGCACCATTTGGCCTAATTTTTATTAATTTTCATAATTACTCCCTCCGTCCCATAAAGTTTGTCCAATATTTTTTTTGGGCGTTCCAAAAAGTTTGTCCATTTTTTTAACTTTCCTTTTATATCAAACTTTTTTTACAATATTACCCCTATCCAGTTTTACCTTTTACACACATTATCCAATAAAAAAATCTATCTCAATACTTTTTTTAGTCCTTTTCTTTCTTTTTCTCTTTCTTCCCATCACTATCACAATCTCTCCATTTCCTATTGGTTGTTTTTTTTATGTCTCCTTCCTTTTCTTAACTTGTGTGAAAGTTGTCCTTTTGGACAATCTTTGTGGGACGGAGGGAGTACTATCTATGTCCTAATAGGATAGAAAAACCGTATTTAAAATTATCACTTACTCCCTCCGATCGAATTTATATGTCGTTTGGGCTAAATACACACAAATTAAGTAAACATTTATTTCCCTCTAATCTACACATTTACCCACGGATAAATTCTGCAGAACAATAATTAATTGTGCCTTTAGTATACTTTGGAAACAATTACCATCAATGCATGCATCTTCATCCAATTTTTTTCATCCACGTGTAAAAAAAGAGTCTCAATATTTATGTATAGACATTGGAAATGAAAGCCCGGGGTATGAAAAAGTAGTAAAACCCTTGAACGACATCTAATTTCGATCATAAAATAAATGCCCAAACGACACATAATTTCGATTGGATGGAGTATTGTGTTTTCAAATTTTCATTTCATTTTTTTTTGATAAGGAAAGGAATTTGAAATACCAGACAAATCCCGATAGTTCAAGAGAACGAGATGGAACTCAGTAGCAGGATAGACCGACAACAAACGTCATCTAAAGGAAACCAAACAGAACCAATAAACCAAATTCAATTTACACAATAATTAATATAAGAAGGAGACATAAAAATGAATCAAATCATGTTAATCTTAAGGGCATTCCCAGTTTCCCACTGCTTGCTCATGTTAATTGGAAATTCTAAATTTAGAGAATAACTTATTTTTTTGTCCCAATAATTAGATATGGAACAGTTAATTGAATCGATGGTTTCAGTTTCCAAACTATCGGTTTCGTGTTTGGATTCGGCCAAACCTTAACTTAAACAATACCTCTACAGTCTAAAGGTTCAAGTTCGGGTCGGTTTGGGAATTAGTTCGTTCCGGTTTGACCTCAAAAAAAAAGGAAAAAAAAAAGGAACTGACGGTTACCCGATAAAACCTTAAATCGCCGATTTGTAGGTTTGGAGTTTGGCCAAACCTTAAATTATATTTTATTATGAATAAACGGACGATTTAGGTTTCGGTTCGATTCTAGTTCCAATTTGGGCCGGTCTGGTTTGATGGTTCAAACGTGAACCGTGCCATGTCTACCAACAACTTTCCTATCCAATTCTCTATAATGGAGAAGGTATCTTTCCTAAATTTAAGAAATTCTCTAATTTCAAATATGACCATTCATTTTTATTTTTAGTTTTTTTTAAAAAAATTAACATCTCTTTTTTGAGAGACATAAAATTATTTTAATCATAAGGGCATCTACAACGACTTCTTGTTGGAAATTATAAATTCAGAGAATAACTTATTTTTATGCCGCAAGAATTAGACATGGTATGATTAATCGAACATGCGGTTTCGAAGAATGAAAGCAGGCGGGAAATGAGGAGTGAAGATTGAAGAAGAGTGTAGGAGACTAGTAGTAAGAAACCCAATGGAATGGAAAACAGGAAAAGGGAAAGATGTGGAGAGTGGAGAAAATTAAGGGTTAAACACAGAGTGGAATGGTGGTTGAGACCGGTAGTTGACTTGTTCCATGCATATACATGCCATCACATGATCGATCGAGTTATTGTTTTTGTTTAACCACTCCCACCATATATAAAACCCGTAGATTACATCCATCCAAATAATACCTACTTTCTCCGATCCGTCTTTGTCGATGCTCATAAATCATAATGTTAGTGTATTTGTATGGATGTGTTGATACTACGTCAGTTTCTTTTAGTTAAGGACTTTTAATCACCTCATGCAACCGAGCCCTCGATCAAGTGCTGAGCCACAATTAACTACTCTCCATTCCCTCGAAGGAATATCTTACAAAACCTTATACCATATTCTATTATTACAAAAATCAATATAATCTAGCCTTCTCGGTCAAGTATGCTATTGCATCTTGGATTAAAAAAATTAACTCTTGATTGTAAATGGATATGGAAAATAAATCTTCCTCCCAAAATTAAAATTTCTTGTAAGAGGTTGCGTCAAATACTTTATCTACTACAAAAAGGTTAAATAAATAATTTAATAGAGTTCCCTCTAAAGTCTCAATTCCTTTTTTTGGTTGAAGGAGAAGTCTCAATTCCTTTTATGTAAATTACATGATGAAGATAAAGTATTTTTTTTACTTGTATGTAAAATTATTGTTAAATCAATGACTACTTTGAATAAGCAAAATGTTAATGTGTTTTGAATCTGTAATTGATCGATACCTACCAGGAGTTTGGGGCGCGTAGAGCCCTCGACATACCAAGTGTCTCATGGAGCATGGAGTTCGGGGGCAACGTCCCCATATACAAATGTATAGATGGGCCAAATTAGTAGCCAAGTTCTATAGCTATCCCAATTTCCTGTCTGATGAAGACATAAATGCACTACTAAAAACAACATTTTGTTTTCTCATTTTGGGTCTATCATAATCTGTTTGGATCTATGACATATAATCAGAATTGGGGTGTATAGAGTCTCTATATTTACTCTTAAAACGGTTAATAATTGTATTTTGAAATTTGATTTTTTTTTGCCTCCTAATAAAATTAGTTCTCCTTCCACTCATAAGCGTAGTCGTTGTTAAAACACATAAATTTGTATATTCTTATTATTGTTCTTGTTAAATCTTTTCATATCAGTAATAAAACATAATATTACTTAGCAAAACAATGAGCATTTTATCTATGATTCTACAAATATGTCCAACATTAAAATATAGTAATTTCTTTTGATAAAAAAAAATAGTAATTTTGAATTCGTTTGTATACTTTGGTGCCATTTGATGGGACTACGTATTCTCTTTTGAAATGCCACCATAGATTCAAAAAATTCAATCATACAAGACTGTCCAACAATAATAATTTTCAGCACAATTTTTTATTATTTTCAATTATATGTCCAAAATAATGTAGTCAGGCACAATTTTTTATTATTTTCAATTATAATGTCAATGGAGTATAAACTCATTGACATTAATATATATAAAATTTAGATGAGTATATATATAAGAATATTGACACGCAATATCTGCACGAAATTTTAAATTATTCATATGTTGCACAAAGTATGAAAAACATGCAATAGTGTTTAGTCAGGCACAATATTACGTTTAGATCGGTCGGTTATCTTCTAATGAAATGTGAATTGCGTTAGATAAAAAAAACGCATGTAGGTTTACATGCATTTATGTAATCAAAGACTCAGAAACTGCACTTCAACAATATTATCAACTAATATATACTTTCTAATTCTCCTTATTACATCGTCCAGAAACATATATTTGCATATGTATGTGTATATACAAACATATACACATGCAGGCATAAATAAATGCATAGATGCAACCTCAAATTAGTAGCCAAGTTCTATAGCTATCCCAATTCTTCCTCTGATGAAGACGTAAATGCACGACTAAAAATAGCATTTAATTTGTTCTCTTCTTCAAAGCTCAAGCACCACAACTGTCCAGCACAAGATAGAAAGACACGTACATATCACAAAATCAATTACAGGTTGAATGACAATTTCATAGAAAATTTGCGAGAGCAAAACTTACATTCATCATCGGTGGTGATCCAATTTCCTCTCACAACGGCGGAGCAAGTCTCTAGATTAATCAAACTGAAGCTAATCTTTGGAGATTCACTTATGAGCTCAGCCTCACCACTAGGCAACCCCTTCAGTACACCTTCTCTGTTCTTAAAATGCAAAACCTGAACCACAAAGCACAAACCCATATCACAACATATATCAATCGGTGCACTTGATCAATACTAGAAACCAGCTGGTTATATATATATATATAATATATGCACACCTTTATTCCAGTGGGTTTCCCTCCTTTCTGTGACTTGGCAGCTGCAGACCATCTCATGAGCTCCTTCATCTTAGACATCATTTTGGGTTTGTTTGGTTTCTCGCAATCATCAATTTGCTTGCTTTTTTTGGTAGATGATGTCTTTGTGGTCTTGTTTACTGGCAATATTTTGTTTCCGGCATTATGTGCTGTTGCTGGTGATGAAGAAGCTGACACTTGTTTGTTATGAGCTCGTATGATGTCTTCCTTCTTTATCTTCACTGGGTATATGAACAATGTCCTGGAAAAGCAAGCTCTCATGTTTTCACTTCTAATCAACGCCGCCAAGTGCTTGTTCAAGTCTTTGCAGTCCAAGTTGACCCGTTCCTGTTTCCTAGATCTCTTATTACCCTTTTGATTGTTGCTAGTGATGATCTCCTTCTTCCCCTCTTCATCTGACAAAATTAAAGTTCAAAATTAAGAGTGAAGTCTATGAATCCTCCTAAATTTACAAAACTTGTATATTGGATTACCATGATGAGTAATTCCCTCTTTCTTGGTGGCAATGTTGGAGTTGGCAGGTTGCTTTTCTTGAACCAGCTTGAAGAGCCGTTGGAGAGCCTGCTTTTGTAAGATATAAATGCCGATTCACTTCTATGAACACTTGGACAGAATGGGAAAAACATTTGATCTAAGAAGAAAAAAATTACTGAATTTGCTAAACAAGAGTTGAAAAGAAGCTCACCTGCATTGTTTTTATATGAAGGGAAGGGTGTTCTCAGGTGACTTTTAAGCACTTGGACCCAAAAGGGAAAAATAATTAACATCTACCTGAGCTGTGTCTGTATGCAGAAATTAAAGAAAGAAGACAATTTATATATAAAGTTTAAGGTTGAATTTTGAAATCTTCAATAGGGGTTTGGTTGGCTGATTCTTCATGGTAATGTTGGGGGAATTGTATTGTATTTATTATAAATACGCTTAATTAACATGTGGTGTGAATTTCATGGGAGATTTATAGGGTTTGGCGGGTGAGATTTGTACACAAAGTAGTGGGGTGGATCAATGCAATATATATGTTGTTGGCAATTTTGTACACCATACACTTGTTGGCATCATATCCAAGAGAAGATTTAGACATCATCAATCCATTCAATCGGGAGGAGCCATTAATAACCTTTATGAGGTTCTAGCAATGACACATTTTTGGTTTCTTCTTGTCAAGACGAGTACAAATGTATATTCAAGTAGTTGCAACTTGCAAAGAATGTTTCTGAAGGTGATACAAACGTCTGTGCCTTTGTCCAAACTAGTACATTTTTTTTTCCTACAATACAACATAAAGACAAAGCCAAAAAAAAAAACGGTATTAAAAGAACTGATCTTTCAGATTCAGGTACTGATAATGGAATTTACTCAGTTTAAGAAATTTTTAATGATCAACAATCTTGAATTTCATGGTTACTACAATTCTAATTGTAATTGTAATTAGATCTTGAATTCATTGTAAAATTTGGGTGGAAACTGATAAGAACTTAAGCTCTGAAGAGTTGCATTGCTGGGAGCCTGAGATCTTGCTTGTATTTGAGCACTGACCATTCTCTTTCATACAATCTTTTTCTTTTGCTTTAAATTTGAAAGAGATCTAATGGAGTATGAGGGCGAGTGACGTGTCACTTTCTAAGCCATCCTTTGCCTTATGGCCTCATGTTAATGGGGAATGTATACATATACATATACATATACATATACATATACATATATGTATGTAGGCAAGGGACTACTCGAGGCTATTAGTCGTGGTATCTTTCAGATTTAGATTGAAGGCGATAATCTTTAGCTGGTCAAAGCTGTATTTGGCGGCTGACACTGTCCGTGGGAGATTGAGTTGCTTCGTTCGGACATCTACTGCTTGTTGGCTCGTTTTCGGGATTGGAGTAGTACGCACGTTCATCGTGAGGGCAATTCGGTGGCGGACTACATCGCTGATTCTTTCCGACGTGTCTCCTCTACATAGTTCGCAGTTGACCCGGGGTTGCATACCCTCATCTGCCAGGATGCCCTTTGTCGGTCACTAGTGAACTCCCAAATTCCTTTCCTCGTAAAAAAGGCAAGTTCACGTAAAACAAACTATTTCAAAAAGTAAACTAATTACATTAAAACCATTTCAAAAATAAACTAATAACTTTAATTATTTCTTTTCATGAGTCGATAGATTAGAAATAGCACATATATAAGTCTACTGTATAAGTTCAACAATGTTTCATCATAACTAATAACTTTAATTATTTCTTTCCATGAGTTGATGGATTGAAGGTCGCACATATATAATCTCAGTACATAAGTCTACTAGGGCTTCATCCTAAATAGTAACTTATATTTTTTTTTTCTATGAGTGGATGGATTGGAAGTTACACATATAAACCCACTACATAAGTCTAGTTCAATTCCATCCTAAAACCAAATGACAATAAGAGAAATAATTCACAAGCTTTTAATTTTTAGTCTTAACTTTCAAATGCGAGAAACTTATATTCTTTAAGATTAATTATATTTACCAATTAAGTAGAGATTTTAAATCAATTTATCTAAATTACTGATGTGACGCCTCTAACCATGTCAAACCAAGACGAGGAACAAGCCACGATCGTCCGCTCCAATGGACCGGCGACATGAGCCCGAGCCGAATCCGTTGCGAAGGCAACACAATCAATAGTGGCTCGAAGCATCGCAAACCAAGACCATTCAGACGCCATCACCAACTGCCAAGTCCTCGCCACCATCGAGTCGGGCGCGCCCCTCGCTGCATCGTTGACATCTATCAGTGCGCCCTTGCTACCAGACGTGCCTTGCGCTGCAAACCTCGCTCGCAACACTGACTTGGATCCGAATCCTTGGCGTGCAAACATCGCTCCACAACCATCATCGGGTCCTCATCTAGCGTAGTAGGGCCCAAACCTCCGTGTCTTCGGGTAACCAAGTTGGTGCCCTTGAACCGACTCTCTCGGCACCCTTGGTGTGCAAGCGATGTTCTTTCGCCTTGCGATCCAAGGCACCCGACGTGCGTGTAACTCCTTCGCCCAACCGACTCTAGGCTATCTTTTAGGAGGTTGTTAGAGTTTGTTGCAAGGTTGTTAGCCAAATTTTAGACCTGTGCAAGTCCGGGCCGGCCCGCCCGGCCTGCTTAAAACACGGGCTTGGGCATTGAAATTAGCCCGAAAGGTCCGGCCCGGCCCGGCCCGTAAAATATGGGACCGGGCTTGGACAACGAAAAAAGCCCGTCGGCCCGGCCCGTATATATTATATATATAATTTATATAATTTATTAATATATTATATCATTAATTTATATAATTTATTAATATATTATATCATTAATTTATATATAATTTATATTTTATAATAAAATTAATATCCTTTATAATTTATAATAATATTAATATATTATATATAAAATTTATTATGCGGGCCGCCCGGCCCGTTGATGTGGACAAATTTTTTTTTGGTCCGGCCCCAACCCGCCCATGTACAGGTCTACCAAATTTCTATCTTTATTATTTAATGCATTTGGGCATCAATGAGGACATCACACACCAGATACAGAGAAGTTGGAAAAGTGGAGGGTAGCGTCGGGGGTCCTTTGCGACAAGAAGGTGCCGCTCAAGCTTAAGGAAATGTTTTACAGAACAGTCATTAGACTAACCATCCTCTATGGGGCAGAAAGTTGGCCCATCACGAAGGCATATGAACAGAGGTTGATGGTAGCCGAGATGAGGATGCTAAGGTGGATTAGCGGACACACGCTCCTAGATAAGATCAGAAATGAAGTTGCGAGAATCGATATTGCGCTGGTTTGGACATATACAAAGACGAGGGCTCGGGGAGCCAGTTCACAGGTGCGAGAACCTAGACTTGGGAGACCTTCGTTGAGGGAGAGGACGGTCGAAGAAATGATGGAAGGATAATATAAGATAGGATATCAGCCAGTTGGAATTTCAGCAAATTTGGCAGACATCAGCTAGTCGCCTGTACAAACGGTTTTTCATTTGGGGTATTGGTAGCTTGGGTCCCTCAGATGTCTTTGGTTTTTCATTCCTCGTGCTTGCTTTTGTGTTTTGTTTTCTCTTGGCCTCCTATTTGTGTAGTATTTGGTCTTGTTCTCGTTTTGTTTTGCTTGTTATGGTTGTTGTGGTTTTTCGGTCTCTCGATCGCACCTCCTCAGCATTAAGCTAGTGTTGCTCCCATCTTGACCCCCCAGATACTCCTTGAGGGGTACTGAACTAGGTCAATGTTGTTGTTGTTGTTGTTGTTAATGCATTTGATTCTTTTCATTTTGGGCTTAAGTGTGGATCAATGATATGCCACTTGATCTAGCTTAGACTTCTAGATGCTTTCTATCTTTTAGACTAAGTTTCTATCTTTTAAGTTTCCTATTTAGATTAGAATTAGTTGTCTATATAAACTCAAGGCTTGTAACTTTCTTACTTACATTCAAATTAATCCAAGTTTAAGTTTTGAGTTGAAATATCCCTCCTTATTTGGATTTGGGCATCACCAATATTATCAATCCTTTATTTTCTCTTGTTCGAACAACAACAAACACAAAGCCATCTCTTTGGCTAGATCGATTTATATCTTTGAGTCGAGATATTCATAGAACAAGACCTAGCCCAAAGGTTCTCACTCGTGTCCTAGTCCAGAGGATTCGCACCCCGACAATCCTGAATCACCCTTGATTCGAGTCTAGTCCTGAGACACGTGCATAGTTTGACACCCCTAGTGTTGTACAACCTCAAGTACCAAGCTTTCGTGCAAGACAATTAGAGTTTCCGCCTCTAGGATTCCACGTTGGCTTAGACTCGAACATTGACTTGTCATCGAAGAGAAGACCTTGCCATCCAAGTCCCTTTCGAGTCTCTTTGTTCACTCTTCCATAATCATCTTCCTTACCTCCATAAATTCACCGATTTTTTCCCTTTTTTTTCTTCTCCTTGTCTTAAGTCGATCCATGGAAAAAGTGGACGACAAATTTCTTACTTTTACCCCTCCTGTGTGTGGAATGATTGAAAGTTGCATCTTTTGCTTGATTCTAGTCTTTAGATTCTACTTTTGAAGCAATCTATAATCACCATGTATGCTTGTTTTCTTTTTGTTTGTTTGATAAGTTACTTGTCTTAGATCCACCAAAAAGGATCTCGCTTGCATAAAAGTTGCTTGGTTTGGAAGGATATAGCCCAAAAGGGACACCTTTCTCTTGAATACTTGATAAAATTCTATCTTTTGAGTGAAAAAGCCAAAATAAGGCAAGCCTCACAAAATTGTTGGAAAAATTATATCTTTAGCAAGGATTGGCAAAAATAGGGTAACTCTTGATAGGCTCTCGAAATTTGCTCTCTTTCTCTTCCTCTACTTGCTTGATTACATGAGAAGTAGTTGTGAATCTTGTATTTCTATTGCTTGATCTTGCTTAGTGACCCTTTCTAATGCCATCACTTGACTAGCTTTTCACCACCCTCACGGCTTGCCAAAATCTATCATTACCTTGGTGAACAAGTTACTTGCTAAAGTGCTTTGATTGCTTGTGTTTCTCTACCATTGTTTGTTTTTTACTTCTATGCAATCTCATTTTGTGATAGGAAGCTTTTCTATGCCAATTAGTGGAGAAGACCAAACTAGAAACGTGGACCCTACTCAAGGAGGAAATCCGAACATGGAACAAGTTAAAGAGCAACATGATCCGAATGCTCGTCCAGTCGAACTCACCTCGAAGAAATCCCAAATGCATGAGCTTGAGGCCTTATTTGCACACTCCAAGCGCAACAAGTGGCAACTGGCATGACCTTGGAGATCTGAGCGCATATGACAAACCCGCTTGTGTAACGACTTGAGTCACAACTGGTGATCCAGCCTCCTCCTCCAACCCCGACTAGCCCTAGCCACACTCAAAACAAGGACAAAGGTCCCCCTTATGCCTTGAACCGGCAACAATGAATCCAAAGGATCAATTCCGTGATTGCGTCTAAGCATGGGAAATTGGGAACGCTCGGACCCGTGATCGGTATGCGGATCATGACAATCCGACTTATGTCTTCGATTCCAATGATGATGACTATGATTCCAAAGACGAGTATTCTGACCCTAAAAAATTCCATGATCGGTATGACCCAAGCGATAGTGGCCGCCACCGCAAAGAGACGACCACATCTCAATGGGCACACTCGCGTTGCAAGCCCGATGCTAGCGCGCGTTGTTCTTCGGGTCACCGAGACCGGCATCTCAATGATCCTCCTCTATATCATTATTCTTCTCAAAAACCATCTTATGTCCGATCTAAACACTTAGGTCGGAATCCATGTTATGGAGATGAAGGGTATCAATCAGATACTTGACACTATGATCGTGACGAGTTCGAAGAGTTCAATGATGGGGAACTCGAGGACTCGAGCATGATCAATCCTCACTCCTTTCCACCTTTAGGGGCCTATTAAGCTACAAGCCCGCCCTAAGAATTGCTTTGATCTCAAAGAAAATTAGAGACATTTTAGTTCTTTAATGAATGAATCAAGTTCTTTGGCCAATTGAGCGAGTAGAGATCCATTAACCGTTGTTATTATTTACACAATGATACATTTAGCAAAGTGTACGTTGAGTGAAGTATTTTTGTAGGTGTTTGGCTAATTAATTATAATCAACTTGTTTGATAATTTAATAAAGAGATGAAAAAAAATTTAAAAAAAATAATACTTGTGCCGAGTCATGATCGACAATAATTAGCCCGGTCCAAAGCGATCTAAACTCGAGACCGGACCGTAATAGTCCGATCCGGTCTATAATTTTTTAAAATTACGGTACACCGACCTGGACCGGACCATATATACCCAGTCTGGTTCAGTCCGGTCTAGACTGGCACAGCCCTAGCCCTAGCCCTAGCAATACTCCGTATGTTAAAATTGATAAGCTATCAAAAATATGTTAAACGACATTTACTTGCGAAATTTAAATTTCAACAATCTTAGTATCTTGTTTTGGTAGAATTTCAACAATTTTATCTTATTACCAAATATATAGCCTTGAAATTATATGAGATCGTAACCGTAATTGCGGTCAATTCCTTTCTTCTTTAAAAAAATCAGGGATTTGGGCTCATACTTGATAACCTCCGTCCTGACTTTGCTCACTCTTCTTTTATAAAAGCCTACGCTCCCTGCTTTCCAACTCCTGATCGAATAGGAAAAAAAATCAACTTACCAAGGCAAAGCAGAGCACAGATAATTAATTAAGGAGAAGAAGGGATCAGCCATGGCGGATTTCCTTCGATGCTTTGCTCTTTGTACATTGTTGATCACACTCCTCTTTGCCGTTTCCGCTAGTGGAAGAGTTCAAGACGACGAGCAACTGAAGCTTATTAGGTAACACTAACACTCACCATTAATTACTCTCATTTAAATTACAAACCACTCATCTCGCTTCTTCATCTGGTTCAAACTCCATTTTGATCCGATTCTGTTGCCTAATCAGAAGTTTTACTTGATACATTTCCGATTCAGTTTCTTTTGTTTGGTGGATCTGTGAAAATTTCCGTCCTTTAATTTCTAGGATTGAAGAACAGTTGCAGAGCGTCAAGAACTCATCAATGGGGAAAAGGTCAGTTCAGAAGATTTCTTAATGGATCCAAATCTATGCTAATTTGGTATTGCTTAGTGCTAATTTGGTGTAGCAGCCAGAAAAATGTTTTCAATTTGAGGATGACATGGTTTTTCTCAATACATGGGATAATCATTTTTTTTTTTTTTGCAGAGCTGAGGAAGTGGAATTGCAAAATGAGCAAGCTGTGACTAATCCTGAAGACATTGTTATGGCCGTTCATGAGTACGTATAATTATTAACCTATATTTTGACAATATTAAAGCAATGTTGCATGTTTTTATTCTCTAAAATGGTTGGGTTGAATTTCTCCTTAAATCACTCTGTAGATGAACGTGACATTTAATAGACTCACATGATACAAACGCCTCAAATAAAGCACTTCATGATACCATACTCCTCGGCCATGGTCCATAAATCCTCCTTCCTTCAAAAAATGCATATGTTTTGTATGACACTAAAATTATAATTATGCTTATTTATTGATTATTGATCACCTTATTTTATTTTATTTTATTGATGTATAATGTAAACAAATTGAATTAGAATAAGTACGTGTAGACTGTAGTGATGAGATCTAAAATACTGTCTGTGAACAAAAATTAAACTGGATCACCTGAAACGTAGAGTGTAGGTTATGTAGCAATGTGCAACTTTGACTAAAGCGACCAACATGTCAACTTGAGCCAAACAATGTGATTGATCCCACAAACATGTCATTTTCTTGCACACTTTCGGAGCTCAAAGTTTCTGTTTTTGAGTTTTAATGGAGACGTAATTAGTTCTTAATCTATTAAATAATGTTCATTGAAATATATGATGGATGAAAAGTTCCTAGCTCGATCATCCTCCTTTCTACTATATATTAATTCTTAGTGATTGGTTTTCCATTTATGGACTTAATTAAGTACCTAATTGGCTTTGTTGCATTAGATTATAAAGCCTAATATGTTAGTATAATTAAGGAACTAACTGATTAGTTGATTAAGATGCTGATTTCAATGATGCAAAAGAATCAACCAAACCCTCCCACGTTATGCTGCTGAAAACATCTTCATGCCAATAATAACCTCACATGCCTTTCCCACGAGATCCGCGCATCTCGTATTCATTTTTCATGCCCATTATTTTAATTTCTTTTATACAAAGTTTTTATTATTCCTTTTCATTCTTATTCAAAAAAAAAAACTAAATTGTTCTGGCATAGTTCCTTAGTTGTTCATACCTTTTTATCCAAGTTAATTATGATCTGTGGACTTCATTTGGCTGCATACATGTATGATAATACCCTTCATGATTTCTTGCTCTCTTATTGGTCTACTTTTTATTTTGTGTATATAAATATATAGCTCTTTTATTTTTTATTTGAAGATAGAAACAAAGGCATATCACATGACTAGCCTTTCTGTCAAGTGTTGGCAAAACCAAGGCCAGGAGTTCTATAAGAAACAGACTCACTAGAATTATTATAATTAATCCTTTAGATATTAAGATATAGAATCATGTGGGTAGACAGAGAAACTGTGTAAATCAATATGGTGAGTGAGTTAGATTTGAGTCATCAAAAAGAAAATCTATCAAGTGTAGGTCTTGTATAAAGTTAAGTGTCCATGACTATGTTATGAAATCGTAATTGGTGTATGTATTAGTAAGAGAGCTAGTGAAATAATGCTCACACACCACCACCACTTAATTATTTTTCTCTCCAGCCTAGCTATCAAGATGCACATGATACATCCAGATCGAACAAAACCAAAGAAACAAGAAAAACAAACTGTACTGATCATGTACTATATATTAGAGATTGATTTAAAAATCCAAACTGACAGGTGCCGAATATTCAATGTTGCTAAACCATTACCCCGTTTTAACTTACTTCAACATACTCTATAGTATATAGTATTAAATTGGAATCGACTCCACCGACACTCAAAATCAGCACATTAGGTACTACTTTTTATCTTGCCAAGATCATAAAATAATATATCATTATGCATGCATTGCAATGTCCCCATGCTTCTGCTTATAAAAGTTTGTTACGAGGCGTTACCGTTGTTTCTTTACAACACCAAGCAATAAATTGAGTTGATCCCAATTTCCGTATGTTCCGTATCCCTCCATCCGTATACAGCACATGTTCTCACATGTCCTGCTTTACTGTTTATACTTAAACTGTACTCGCTTGCATTAATTGCCACCACGTGCATAACAAAACAATAACTTGATGGTGAGATAGTAAAAGTAAGTAAAACTCTATTAACCGGTCAATAATTAATCTATGTTGTGGTTTCAGGAGCATCAAAAACAGTACGGCCAGGAGAAATCTAGGCTACTTCTCATGTGGCACAGGCAATCCAATGGATGATTGCTGGAGATGTGACCCAAACTGGCACAAAAACAGGAAGCGCCTGGCCGATTGCGCCATTGGATTCGGCCGCAACGCCATCGGAGGGCGCGACGGTAAGTACTACGTTGTCACGGATCCGGGTGACGACGACCCGGTCACGCCAAAGCCTGGGACCCTCCGCCACGCTGTCATCCAAGAAGAGCCACTCTGGATTGTGTTCAAGAGAGACATGGTGATCACCCTCAAACAAGAGCTGATCATGAACAGCTTCAAGACCATTGATGGGCGCGGCGTCAGCGTGCACATTGCCAACGGCGCCTGCATTACCATCCAGTTTATCACCAATGTGATCATCCATGGCCTCAATATACATGATTGTGTTCCCACTGGGAATGCTATGGTGAGGAGCTCGCCGAGTCATTATGGATGGAGGTCCATGGCGGATGGAGATGGGATTTCGATATTCGGGTCTAGTCATATTTGGATTGATCATAATTCGCTTGCCAAGTGCGCCGATGGGCTCGTTGATGCTGTCATTGGTTCCACCGCAATCACCATTTCAAATAACTACTTCACTCACCACAATGAGGTAATTTCAATTGGTCACACTCTAAACTTAGAATTGACCAAAAATAGGCGGCTTTCTAATTCAAGGAGTGTGGACAAATGCAGGTTATGTTATTGGGTCATAGTGACTCCTATGTAAGGGATAAGGTCATGCAGGTTACTATTGCTTACAACCATTTTGGTGAGGGTCTTATCCAGAGAATGCCAAGGTATGTAATACTTTTTTCCTAGCTAGTTCATCATTTAGTATATTTTACATGTACTTAGCAACATAGCTGGAATATATTGCAGGTGTAGACATGGCTACTTCCATGTTGTAAACAATGACTACACCCACTGGGAAATGTATGCCATTGGTGGAAGCGCGGATCCTACCATCAACAGCCAGGGGAACCGATACCTTGCCCCTGTCAACCCCTTTGCAAAAGAGGTAACACCAATAGAGGAAAAAAAAAACCAAAATTAAGTTTCTAGCTGATCCCTTTTCAAGCTCTATTCTAATCCTTTGTTGTGCAGGTGACTAAGAGGGTTGACACAAACCAGCATGCTTGGAAGAAATGGAATTGGAGATCAGATGGAGATCTGATGCTGAATGGAGCTTACTTCACCCCATCAGGAAGGGGAACAGGAGCCACTTATGCTAAAGCGTCAAGCTTAGCAGCTAAGCCGTCTTCCTTGATCAGCTATTTGACCTCAGGTGCTGGCACTCTTAGATGTCATCGAGGCCGTGTGTGTTAGCTTTCTTTTTTCACTCCCCACCAAGATCTGCAGACCCAAATTCCTTCCTTATATTCTCAAACCTTCGGTCAAGGTAATTTTGAGTAAAGCTGTATATTTGTTCTTCTATTCCTACCCTCCTCCTATTTGCCTCTGTTTGTCAAAGATGTGTTTGATTTGCTCAACCTCCACCGCTTCATCTGAATGAATCCATTTTTTAGTAGATTACCTATGGAGCGTGCTTGGAAGTGTTGTTCACTTCATCATCTCTTCTTGGTTGTTCTTCTAAATCCGTCATAAGTTCAACTTCACCGATTCATCCCTTTCGCCCGTATTGTTTAGGAGATTCAAAAGTGACAATCTCCAAACCACTCTTCATCACCTTATTGTTACCTGTCTTTTTGTATTGGTCGGTGGTCTCTTGAAAGTCATTCACCTTGCCCTTTTCATATAATTTAAGCTGCCTGTGCCGATGCATATTGTTCGCTCGAAATTGAAACTTGCTGAAAGAAGAAAGTATTAGGAGAGGATACTGCAATCTCATTGATGTAAACATGGAATTATATGATCAGTAATGCAAGATTATTATTGTTTCTTCCATTTCTTCTTACTTGCTCTTGTAGCACGTTCCGCCATATACTCAATTGGGCGGAATGAGCAAACCAAGTCTTGCACTCTGGTGCAAGGTTAAAACTCTATATGCTAGATTCAAAGGCCAATGCCCAATTGCCCACGGCCCCACGTAACCATGTTCCAACAGATACAAATAAAGATAGGATAATGAAAAAAAAAAAAAGAATAAAGGAAACAGTGTTGAGTTCAACAAGGTCCTTGTCATCAGTTGATCTTCCTAACCATAGCAGTAAATGTCACATGGACCACAGATAGGAAATCAAGCATACATTGAACAACAATTCTGGGAACCTGTTGTTCCCTAGGGTGCAAAATTTTAGATCACTCAAATAAAAACACATTTCAGTTTCTAATACAAACCCAACTTACAGATTCCTGGGAAGGCTCTTGATCACAGCCGACTAGCTAGGTGAAGCCAAGTTCAGAATGCTGATTTTCTTTCTATAATGACGAGGAAAAATAGGCTAACCCGTACATAAACTCTAATGAAACAGAGAATGTGAAGATCAAAAGGGAGTAATTGTCCCGCTTCTTGTTTCAGTTGGGCTGTACAAAGCAGATCTGTTCCTTGGTCTATTCTCCTCCAACTGTTTCACAACTTCATCCATGGTGGGCCTCACTTCAGCCACCGGAGCACAGCATCCCATTGCAAGCTTCAAAGCCTGAACCAACCCGTCTTCCATTGGACTCCTTATTCCCTTCAACACCTCAACATCAAAAACCTCCATGGTTGTTTCCTCCAGAACAGCCGCTTTCACCATTGAAGGTAAATCCAAATAATCACGGCTTCTGCTATCTTTTCCGGGCTTCTTGCCTATCAATATCTCCAGCAGCAATATCCCAAATGCATAAACATCCGTCCTAGGATTGCAGCTCTTCATCTTTTGAAGCTCTGGAGCCTTGTACCCGTCTGATTTAGATTGGGCCAACATTTCATCCGCTACATCAGAGATCACCAACTTGTCCAATCCAACTTCAGCAAGCCTGGCCACAAAAAAGTCATCAACAAGTACATTTCTTGACTTGATATTCCCATGAGCTATCGCCGTCTCAAGTCCTGTGTGAAGGTATGCCAGCCCACGGGCAATGCACAGTGCAATTTTGTGACGTCTTGCCCAGTTCAGCACCGGTTTTCCAGCCTTGATTTCTGGTTTTTTATTCAATACATTATCCAGAAGGGGTTAGCCCTGATACCCAGCTTAAAATGGTAATTGATTGTTAAAAGAAAATTCCTCCAATCTTGAACATAAAGGTACATAAAGGTTCCAATATGTCAAAGACATTGGCATTTTTAATACAGATTTTATAATATTACCAGACATAGAACAGTTGACTTAAGATAACAAAAGAAATGCATAAAGTGCAGCCATTAAATGGAATAGAAGTAGTAAAATTACCATGTAGAAGCTCATCAAGTGATCTATGTGGGAGGTGGTCATATATAAGCAGCTTCTCTCCTCTCTTTCCTTGATAAAAGGCTCTCAAGGGAACCAAATTCTCATGCCGAACACGTCCTAACTGCCTTATCTCTGGCAAACACAAACTCCTATCTTTGCAACATCCTTCCCTCAACAATCTTAGTGAAATGGTTCCGCCATCTGCTAGCTTCGCCTTGTAAGAGGTTCCATAGCAGGTTTTCTCAGTAACTTGCCCTGTAGCATTCAAAACATCTTCCAAAGTCAAATTCTCCCCTCCCTGGAAAACAATAAGCTTCCCTTCACCTGCTCCTCCATCACCAAAATCATCATCTTCAAAATCTTCCTCCATTGCCTCTTCATCCTCCCCTCTAACTTTCCTTTTATTTTGTAAATACCCAATCAATAATGATGCTGAAACCACCACCCCAGTCATTAAGCCAATAACAATCCCAGCAATCGCCCCTGGGCTCAAACCAGAATTTCCATTGCAACTCATCAAAGGGTACCCACATAAAGAAGGGCTGTTCCCTTCAAAAGACTCCACTCCAAACTTACTCCCTACAAAATTTGGCAACAACCCACTAAAGTTATTGTAAGATAAGTCCAGCTTCTCAAGCTTCAGCTCAGTTACACTCATGGGAACAGCACCACTAAGCATATTATGACTAAGATCAAGCTCCTGAATATTCTTAAACCTAGTCACAAAGTCAGGGAACACCCCAGTAAGCTTGTTTTCACCAAGGTCAAGAACCTTGAGATTATCACAGGTAGAGTTGGGCAATGCAGGCTCAGGCAAAGACCCAATTAGAGAATTTCCATGGAGTCTAAGAGAAACAAGGCGTTCACAGAGATTCCAAATAGAAGGGAAAATGGACCCACTTAGCAAATTGTGCCCCAAATCAATATCAGTGAGTGAAGAACTATACCCTAGCTCCAAAGGCACCGACCCAGAAAGAGAGTTAACACTCAGAAAAAGGGTTTGGAGGGCAGAAAGCTCACCAAGCTCTCTGGGCAAAGAACCAGAGAGATTAGCCGATGGGAGCTGAATAGAGAGAATGTGAAGAGCTGGGTCTTTGAAGAGAGTGAGATTAGACCAATGGGGAGATGTGATACCTTCACAGGTGAGAAGAGAGCCGTTGGAAAATACCCATTTGAGGCCCCTCCATTGACAAAGAGCGGTGCTTGAGTTCCATGTAGATAGCAAGAGGTTTTCTGCATCTCCGCCGCTTGTAGTGGCGCCCTGTAAAGCTGGCTTGATTTTGTACAAGAGAAGTTCAACATCTGTGGAAGAAGACTTGGTGGTGGAGAATGTCAAGATGAAGAGGAGGAGATAAAAGGGTCTGATAACCGTCATTGGAAGGACTTGGGAGAGAAAGAAGAATGCTTGCTTAGAGGAGATTTTGGTTTGGCCTGAAAAATGAGGGAGCCTTGAGAGTTGAGAGTAGAGTGTGAAGGAAGAGGGAGAAGAAAGTTGGATTTTTTGAGGGTTTTTTCCTCTTCTCTTATTTTTGTTTAAGCTGATGATTTTGTTGACTGGGATACATACAAACAGTGTGCATACTCCCTGAGTCCCTGTCGTGCTAGTGACATTTTGCACTCTCTGTTCCCAATTCACAGTGGTCTGATATTTGGTTTGATGAATAATGGGTCCCTTAATTAGGAAATCCTTCGTCTCATTCATCTTGTTCTCATCTATAATAGATGGACAATTTGTACATCGGGCATATTATACTAAATCTCTCAAGCTTAGTGTGATGGATTTAAGAATTGGTAGCAACTAAAAATAAATGGATTGAATCACCAGAAATGGATTAGAGGATCTCCAATAGATACTATGTGCATAATGTTATGTATGTGAATAGGACAAAGCATTAAGCAATTTTTTAAATGAGATACTATCTGTCTTTTAACCTAATAAGTGCCAGTGTGCCACCCATTGAAGTTAACTCTATCTGCAAATTATGTTTGTTTAAGAAACCAATCAAACAAGATGTTTATTACATCATTGTTTATTCTATAGTATCATCTTGAGGAGTTTACTCCATGAACTGATTTATGTCATTTCGAGACATATCAAAATGCTACTACTACTATTTTTTAGTGAAATTTAAATACTACTCGTAGAATATTACAGTAATACTGTATACTAAAAGAGAAGGGAAGCACGCCTACCTTGATTAATGCATATTATAAATGAATCTCTTGGGACTTTCTACTTTACAGTTAAGAAGATAGGCTCCCGGGTCAAAACATTGCCTTTTGTGTATTCGTTTTTCCTAGGTTCACACATTAATCTAAACTACATGATTACTACTTGGATTTGCTAGAGACCATGATACTCTCTATAATTCTATGCATACTATCTTACTCAATCAGAAATCAATATACCATTCTTTATAGCCTATAGATAGAGTACCAATCTATCCATGTCTGATTGAGTAATACTGTACTATTTTGAACTATAAAATGTATCCAAATGTCCTTTACCTTTCATGAAGACCCTATCAAAGAAACTAAAGCATGCAAAATAAGCCCACAAACAAACATGCATCATCTCTCTAGTCATTGCCATTTTCTTTTCCATCCGATAAAATCAGACATGATTATTGGACAAAAAAGTAGTGATCAATATTATTATAATAATAATAATAATAATTAGGCTGTGAAAATGACTATAACAACTTACAAGCATGGAACCGATTTGTATCATGACCAATTGGCCATCATATTATCTAAAGCTAACTTAATAAGAAACAAAATTACATGGTAAACTGCTAATGTAGAAATGTTTCCTACCAATTTTGAAAATGAAATCACAAAAAGTGAAAATGGAAGCATGCTCATGCCCCTACAACAAGCGACAAAAGATATAGGGACAGTGACGGTGACGGAGAAAGGCTGATACGGTGATACTTGATGGCTGACGATGTGTTACACTCAATGACCAACATACGACTCTCCACAATGAGAAAAAACGCTTATAATTTTGTCTCATACATACTATTAGGTCGAGTTTGATTCAAAATGAAATTAAGTCTTATTTTGAAAATAACTCTTATCCTGAAACGAATACACTTTTTCTAATTCGTATTACACTTTTCCTATTTTAGAGTGTATTTTTTCGGATTTGCACTTTTCGTACTTTGCAATGCACTTTTTGAGTTTTCGTACTTTTTGTAGTGCATTTTTTCGAATTACACTTTTTGTATTTTGCAATGTACTTTTGTATGAAAAGTGCACTACGAACTAAAAAAAGTACATTCGTTTCACGTTTTAGAATAAGAGTTTGTTTCATTTGAATCAAACTCCTATTAGTGCTCATTAAAGTAAGTTTTAATCAATAGCACAAATTTGTCATTTTGGTTGGCATTATTAATTAGTGGGCCAAGTTGGGCCTTGATGAATAGGTTTCTTATTGGGCTTCCTAATTCCAAGGCCCATCCATTTCCTGATGGAACCCAATCAATCAGTGGAAGACGACAAAGGAAAGACCTAAACATACATACATCTGCAACTGCACAAGACCATATGCTTCTAATTATTATTGATTGATAAAAAGACAAACAAATTAATCAAATAGGGAAAAAAAAGAGAGAAAAGATACAGATCTTCATCTTCTCCTTTCCTGATTCTAGAGTTTAGAACAAACGGAACTTCTCTACCTCCTCCGTGCTCCGGTCGACGGTTCCACAGGCCGACAAAGCTACCGCCAACTGTTCGCGCCCCTTCTCCTACCGTTCACAGCTGTTTTTGTGGTATGAAAAACTTTTCATCTTTTAGTCTTATCTCCGTGCTGTATAATGCTTTTCAATGATGTTCTTTGTGCCTTTTCAACTGATTTCGGATCTCAAGTTGCTTAATCGTTGGGTGTTGTTCAATGTTTAATAAGTTTGTTATTCAACGGAAATTTGGGTAATCCATCATTTGGTTCTGATAGCCCAGACTACCCGCCATTATCGCCTGATTGGCTTATTTACAATGCCAATCGCTTCGAATCTTTTCGAAATTGATAGCTGTTCATGTTCATCATTCAATCGACGGTGTGATTTACTGATTTCTTACCAATTTGGCCCCTCTTTTTTATTCCCAAATTTTGGTTCGATAGACCCGCCAGACAATTGGGTGTTGGCGGTAATGATATGAAATATTTAGCATTCGTAGATTGTATTAGATATAGATGTTAACATTTTCTCTTTCAGATGTACAGGAAAAGGATTTTTCCCTTTTCCCTTTGTCTTGTACCTTGTTTAATTCTGATGGATCTACCTGCCTGTATGAAATTTGGAACTTATAAATTGTAAATTTTGTGGAGAGAGAAGCAAATTTTAAAAATTGTGAAATTGCTAATCTCCAGAGACTCTGCTGAAAAGCAGCTCATTTGTGTGTGCTTCATATATCTTCAGCAGAAAAGGGTCTGCGAATAGAGGATAGTCCTCTAATTGGATAATCTCAAACCTCTTAAATTGTTTTATGTAAATTCTTTATTTTGATGTTGAATTGATTCAGAACTAATCAATCATTGGCTTGTCTTACTTTTTTTTCATCCATCATCCAAACCAGGGAGGATTTTGCCTACTGCTTCTCTTCTATTCACAAAATTTATCCAAACTACATGGTATCATATGGCTTTGAAAAATAAGTTCCAGAGTATCTGGATCCTAAGGTTCTTAATTTGCACCACACTAGTGTGGTTGTATGGAAAAAATACTTTGAAGGCAATAACAAAATACTGGACTGCACGGCTGCACCTGATTTTGTTCCATAATCTACAGCTACAGCTATGAATTGTGAATATTTAGAGTTCTTGGATGATTAAGATGGTAATTGCAACTGTCAAGTATAAAGCTTTTTGTCACAGATGTGAACCATCCGGATCTGTCTCTTCTTTGAATTTGAAGGATTGCTCTAGGAACCATACTCTCAATGTTTGAATTGTATTTGATGCTGTTTCCTAAGGCAGCTATCAATTGCATGAGATCTGAACATTTTATTGTGAAAAGAATCAAATGAATAGGATAACTCATTTTGAAGAATCACCTTCATCCAAGCTTCCCTTTTTAAAGTGATATTAACTTTAATCTCGTGTATTTCTTATCGTATGGAGTACAGGTAAAAGCCAAAATGTCAGGCCAAACCCAGCGCCTAACTGTTGTGCCAACTGTAACCATGCTTGGAGTCATGAAGGCTCGTCTTATCGGTGCCACCAGAGGTCATGCTCTTCTGAAGAAGAAAAGTGACGCTTTGACAGTACAATTCAGACAGATTCTTAAAAACATTGTCCAAACCAAAGAGTCCATGGGAGATGTGATGAAAGCCTCTTCCTTTGCACTAACCGAGGCCAAATACGTTGCTGGTGAAAATATCAAACACATTGTCCTTGAGAATGTTCAAACTGCCACCCTAAAAGTCCGATCAAGGCAAGAAAATGTTGCTGGAGTAAAACTTCCCAAATTTGAGTACTTCACTGAAGGAGAAACCAAAAATGATCTCACTGGACTTGCAAGAGGAGGGCAACAAATTCAACAATGCCGTATTGCTTATGTCAAGGCCATTGAGATTCTTGTGGAGTTAGCTTCCCTTCAGACGTCATTTTTGACGCTTGATGAAGCAATTAAGACGACAAACCGAAGAGTCAATGCTTTGGAGAATGTTGTGAAACCCAGATTGGAGAACACAATCACTTACATCAAAGGAGAGCTGGATGAGCTGGAGAGAGAGGATTTCTTTAGGTTGAAAAAGATCCAAGGTTTCAAGAAGAAGGAGATTGAGAAGCAGATGAAGGCTGCCAGGGAATTTGCAAAGGATCAAGTTGCTGAGAAGGTTTCTCTACAGAAGGGGATATCAATTAGTTCCGCTTACAATTTGCTAAATGCAAACATGAAGAAGGATGAGGATATTATCTTCTAATACGGAGAGGTTAGTGTATAAAACCTGTTCAATCTTGGCAGCATTGTTCTTTGTGTTGGTTTCTCCTAAAATGTCGAAAGTCACTCCAATAGATTTTCATGTTCGATAATAAAGTCCATGTTGAAGCTCATTCTCTTTTGGTTTCAATCCTAAGTAATGATTATTTCCTGTATAATTATGTCAATTTGTTTTGTGTAAAACTTAAGTGAGCCAATTCTCAATGAGGTTGACAATGCTAGGTCTTCTTTTTAAAAAGCAAGATTTGATGCATTGAGAGTTGGTAGAGATCTTGTTGATTTTGTTGTTCTTCCAAAATTGCCTAATGTGTGTAGTAAATATCGATGGTTGCCTCAGCATCTGGATCTGTATTAATTTGTATTCTGTGGGATTTCATTCTACTATTCTCTACATTATTTTGAGACGAAGCAAGCTTGAAAGGAGGTAATATCAGAGGCTCCTGGAATAATACCTTTATCTTGTAGCATATATAGAAACCTTTCTCAGCATGAAGCCGTGGTTCAATAGCACTAGCAAGAATGTAGACACAAAGTATAGATGAAAGGATCGGGCTGGAGAGGAGTCAAATTCGCAGCCGTTGAGAATGGCACACATGGTCTTCCCCTCCTTGTCAACCTTAATGAGCGTAGCCCTTGTCATCATATCAGGATGCACTGGTCCTTGGAAGAAACGAGGCAAGGACTGACTTCAAACAACCTCTCCCGTCTCAACCCTCACATAATAATAGGGTGGAGATTCTGCGACACAGCTCCCAACTCCATTTTCAAGTAGATCCCACACGTACACAATAGAACCAACACTGCAAGGGTATGAGCGTGGTTTGCCAAGAAGTCCGCCACGCGGTTCGCCTCTCTAAAGGTATGTCGAAACCGGATGCTCCAGTCTCTACGGAGAAAGCTCTGGCACCTAAATGCTAGGCTAGCAAGGGGGTGAGTGTGTCAGATGTGTGAGTTGATCATTGATATGGCCAGCCCCGAGTTCAGCTGCGGGCACAGAGCACTTGCCAATGTTATGAGCAAAACCCAACAACCACCGCCCTCTGTCGTCACGCAGCACACCACCAGCTGCGGCTCTCTCTCCACCTTCCACCACGGAGCCGTGGGCGTTAATTTTGATCCAGTTCTCACCAGGACACTCCCATCTAATGAAGCTCACTTCCTTCCTATGGGCAGCTTGCCGATTTTGGGGATGGGCAAAGGCTCTCCTTATATCGCTTACCTGCTCGAGGAGGAAGGCTGCTGGATTTGGTTGTTCGGGTGGTCCCTCGAAAGATTTTCTCGTTCCTCCACTTCCATAGGCGGTAATTCTTCCCGTTAGGCTTTACTTCCATTTGCCTTGTATAAAAACTAGATTGTTCGTGTGTAGTTAATGGGATTTGTTTTAATACACCAAGGTTGATTAGGCACCCTCTTTAATTGGTATAAGGTCAGCAGAGATCATCCTTAGATGATTATATTTGGCTGTAGTTGCCAACCTGATCTCGCTCCTGATGCCGGTGATCTTCGTCGTGCCTAGCCATGCCGCAGCCGCAGGGCTTGTGTTGATGATCTCCCACAGCGTAACTAGTTGTTGATGAGGAAGGACAGGGAGTGTTGTACATGAGCGAACTGAAAATCAACGCGATATTCGACGGATAAAAGGGACGTCCTGTTGGGAGCGAAGAAGGTGGGTGTGTTCTGCTGATTAGGCGCACAATAGAGCAGGGATGCGATGGAGGTGGCGGTGTGCTTGGAGGAGCATCTGGTGGGACAGAAGATTCGCGTCGGTACTTACGAGTCTAATTCAAAGATAAGTTATTTCGTTAATCATTGTTATTTATCAAGAAACGTGCATCAATGAATATTTAATTAGTGTGTAATTAATTATTAGACTCCAAATCCTTTTACATATATAACAAGGTGGACAGGCCCGTGCATACGCACGGGCTAAGTAATCAGTCCTTAAACATATGTATAGTTATTATTTTAGTATATTGACCGACAAATATAGTGGTTCAAACCAATTATATATGTTCATCGATATCATTTAGAAATAGTATAAAAGAGAGGTTGGAAGTTGTAGAAGATGTAGTGCCTCGTTTGAGCTTTGGGTCGTTCTTCTTGTGTACATCAAATTGTGTTGGTCGGAGTTTTTTTATTTATGCTTTTAATAATCCTCCCAGATCTCTTTTTAAATATCACTATAAAAAATAAGGTTTGAGAGACAATGAATTGAAAATGATTATAGGATTTTAAAATAGGGGTTCGTTTGGAGCGTATGTGATGTACAAAATTTGAAGGAGTAGACTTAATTTCATCTTTCTTCATGAAATGACATTTATATTCTTAATTAATTTCTTTGAAAGAGTTGCAAAAGTGAGAATGTGAGGGGATAGCACAAATAAATGGAAATTAACATTTACGAAGTATGAATCATTGATAAATAGTGGTCATCAATTTTGAGAGGTCGTTTGAGCCATTTTTTTGTGTGCAGTGTGCATTAGCGTTTTTATTTTGGATTTTGGTGTTGGGTATTTATATAAAATTCATAACAATAGTTTCAATTAGGCAAAGAGTAAAAAAAAGTTCACAAACATGATGATTCATAATAGTTGATTAAGCATATTACAACTATATTAAGACTTCAACCATCGAGAAAACTAACCATTTTGTTCATATATTATTTAATTTTATTTAAAATTGTAATGAATATTATATATTAATATAATCATAAATGTTCATGATTAATGTAATTTTTTTGTTCATTTTAAGGTTCATATTGAATATAATATATAATTCAATAGATTTACTCCGCAAATGAAAAAACAATTTTTTTATTTAAAATTATGGTTGCGATGTTTATATGAAAAATCAATAAAAATATATCATATGGATTTGAATCTTAAACCTTTTGGTTTATACAAAATCACCATTATTGTTGAATAAAAAATCTTTGATTTATTATGAAATGAAAACAAAATATGCACAAAAACTCTAAATTTTGATGGCTTTTACATTTGTAAGCTTCCTATCTCATATAATACTATGGATTTACTTTAAAAATGGAAAAAGTAAAATTTTTATTTTAAATTATAGTAGCAAACGTTTATATGAAAAAATATTTGACAAATGATACAATATGGATTTAAATCTTAACCTTTTGGTTTATATAAAATCACCATAACCATTGAGTTAAATAAATATATATTATTTAATATAAATTGAATAAAAAATACCCACAAAACATATTTCTCAATTGCCATGGTTTTTTGTTCATTTTTAAGCTTTTTGAATCACATAATAAAATGAATTTACCTTGTTAATGGAAAAATTATACTTTATTTTAAAATTATGGTTACAAATATTTTTATGTGAAAAAATGTGTATAAATGATACCATATGAATTTGAATCATAATTTTAGTTTATACACAATTACCATAACCATTGAGTTAAAAAATACATTTGATTCATATATGAAATAAAAATAAAATTTACACAAAATATTTATTAATTATGATGAGCTTTTATTGCCAAAAAAAGTGTATTATGTAAATTAAAACTAGTTGAAATCCCGTGATATTCACAGGATAATTTTACTAAAAAACTATACAATTCTACGATATTAATTTAAAATACTAAATATATATATATATAATATCATAATAAATTATTTAATAGACGATTTTTTTAGATTGTACTCCATATTTTAATTGAATATTTTTGTAAATATTTTTCCATTATTTGTGGAGATCTTGTCCAAATTTAGATTGAAATTATTAAAATTTTAATTTTAATTTTAATTGAATATTTGTAAATAATATTTTCTTATTTTTTAGACGCTAATATGTATAAAATACTTGGTTTTTTTATAAAGATAATAATAATTAGGATAGGTTATCTACAAAGCATAATATAATTTATTAAAATATTTTGTTAAAGTTAATTTAATAAAATTATATATTAGGGTTATTATCTTTTACTCTATAATAATAAGAATGTTTGTAAATATGAAAAATACAATATAAAGATTAGTATAGAAGAGAACATTTTCCTTGATTTAAGAGATAAAATATAGAGAAAATTATCTATATATTATTTTGCAAAATTCAATCCATTTATAAAGTTTTTTTCCATACTAAATTTACATAATGAAGAAATAAAATATAAAGTAAATTAATTTATATTAAAATTTACAAAATTCAATGTATTAATCAACATATCATCCATATTAAATTACAAAAAAACATAGAGATAAAAAATTTTAAATGTAAGGTGGGGCTAGATAAAAAATATATTATATATTTACATAAATAAAATAAAAAGGAAATGAAGAAAAATGTAATTTTTATCAAATTAAATTTAAGAAAGTATTCATCAAGATTTGTAAATTTTTTCTAATTTTTTTTCTCAAACTTTGATTTAAGAAATATAAATGCATAAAAAGATAAAAGAAAATCTAATTTTATTAATTTAAATTAAAATTCGAATTTTTATTTTTTTGACATTTACATATAATCTTAGTCATCACTCATCAACATAAAATTCTATCTTTTTCTCAAAATAAAAATATATCAACATAACCAAATATATTATTTAAAATTATATCATTATATAGATATAAATTTTATACTTGGAGCTCAAGCCTTGTTAAAAGATAAACAAAAATATATTAAGACCCTAAATCTTGTTAAGAGATAAAAATATTACATTAATATGGAAAATATCCTCTCATAGGAATTTATGTATATAAAAATTATATAAATATGTTATCTATTGTAGTAAACTAATACATTTTCCATAGATAGAGAATTATATACATAAAAAATTATATAAACATGTTATCTATTTCGTATATATAGCAAGAATACTATAAGTTGTTACAAAATTTATTAAAATATAATTTCACATTAATTTATTCAAACATGCTACGTGGCGCAAATTTTACAACAGACTTGGGTTCTGCTTTATAATGTATTATAGTGCATCAAGAGACTTGAACCAATGACCTATGGGTTCACGGGAAAACACTCTTACCGTTAAGCTACACATAGCTTTTTAACTTATTTTTGCCAATGATAATTATATAGAGATTATTGTGAGCATATTTAATGTGAGCAATAAATGGGGGAAAACCCAATCTTATATGTATACTAGGAAAACAGACCCGTACTAACGCACGGGACCTTTTTTTTTACATTTGTTTTTCATTTTATTATAATGGTCATGTGGTTACATGGATATACTTCTTTGTTGTACTCATTTTTTAGCATTTTATTGGAGAAAGGTCAGGTAACTAAGGGTTAGACCAGTCAACCGGGCGGGTTCGATCATTTCTGTTTCAGTTGCATTATGAATCATGGGTCAATCGGGTCGTGTTGTAGCAAGTTTTTTGTCGGGTCGGGTTGACCACCGGGTCTAAAATATCCTTTTTTATGATTATTAAAGTTAATTTTTAATTAAATAATAATATTTCATTACAACATATTATTTTTATTTATTTTAATAATAAAATATATTATAATTTTCAAAATAAATCTTAAAAATTCTATAAATATATTAAATCGGTCAACCTAACGGGTTTTGGGTTTCAAGCTAACGGGCTTCGGGTTCTATCGGATTCAGTTGATTTCGGGTTTCAGGTTCAAATTAACTACTTAGTAATGTTCTTACTACTAATTAATAATCATTCTATAACAAAACATTAGTTTTTATTTAATTGCATATATTTTATTAATATGGATCAGATTACATTTTTTTGTATCCATTATTACGAAATGCAAGTTTGAATTATATGTGCTGGTTGGTTCTGGCTATATTTAAATTTGTAATTATTATTTGTAATAATTGGATAATTACTCGAGTACAATGGACTTTCATTAAGAACTTTGTTTATATCGGGCTTTCATTAATGTATCGGGCTTTCAGTAATTTACGTGTATCATATGCCTCTAATGTTTGGATACCCTAGTTTGCTTTTGTTCCTATCATCCGGAGAGGCCGCCAGGCTCGAGCGAAACAACATCAACGCCTTGAAACGTTGCGCTCAGCCTCCTCCTGCTCCATCGGCTTGGCAGTCGTCGATGTCCTCTTTTTCTTCCGCCAGACGGCACTGGATTCGCCGCCTGTACCTCTCAGCTCACCTCTTCCCACGTCAAAACGTTTCAAGGTGTGTGATTTGTTTGGGGCCGCCTCTTTTCTGCTTCTAGGTTTTCTTTATCGATTTAGGTCGTTTCTGATCTGCTTGAGTTTATAATTTGTCTGGTTAGAATTACAGGCCTGTTTGGAGAACTCTTCTTTGATCGATGTCAAGTCCAATTTTGTTCGAAGTGAAGTAACGACCAATTTGGGACCAGATCGGGAGTTGTAGAGGTTGGATCCACCGATCTCCCTTGTTTGTGGTCGACTAAACACTCACATTTCATCTCCGTGGAGAAACCTCCTACCGTCCAAGTTGAAGGTCAAGTGCTTTGTTTGCTTAATTTTTCCAGTTCTTATGTTTAGGATGCAGCAATTAAATATGGTAAAAGTTGAGCAGATTTGGATGTATATGGTGAGGTGGAGGAGGTCATTACTTGATGTTTTAATACAGTCTGTAAATAGGCTTTATAAGAGCTATAAGAAGTTTCGAATTAGGGAAAATAAATCAAATTAGGGGTTTATTAGATATGATATATGGTAAATTTTTGCATATATGGTTAAGATATGAACTGAGTGGACAATGTTATGTTTCAGGTGTGAAGCACAATGCAAGCTGAGAGTAAATTAAGTAAAATGGATAACACAGGGGCCAGAGGCGCGATAATGTTTGGAGATGGACATGGAGAATAGTGTGCTCATAGTTAAAGGTAAATATGCTACCCATCTTAATGAATACATGAAATGTGTGAACTTTTTGGGTGTGAACTTTTTGGGAGGAAACCATAAGTCGTGCCTGCATAATGTGTTTCATATTTCTTTTGTTTGCGGTCATCAGTCTTACATTCTTTAGTAAATGGATACCCTGTATGCATTCTTTGTGCCTTGAGATTTTGAGCATGGCCTCTTCTATCAGCTGGTGTATGTTACATAATATGACACTACCTTCTTTATTTTAGGACGACTTATTACAGTTTGGATTTGGTGGTGTAGAAACCTATTGTACAGAAGATATCTTAAGTGTCTTGGCCGCAGTAAAAGTTGATATTAATTATTAGAGATTTTAAATAATGTAATAATTTATCTAAGCAGAGCTAATTTTGGGTGTAGATTAATGTTTTAAATACTTACTTGCAAAATGGGTGTCCGAAGTCTAAGGTTGTGTGTTGTGGTTGTTCCGTCGGCATAGGCATTTTGTTGAAAATTGGACAAAGCATGAGTATGGAAATAATAAATGGATTAGTAAATAGGATAAGTAAAACATGATGTGGAAGAATGCTTATTGGTTTGAACATCCAACCTCCTGGTTTGTTGTTACATTGGGCCTCATCAAAGTCAATTCTCTTTGTAGTTGTTGGTCTTGGGAGACGTAGACTCCCCTTCTAGAAGTATAGTTTACAAATGAGTTTGTGATTTACATGTAGTAGGTATAGTTTATAAGAAGTGCTTCATTATTTTGTTTATAAACTAAATACATGATGTTATTTGGCAGTCTTGAGCTAAAATGGAAGGTGAGATTAAATTAATTCAAAGAGATTACATAAGACCAGGGGGATCGATAATGGTTGGACATTGACATGGAGGATAGTGATCTCACAGTTAAAGGTAAATATGTGATTCCTCTTAAAGAATACATGTAATGTGTGAGACCTGTTGGAACCCTTAAGTCGTGTCTTGAAACAGTGTTGCATCTTCCTTTTGATTGCGGTCACCGTTCTTTCAGTCTGCAGTAAATGTGTACACTGTTTGCATGCATTGTGGCTTATAATTCTGAATATGGGTCTTCTTCTATCAGTTGTTTGCATACTCATATGCATCATAGCTTTAGGGAAAGTGCATTTCCAATGAGACTTCTAGAAAGCTGTTGGAGAGAAGCTATCTTCAGTGTCTTGGCTGCAGTGAATGTTAACTTTATTTATTCCGGAGATGAAATAAATTTCTAATATTCTAATCAAAAGGTAATTTGGGTTTAGTTTAGTGTGTAAAATACCTAGTTGCAAAAGGGATGCTTGAAGTCGAGAAGATGTGTGTTGTCCTTGTTCCGTCGTCATAGTATTTTTTTGGAAATGTAACGAATCATGAGTGTGAAATTTAAGGAATGGGCAAGTTAATGTGATGAGTAAAACATGATATGGTAGAATACTTACTGGTTTGTATGGGCAATGTCCTGGTTTATTGCTATATTGTGCATCCTGTAAGTGAATTTCCTTGGTCATTGTTGGGCATGGGAGGCTAATAGCCTAATACTCCACTTCTAGGTTGTTTATTTCAGATGTACTGTGCTGCTGCGTCATCTTTAATAGGAATAGCAAAGGTCTTAATTCTATGTGGACATAAAATAATTCATATTAGTACACAGGGTTAACGTAATAATAAAGTATAAATAGTTGGCTTACATTGTTTGTCAGATTGTTGAAAGCTTCTTTGAACACTATGTTCCTGGTACAATTCTTCATCGATGCATCATCTTCCACCATGAACTATAACAGTAGTAAACATTAAAACTATTGCATAACATTACCTCTCATTGATGAGTTGGAAATCAAGGGTTTTTGCAGTTCTGGTACGTTGTACTTGTTTGCCCACACTTGCAACGTAGCCAATAACATCTACATCTCGTAAGACATATTGGTCAGATTTCAATGTTTTTGAAGAATTTAAACAATTTGTTATAATTGTTAAGAATTTCTATACCAACTAAGTACTTCTGATCTGTAGGTTGCAAATCCTCAAACTCAATCAAGCTGAAAGGATATCGCACAAAGCCCTCAGGTTCGACCTCCAATTCATTGAAAATTGTGGATTTCTCCAATTCAAGCATATTCAGGTCGTTTCTCATCATCCGGAAATCTTTCTTATTCGGGATGACATTCATCTTTTCCATACTGTATATAGCTCCTTCTAACATTGCAAAACTATTTGCAATATTACTCCTTGCTGTGCAGTGAATAGTACTTCCTTGCATGGCAATATGATTCAAAATATGAGATTTTAACACACACATATATATACATACAAATATAGGGTATAAATAGTTATGCATAATATTCATATATATACCTTAGAGTCGGAGAAAATAAAATCAGTGCTCAAGAATTCCCAAAATGGTTCCTCACATCCCATTTTCTACAAAGCATGACTACTAATTTTGCATTTGCACCTTTTGTTAGGTCATGTATGAAGACGGAATCAGTTGATGGGCTAGGGTGGGAGCTCGTTGCCATGGTAAATTTGGTTTGAAGTTTTATGAAATAAGCGATTTTCGAGTATGAATGCTTGGTGAGAGGTATGCCATGGTTGACCCCTGTATTTATAAGTGTGTCTGCGTTTGAATTTTTGGAGAGGAGAAAACGTTAGATTGTGGAAACAATTGACGATTTAGATTTAATGTGGGCAGTAATTGGGAGATTTTTTTGGAAAACAACATAATTTGAGCAGTATGAGTGTGTTATATTCTAGTTTGAAATAGGGATGAGCGTAGGGAGAAACTTTACACTTTGTAAAGCATTTACTATTTAGTTTAAATTTTTTGGGCAGTAATGCGGGTACTAATTTGGAAGATATTTGTGTGTAAATGAATGCATTTAAGCATTATGAGTATCCTATGCTCAAGTTTGAAAAGATGAAAAACGTTACACAACCATTTAACTATTCTTGTTTAAATTGGCCACTAATGTGGGCCTCATTTTTCAATGTCTCATAATAGGAAATAAATCATTTCATATTAGATATTGGAAAGAATTTTTCATGTATTTATATGCAATATGTCTTCTGGAATATGAAAGGATTGCGTGCAATATTTTAATATAATTTTTTTTGGATAATACATTTTAATATAAATTTATGTGAATTGTTTTTTTTTAAAGTGTGTACGTTGATGTTAAAAAGGGTCATCTAAATTATCTATTTTCCATAACCGTTTTGTATGCATTTAAACTATATATATACAAATGATTTATACATAAGGTCATCTAAATTATCTATTTTCCATAACCATTTTGTACGCATTTAAACTATGTATACAAATGGTTTATACATTTTTTCTTTGATAATACATTTTAATATAAATTTAAGTGAATTGATTTTCTTAAAGAGTGTGCGTTTAAGTTAAAAAGGGTCATCTAAATTATCTATTTTCCATAACCATTTTGTACGCATTTAAACTATATGTATACAAATGGTTTATCCAGAATTGGTTATATTGATAGGGTATGATTATACCAAACATTTTGCAAAAATAAGTGTGTAGATGCTCGAACTTGATCTACATTAGAGAGGCTCAAGCTTCAACCATTGTACTAAGGAACTTATCTTGACAAATAAAGCAAGAAATGTTATATAATAAAAGTTGTGTATCAAGTGTAATAAATGCACCACGTACACAACTTTTTAATGTTATATATAGATAAGATTTTTGGCAAAATTGTATGAAATAGCCTAACTTATTAGAGTTGTTGCGGTATTTAGCCTAACCTATTAAAATTGTACATAATAGCCTAACTTTTTTAAGTGATTGCAAATTCTAGCCTTTGCTTCCATTTACATGATGAGTTGGCAAATATGAAAGTATGACATGGCTATTATTTGTTTAAAATAATAAAAAAATAGAAAATTAAAATTAAAAAATTGATCTTGCTACTCGTTCTGGTGCGTCAAAGGTATCCTCTCTGCCATTTGCTTTTTCAATTGCACATTCACGAGCTTCT
The DNA here is from genome assembly GCA_964016875.1 of Fallopia convolvulus. NCBI lineage: Eukaryota > Viridiplantae > Streptophyta > Magnoliopsida > Caryophyllales > Polygonaceae > Fallopia > Fallopia convolvulus. The sequence goes on from OZ024733.1 coordinate 44,941,007, forward strand.
ACAGTAGCTCGGGCCTCAACCAGGATTCAGTAGATGTCTTTTTTGACAATGATTTTTTCTCCCTAGCCACTGCACATGCCTTCTCTAATCTTTCCTGATTCACTAGTCTGCACCAGCATTTCCATTTCCTTCTCAGCTACTTCATCTTCAATTTCATCTATATTATCAGACTTTTCAAATTTTAGACTGTTTAATGTAAGGTCACTTCAAGCTTCTCAACTTGTTCCATTTCAACAGTGTTTTATTTTCCTCTCATAGCAATCTTAATTTTAATTAATTCTACATGTATTGGTGGAGATAATGCTAATGAAATAATTGCACTAATTAACTTAGGTTCAAATGCATTTTCATCAATGGTATGAATCTAATTTGATAATGCAGCCCCCACAAATTCAAGATAGTTTTATGAGCCTAGCATTTCAACAAACACGGTGTGCAACCAAGACCAAGAACTCCTTTATCATAATGTTCATCCATTAACTCCACTTGAAAAAAATTCAAATTGATTCAAAGAACCATCAATTTCCAACAACTCATAGGTCAATACATCAGACCTAATACTCTGTATTTCACAAGTAGGACTATCTCGCGGATGATGGGATAATGAATATTGAAGGTTTCTTTATTATTAGTAGAAATTACCTCAAATTCATTGTAAACAAACTAATTTGAAGGCTTGATTGAAACAACAGGCTCCGGGATTGGAATATTGAAGACGAGATTAGAATATTGAAGATTTGACGAACTTAAGTAAATTTCTTGTAACCGGTGAAAGAAGAAGAGACGACTCTTGAAATGGAGGAAGAGAAAAATAGATGAACGTGAAAATGGCTGAATGTTTTTTGTTTGGATACAATTTTTTTATTCTTATTTTCTATTTTTAATGGACTTAGCTAAATAATAGCCATGTCATACTTTTAAATTTGCCAACTCATCAAGTATCTTACTACATAGAAGCAAAGAGCTAGAGTTTATCTACAATTTTAATAGATTAAGCTAAATACCGCAACGATTCTAATAGGTTAGGCTATTTGATGCATTTTTGCCAAGATTTTTTAATAAAATTGAATACATTCAGAACTAACTTTCAATGACATTGTTTACAATGTTTTTCAAAACTATAAAATAGATGGTGTTATAAAATTAAATAATGTTCATCGGTGAAATAAATCTATAGCCCACTGAACTTGCACGCTTTTATCAATCACCAACCTATACTTTGCGAGTTTCAAATAAGCACTTGAACTTTACTATTTTTTGTCTTTTAAATAGTGAACCCTTGAGTGAGATTCACTCGCGATGACGTGGATGCCACATATGCGCCACGTAAGTACCATATAGATACCACATATCCAATTATTTTTGTTTTTCAATTTAACAAAAAGATAAAAAAATATTTTGAAAAACTCCAAAATTCAATTCCCAAATTTATTTTTGGCCTTCTTTCTCCATTTTCGCCTTTTCGGTGACCTAGAACCAGATGGAGGAACGACGGGCTCGGGACGAATTCTTCACTGCCGACATTTCTTTTATGCCTCTGGAACGACGGATTCGAGAGACGAATTGATGGGTGAATTTAGAAGTTGGGAAATTGATTGGAGATTGTAATTGATGGGCCAATTGAGAAATTGGGGAAACATTTCAGAGCAAGGTTGGTTAATTGGGAAATGGGGGATATTTGGCTCGCTCTTCCGAGACCGAAGACTCCCCTGGCTCCGCCGACGAAGCCCTAGGCTAAGAATTTCGGGACGGAGACGAGGAGGAAATCTCCGACGGGTCCGATTTGGGTGATTTGACTCGTGTCGTTGAGGAATCGGAGGGAGAGCGACTCAGAATCGAGTTCACCTCTTCCGGAGAGTTTCGAGACGGGGTTGTGGGAGAGGACGGTGCAGGTGGTCGCCGGCGGGGGCGAAGGTTGGGATTGGTCACCGGTGGAAGAGCAGGGGATGGAGAGGGAGGAGGTGGGGGTTCCGGAGGGGTGCTTGACGGCCCAGAGAAAAGTGCCGGAGAGATCCACGAGGAGAGTGGCGGGTACGGGTTCGGATCCTAAGCGGAGTCGGGTTAGGTATTGGTTTGAGAGGGTGTGTTTGGAGATGGGGAGGTGGAGGGAGAGGGAGAAGTGGAAGGCGGAGTTGAGGAGGAGGGGAGTGGAAGCCATTGAAGGAAGAGCTTGTGGGAATGGGAAGCCATTGAAAGAATGAAGATGGTGGAACGAAGGAAGGTCATCTTTTATTTTTGGGAAATTCCGGATGGTGCCCCTGAGTTTTGGGCTTTTCCGGATGGTGCCCAAAAAAAAACTATTCCGCCAAATACCCCTGAGGTTTTGCAAATTTCCGAAACGTGCCCCTTCTCTCCATTTCTTTCGAAACCTCCGTTAAGTCCTTGTAAATATAACAAATCAGAAGTAAAAATAAAAATAAAAAACAAAAGAAAAAGAACGCAGACTGGAGAGCGAAGAAAGAGAACGAAGAGCGAAGAGGTCGAGCGGCGACTTGGGCTGCGGGGCTTCCGGTGTCGAACGACTTGGGCTGGGACCACCATCGACGGCGGCGGATTCCGGCGCCGAGCGAAGAGGTTGGCTGGACGACGAGGGCTGGACGAAGAGAGCTGCGAGCGAAGAGGGCTGCGAGCGAAGAGGGCTGTGCGGCGACGACCTCCATCGAGGGCGGCGGACACGGGCTGCAGAACACGGGCTGTGGGGTGGTGGTCAGGTAAGTAAGTGGCTATGCTCTTTATGCTCGATTAGGGTTTGTTTTTGCAATTGAGCTTGAAAATGTTGAAATTAGGGCTATTTCTAGTGTTCTTGAGCTTGAATTTCATCTTCAATTGATAATAATTTGAGGAAAACTTGGTGTCTTTTCATTTTTTTCTAGAGCTGTAGAAGTAATTTGTTGTGATTTATTGCAGTATTTTTTATAGGCTGCTCTTGATTTGAATGCAATTGAGCTTGAATTTGTTGAAATTAGGGCTATTTGTAGTGTTCTTTAGCTGATTTTAATCTTCAATTTCCCTTGAATGCTCGAGGTCCTAATTCAAATGGTGATACTGGTGCTCGAGCTAGCATCTCCAGGATTGTAATGCTAGCTGAAGCAATGTTTGAGGTAAAGCAACCTTTTCTTTACTTTCCATGGTATGCCTGTTGGCATTTCTGTTTAATGTGTGTGTCATTTTGTTGTTATTATTTTCTTGATTATTTAGTATGCATTATAACTAGGTTCTGGATGAAATTCACCAGCAATCAGTGACGTTGCCCTCCCAACCATCTGTTTCTTCAATTGGTTCCATCCCTGCACCTCACGAAGTGGTAGAATCTTTGCCTTTAAAAATCTACAGCAAGGCAACAATGTCGAGAATGAAGAGGCCGGGCAGTAAGTTTTCTCTCCTTTTACTGCAGTATCAATTCATGAACAAAGATAATGTTCAAGCAAGAAATGTATAAAATCATGAAGGAACAAATAATAGTGATGAGTGCTGGATTCAGGGAAAAGGGTTTTCACCTGTTAAATGCGGAGTGCTCTATACTACTATTGTTATCACAAAAAAACTGTAACAGTGTTGCCAGACATTGTTGTCAGCATTGTTCAGCTTCTTGGTTTCATATGTTGTGCATACAATGGTTCTTCTTTACTGCAATTTCTAATTTTGAAGGTAAGGGCTGCTTCTTGCACATGATTTCGTTTATGATTCTGAATTTGTTTGCATCTTGATTGACCAACAGATATTACATTTGCTTCAAGGAGATTCACAGGTTTGAGATCAACCTCAAATTATGAATTCAAAAGCAGTGAATTTTACTGAAATCATACCATCAAAAATACTTAGAACAATACTTCTTTCTATTCTTCTACAGGGTGTACCCTCTGTGCCGTGGAGATATCTGCATATCTCGCTCGTTCGTCTGTGTAACCGAGAGCTAACCAGGTTTCCCCACCTTCAATGAATTTCACCACAAAATCTCATGTGGTCGTTGAAGTCATTCAACCTTGTTGTCTTGTATTTTAGTAATCCTTATATACCTTATTGCCTTTTGTTGCTGTGAGTGTCTAATGAGAAGGGAAGATGATGCCTCCATTGTGTGGAGATATGTATTGTTTTTTATGATGAGATGAAGTTGTTATAGATGAAGCAAATTAGTATTCTATTTCTGTCTCATAAAATTCCAATTTGATTGTGTGCAAATTCAGGAATTGAGAAACCAAACTTCAAAGTTTAAGTTCGTTTATCGTTTTGCCTGACAATGGATCAGGTCCATGGGGTCTGAGTGTACACACTCATGCCTTGAACAAATCAAGATGATGTTTTCCATAGACACAAAAAGAAGCGAAATGTCAAAAATGGTCAAACTGACAAAGCAAAAGTAACTGTGTTGAGCAAGCTGGTTTACTGAATTTAGTGCTGAGGTTATTGAACAATGCAGATTAGTACAATAACAGTAGCTATCCCATTATAACACAATCAGATTTCAGAACATGATCATGACCAAATCATGTCTTTATTTCACAAATTTGATGAATATATGTATCTAAAAACCCTATCAGCTTCTATATTTCCGCCCCAATTTATATCCTCAAATTGAAGAATACATGTATACCCCTCCCAATTGTAAAAGAATCACTTTGTATGGACGTCAAATGAACCGATATTTCTGGGTTGAGTAGGCGAGCAGTTCTTTATGTCAAGCTTGCAATCAGACCAGTGGCCCTGAGGATCAGCAGCAACAGGCGCCAAAATATTCTTAATCTGAAACACACAAATAAAACTTTGAGTTAAAAACCTATTAAAGAAACACTAGACATAAATGTTTTGTCATACTTGAACTATTTCAATTAATACCATTTTCAGATTACACAAACGTGCCATGAATCGTATGCTGCATTGAGTAAAAAGAGCGGTGTTCGTATCTGCCTCACCATATACTGTGGAAAGAAACACTGACAACAAAACCAAAATGCAATGGTAAGAATGAAACATAGGAGTACAGGAAGTGAAACCAATATAGAAAATTGTTGATGCATAATGTTAAAGCTCACCAAATATGGTCTCGGTGATTTTGTTGTACAGTACGAAGGTAAGTTCCTCACTGAACCATGTGTCATGGGTTTAAAGTTCAATTCAAAGGTATAAATCAAAGGCAAGATGAAGAAGAAATGAAGACATAATAACAGAGATGTCTTGATATAGCTGTATTAAGTGTTAACTCAATTGATCCTTATATATATACACAAAGTTCAGAGATGTTTTGATATTTTTCAAAAGATATACAAATAAAACATTAAAAAAAAATGCTAGACAAAATATAAGGGGGAGGGAGACGAGTAAATACATGTAATTCAACAATTTGCTTAAAGTAAGATTCGACATATAGTGCTTAGGAAACATCAGGCCTATAGAAATTGAAAACCCATAAATTTGGAATAGAAATTGGCAGATTAGAAAGAAGATGACAAGTGAACAAGGGAAATTGTGATCTACTCACACATTCACGAAGAAGCCAGCATCTGAGAGGCACTTCAATTTAGTACGGAGTGGTAGGAGAGCTCGAAAACTATCACAATGCAAAATGGAAGTCAATCCACCAGTTGAACATCCAGAAAGAATAGCCTAATGTGGCAACTCTTCAGTAATAATCACCACAAGTGAACAAGGGAAATTGAAGATTAAAATCAACTAAAGAACACTACAAATAGCCCTAATTTCAACAAATTCAAGCTCAATTGCAAAAAAAAAACCCTAATCGAGCATCAACAACATAGCCTCTTACCTGACCAGATTGCCACCCTAGTGACCACCTTTGAAGCTCGTGTCCGCCAGCCCACAACCCTCGATGGAGGTCGCCGCCGCACTGGAAGCCCCGCAGCCCAAGTCGCCGCTCGATCTCTTCGCTCTTCGTTCTCTTTCTTCGCTCTCCAGCCTGCGTTCTTTTTCTTTTGTTTTTTATTTTTATTTTTACTTTTGATTTGTTATATTTACAAGGACTTAACGGAGGTTTTGAAAGAAATGGAGAGAAGGGGCACGTTTCGGAAATTTGCAAAACCTCAGGGGTATTTGGCGGAATAATTTATTTTTGGGCACCATCCTGAAAAGCCTAAAACTCAGGGGCACCATCCGGAATTTCCCTTTATTTTTTTTGGCTAGAACCTTATCATCTTTTATTTAAATAGAGGTTTATATTTATTTTTTATTGTAAGAAATACACATCAGCCTAATCAATTTGGGAGAAATTGATTTTAAGCGCCCTTATGAGTTTGAGGAATACGCGTTTTGCCACGAGGTCAATTTGTGTTCGTAAGATAAAAAATGGTATAGTTAAAGTGTTTAGTTGAAACTCGTAAAGTACATGGGGTGAATAACAAAATCGTGCAATTTCAATGGCATGTAGATGTATTTTGCCAATGTTCATCGACTCTTTATAATTCTACTAATATACGTACACTTCATGATTTGACTTAGTATTGGGCTTCAGGGTTAATTAACGGAATTAGATAATTATTACTCCCTCCGATTCTCAATATTTGGGCTTTTGTCATTTTTCACACTTTTTAAGATTAGCTTAAAATAGAAATATAAAACTTTATTATATTAGACTTTAATGATTCAATGTATATTTTCAATGCAATTCTAGTAAGAATTTTATTGAAACTATAACAAAATAAATGAATTTATGTTATTTTTAGAATGTTTTAACATTAATTGATTAAAAAAGGCCAAATATTATGAATAGAGATTTTAAGCTAAAAAAAGCCCAAATACTGTGAATCAGAGGGAGTAGGAGTTAAAATTGCATATTAGAAAAGTATTGGCTCTAACTAATTTGTATATTAGTAGAGTTTAATTGGAGGAGGTTAAAAAATTTAATTGAAAAAGGAACAGATACATTGCATGTTTTAAGCAAAGGATGGGTAGTACACATGTAATTTTAAGAAAATGTCATGTGGCTAAAAAATTTATAAGGAAATTGTTGCTCAATTAATATATAGATGAGAGAACAAAGTTACTTACTATTTTACTAGTATGAACTAGTTGATGACTTGGACTTTATCGGATGCAGGATTTTGGATTTAGCCGGATTTAATATGAGTCGGATTACGGGTTTAGTCAGATTTTGGATTAGTCGGATTTCAATAGAGATCACATTTATAATGATGATTTGGGTCGTAGTTAATTAAACTTAAATACTAAATATTTAACTAGTTCAAAATTCGTATCATGTACGAGTAACAATTGTATAATTTTAAATATTTCATATATTTTAAATGGAGAATTTTGAACCAAAATATATATTACATCAGAACGATAAATTTTCCAACGACATTAGCGAGAAAGACGGGGTAAACAGTTTTAATCGTCACAAAACACCAACAAAACATTAGCACTAATTTAATATTGTTATAATAATTTATAATATAGAAAATATCAAAATATAGATCAAGTCTTGTTAAAAGATATGCGATGTGTTTCGTCTCGCTACAAGGACCGAAGTCTTATTTTATGAATCCTGCCTTGGTCTAGGGCTCGAATTAAGCAGAAGCAATTGACAAGTGGAGACAGAGGGGAGGCACGCAGCTCGAGGCAGCGACGGTTGGTGTTGGATCGACTAGTACGACGCTAGGGTTTTAGCAGCGTCTAGAGATGAAGATGATTCAGAAGAACAAAAACTTAGAAGAATTGAAGAGCGGAAAAGGGTTTAGAAGGATTCAACACCTGAAGGCCTAAGGAAGAGAATCTCGATTCACTGAGGCGAATTCAATTTCATTCGAGTGTAAATAATTCAAGAGTATTCTGACATATTAAATAGATCTAGAAAACCTAACCCTAGAAGCTAAGCGAGAATGGGCCCGAACATGCAAGCCCCACCCATATCGTTTTTTTAATAAAATAGCGGAAATATAAATAATACTAAATATAGTAATGTTTCACTTAAAATCTCGTTAAAAGATAAGACGAAAACCCGAGGGCACAAGATCCAAGTCGAAAGTCGAAGTCTTTCGGCGCCATCGTACAGTGGGGCGCGGTCGCGCCACCAGCAACCCCAGCCCTCCCCAACATCGACAAAGGTTATGACAAAATAACACGGGCTCGCCCGGTTATGGCGCGGTCGCACCTATGGGTGTCGCGGCACAGAGTGGCGCGCGCGGGCGCGCCACAATGCTAGTCGTCCACGATAGCGAGAGTTTCTTCGTAAACGCTTGGGTCGATCCTTTACTCCTCCAATTGGCCCGAAAGTGTGTCTTGGACCAAAGATGTCATCAACATAGTAGTAGGAGGATCTTGGACCGAACTTATAGACTGAACAGTTCGACTTATGATGGAAATCGTTGCCCGAGCTATGGCCTTGGCGCGGGCACACCTCAAGGGTCCGTTGGAACGAACCGACATAGTTTCTTCCTCCTCAGCGGCGGTCATAGTAGAAAACGCATCAATATGCATAAAACTAATATAGAAAATATCAACCACTAGGCTATAGATAAAAAAATTATATAAATATGTTATCTTTTTTTTGAAATCTATTCGATATATACAAGAATAATATAAGTAATTATAATATTGTACAAAATAATTAAAGTTAATTTATTCAAGCAAATTATATAGCATAATAAATTTATTATACTAGTTGTACCCGTCGTACCATGTACGACTACGTTTCGGTATTTTATAGACATTATAAATAGGATATTAATACATAAAAATATAATATAAACTTTAATATAAATAGATGTATACTTTTTAAAATGAATATAAATGGTTAAATTTAATGTTCAGAATGAAGATATATTATTAAGACAAAATAATTACAATTCTCTTTTTCCTTGATGATATTTCATAGATATGTAATTAAAAAGGGATGATAAAATATGAATAAGAAAATTTATATATTCAAATATTGAAGAGATGAGAATTTAAAAAAATATTGTTAACTTAATGAATAAGATATAATAATATATGAAATATAAAGATATTTCAATCATATAAAATATTTAATATTTAATTAATTTAATTTTTGATGGGACCAAATTCATTTTGTGGTTCGATAAAGTAAAGATTAGATAAGATTAAATAATATATTATTCATATTTTATTACTTTCCATGTACGTAAATTTAGAGATAATCAAATATTTCAATATATCTATTAAATATTTTATAATATATTTTTATTAATTTTAAACATTAAAAATATTTATCATTAATTTTTTATCATAAAAGAAAAACAATATATATCTATAAATAAATTCACCAAAAGATATGTGCTAAAAAGTTTATATTTATTTTAAAATATATTCTCTTTAATTTTAAATACTTGTATAAGAAAGTTTTGAAAAGATATTATTATACTAAATAGATATTTGTTTAATGTTAAAGATATATTTAAATAGTTTAAAAGGAATTTAATAGAAAGAAGTTACAATAATTAGAAATAAAAATTAATTTTTTAAATATGAGGTGGGGCCAGAATCGTTCTGGTGGTTCGAAAAGGGATAGCTTTAATATATAGTTATAGATTAAAAATATCAACATATAGGTAGAAAATTATATACATAGAGCTCAAATCTTGTTAAAAGATTAAAAAAAATTATGCATACAATTAATATAGAAAATATCAGCATATAAATCAAATCATTATAGTATTTACTAAAAATATTAAATTTATTTTATTCAAATAATTGTATGTGGAATTCGGATTCATTTATAAAAAATATCAATATATACTAAAATATATCCTATATTCTAAAATTAATTTATTATATTAATATTTCTATTTCGTAATATATATTCGATATACATTATAAAATCTAGGATAATGTTTCTATCTATATTATAAATTCTATTAAGTATATGTGTAAAGGTTAGCAAATATGGAAAAGACTAATAAAAAAACTGGAGGTATAGCAAGAATAATATAAGTTATTAAAATATTTTTGAAATTAATTTTGACATTAATTTATTCAAAAATGTCGTGTGATGCAATTTTTTCAATCGGCATAGTTTTTGCTTTATAATGTATTAGGGTAGATTTGATATTTAAACATAATTATAAATTATTTTTAAAAAATTATTTGAGGGTTAGCCAATTAGAATTTTGTACGATTTGTAGAGTTTAGGGTTTTATCCAACATAATAATCATTATAAGTATGTACAATTGATTGAATGTATATGTAGAAATCATCTATACATATATAAAGATATAAACTAAGATATAAAAATATATGAAAGTTTAATTGCTTATTTAATTATAATGTATCTAATATTGGTTATATCTAAATATAGTGATGATATAAACTAACATAATAATTACTATTTTGATAGTCAAATAAATGACATGTACATATTATTTTTATTAAATTAATTGTATTTTACTACAAGTCGATCATACTATGTTAGATAGTTTCATGTAATTTCAGTCTTGATCTTCAAGGTTACATATAATTTCGTGTCAAGTGTTTTTAGAGTTGGATAACTTAGGTTTTTGAATGATTTCAAGTCGTCTAAATTCAGATTTTCGTGATTTTGGATCAAATAACTTCGGATTATAGAATGCATTCAAGTTTGGTAGCATCAATAATCAGACTATTCCATTAAGATATAATCGGTTTTGGATTTATCTTGAGTTCGAGCTTTTTTTGCGTTCAGATCAGATCAATTCGTGTCAAACAAATCTAAAGTATAAACTTCTTTTTGTTATTTTCGAATATCAAGTTGTATATTCCGAAACAGACGAATTTTTCAAGTTGGACCAAGTTTTGACCTCCCTACTCTTAACTACTTGTGTATAATGTTCGACCAGAAATAAAATATAATACTTATAATTAAAATGAAATCACAAAAAAATGAAAGAAGAAATTATTTTTTATATTACAATAGAAAAAAATAATAATTTTATCATTAGTCTAAGAATTTAAAATAGAAAATTAGTTAGTCCTTCATCTAGTTAGCTAGGGGTGAAGTTAGGTTTCGAGCTAGGGGAGAAGTCATGCTAAATTCGTTACAAAAGTTGACGGTTACTGTGGGCCCTCACACAAAATTGGAATTTTGTTTTTCTTACTGACCAATCACTCACAAGGAGATATTCCAGAAAGATTTCTACCAAAAAAAATACGCCAGAGCACGCCTCCCACGTTTTCTATGATTTTCTTTATCCTTTGCTCAAATCATTTAAGATCATCATTCAAGATCATCATCATTCATCGTTCAAGATCATCGTCATTCAAGATAATCATCATCAAGATCATTATAATACACATGTTTTCTAGATTTCTTTGTGCAAAATTTTTGGCTTTCGCATTTTCAGTGCTTATTTTCTTAGCTGGTTATCAATTATTAATTTCTCTCCAATGCCGATTTTCATTTTTTTGCTTTGTGTATTTTTTTTAGGATGTTGAAACGTAATAACGAGATACTATTATTCAGTAGTTATTCAGACTCAAATTAACTTAGTTCACATCTTCTGTTGTATCTATTAGTTACCTACTAGTTGTCCCCGCCGCGTCCTGCACGACTATGACTCGATATTTTTTTAGATATACTATAAAAAAGATATTAATAAATAAAATATAATATAAATAATAATTGTGAATTGGTGATTTATATAAATTGTAAAGAAAGCATAATTCTAAATTAAAGATTTTGATAGAAAAATGAAAATAATGGGTCATTTAACATAGATTAGCAAATAAAATTGACTTGACATGTACATATATTATCAAAAAAACATTACCGATTTACCGGAAAATTATAATTGAAAATTACAATTGTAATTGGCTAGATTTGTATGTAAATTATCAAAAAAATCAGAATTGAAAATTCAAAGATATATCATAATTGAAATTTAATGATTTGGCAACAAAAAGATCCGATCCTATCTAAATATCATAATGGGAAAAAATATAGATTAACAAAAAAATTTGACTTGATTTGTACCTAAATTGTAAAACCGTAACTCATTTTTTCTATATATTTATTATGATTCATTTTTTAATATTGTAACTCATATTGGAAAAGTCAAAACAATGATAAGGTTGTCGAAAATATGTTAAGATTATCTCTAGACATATCTATTCTAATTCTTTTTTTAGAAAATATGTTAATTGTTAAATTTTCTGTTCAATTTATTCGTTATGTACATATGATCATATGGATCAATAACAATTTACTATTAATTTTGTAATTTAAAAATATTGAAGGATAAGATCTCGGTCTATATTTATGTGAGTTTTTTTATATTATATTGGAGAGTTGTTAGGATCGTGAAGATATGTTAAAATCTTATCCTATAAAATACATAAAAAAATATTTTTATGTCAATTTCATGGAAATTAATTTTTACGAATCAATTTTTATTTTGCTAGAAAATAGGTTAACTATGAATTTTGTTGTTCAATATATTCATTATGTACTTACATATATGATCATATCATATATATGGATCATTAACAATCTATTATTGATTTTGTAGTTTAAAAATATTATAGGATAAGATCTCGATATATATTTATATGAGTTTTTTTGGTAGATTATATTGGAGAGTTGTTAGGATCATAAAGATATGGTAAAAAATATTTTTATATGTAAATTTCTCGAAGTATGTAACTATATTTCCAAAAAAAATATTATTGTAATCCAATATTAAAAAATAAAAAATTGATTGAGATTTGTAGATTATGTGGTAATATGATGCGTACATAATATATGAGTAACATGGAAAAATTTTGACATGTGGACTATGACATGGAATATTTATTAAGACGTCTAAATTATAAGAAAATGACATGTGTAAAAATCTGAAGTGGATTAATATAGGATCGACATGTGGTGAAATCCTAGGTGGCGTAATGAGAAAGCTCCAAACCTTATTGCTTTTATATATATAGTAGATTTTATGGCTCCACTAATCCCTTAAGGATAGGAGGAGGAGAGTAGTTCAGTTAAGCTCCTTTATTGTATATAAATGTTGTAATCTTCTCAGAGAGTTCTCAAGGAAATACAATCTATTTAGCCTACTTTATAAAACGGAAGAGATTTTGGTTTTCTAGATTTCTATGCAAAATATTTGGCTTTTGCATTTTCATCGCTTATTTCGATTGTAGTTTATTAGCTGATGATCAATTACTAATTTCTTTCCAATGCCGGTTTCCATTTTTTCCTTTGCTAGGATGTTGAAATGGAAGAGATTTTCTTTGCTAGGATGTTGAAATGGAAGAGATTTGATAGAGAGATAGTTGAGGCAGATGATCTGTATGAAGGTTTGAAAGTTGTGCATTTCTTGAAGAGTGGTGAGGGAAGATTTTCAGTGGTCTTTCCTTTTCAAAGAAAAGGAATCAATATTAATGTCATTATTGATCTATGTGACTCTACTGATATGAGATTGGGCTTTGCAATTGGAATCAAGTATCCTGGTTTCAAAACATTTGCAGAATATGTTGTAAACTAATGTGTGGAAGATACTAGGAGGGTTGTAAAGGGGATCAAAACATTTGCAGAATATGTTGAAAACTCATGTGTGGAAGATACTAGGAGGGTTGTAAAGGGGATCATAAGGACAGTAATAGACCTTTAAGACAGAGGCATAGCTCCTCAACTTTCCCCAAACAGAGTTGTTGGGCAGCGTAGAGGATTGATTTTTACAAACTAGTGTGCTATGTACCATTCAATCTCTCTAGTTTGAATGCACACAACATTTCAAAGACTTGGGTTGCTGTTTTTGAATCTATAGTAAAACGGGTCAACTCAACTCGAGGTGTGGATGAAAATTTCAAAAGGTGTATGAAACATGCCAACACACCAGCAAAGAGGAGAAGACTATTGAATTGCACATATCGGTTATCAGACAAGGAAAAATTGTTCAAGTTCATGCCAATGATCGACAAGCTCTTCTCTTCATATCCAGATTATAAGCAATTGGTAAATGCTAATATTCCCACTCAAAAATGGCAGAGGATAGTTCGAAAATGTAGGTGTCCAAAAATCGAAGCTGTCTACCTAGCAAAAAAATATGAGGACCATGATTTCATAAAGTTCATGCTCATGAAAGAAGACAAAATTTGTTTGATATAATCAAGGTAGGAAATCATCTAATGGAAAAAGGAGAACTTCAAGTCAAAGAAAACCACCAAATGGAGTTGCCAATGACTCTTCTACTACGCAAGATGGAGGTAGCACAGAGACTAAACTTGTGAAAAAAAAATGAAGTTTGAGTCACCTAACCACTCGAACAAGCTCTTGAAGATTGTGAATCGGGGTACGGAAATAAATGCTAATGAATTGTTACCTTAGATGATTAGTCTAATTGATTCAGTACATCCAAATACGATGTCAAAGGTTTTTCATGCAAGTTATCGATTCTTTGATCTGGATGAGATGGACTCCACGTTAGACGATTAAAACTAAAGGTACATTTCTTTTCTATAGAGAATTGAACGTAAGTTTTTTACTGATAGAGCTATGTATTTATACAAGAGAAAGCCTAAGAATATAGAATCTTTTTCAAGAATTGACCATAAGTTTATTACTATTATGAAAGTAATTAATTCCCAATCATTTTGGAGATAAGAGCCTCAACCGTAACTAATTGAATGAATTTTATTTGAATAAATCACCAACTCCGGATAAACGCGACTAGAGGTCGCTTCCGGATATACATGATCGTCGTGTGGAAGTGGGCGTGAGATAGGGGGTGGGTAGGCCGCCTATGAGATAGATAAGGGTTGTTAGTATAACATCTTAATCACCTTAATTAGATATAATAAATATCTTATCTCTAAGAGTATATTTTTATCCAATTATACATGATAATAGTTAATTACTAAATATTATTTCCATATTTCGTACTATTGCTATTTTGAATTAAAATAATAAGAAGATTGAATTATTTATTTTATTGGATAATTTAACTAATTTAATCCTAAAAGTCTATTAATTTGATTAATATAAATTAATTTGATTAATGCATTAGTTGTCTTTTAATATTTAATATATGATTATTACGGAGTATTACATAAGGTGATTGGTAGGACCTAAATAGGTTTGAAAATACCATATGTGTATTGTTATGTATTTTTTACACTATTTGGGTATCATTATATATTTTTACAATTTATTTTGAAGCAATTTAGATTTAAATTTACATGAAGAAGTAATTGTTGCAGACACTAAAGTTTTCATCATTTGTACTTGGTTAATAATGTTTTCGCCAACTCTCATAAGCTTGATTGACTACTTGAGATATGAGTGGCATTATTGAGAATCTTATTTCATTAGTTATATTTACAACTCTTAGAGTTGTTCATCAATGTCAAGCTAGATTGCAACTAATATAAGTATGTTTTCTACCTCGTCTTGGAAGACAAATATAGTTTTCTTTTAAATGGATACGGATGCAAACTCCTTATCTTGGAAAAGGAATGATAGGTCCTTGTTAATTGGAAAACTATTGTTTTTTGCACCAAATATTGTAACCATGATATGGAAGAGGTCAATAAATTAAGTGACATTGGGATCATGTTTACACATGAAGTTAATTTCTCCAACCTCAAACCTTGTGACAAGTCAAAAACAGGTTTGAGATTTAGTTATTTGGGATTATCGAAATTGTTGTCCTTGATGGGTCTCACTCTTCAATAAGAATTTGAGGAAATCCGTACACTTTTCTTAAGCCCATGCACCCTTTTAGGTCTTGAAGGCTAATTTTTGTTTGAAATGGGATCTTAAGTTGAGTCTCCTCTAAATAGGAGGTCATATTGACTTATTCAAATTCTCCCATTTTGATAGGGACTCGTTGTAGATTTGAGTCTAAGTATTAACAAGAGGAATAATTACATTTATTTTTGTGATATAAGTTCATCAAATACCTCTCATATTACCTTAGCCAACTTTTAAGTTGTAGAGTTTGTAATAAACCAAGAGGTATAATCCTCTCGGGTCCATTCTTGTGACCATTTATTCTCCCTAATTTGTTGACCTTGATGGTCTTGGAGACAAGTTGGATCAAATGTTTCACAACCCTCCATTATCTTGATGACATGGAAGGTGGGCTTGACAGGATCTCTAATGATGGGCTTGGTGCCACTAATATTTGGGATCATCATACTACGAACTCTTATGTTATAGGGCTTGTCGCCTAGGGAATTCAGTCCATATTGGTCAAGAACGTCTTACCCCCTGGGCATGGACCCATGATGAGCATCTTCTACATGCATCGATAGATAATCTCTTCTATTGAGGTATTGAGATATCTATAGGAGTCCTTACACGGATGTCTAATGAACGTGAGTCCTTAATGAAGTGAAAGAACACTTAGACGATCTTCTCTTAATCCACAACCCTCCTAAAAAAGAACGTAAGTTGTGGGGAGCTCATCAATGATGGATACTGCATTCCATATCATTTCCATGCAACAACCTATATTAACTATATGTATCGATATTACTTAAAGATGAAAAGAAAGAAAGGGTCCCACTAGACATGCCAAAAATATGTTGAGCAAAAATGTACATAAAATCGCAAAACACATTTAAATTATTTTTATTTTAGTTCGACCCTCTCTTTTGACTCTTTTGATTAAAAGCAATACCCATACAAAATATTAAGTGGTTTTGTGATTTGGGTTGCACCTAGTTTTGACGGGTTGCCTACGTATCTCTTTAAAGAGAATCAAGCCTTACATAGTTCCGAGTATTTTAATTTTGGTTTAGTTTGATTTTCACGCATCAGTGCGACGAGTCCGAACCCACCTTTTAGGAAGGGTTGCTCGGAGCTTAACCAACTATCATTTGCGTGGTGTGAATAAGATTAAACCCACCTTCTAGGAAGGATTGCTTAATCAGTTCACTATCAAACATGTGACTTAAAGTTTATATATTCTTATTTGAGTGATTTTAATTTAAAATGCGACTGAATATGACATGTATATATTATGTCAAGTTTCCTACGTATTTACTTATATAATGTGGAATCAAGTCAAACGTAGTTCTAGAAAGATATTAAATTTTAAGTTAAAGTAGCGATTGAACTTAACAAATATACATTTTATGTCAAGTTTCCAACGTATCCTTTTAAAAGGGATCAAATCATACGTAGTTTTATAAGAGAAATATTTTTATTCCATTCTTAAATTTATAAGAGTTAGAATAAAACTCAAGTCACATAGACAATAAAATTTGTCATTTTTATGAGTGACTTAAATACTTAGTCAAACACTCAAACTTATCCAAATTCTTTTAATGTGACTTGAATATATATTGCAAATACATAGATGATCATATGGATTCCATTTGGACCTTAATCTAATCTATCAATGGGTTAATTATTTCTCAACTATTTAACAAGCCCAGAGATATCAGTCTGGATCTTCTACAACTCACGGTGCAACCTACTACTCACGGTGCAACCTACTATACTCCACTATCATGTGTATCCGGTGTTTATCATGATTAACATTCGGAATACTAACTATATATTTCGAACACGTTCAAAATTATTTATTTTTTATTCTCCCTTTTTAATTATGCTTTCCTTAAAAATTTCAAACCAACCCATCCATAGAGGTGAACTGATCATGAAAAATTAACTTATTTGAATTCAAATACTCCATTACACTTGAGCGTTATCTTTATTATAAAAGATTTATCCTCATTTTAATTAAACTCAAATTTCCCAAAACCCTCATCTTTCTCAAGGGTCAGCTTGAAATTAACCCCTTAAGATCAGTCAGTGAATTCAAAGTCTCTTCAAACTAACTCAGAGATTCTTTGAACTTCCATAGACCTTCCTTTTTTTTAATTAATTATCAGGCCTTTTGCTTACACATAACTAATATATACGGTTTAGGTTTTGGAGTCCAATCCCTTTTATTTTTGTCATTGGAATTGAATTCAATTTTTAAACGTGTGGGAATGCGATCTTTCATTCATAAACAATCACGTTATTTAACGAGTATATCATGTGCCCATTACATATACATCCACTTTCACTGTTTTGTTCAAATTCAAGTATTCAACTAAAAGGCCATTTTTGATATATAATCAAGCCCTTTTGTTCTTTTGTATGTAATTAAGTCTTGAACAGATTATATAACACAATTCACGTAGATAATTTGAAGGACCCCTTATTGAATTATATATTCTTTTGTTCAAAGTCCAAGTGTCCCAAAAAATCATGGAATAAAATGGGCATTACACCAGATAGGAAAGGCTTTACTTTATGATTTTGTAGATCCATTCGGTTCTACGGGTGTGGTGTTCGGATCCATTCGGTTCCTCCCAGGCCACGAGTATGTGTAGGGATTGTAATATCCAATCTTTTAATAAAGGGATATTACTCTAATTCTTTCGAGTTAATAATAAGTGAAGGTTTACACTTAATTTAATTCCGTTATAAATGAGCAAAACTTGCAAAAAAATAAAATTTATTGTATGTGAATTGTTGCAAGTTAAACTGTATTTAGCGAAAAATTTAAATTTATACAAGTGTAAAAGGATGGATTTTGGGTATATTATAAGACAAATAAAAAGAAAACTTCCAAGTGGCAAAAAGAAAATATGTAAATTCGGGACTCGAACCCGCGACCTTTTTACAACGCCCATAAGACACTAAGAACAATTCCGATGTCTTCTTGTTCTAATATTACAAGGAACATAGTAAATAATGGATTATTTTGTTGCCTTCGTTTCACGCAAGAACAACCCGCGTCCCCATGTCACGCACCGATATTGTCCTTCTCACCACATGTACATGGCCTTCTCGCGCGAGTCCGACTCCTAAGTGTTGACACCATCTCCTTCCTTATCTTCTATCTCTCCAGTGGCTTGAAGTTCTGGAAGGAACGGGGATTGGGAAAAGGGGAACGAAGGGGGGAGAGACTGATTTTTACCAAAGATCATGGAGGCGCTCAAAACTTTTTGGTTGCCTTCGTTCACCACCAAAACGCAATCAAACTCGACCCCGTTTCCAACAGTTTTTGAAAACGGTTGCATAGTTGTATCTGTTGCACAAATATGTGCCTCAATTGCCCCGACATCGCCACCAAGAGCTGCTCTGGTTGTTGGAAAAGTTCAACCGAAACTTCAAAGTTAGATTTTGATCTTGTTTCTCAACCAAAAATTGTGATTCAAGTCTCTAAATTTTGAGGAGTAAGTGATCGACAAAATCCCTCAATCAATTGTGGAGAAAGGATTCAAGAAACGAGCCAAAATCCACCAAATCAGTTTGTGGTACTGGTTTTCCAGATTTTCAAAGGTTGATGACGAGTGGTTTTCAGGGGCTTCGTGCGCAGCCTTCCGACCACCTATGCGGCCACCACCGCCAAAGTTAGATAGAGGAGGATATTTTATTTCATCTATCTCCGATCAAGTCACCACCCCGACCCTGGTGTCTACGTTATCATTCGGTGAACAGGCGTTCCCGACCAACGTTTCTGCTGGTTTCTTTTGCCGGAAATTCAGTTTCGGCGAATGTTTTTTGTCGCCTCTATTATCTGTTTTCCCTCAACAACTTAACCATATTTTGCCAACCGTATCAAGAGGGTAAACAGGGCTTTCAACTGTCGCTTAAATGGCCCAAAACGGATGTCAGACGAAGGTGCTAGACATCGGCGAAGTTGGTTTGTTGCTCATTGTTTTTGGGGCCTTTATATGGATTTAAGTGAAAAGAAAAGGGAAAGAAAGAAGGAAAAGGGCGAAGGTGTATGGTTCCTGGTTTGCGTCGGTATGCGTTCCATGGATTCCGATGGACCGCCTTGTTTCACATGTCTCGTTTTGCGTACAAGCAAATCCCAGAAATGTGTTGCAAGTCTTGGATCCACGTCGTTCGAGATGGAACTAATCGTCTTAAGAAGAGTTATCTCGTATAAGGCAAGTGGACGGGTCTCTCTTGTATTAATATTATTAAATGAAAATTTGAATCTCATTTAATATTTGTGTTGGGAACAACTTGTGTGCTTAATAAAATATGATAGGTTGTTATATTATTTAGAAATAATGATCATGTTGTTTATTCAGTTTTGCGCTAGAACTGGATTTAGGTCCGTTGTGTGTTACCTTATGTGTATAGTTGTCTAATGCTGAGACATTTTTTGTGAAATAAAGTAGTTTAGAGATGAGAGTGTAGTCTCCAAAAACATCTATGTAATTGTCTCATGTTGAGACATTGTTTTAAAGTAAGTTAGTTTCAGGGGTAGGAGCCGAGTCTCCAATGACCTCTTTATAATACAGTCTGTATTGGGGGTGTAGTTCGCTAACGTATCCCAATACTCGAGTCATGACTCACACCTCGCTCTACGCTGGAGGGGTGTATTGTGCACTCTAGCTAAGTGCAATTGGACGTTAGGTGTTAGTCAAGGATCATGGATGAAATAGGCCCTCTGATCTCGATTGTTGGCCGAATCTCGGTTGTTGGCCGAGCATGTATAAATGATCATGAACGAAATAGGCCCTATGATCTCGGTTGTTGGTCGAGCATGTATAAATGATCATGGATGAAATAGGCCCTCTGATCTCTGTTGTTGGCCGAACCACATAAAAACTATAAAATGGTGCGAGTGCACAGTTTGAAAGTAATGAAACATAAGTGTTTTAGGTACATTAATGTACCAAGACCGTTAGCCCATTCGATAACCATTCTTGCTCCCGGTTATGAATGATTCTTAATCAAACTTTGATTAAGTCAATCCGATTAATCGTCTGAGGCTTTTGAAACGGTTGTATGATTAGTATAAGTTCCCAACAATTGTTCATGTTTCGTAAAGGAACCACAAGTTGTGGAGTCCTATCTCTTAAACATGCATGCCTTATTCTTATCTTCTATGGGACTGCTAACCGTTGGATCATTGACCGGTTGTTATTCGGATTACGATGCCAATATGTTTAGTCACTACCATAAGAACCAGTCAATTTCGCCACTTGCTTAGTCTTTCATTAGACTAACCCGACCACTTTATTCAATTGTGTTAGAAAAGTTGGAGGCTTTGATTTTGATGGTTCCAAACGTCTATCACGTGAACGACCTTGAGCCTTTGAAAAGAGTCGTCAACGTCAGTTAGGTCGTTGCCGTGTGTTGAAGGCATATCTCGGAGATCTTGAAGAAGCGTGAGATCTTGGCAGTTTGGATAGTATATTCTTGTTTTAGGAAAGATCTCATGTATATTATTTTGTAAGCCGATTATTGTAATCTTTTTATATGCTTATGACGATTTTGTAAAGATAATAGAAATAATATGTTGCCATAACTGAATTGGAAGATATTAGTCTCTCTTATCTGACCTAGTTTGTGTATATTTAATCTAAGGTTTTAGGTTAAGATAGAGCACGAACTCATACTCCAATTTGTGCTAAGAAAGAAACGAGAGTTCGAGAGAAAGACGTAGGCTTTTGTTAGATTGAGTGTGGTTGTAGTTACTCAGTTCACAACGAGTTCTAGAGTGCTTGGGAAGTAGGTCTAGATCCACGGTGTTCGTGTAATTAATCCAAAAGATCAATAAAGCAAGCTACGACTTTTAATCCTTCCAAACGAGAACTTGGAAGGGAGTGGTTTTCACACTTGGTTGATAGAGTTTATCAAAAAAGTGTTTCCACTATAAAAAATCATTGTGTGCAACTAAGTCTTTCTTATAGTTCATTTCCGCTGCATTTACTTTAGAGGTCGATGACTTAGTTGAGGTCGACGACCTGAACGTACTAACGATCCTACAAATTGCATAGTCGGATGGTGTCCACCGTCTGTATACGACACATTAGGTATTTCTTGGAAGTTTATTTGAGAAGTGGATCAAAAGGTTTGAAGTCTAAGAAGTTGAAGAAAAGTTTCCAAAAGTTGTAATTGAGTGAAGATCGTGGTTAGGCCACGACCAAGCTAAGGTGGGAAAGAAGAAGTTAAGAACTTATAGATTCCCTTGTAATAAAAACTTTATTCAAATAGAAGTTTATTCTATCATTTTGTCAGAAAAGCTAATATTATTATAAGACCATTTGTTTTATTCCGCTATAATGTTTTCTCAAACTTTGTAAACTTGGAGTTATCCAGTAGTAAAGATTAAGCCCTTTTGCAACATTTTGTTGTCTTTTGCTTTTATAATTTTGATTTAAATAAATTCAGGTATCATATTCAATTATGTTTTGTTAGTGTAAGGTCTTGGGTAACTTCGGTTTAGTCTTAATCGGGGCTATTGGCGGTAATACCTCCAAGGTAGGAAGGGGGTGTTATAGGAATGTGGTGTTCGGACCCATTCGGTTCCTCCCAGACCACAAATAAACTCTAAATATCAATTTGAAAAGAAAGAAGAAGAGGAAAATATGAGTCGGATCAATCTTCCTCCATGTATAGGCCTACTGCAATGTTTAATTTGATGCAAGTAATAATCTTCATGTTAGCCTCCTCTGCGGTCTATTTCTAGGACTTTTGCAGATAAAGACCTTGGCCTTAATTTAACCATCAAGAGACATGATTTGCCTCCATGTACACACCACGTTTCTATGTTTATGTTCATTGATGCGTCACTACTTTTGATCACTATGGAAAGAAGAAATCTATGGCTCCTCCTCCATCTTTGTATCTAAGGGAGTAACCAACGACCCGTCTCCTCCTCTGTGTATAAAATTGAAGAGAGAATCCCTTTTTTGGTTTTAGTTGTGCCCATGGGAGAAAAGAGCCAAACCCTTTAATTTACTTAACCGATTTTCTTTAATAGAGAAATGTAAGAGAGGTTTCTTTAGTAACCACCTCACCTATTAACAAATTAATTTATTTTACTAATTAATTTTATTTGGATTGTTGTTTGGGCCAATTTAACCCACCAACTCAACCTCAATTTGGGTTCAAAGTGAATGACACACGCCTAATTTTAAAATAGGAATTTTCTTTTGTTAAAACTCAAAATTAATATATTAATCAAATTAACTATTTCGATTAAATTTTTTTATTGGACATAAAATCATGAATAATTTAAATTCATGAAATTTTCTCATCAACACTTTATTTTCATAAAAAGAATTGAGATTGTGCCTTTCCAGTTCATAACCTATGAGGCCCTTGAGGTTGGATGGATAGGTTTTGCCAAATCAAGATGTACATGCTTTAACCTTAGGGTAGTATGGGCAGAACTATACAAGGGGTTTATAACCTTGAACTGGTTCTACTCAACAAAAGACCAAAAGATAGAGTTTTGGGTTTTGAGACATAGGACAAATTTGACATAAGATGTAATATACCAACTACGAGTTATAAATGTTATAACTAGTAAAAGTCACTTACATTGTCACATAAGAATTAGAAAAGTGTCAAAGTACACCTAATGTCTTATCTGTAATAAGATCTTGGAATCAGTTTATTCAAAGGAAAATTAAAATGGATAAAATGGTGTTAGGATGGATGCCTACACCATCATTTGCAACCTGAAAATCATGTTTCAGAAGCAAGTTAGAATGGAAAGGTATGACACTCATAAGGCTATTCTTGATTGCAAACTTGAGAATGAAAAGCCAATGGGTCCACATGTTTTTGAGATGATTGGCCAGTTTGAGAACATGGAAAGACTAGGCCATCCCTATAGTCAAGAGTTTGCTACAAACATCATACTCCACTCTTTGCATGATGGATTTGCTCAATTCAAGATCAACTTCATTATGAATTGGAGTTGGGAAAACACTTGAAGAGATTCATGGAATACTCAAAATAGCTGAGCAAAATCTCACTATTGACAACAAGAAAGAAATCTTAATGGTCAACAAGGGAAAAGGGTTCAAGAAAGGGGCATTTTGGCAGCATAAGAAGAACACAAAAGGGAAGGGCAAACAAGTTGCACAACCTAAGAAAACTTCTGAAAAGGCTAAAGCAAATGCTGACCATGACTGTTTCTACTGCCAAGTCAAGGGCCATTGGAAAAGGAATTGCCTAAATAACTGGAAGGTAAGAGAATGGAACTATGTATTCAACTTTAGGTATGAATATTATAGAAGTCCTAAATACTAAAGCTTCTATTTGGGTATTTGTCTTAGGTTGTGGTTCTCACATTATTTCGAGTGTGCAGGGACTAAGAAGACGTAGAATCTTACCTAAGGGAGAGGTAGACTTGCGCACTGGAAATTGAGAAAGAGTTGATGCACTTGCCATTGGAGATTATAGTTTATCTTTACCTTTTTGTTTAGTATTAGAACTTAATAATTGTTATGTTGTACCGTTTGTTAATACAAATCTAATTACGACTTCCATTTTGGATTTAGAAGGCTATAATTTTATTCTTAATGAATGACACTTTTCTATTTTAAAAATTAGCATCTTTTATGTTGATGCCATATTGAGTAATGGACTCTATATTTGGATCAAAGATCAGTCATCTATAACATAAACACCAAAAGAAAAAATCAAATGACTCAAACACAACATATCTATGGCATTGTCGATTATGTCACATTGGTCTAAATCACATAAAGAAGCTTATAAAGATGGACTTGTAAACTCATTTGATTGTTAATCATTTAACACACATGAATCATGCCTAATGGGCAAAATGACAAGGTCCCTTTTCATTAGAGTGAGTGAAAGGGCAACTGAGCTTTTGGCACCGATACATACAAATGTGGGTGGACCAATGAGCAAAGAAGTTAGAGGTGGTTATAGGTAATTTATAACCTTTACTGATGCTTTAAGTAGATATTGACACATAGGTTTTGGTTCAAGTGAGACCCACCCTTGTGGTGAGACCTTTGGCTTAAAGTGAGGACTAATCTCAACCATTAGATTTACATCATCACTATATAATGGATGGTCAAGAATTTTTTTTTTTTTTTTTTTTTTTTTATTTTTTTATTTTTTTTATTTTTTTATTTTTTTATTTTTTTTTCGAAATTTTTTTCATTTTTTTTATATTATATTATTTGTTAAAAAAAGCTTTAAAAATATTAAATATGACAGTTCAATTTTTATATACTACGAGTTCATTTTTATAGACTAGAAGTTCAATTTTTTTATGTTAGGAGTTCAATTTTTCAATATTGTATGAGTTCAATTTTTATATTCTACGAGTTCATTTTTTATCTATGATAAGTTCAATTTTTATGTGCTTTGAGTTCATTTTTAAAATAATTCGATTTTTGCAAAACTAAAAAAATAGCAAATAAAAAAAATAAAAAAAAATAAAAAATAAAAAAAATGAAAAAAAGCTTTAAAAACGATAAATATGACAGTTCAATTTTTGTATACTACGAGTTCATTTTTATACACTAGAAGTTCAACTTTTTATGTTAGGTGTTCAATTTTCAATATTGTGTGAGTTCAATTTTTATATTCTACGAGTTCATTTTTTATCTATGATAAGTTCAATTTTTATGTGCTTTGAGTTCATTTTTAAAATAATTCGATTTTCACAAAACTAAAAAAATAGCAAAAAAATAAAAATAAAAATTAAAAAAAAATAAAAAAAAATAAAAAAATAAAAAAATTGATTTTTTTTTGAAAAAAGGCTTTAAAAATGTTAAATATGACAATTCAATTTTTATATACTACGAGTTCATTTTTATACAGTAGAAGTTCAATTTTTTTATGTTAGGAGTTCAATTTTCAATATTGTATGAGTTCAATTTTATATTCTACGAGTTCATTTTTTATCTATGATAAGTTCAATTTTTATGTGTTTTGAGTTCATTTTTAAAATAATTCGATTTTCGCAAAACTAAAAAAATAAAAAAATAAAAAAATAAAAAAATAAAAAAAATAAAAAAAATAAAAAAAATAAAAAAAAATAAAAAAAATAAAAAAAATAAATAAAAAAATAAAAATTTTGAAAAAAGGGTTTAAAAACGTTAAATATGACAGTTCAATTTTTATGTACTACGAGTTCATTTTTATACACTAGAAGTTCAATTTTTTTATATTAGGAGTTCAATTTTCAATATTGTATGAGTTCAATTTTTATATTCTGCGAGTTCATTTTTTATCTATGATAAGTTCAATTTTTATGTGCTTTGAGTTCATTTTTAAAATAATTCAATTTTCGCAAAACTAAAAAACTAGCAAAAAAAATAAAAAAAAATAAAACAATAAAAAAATAAAAAAATAAAAAAATTAAAAAAAATAAAAAAAATAAAAAATAAAAAATAAAAAATAAAAAATAAAAAAATTTGAAAAAATCTTGACCATTGAATATATAATAGAGGGGTAAATCCAATGGTTGAGATTAGTCCTCATTTTAAGCCTTGGATGTACCACAAGGGTGGTTCTCACTTGAACCATGCCCTTGACACATATACTTAATGAAGTATAAGTCTAAATCTTTTGAAAAGTTCAAAAAGTTATAGAATGAGTAGAAAACCAACTTGATAAGAAAATTAACATATTGCGATCTAATGGTGGTGGTGAATATTTGAGTCAAGAGTTTGATCATTATCTATGTTGGGATACTCAGGAATTTGCCTTTGCCTTTGGCGAGGGGCCGGCCACTATCCTAACCGGATCGTAACTCAAGTTGCCAGATGGTACGCTCACAACATGTTGTGTGAGCATTGCAATGGAATCAGGTATCACAACACTAATTCTCGGGTTGGCTTGTGTAGAACAGAAAAATTTCGGAGGGATATGTTTGCGTTTGAGCTCGGCTTAAGCGGCGAGGAGGGGTCTCGCGTAATTCATTTGGATGTGGACTACATATATCGCCCTCAATTTCCCGAATTTGTGAAATTCAATTGATTTGTTTGCCGCTCCCAATTTGCTAAATGCAAACATGCAGGAGGAGGAGGAGGAGGTGGAGAACCGCTCAACTGCAAGTATCTAAGTCCTAAGATTCAATTTGCATCAACATAATCAAGAGAGTTCTGAACTGTGAGTCATTTTTACACTTAGATATTTAGTTAATTAGTTATACTGGAATGTTTAAGTTGTTGCTGCTGCTAATAGCAAATTCAAGAATCAAGCAGTTTTTGTCATGGTCTTTGACCGTTTAAGGGAACAATACAATGCTCTCAATATTCAAACTCCACTTCACATGTAATTTTGTAAGACACTGGTAATTGTATTGAATATAGTTTTTTTTTTTTTTTGTATCAGATGAAGGCCCTTATTCCTTTTCATGTTGGCTGGGCAGAAAGGGTGTTCCTGGTTCATTTTAATTATGTCAATTTTATTTTCTGAAAACATAAAAGTGAGCCAGCTCTTAGTGAGGTTGACCAATGACAATGGAGGTTATGCTGCATTAAGAGATGGTAATGATCTTGTTGATTTTGTTGTGCTTCAATTCCAAAATTGACAAAAGTGTGTACTTGAGAATGCCACCAGATTTTTTGTATTGTATTCAATTGGTATGTACTGTATTCTCTAAAGTAGAGAATTGGACAAACTTTTGTCTTCCCATTTAATTTGATCCTTTTTTCCCATTATCTTTAAGAATCTACAATTTTGGAACAACTCGGGACATTATTAAATCTAGTTTTAGTCTTTAGGAGTGTAATTTTGCACTATTTATCCTTTTCAAATTCGTGTTCGTTTGTTAGAGCGGATGCGAAAGTGCTAATCGATCGCCTAGTTTGGTTGATTATCACCCAAATCAATTGTAATCATCAACTCTCTATTTCTATATGACAATCAATGAAGGTATCGATTCTAGGCTATGTATGATGATTGATGAATGACGTTAAGTTGAATGCGAAAGTTGCTGAAAGAATCACGGATTGTGTACTAGTCTTAGGAGAACGGGGCAACAATTAAGCTTATTTGATTGTATCATTCTTATAGATTCAAAATATATAAAAAAAAAATTTAGCATGAATATGATGTACTCTAAGTCTAAATAGATATTTTGACAACAACCATCACATCGAGTCAAACTAGCCCTAGGTGAAAGCGAATATTATTAGACTAGAATAGTTAGATTAACTCACCTAACCACCACATTGAGATTAGATTTTGTGAAGGTCTAAGGAGAACGGGACAAAGGGACACACAAATAATAATAACATGCATGTTTGTTTTTTGTTTGAATTGAACTGTTGTTATTCTTTCTTAACTAGGGTATGATGCTTTAAACATTGACCAGGAAACATTCCTAGAATATGCTATTAGGTGCCTCCTAGTGCCTAGTAAAAAAAAACAATTACTGTATTGGATAATGGGTTGAAAGCTTGAAACATACGGAGTATGTAAATTACGAGAATCATGTTGACTTTTGGGGATCAAATAGCATATTACTCTTTGCATGAATTTGATGCCAACAAGATCTTAGCATTCTCCATGCTTTTGGATCCCTTCAATGTGCGCTCTAATCCCAATTTGGTTCAAGACAAAAGAAATTGGGATTGAAACCCACTACCATGTACTAATCTATATCGAAAGTTAATGAGATTTTTTTACTTTGGGATCAAGATGATTAATTGTGTTGGCCATATCTTGTTGTCTCCTCAATCCAGGTCAAAAGGTCGAATTAGAGAACTTGAGATATTGATTTAGATAACAATGTCAAATTTGAGACCAATTAATAAGATCGAATATACGTACGGCTCCTGCTCCTCCTCCACTTTCACCCTTCCAATTCCAAAACACTTTTGATAGTGACTTGGTAACTTAAATTTTAGGTTAGCCTTGAAGACCAATTTAATTAGAACATGATTTGGGATTAGAACGTACATGATGCGCGCTCTAAGTTGTTCAATATATATCTATCTATAAACCTATAAGACAAGCATTTTGGTAATGAATGCCAATGCATTTAAATTAAATCATTTTATTTCAATCCATATGATATTTTATAACATCTATCTATCTATATCTATATAATCCTATAAACTTAAATAATTTGAAAATTAATACTCATTCAAATAATATAATTTCTTATAATATTATTCAAGCATACATCTAAACATTAATAACATATTTAGACACCTAAGATAAAAAGAGGTGCACTGATGAATTTTAATATAAATCAAATCTACGGGGAATGAAAAGTTTGATATTACAACGTGAGGCCATAGTATGCTAATCTTATTTTATTTTATGCAGAAATCATTATAAAAATCCAAGAATATTATCTTTTTCTCAACTAATAAAATAAAATAGGAAACATGCTAATTAAATGTAGTTAAGTTAGGTAGAAAGTTATTGGAAGAATACAGTATTAAAAAACGAAAACGTTACATTCACAGGGAGTAAATTGTGATATATAATTCCAGTTGACTACACTACCTATAGAACTTCAGTTACAATATTAGCGTGTCTTTTACTATTCCTAATTTTGAAGATATAGATTTATAACCATTTATTCATACTTTAAACATTAAAGGTAATTAAGTATGTTTATCAGTTACAAACATTAATATTAATGTCTTAACGGCTATTTAAATTTCCATTGATCAATTTCTCAATAGGAAGGTAATTAACTGGATACATCACTCTACAAATTTAGTTGCAAGTTGTCCATTTTTTCACTCCCGCGATTCCGATCCAATCTTAGGTATTTTTTATATTTTATTTCATCTGCTAATTTTTTTTTTATAAAGAGCTCTACCTACTATTCTCTCCAAATTAGTGATAAATTATCGTTTTGTCTTTTTGTGAAAATTTACAATTTTAAAAGTCGTTCAATATACTAGCGTTCTTGAACTTGTACGAGAGGTGATCATCATGCCAAGGAGTACATTCTAAGAACAAAATTGGCGTCGTTGAGATAAGTATCAAAATGTTACCATGATATTTAGAAAAGTACCATCTTATGATGATATTTCAGTTCGTTTAAGTCCATATATGCACTATTTAAATCATTATCTACATGTGTGTATACGTGATCGAGATTGATCAAGTTCAACAAAATTCAATGAGGTATATTTAACTTTATGATATTTACATTTACATATATAGTCTCATACTTACTGATTTATACTGTATATTACTGCACAAATATGGTGTACAATATATATTCTGTTTTTGTCATACACTCAATTAAGAATTCTAATAAAATTCAATTATCTACCTCTAATATTCCATTTTAGCGTACTTAGTTATGATATTATAAGTATTTTAGAATCTAATTATAACATTATTATTAATCACATCGATCTATCAATATATATTGCCTATCTATATTCTATAGGTTACTATAAGAAAAATTAGATAATTAATGAATAAAACATCTAACTAAAGTGAAAGAGAAAAAAAAAACTAAACAAGTAATTATAATTGTGCAAGATAAGTTTGTCAACCAATGATCAAAATAGATGGGCTTCTAAGCCCATATATTACTAGCCTGCTTGACAAAGGAAAAAAAAATTGGTCACATCAATATCTCATATATTATATTTTGGTAATCAATGACAATTTAACGTCTTTATATCCAATAAAATATCCCACGAGTTTCTTCACATTTAATTTGTATTTTTTTTTTTGGTCAAAATTTAATTTGTATATGATCAGTATAATATCAATCAGGATTTTGAAAGTACTTCTCATCATACCATGTCCATTCGTACAATAGATAGTACAAATTGAACGTCTTTGATCTGCAAGCTAGACGTATGTATACATATTACATATATGAACACATACTATGACGATATCTCTGTCCGTGAGAAATCACAAAGATCACGTCCAAGAAAATTGCGAAACATTTATAAGTGAGGAAAAATCAATTTCAAAATATTGTAACAAAAAATATCCTATTTATATGAGATGATGTGAGAACTGAGAACTTGCTTTGTTCTTATTTGTTGAATAAAAATACATAGTTCTTTGAACTACAAAATATTTTGTGGTATATATAGATTTCCTTTTTATTTTTAATCTGGACAGAATTGTTATTTGTTGTTGAATCTATAACTATTTAAGAAATACAAAATCATCTAATATTATATATATTAACAAGAAATACAAAATGAACAAACCTCCTTAGAAGGGAGATCAATGTAATGGTTAAATCGGTGGTAGATCAATTATTCATTTAGCACTTTTTTTTTAAATGTAGTTAATAAAAATGAACTGATCTCATTAAATTTAAAGATTATGACATGTTGTAACGTTTAGCAATTATTGCATGGTTAATTAGGCGTTCAAATCAATAACCTCGGCTAAGTTAATTTAGAATCTGAAGTGATTGTATATCAATCACTTCAGATTTTTAAGTTCATACAAGTGCTATTTGTATCATCAATTATATATGTGTTTATACTTTATGGACACTACATATTTGATCGAGATTGATCAAGCTCAACACAAATAATTAGGTATATGAGTATATCTAACTGTACATTATGTACATCTACCAAATAATTCCGTTCTTAACTTTACATTATCTTATTATATTGTTTAAGTTAGCTAAATCTCATAATAGTTTTTGTTCTCAAATAAACATTCATGATTCTTCTTCTTCAAAAAAAAAAGGACGAACCTGTGTAGTTCATTAATCAAGACACCAAACATCAAGTGTGTGGTCATAAAGTTTAATGTGTTGTTTATATAGTATGTTAAAAACCTACTGAATTTGTGATCAAACTAAAATAAACTTTCATGCACAAATTCATTTACTCTATACATAAATAAAAACATTAGTAAAGTCAATAAAACGGCAAAAAAATCGAATTGACTAAGATGAAAATGAGATTAATTAATTCTCTATTGTAAAATAAATCACTTCAAATGCCTAATTATTTTGTAATTATACTAATTGCATAATTCTATCCTCTTGACTCTTGAGTACGTAATTTGACAATCATGTTTTGTTTGATTTAAAGAATTAAATCTTTTGTTTTATTTATAATACATGAGAAATAAAAAAAACTTATTAAACTCAATGGTCAAAAGTGGTGCTTGATAAAGAAAAATGTTGAATGTGCATAATTGTATTGTAGGTTTTTTACAGTATACTTTCCGAAAGTTAAAAATGTCAAACCAATCTAGCTAATCATTTTACAATGAAAAAGCAAAATATTTTTTTTACCAATGTATAAAGTTCATTTTTTTTATAAATCTCAAGTTAACAATATTTATACAAATATAAAATAACATAAATAATTTGCTCTACCACTAGTATTTCAATAAAAGTGAGTGGTTAAGGGATAAAACTTTATTAATCACTTGGTTCGTTTTTCTTATCTAACCTCTTACATGATGCCAGTTATAATTTATACTTTCTTACAAGTTATAATTTACCACACAGAATCATTCCTACAAACTGATACTCCGTAGGTATTGACCAGAGTTTAAATTTGCTTATCATAAGTATATTTGCAAAGTATTTGTTTTTTTTGGTCGAAATTTGCAAAGTATTTGTTTCAAGTACGTTTCAGTACTTCATTAATGAAATTCATTTACGAGTGACTTATGAATTATGATTCTATATATTTATCGGTGAATTGCAAACAATGATGCAGTTAGATGTTCATGCATATTATGATTTTAGAGACATGTAAATGCTATAAATTTGAGAAAGGTTACAGATCGATATGTACGTTGACGTTGTGGGCTATACAGCTTCAAATTTCTTATAAAATTATAAGTTTTATACAGTATTGTTTTTGACCGAAAATTAGTCGCCGAAGACACCATGTATATACAGATGCATTCATAGTGTTGACATCGTTGTGCAAAATGAACACATTATTTTTCAAAAATATTTCACGAATGAATGAGTGTACGTACGTAGCTGTATTAAGTTCATTATTTGATCTATAACTTATAAGGTAGTGTCAGTCCACAGTCTCCACTACTCCGTATTATTGAACTGTCTCATCCATACACATGATTCTTCATCTCTGTATTTCTCACACACTTGTAACTTTTGAATGTGGCCAAAAGCCTAGGAGGAGGACTCTTTAATAAAAGACGCAAGAGGGCATCTTTTATCTTCTCCAGCCATTCGACACATGTTTCGCTCTCGGGCCCACAGGACCCACACCCTTTCTCTTTCACTTGTCAAATGCTGCCACCTCATCTCATTCATATCCTTTCCCTTTCAATTTCTTAAAATTTTTAAGTGCCTTTATCCACTTCCTTTTACAGCCATCTGACACCTGCACTACCCCAACTCCTCCCTCTTTTATCTTTTTCCTTCATTTCTCTGTCTCATGAATCATGACAATAAAATAATTAATCATAACATTATCTTCTGTTTATTGTACTACTAAACATATTCCCATAATCCTATATTAAAATAGCATTATCCACATCACATACTCGATATTTTTTCATTAGCTTATGCCCTTTTGGGATTGAAAATATAGAAATTTTTTTTACTGAATTTAGCCGTAAAAGAAATTAAGTAAATTTTCTTATCCGTTTTTTTTTATGGGAGAATTTTCTTATCCGTTGATATGGACTGTGACAATTTTATACAGCTCAGATTGCAACCCTACAAACTGAAAGCTACACCCGCAATCCCACGTGATTTAATCCGTTAAAGGCCGGCCATACACTTCACCACCACAGCCACCAACAACACCACCACAATCGCCGCTTCCTTCGATTATCAACGGTGTCCTTTCTCCGCATTCACAGAAAAATATACTTCCAAACAACTATTTATCGTAATAAATCAAATACAAAGCGACAAGGCCACATTTAACAACTCCCACTGGCTAAAAGCACTAGTAGAATATAGTATTTCTTAGTTTTTCCCACATTTTTCTTTGATCTAACAAAATCTTTTCTAATTTATTCAAATCCGCCATCTCATTTTTTCTTAATTAAATTACATTATCTCGTACGCGTCGTCGGCGGAGCGGCCACCAATTGGCCGCCTTCGACAGCGGAGGTGAAGAAGCCAACAGATCGGCATTTCACTGCCGACACTTGTTCATTTGCGGTGGCGGAGGACAGAGGTAGCTGGTTCACCGTCCTGCGGTACGGACCGAACCACTTGGCCTGCATGTAACGGTTCTTCCTCCAAGGCGGAAGAGTCATTCCGTTAGCCTTCATCGAACGCCTCGTCTCATCCGCCATCAATCTCAAGATCCTCTTCAGATCGTCCGATTTTCCAACGAAAACTCTCGGCAGAGCGCCAAGCAAGCGCCGGTAGCACTCCGTCCCCCTCGCGATCTCAAACTGTCCAGCGAAGTTGAGATCGATTATGTACCTGGAGCACGGATCCTGAGAAAAGGCATCAGGCGGCGGCGACGACGTCGATTGCACAACATCGATAAACTCGTAGCTTCCGGCGGGGAGGCCTCCGCCGGGAGTGGCCGACCACTTCGTCTTGCAAACACCGGCATTGTATCCGATCTGGCGGAGATAAGACATCACGTTGCGATTGAACACCGCCTGGCTCTCCCTGAAGAGCGAGAACGCCTGCACCGCCCGGGAAACGTGGACGATGAGATCGGTACGGAAGCGATCGTCGTTGATTCGTACGATCGGATTTATCACGTCGCGTATGAGAGCCGTCGGATCGGAGACGAGGTAGTCGTCATCGGAATCGCCGGCGTCGTTATTTGAAGGCGGTTCTCCGGCTCCACCGGAAGATTCGACTCCGCCGGCGTTTTCAATGAAGTTTTGGACAAGGTAGGAGAGGCACGGAGAAGTAGAGCAAGTCGATGAAGAGGAGGCAGAAGAAGAAGCGAAATCGGTGTCGGCGTCGTGCTCGCTTCCGCTGGTACTGCTAGCATCACTCATCCGGGAGCCGAATCCGAAGATCCTCTCCCTGACCTTCTCGTTGAACGGCTCCATCGACCTCCTGGACTTGGCAAACATCGCCATTGATTCACAGAAAAGGAGAGAAACGCTTGTATGTTAATTTTTGCGCTTCCGAAAGTATGAAAATGAAAATCAGTTTGCTATTTTGATGAGGAGGAGGAGCAAAATAAGGGGAGAGAGGTGGTGTATGAATGTGATACGGGGAATTGGGAAGGGGGGAAGAAACTGTTCTTATAAGATAGGGGGGAAATGGAGGAATTTAAAGGCGAATATTCGGATAAGGGGAGAGAAAAAACAGTGGTAAATTAAAATATAAAATATTTATTTTGGCGGAGGAAAAAGGATATGCCCGGAACTGGAAGGATCAAGGAGGTAGGGAGAGGGTGCAAATCCGACGGTACGTGGGTGGGAGAGGGTAGTGAGAAATGGAGGGCCAGGATTAAAAGAAGAGGGGGGTGGCCTCTTACCTCTTAGAAGAGGGCGTGGGGTGGCACGTATGCGATGAGTGTCCCTTTGGGGGAGTAGTTGGGCATGCCAATGGCACCCACCAACTGCTAAGGTGGAACTCGGAAATATGAGACTAGGCAAAGGTCCGAATACCAATCTATCTTTTTTCGTTTTTTAAAGGTAAGAATTTGGTAACCAAATATATGTGGTTAACTGAGAGTTCGCACAAGGCGGCAGTCGAGAAAACGGCCAGGTAATTATATAAATTAAAACAATCTAAAAGAGCGAGCAAGAAGTACAAACAACTAAAAAAGACCCATAATAAGTTTAGGTTCAGATTGAGTAAAGCACTACAAATAGCGTTCGTAAACGGTCAACCTTATTCGTAATGTGCAAAAGTGCAGTTGATGTTCCGTCCACCGATATAAAGGATCTTCAGAAGTCACGAAACACAAAAGACGACTTGGCCTCAACGACTCGATCGGAAACAAAAACTCAGGTCCAACTATTTGAAGAAGTACTAATCCACTCGAAGATGTGTGATATAAAATCTTCTTTGTATTTTTATCTTAAGGAAAATAATTAGGTGAAAACGTATGTTTATATTCGAAATAAAAATGAATCTTCTTCATTCTTAGAAAAAAAATAGTTTCTTCACCGAAAAATCAAAAAAAGAAGAAGTTAAGAGTAGATTTTTATTAAAAAGAAAAAAATATCACAAAAACATTTTTCCTAATTATTCGCATATTTTTAAAAAATCTATTTTGTGGGGCATGGGTGCCCGTGTATAATTTTTTTTTTTTATCATTGATGTGCATCAAAGATAGCTTTATGTACATCAGAACTAGTTGAATATGCATCGATTTTGAACTTTTTTATTTTTATTTTTTTAGTTTTAACATTAATTATGTTTATGAAATATTATAGTTTTCTAGTTTTAATGCGCATACCGTTAGTTTCATTGCGTATGCATAAATTAGATACACTTTTTGGTTGTTTTGATGTACAAATGATTATTTTGAAGCACTTATATAAATAAGGTGCGCTTTTTCTAGGGTTGTTTTGATGCATATACATTTGATTTCAATGTCACAAACATATATCTACATGCATAGTTTTGATACACATTATACCAATTTTGATGTACACTCTATTATATTTGATGCACTTGCAATCAATTTTTTTGCACATGCAACCAAGATATACTTTTTACTTATTTTGATGCACATGTGACTGATTTTGATGCATATAAGGTGGTTAATTTTGATGTACAAACACATATCTAATATGCTTGTTTTGCCCTTTTAATGCACACAAGGACAATTTTAATGTACAAAAACAAGCTTTAATACTAATATATATGGCTAATTTTGATGCACGAGCAAATATATCATATGCCAATTTTGATACACACACAAATAATTTTGATACACAAAAAGTCAATTTTAATACTTCACATCTCATATATTTGATTTTTTAAAAAGATTCCCACACACCATTTCTTCAATTTTAAATGTAACAATTGTGTCCTTAATTTTTCTTAATCCAACACTTCAAATTTATTTATTTTTTTGTGGAGACGCTTCAAATTTGTTCCTACTTTTCATTTTAAGCATTCACATATAATCTCAACCCATATTTTAGAGCATGTATTATTTTACAAAAAAAATTAAGTACTTGACACTTGGGATACTTTTATATCACACCCTAATACCCTATAAATCTATAATACAAAATAATGTGATGGGACGAAGATTCAAATGTACCTGAACTTTGACATGACATTATAAATTTTTGAAGTTATAGTTAAAATTTTCATTCCTTTATTTACTTCTTTTTACCATAACTCAAGTTCCATGATTTCACTACTTATTATTGCATTATCTTTTTCACTTGTTTAAATTTTTTATATAAGTTTTTAGTACAATATAATAAGGGTCTGAATCATGCAATATAGTAGTGAGTGAGAGAGAATTGAGAGTGATTCCACATCATTGAATGTCAAAAAAATTAATGGCCTAGATCATATGTTGATTAAAATGAAAAAAATTATTGATGAGAAATAAAAAGGAATATCAAAATTTTAAGGGGTTGGGGCTGAAACAACTAAAAAATTAACACGATTAAATTTTATGTAAAAAACGCCAATTTTATAACTTACAGTAGTGATCATGATCTTATGATTGAGTATGTGTCATCTTATAATTGAGCATATAAAATCTTATAATTGAGTGTACATAATCCTACAAAAAAGTGTCCAAGCTTTTTTTAGTGAGTATGCAAAATCTAATAATCGAGTAATCATAATCTTAAAAAGTGTGTACAAATCTATGCACACTTAGCCCTGGTTTGGTTCAACTTAGATTTTGCACACTCACCAAGAAAATCTTACAAGCTCAATTATAAAATCGTGCACACTCAGTTATAAAATAATATATAATCATTTATACAATCATGAACACTCATTAATAAAATGTTGCGCAATTAGTTATAAGGTCGTTTATACAATCATGAATACTCACTAATGAAATATTGTTGCAAACTGGCTTATAAAATTCATGTTTTTCAGTCAATTATTAATATTGCGCACTTATTTATATAATTATACACATTCAGTCACTCACAAATGAAATCTTATAACCGAGTCAACTTACAACTTAGTGCGTAAACTTTATTAGTAAGTATGCAAGATCTAATTAGATCAATTATGCATAATTTAAATAAGTGTACGATTTTATGCACACTAGATTATAAGACACTCAACTATAAAATTTTGCATACTTACCGAAAAAATCTTACACGATCAACTATAAAATCTCGCACACTCAATTATAAAATTATACATGTTCATTTATACAATTATGCATACTTGTAAAATATTGCACACTCAATTATAAAATTCACGTTTTCATATAAAATTCAAATAAAAAACATGTTATAGTTATGCATGCTTGGTTTACTTATAAATTTATAATACTCAAAAGTCTCATAGTCATAGGTAATGGCATGATCTAGAGTGTTCATTTACTGATTATAGCACTATGAACGTAGACACTTTTTCTTTGAACATGGACGCTTTTCTTTGAGCATAGACGTTCATTTTCTGAACATAGACACTTTTGATTTGTATAGGGGTAGTTAGTTGTACATGCTTTAATTATCAATATGATAAGACAAATAAAAGACATTGTCCATATTAGAAAATTTTGCTAGGAAGGTGTTTTTCAATCTCCGGCCTTAACTAACATATGTTCTAGTATTTCACTATGAACGTAGACACTTTTTGTGAAAACAGACACTTTTGATTTGTATTGGACATTGGATCAATATGCTTTAATTTTCGTTTGTAAAGATGTATTAAGTTTCGGTCTGATGAAACTACTAATACATCTTTACAAACGAAACTTTTTATAAAATATCTTATAGATCAGGTAATATTTGAGTTTGTATTATTATTAAAAACACATCATATTACAAAATATCCTTATTTATGAAAAGAAAAACCATTCTTGATGATTTGGAAGGTTTCTCCATGTTCAAGAGAAGCTTTTCATAAAGGTATCCAATGGCGGATAGGTAACAACCAAAATATTACTCTCTTCGTTAAACAATACTTGTCATTTTAGGCTGGTTTTTTTAGTTAAATAAAATTTGTCATTTTACATATTTTGATAAGAATTTTTCAGTTTTATCCTTAAAAAAAATAGTAAGAAAGACAATTTTTTCCCATTCTCCAAAAGTAAAATTAAACAAACTAATTATAGAGGATATTTAGGTAAAATTAAGTGATTTCTTAAATTTTTTGTAAATTCCTAGAGTGACAACTTCTTAATTGATCTTTGGGTGCATGGGTAATAAACTTTTAAAACCCTACTTTGATAGAGTTAATATTAATCTTAAAGTGTATGATCTTATAAACCTTGATAAATAATGGAATCTGAATGGGATTAGTCAGCTCCTTGCATCCACCAAAGTCGATGAAATCCTTGCTATCTGAATTCCACTTTCAAACCATGAAGATAGATTGGTCTGGACCCCTCGCATAATGAACAATTTTCAGTCAAGCTTGCAACCACTAGGGTTGGGCATCGGTCCAAGGCCGGGATCAAAATTTTGAAATTCCTAGACTGAGGACTTGACCAAAAAATGTCGGTCCGCTCCGAGATTAGACCGGTTT
Organism: Fallopia convolvulus; assembly: GCA_964016875.1. Lineage (NCBI taxonomy): Eukaryota > Viridiplantae > Streptophyta > Magnoliopsida > Caryophyllales > Polygonaceae > Fallopia > Fallopia convolvulus. The sequence continues at coordinate 44,980,211 of OZ024733.1, forward strand.
TGGACCGTTTTCACCTACCTCAGCTTTACTAATTGTTTTTCACTACCGGTCCTAATTTTTGGACCGAGGCAGTATTTTGATTTGCACTAAATACTATTTAGACTATTTAATATATACTCTAAATCCCATAGCCCCAGGCTACCACTGTCGTAGGACGTCGCTGATGCCGCTTGGATCTACCGATCTAGATGGGTCACGACTTAGAATTGAAAGAGAAGCTAAAACTTCAAAGAGAGTCCGCGTAGAGAAACTAAAGAAAGAGAGGCTTTGTAAAAAATTGAAACGAAAAAAATTAAAACCCTAGCTAATCTCACTCTCTCCTCTCAAGAAAACAAAATATTTTTTTATTAAAATGTCGGTCCAGACCGGGATCCGGACAAGACCAAGACCGAACCGAGACTAAATGTTAAAAAATCATGGTCCGAGGACCGGACAAGTATACCCTTAGTCCGGTCCAAAAATCTGGTCTTGAGCGGATTTTGCCCATCCCTAGCAACCATACTTTGTAATGAAAACCTGGGATTCTTGGTTTTAAGGTCATTGGATTTGGAAAACAAATTTGCTAGATGCAAATCTTTCTTTGAAAAGTTTACTCTAATTTACTTGCAAAAACAAATTGATTGAATCCCAGCTTTTCGAGAGTCCCCAATCAAACATCATCCATGTGATGAAACTATTAAGGATCTAAGTTATATGTGATGGTGCGCGAATTTAATGACGTACAAACGGACAAAATAAGGCCAAGAAAGGGAAATTTGAGGTCGGCCCCACAGGTAGACCTTGGGAGATGTGTCCCGAAGGTTTTCCTACACCCATATGAAAAAACCTAAAGGACAAACATCGCGCACTTCCCACTAAGGTGGAAAGTGGACCCACAAAGCGATCCAAGACAAGGATGGGTGCAAGGCCAAACATCGCGCACTTTTCACTAAGGTGGAAAGTAGATCAACAATGCGATCCAAGGCAAGGATGTGTGCAAGGCCAAACATCGCACACTTCCCACTAAGGTGGAAAGTAGATCAACAATGCGATCCAAGGCAAGGAGGCTTGCAGGTTAGAAAGTTGCACATACTCAAGCTGGAGTAACCGCCCGGCCTGCTTGGCCAATCAAAGGCCACCTATTCTCCAACCAACCAAAAACCGTCTCTCTCTCGACCAATCAAATAGTAACATATCGCACGTCCCACATCGGATAAACATGAAAACCTCACTTCCCAAACGTCTATAAATAAGGTAAGAACTCAAATATTACAGGGGTCGAAAAACACCTGTAACTCAAGATCTATCTTGTTTGCAAAGATCGACATGTTGAAGCAATCGTAAAGACTGTGCTACAATCAAGGGAAGGTCAATAAAAAAGACCTCAAGTCATCAAAAAGCAATTCGCACGCATCTATCAAAGATCGCGCACAATCCAATAGCTATAATCTCGTTGTAGTAGAGAGATCTCGAATAAATCCAATAGCTGTAATCTCGTTGTAGTAGAAAGATCTCGAGTAATGCAATAGTTATAACCTCAAATGTAATAGAAAGATCTCGAGCAAATTGACAATTGTAATCTCGAAGCTATGTGTGTTTATAATAAAAGCAAAGGTCTGTTTGGTCCATTCTAATAATCTTGTGCCTCGATCCTAGCACTAGTTTATTTCGAGTTTCAACAATATGCTCTTTAATTTCCCTCTGGTTTATAAAATAATTCAAAATCTAGAGGTTAAACTAAATCACCAAACTTTGATATGAATATTGATGAGTCTTGAAGCTTTTGGGACACGTGTCACAACGCATTCCATGAAGACTACGATAGGTGTCCGCACCATCTTTGTCGAAGTCAACATGCACTTCTCCGTTCTAGTTTTCCTAGAATAAAGGTACCTTAAGTTTAGGCTCAAAGTATGCATACTGCACATAACTTATGTTTCGTCAAACACTTCCTACCAGCATAAATCTCATTCTACCCGGACAATACCGCGATAAAAGCAAGACAAGTTGCTGAAAAGCCGACTTGATTTCCACTCATCCGATCCATTGAACACTTCTACATACTCGAGCTCCATGTGTCTAACATGCTAGACATGCAGAGGTAATAGTCTCATCGGCAAGAGTGAGGCATGCATGAGAGAGGAGGGTAAAGGAAAGCTCAGATGAGATCACAGGGGCTACGAAAACTGTCTAGAAATAGGGGTAATTGAGCAGAGTGTGAAGTTTTCGGGAATTTTTATTCATGAATACAAGAATCCGATTATTAAGTTTTGAGGTGTTCTTTTTTTCTTCTTCTTGCCATTTGTTCCCACCACTAAAAAAGGCATCTTAAATACAAATGCGCATATTTGTTGAACATTTCCCGAAATCGTCAAATATGGAGCATACAAGACTAGTATGTTATCAATACTTTGATCTTCTTGTTTTCTTTTGGTGGCACATTTGGAATCTTAGAAATTCTACTATCTTTCCACGGAGGAATTTGAAAAAACAAGTTAACCACTTAACCCTAGCGAGTCGGCAATCTTAAGTCCCGTGCCACCATGCAGAGTGGAGATGCTCTATGAATATCAAAGGAAAGGATAAGAAATGCCGCATTTACATTATTCATTAGCGAAAACCAACAAAAGATTAGATAAAACTCAATTTCGATGGATCAAAATACCGACATAAGTCAACCCACATTACATATTTAGTGAGGGACAATAATAATTGTATTTTGTTTTTTTTCATCATCGATTACCCATAAAACAACAATTTTAATTACATAATATAATCAAGCCATTTACTTCCTTACTACACACGATGTCTAATTGAGGAGATGAATAGATCAACCCCCGAGCTCGACTAACACTTTTATATTGAGAGCTGATACATCACAACATGATCTTTTCACAAACGAACGAGTTAGTAAAATTATCCGAATAGATGATTTAGGTTGACCCGAGTAGTCTAATATTTCCTTTGTAAAATTCCCTCGCTTTATTATCAATGCCCCATTAGTCCCTTACCATTTATGGATGCTAGCTTGTCCGTAAATAAAAACATAAAATGTACTCCGAGAATAAATGGTTGAAAAGAAATAGAAGACACTAATTTTTCCATATGATAACTTTCACTGTCTAACTCTTGATAGTTGGTAGGTGATGACATGTATAACCATTAGGTTGCGAGTTCCGAATTTCTCCTTTCCCGTTATAATAGCCTAAATACCTCCTATAAACCGAAAGAAAAACCTTTCACTATCTTTACTCTTGATATATTAATGTATCATAAGCATACTGCACAATATGAAAAGGTTTTGATACTGGATTACTGGTAAGAAAGAAAACGAACATTGATGAACCAGAAGTATGGAAAGTGATTCTAGAAATTTATCTACTTATCTTAAGGGTTAAATTAAATTAAATTAAAATGGAGAAGGGGCCCACTTATAAGAAGATAGAGAGTATTGAAAGCTCTCTCTCTTCAGGCAGGGGGTAGGGGCTGCCTCTTGGCGATCGTGAAGGTCGACAATGATTGGTCTTCCTTTGCTTTTGTCACATGCCAAATCCTCTACGCCCTTTGTATTTTCGATTTCCACGCATATCTACTAATACTCATTCATAAGTCCTTACCTAACTCTTATTATGTACACAAACATAATTTTGGGGTTGTATAAGTTTTCACGAAACAATTTAGATACATTAAACGTACTCCTGATCATAATATATACGTGTAAAACAAGCATAACCCTGACAGATTTTAATAAAGGACAATTTATTTGATCTTCCTTCAATTCATGATCTTCATCACATGAAGATAATTAAAGCCTATGATCCTGCCTATTATATTTAATTGAACAGGGCCATTCAAACTGTAGAAAGATGAACGTGGATAATTCTTAACACATACTGTAGGAATATACTGATTTAATTGATGTAATAAATAATTAGCCTTGAAAAGAGGACTAGCTGTATATAGGTGACCAAATGGTTGTCCCTTGAATTATACTTCCACTTGTTTGAGGGCCAAGTGACCCTTTTGTGCATCCAAGGTTACCCTCCAACGTACCATTTCTGGTCTTCATCTTCATCTTCATCTTCCTAGGTTTACCATTGACCTGAAATGGAAGCATGCAAAATTCCTGATGTCTAGTCTATACGACCAAGTTTTTTTTAAGAAAAAAACATCATTATCGCCCAGTATAATCCCGTTCAAGTAAAATATGGGAGATCAAGATGAGGCACCCGTAATCTAAACATGAAAGGAGGATGCACCCTACCGACCCAACAAAAATTAAAATTGAGCTATGTGACAGTAATAACTCAATTTAGTTAGGATACACTAAAATTGATAAAGGATTAAATCCATCTCAAATACATGTGCACTATAAAAACCAACGAGTATGAGGATATGCCCAACTTAAAAAAAAAAATCGTGTTTCATTTGAATGAAAAGTCAGCCTGATAAGGTTACATGCAATCAGAAATCAGAACACATAAAAAGAGAGAGGGATAAGACTACATTTAACACATACACGCCCTTAGGACGCTTCCTTTTGTCTGATAAATCATTACTTTCTTATTTGATTTGATATTAAAAAACAAGGTTCATGATAAGCTAGATGTCTGTGATACATTTTATAATAACAGTATATAATGCTTTGAAGCACTAAGCCAGTACTTTGGAATATAATCTCTCATATCCCCTGATTTCATATATTTTTTAATAAAAAAGTTGTATGATTATAACATTTTAGATCATACTGAAACGAATCATATCATCATGAGATATAGGCTTATGAAGATAGTAATTTATTATTACATGCATGAATGTAGAAAGTACACCTTGCAAGGGCAATACCATGCCTCTCTTCTGAGTTCTGATTAAAAACAAACATGCCTTTCTGGACCTGGTCAAATAATTCATTTGGTTTTATACATCAAGACATTGTGGTTTTAAAAAATACCATTCCCTTTGTTTGGTCAAATAAAATAATAGCAAACTAAAAGTGGCCATGTATTTAAATATTACTTGCATGGATGTTGATTATCTCCATACTTTAAGAAATAGAAAATCACCTTAGAAGACAGACTCTCAACCATGGAGGATTTAAAAAATGAAGAAAGCAACTAACAAATATCATTATTGGCCTACTAAAACACAAGTGAGTTATTAGACACTCTTTCAAGAGGCGGCAAGCCGGCAACCCTCCTGCCTATCTCTGCAGTCTGAACCCATATTGTTGCGTGGAGCTAAGGTTTGAAATATGGACAAAACAAGTATTTTCCACGACTCTACCACCCACTCAATTCTTCCTACACGCATGCATGAAGCCATGAAAATTCTACGGCAGTGACTAGTGGCGATGGTGAGTACACGTACATTCTTTTAAATTACATTACATTGGTTCCAAAAGCACCCTTAACCGAGAAGACATGTTGCTTAACTTATTTTTGCATTAATTTGCCGCTAACCTAATTTGCAGTCATGAATCAATGCCTTCAGCGTTCAGATTAACCAAAAGCTATGCAAACTCACATGTCTAGAAACCGTTAGCGTTCGGATGAAAGAAAAACAGCACACTTCAAATCTAGAGTTCGATTTATAGTGTTGATCAAGGTGTCAAAGCTCAAATCTTGAAACCAAATATAGCTTACATTAAAAAGATGGATCTGAAAAGGCAGGTGTAAACAGGTATGAGGGTATTGAGTACACCTATACTATATGAAACCAATACAGGACACAGCTGAATAATGCAATCCAATAAAACAAAATAGCCATGGTTCACAATCAAACAAGTAGAAGTTGCTGAATTCCTGTTTCCTCATCTTCATCTGTGTAATTCTCTCCCTCATGAATTAACACATAACATCATTCCAGTTTGCAGCATAGTACCATAGAATTAAAGCCAAATAAGAACACTTCAACAAAACAAGTATGAATGAACAAGGATGACTACAATAATGCTAAATTATGAGCTACATTTGTTCCAAGTAAAGAATTTTAACAAGAGTATTTCGAAGCCAACACAATTGAATGATTTGTTTTCATCAAAATGACATACAAATACAAACTCAACATGTATGCTCTGCATGTTATTTTTTGGCTGTTTAAGAATACCTTGGTTCCAAGCTTCACGTTGATGTTTATGAATTGAGCCATTCTTGTCACTTGTTTTTGCTGTAGCTATAAATACCATAGCAATGCCTCTTGCACCCAGACCTAGCATTGAACAGCATCATTCTTCATCCACCAAGCCTCTAGCAAGCAATGCCCCATTTGCCAAATTCAACTCTCAAGCTTAGATTGGCAACTCAACAATGAAGACGTTGCATTCAGGTGAACCCATTTATCCTCGGAGTGTATGATGGGCAAAAAAGGACCCTAAACTGATCAAACTTGAATCTAATCAAGCTCTGCATATTAATAGTGTAGCCACTGCATAAAAAATCTGCAGCTTACTGTATAAAAAGAACTCCATAGCAACAAACTTCATTTTTTTTCTACTCAAATATCTTCTCAGTGACCATCACAAGTCTGAAATAGCTCTCCATCCATCGCGTCATTCACCAATTTTGATGTATTTAGTGTCCACAGACTCAGAGCTTGAAACAGTATAATCAAATTCAGAAAGGACACACCCAAGGACTCCCAGGATCCCCTACCAAAAAAAAACATCTAATCCTGGGTTATGAAATGCAATTCATTCAACAATGTCTTATATGTCCTCTCGTTCATCCCAGCATCTTTCTTCCTGAAATCTTCCAAGACCTCAAAAGCCTCACAGCCCTTCCCTGCCCTACACATTTCCTCCATAATCGTCTTATAAGTCAGCATATCCGGCGACCTACCACTTTCTACCATATCAAACACAACTTCAACAGCATCTCCAACCTTTCCATCTATGGCCAAGCTACAAATCAACACCATAAAACAACTGTTACTAGGAACCAACCCTTTCTCCCTCATCTCTTTATAATAGCCCAATCCAGTTCCCGGCCTTCCCTTCTCACACAGACCCTTAACAATGTACCCGTAGCTATAATCATTTGGCTCACATCCATACAACCCCATCTCCCTAAAAGTCCTAATTGCCTGATCAACCTGCAAACACTTGGAGTATGCCTTGATGATCATATTCAATATATATAAATCAGGGATCACCCCAACCGAGTTCATCTGCTTTGTCAAAGAGCGAACAGCATGCAGATACACATAGCTGACATTCAACTTATTGAACCTTCTAAGAAGCACATTGAACAGCATAGTATAAGTTTCCAAGTCCGGCTTACAATCCTCGGAATTCAGCATCTTTTTGTAGAAATCAAATGCTCGTTTGAAGAGGAATCTACGAGAGCAACAGAACCTGATGATGGAGTTGTAAAGAGGGAGCGACAGGGGGCAAGCGCCGGCGAGGACTTCTTCGAGTAGGGTTTCGGCGTGGCGGATCATCTTTCCGGCGACGGCGATTTCGACCATGGTGAGGTAGGTTGAGGAGTCGTGCTTGTAGTTGCGCTGGTGAGCGGTCCAGCGGAAGATGTCGAGGGCGATGTCCGGGTCCGATTGGGCCCGGAGTGCGTGGCTGACGTCGGCGCAAGTGAATCCAGGCTTTAGGGTTTGGATCCAGGTTTCGAATTGTTTTTCGAGTGGTGTTCTGGTTTTAGGGTATCGGGGCAGTGGGGATTGAGATTGGGAAATGATATCTAAGAGGTGGTTATCGGCGGCGGCGGCGGCGGCTGAGGATAAAGAGCGGAGAGAGAAGGAGGAGAAGACAAGTCGCCGGAGATTGAAGGTGATCGACATGGCGGTTTCGTCGGCGGGTTGAGAGTCGTGAGTCGGTGGCGTTGGTAACGTAGTTAGTGTTGAGGTTTTTGCACGGGCGAGGAGTTGGTCTGGGCCTGCGTCTTTTTCTGTACAAGTTTATGGGTGCAGGATTGGGCCTGAGCCCAATTTTTTATACGTCTAATCTATGTATATATATAAAAGACGCAAGGAATAAGGCCACCATATTGCACCACCTAGGATTTTCCCACGTGTCGTTTCCACATTAAGCCATCTAGGATTTCGCCACATAGGATTTTTTATTTTGAGAATTTATATATGTTGATATTATTTTAGGATAATATAGAAATATGATAAATTAATCTTAGGAAAGATTCTATCTAAAATAAAGATGTTATTTAATGTTAAATCTTAAGTACTAATGTTAAATATTTTATATGATAATTTATTTAACTTAAAAAGATTATATCTAAAATAAAATAAACTATAAAAACATTAAATATTTGGTAAAATATTATTGATGAATATTATTTATAATAATTTATTTAAGTTATTTTTTATCACAATATAAGCTATTTGCCATGTAGGATTTTGCCATGTGCCACCTAGGATTTTTCATACATGTCATTCTCACAATTTATATATATTGAAAAGATTTTATCTAACATAAAATAAACTATAGTATATATTAGGATAGATTCCGAGTATATAATTGATTATTAGTTGATTACATTATCTTTATCTATATATTTATTTCTATAAAAAATTTCTAAAATCAAATTATGATAAAAAAAAATAAAAAAAATTACAAGATGATAATGACATTATCTATGTCTTTTTATTCATTTATGATGTAAAAGATTTTTTAAAAATTAAACTTTGGTTAAAAAATTTATCGTATGTGAGTAAAGTTGTATCTTTTTGAGCCACCACATTGACTTTGGTCCAACTTTATTTTTAAAGTTTTAACTTTTATTTATATTACTTTATCTTTTTCAAATAATTTTTCTCTCTATTTATTTATAAAAATTCGAAATTTATTTGATTCTAAAAATAAAAATCTATCGTACGTTACGTATGTGTGTAAATATTTTTTATCTTTTATGTATCATTATATTAAAGTAAATATGCTTATACTTAATTCGAGTCATAGTCGTGCATGACACGACGGGTATAACTAGTTTTCTGTTAAAAGAGTAAAATTTCTAAATGAACAAAGAAATGAAATAAAATTCTTTGGTCCAAACAGTAAAATTTCCTAAAGTTTATTAGAAATTACATTTTGGAAGGGGAAAAAGAGTATGACAGCTTGCTTGCCGCACCTTTTGATCTTTTCGTAGGGATTTTATTCGAAGCATAATTTGCTTTCTATGAAAAAGGCAAAGTGTAAAAGGGACTAAAAAAGAAGCAAAGTTATAAGATGTGTTCTCCAAACAGAAATTCCTAACATCTCTCAACTACCACAGAAGGTCTGGTAGGAAAATGGAGTTCATAAGCTAAATGTAAAAGTACTTGCAGCTCCTCGCATAATCAGCAATTGAGACAGAGAGTAAATTAAATTGTATAATTATACGATTAGTGTGTGTTAAAGATTTGCCTATGTGACTATCCAAGTTGTCTAAGACGCCAAATTCACCTTCCTCTAATCAACTTGTGTTATTCATTCACATAGTTGGTTCACAAATTAATATGGGTTTGTTCAATTGTTCTTTTTATGTCCTAGCTAATGATATGGAAAAAGGAACCATAACTCCTTAAGTGTGTTCTTGTAATGGTTTATTTAAAGACATTAAAAGAACACATCTTAATTCTTAAAGAGGAGTAGACATTGGATTCGACTAAGCATATGAACCAAAATTAAATTCTCTCAAACCTCTGCTTTCTCTCTCCTATTATCTCATCCTCCCTTCTTTTATTGCACTATGCAGGTCTTGCACTAAAACAAACATACAACGTATCGATTGCTAAGATATTAACTTTACCTTTCAATACCCCAAATGGTGCAAGTGTAATGTTATGTTCCAAACAATATTTCAACTGGCAAAGATAAAAGGGCGGCTGGGGGTAATGTTAGGGTTTTGTTTTGGCAGCCCAAGCCTAGTAGTAGTAACTAGTAAGTAGTAATTCATTCATTATAATACTAGTACATTTGTAGCCGTTGTAGGGCCTTTATTATAAAAGAGGAGAGAGCCCATGAAAGGGCCGGCGGGCCGCTATCAAGTATTCAAGTCACCCGCCTTTTTCTTAACAAAGCAAAAGCTCTTTTTCAGATGCTCAGCTGGGCCTACCGCCTACCTATTATTGTTTTATGCTATCTTACATATACTATACTATATATATTATATGTGCATATATATAGTTTGTATCATAGGCTGACTAGTCCTTCAAATAGTTTAATTTGTATGTGCAAGGTTTATAGAAGTACGGAGTATATGATATTCTCATATTCATAGTTAGACGCAAATTTTGATGCTTGTAAATCAGTCAATGAATCAAACAAATGAAACAATACAGAAGTGGAGGGCAGAAGGGTGAGTGGCTCTGTGGCATGGACAAATGACGTTGCAAGCGTTTTGACAAAATCAACTTTCACCTGCGTATAGAAAAAGAGAAAAGAAACACCCCCTTAAAAAATATTTAAAGGGGAACTTGCAGCAGATAGATTCTGCGACAGAAGCTTCACCCTCACGAATCGAGTGAGATCTACCACCACTACAAATACTGCATTTTTCTGGGTTGTGTGGAAATACCAAAAACCCACTTCTCCACTTCTCCCCTTTTCTCAGTCTCTAACACCGTACTGTTGCGAGACATCTATCAGCTCATTCTAGGTAGGGGTTATGGAGTGGAGGGATACGCTGATGAAAATGGCTATTGCTACCATTTTCCTGCTCTCTCTTCTCGTCTCCGTCTCCGGTAAAGCTCTTTCCTTCTTTGAATATCATTATTCGTTTTTATTTTGCTTTTGGGATTTATGGGTTTCATTGCGATGAATGTGGATCTTTTTCTTTGCTGACTTTTGTTCTGGGTCTTTTTGATTAATGCGGTTCACGTTGGGGCTGAAAATAAGTCAGTCTTTTGGGCGATTTTGTTTGCCTGATCTGTTATTGAAGTGAGCTTGTATTCTCTATGATGGTGATTGATTGATTTTGTTGATTAAAAATGCTTCAGAAATGGAGAACGGTGACTCAAAGCCCAAGTTTATTTCTTGGGTGTGTCTGCTCACAGATTTAAGGCTACCACTTTATCCTGATTTTGAATCAAACATTTCTATCATTTTCTGGTTATTTCAGGTCATGAGTTCTCTGCTAAGGTTGGTATCAACTATGGCACATTAGGCAACAATTTGCCCTCTGCATCAGAATCAATTGAGCTCATCAAGAAAATCAATGGCAGCCGGGTCAAAATCTATGATGCAAACCCCAAAATCCTCAATGCCCTCAAAAACACTAGCCTTCAAGTCTCGGTTATGGTTCCCAATAATATCATTGTCAACATGTCCTCCAACCAGTCTATGGCAAATGAGTGGATCCAAACCAATGTCCTTCCATACTACCCTGAAACCCTGATTAGGTATATCCTTGTAGGAAATGAAATCCTTAGTTACATGGATGATGTCAATAAAATGACTTGGTTTTCTCTTGTGCCTGCCATGAGAAAGATCAAGTTTGCACTTAAAACCTATAACATCACTAAGGTCAAAGTGAGTACTTCTATGGCCATGGATGTCCTCGAAAGCTCGTTTCCTCCTTCTAACGGCACCTTTAGATCCGACATTGCTTTCTCCGTTGTGAAACCCATGTTGCAATTTCTGATGAAAACCAAATCATTCTACTTTGTGGATGTTTACCCATACTTTGCTTGGTCACAGAATTACCCTAACATCAACCTAGATTATGCTCTTTTCAATGGTGGGCCTAATTACACTGATCCAGTTAGTGGCTTGACCTACACCAATTTGCTTGATCAAATGCTAGATGCTATTGTTTTTGCAATGAAGAAAGTGGGTATTCCTGATGTTAGGCTTTGGATTAGCGAAACTGGGTGGCCTAATGGATGTAACATTGATCAGATTGGAGGGAACCCTCACAATGCTGCCATTTACAATAGAAACCTAGTGAAAAAGCTAACCACTAAACCGCCGCTTGGCACACCCGCTCGCCCTGGTGTGGTTTTGCCCGCTTTTATATTTTCCTTGTACAATGAAAACCAAAAGCCCGGGCCAGAAACTGAGCGTCATTGGGGCACTTTTTACCCGAATGGTGACAATGTGTATCCAGTTGACTTGTCTGGTAAAACCCCGTCTTCAGATTACCCAACCATACCAGAAGGAACCAACAATGTGCCTTACAAAGGGAAGGTATGGTGTGTTGTGGGTAGAGGAGCAAACATGTCAGAAGTGGGATCTGCAGTGGCATATGCTTGTGGTCAGGGTAATGGCACTTGTGATGCTATTCAGCCTGGAAAAGAATGTGATAAACCGAATCTGTTGCTTTTGCACGCGAGCTATGCTTTTAGTTCGTATTGGTCACAGTTCAGGAGTCAAGGTGCCTCTTGTTACTTCAATGGTCTGGCTGTGCAGACTACTAAAGATCCAAGTAAGTCACTGAACATTATTCTTTTTTTGATTTCTTGTTCAATACATAAGTACTTTTGGCTAGTGCTATTACTTGAGAGCTTTAGAAAATGACCCACTGAAAAGGGGAATTAGGGTCCTCTAAATCATTTTTGGCATGAAATTTTGGAGCATGATTAAGATGTTTTTATCTCCCATAAGGTGGAGTCCTACTGAATTGAGAATTTTTATATTAGGAGTGTAATCCTTATCTCATCTTGGTTTATTTTTTGCATTTGCAGGCCGTGGATCTTGCAAGTACCCGAGTGTGACTATTTCTTAGACTACAACGCAGATTTTGTACCTTCACAGAAGGTCTAGAAACCATTATAGTTTGATTCTTATAATAGTTATGATTGACAAGTGATAACATTATTCTGTTTGAAATGGAGGAATGAGCTTCACAGAGATGCTCATGTAATTTGATTGTTATGATGGTGGTTTGTGTTTAGCCTAACCATTTCTGGGGGTGGGCAGTGATTTGGATGCCCAATTTTCTGGGCTTGTGATCATAGGATGCTCTCTTCTTTTGTGATTAGGAGATTTATGTGGGCACCCAAATCACTTTCCATTATGCCAATGCCATCTTTGTCATCCTCCTTTATGTACTGTTGCTAGATTCTTACTTTTTTTCAGCATTAGTTGTAACGGCTATATTTTTTCAGAAAAGGACTTTGCTTTTTAAGGTTCTCCGAGAGGACCGAGACATATGCAAGGCTAATTTAATTTGCACGAACTGTTATATTTTAGTGGATTAGGCATTCACTTGTTTATTTTCACTGGATATACTCCTGATCAAAATAGTGATACCACTGAAGTAGATGGTTGAGACTTGGGAGAAAAAAAAATTACAGTGCATGCTAAAGCTAAATACAATGGATACTAATAGAAGGTTTTGTCATGCTAAAGATGCAAATTCCCTCCTTGTTCTACTATGGGCACCATTGTAAATATATTTTAAATGTTTCTTTGTTTTAAACATTTTCTATAAATCACTCTTTTTTGTATCTTACGAGAAAAAAACCCAAAAAATATAGAGATGGAGGGAGGATAGAAAAGAGATAATATGGTGAAATGAGCCAATATATAGCATTTTATATAAAAAAAAAGAACACGACTTATCAATATGTATAACATACTCTTACAAACTACCCTAAAAAGATAGCGTTGGTTTTCTTTCCAATAAATTGAGTTTGCAAGTTGCTTATACTTTCTACTCTTTGACAAAGCAAAGGTGATTTTTGTTTTTTTTTGGTAAAAAAAGGTGATTTTCTTTTAAGTAGGCTTTTTATTTTTGATTTTATGCCCCCTTAATAAAAACAAGTATTGTTAATCATATCATTAAATTGAGAGAAGCTTCCTGTCATAATCTGGAAACTCTGGATCTCATATACCGGCAGCAACATTACGCAACCGACAATTTTTTGCCTAGGAAGACTATTAGAAGATGCTTCTAATTTGTGTTTGCTAATTATTTTATAGATGCTGGATTGGTGGGCGTGTTTTGGTTGTTTGTTTATCTCCTTCAAATCTTAAGATGCCTTCTCCTTGGCAAATATACTAGAAAATGTAATATTTACTTTAAAATGACTTAGATCAAGAGTTTATCTTTCTCATATAAATCTACTATATGAGAAAGATCATTATAGGTTTTTATAAAGATCATTTCCCCTTGATCAATTCAAACTAGCTTGCATAAATTCTGTAATCTGGAGCTGAACTTAAATTTGTGGCTTTACATGTATGTGTGTACATAATTTTTCGATATAATTTCATCAAAGATACATCTTTAAAGGCCCATTAAAAGGCCCATATCATATAGATGGCCCACTGGGCGAATTACCCAAATCCTGAAGCCGAATAAGTTTCTTCTATCTTCTTCCCTCATTCTGACCAAAAAAAAAATCTTCTTCCCTCATTTACATAAACGCAAGGAAACTGGTCGTCTGGTCCCCTCTCTCTGCCATAGGAATGTTTTCTTTATTGTCTTGAAGAGATTCATGAACTTGGCTTGTCAATTATTATTAGTAAAGGGTTACCGATATATGGGTCATTTTGAAGTAGTACTTTATCTGATTATAAGAAAAATATCGCTCACAAACAAGAGTATAGAAACTTTAGTACAAGTGTTCGATTTGGGAGGGGCTACGCTTCCTTTCGTTGAGGTCGAGTGTTCGATTCTCAGTGGAGGGGAAATGAACTTGTTGGGAGAGCCAGATCTCACTCAAAAATAAAGGGAGCAAAGCTCTCCGCTGAACTGGGGTGGCAATGAACAAAAAAAAAAAGAAACTTTAGTACAAGAAAATGATAATCATTTACGGATACATAGGTATTTCCATTTAATAATTAGATCATTACGATTGGGAACTACATTCAAATTTGCGCCCTTAAACTGATCGATTAGACAATAGTGGGAAATGAAAATGGATAAAAACCTCCTTGATTTCATGAAATGTTACTGTACGTTATATAAACGCTCTGCTCAAGACAACTGTCCAATACGTGAACCTTCTCGAATAGCAAGATATTTCTAATTGGGCTTAATGGGCGGTATAATGTTAATCCATATCTATTATCCATACATTCATTGAAGTGTTATGGAGGGCAAACTATGTTTTTAAAGCATGCTAGAACCAACAACCATCAATTATACAGAATTGATCCTTCTTTTATTGAATCAATAGCGCAAACACAGGGTAATGATCAAGGGATTGCGACAATCATCCATAACTTAAAAGACCAAATATAATCTCCGAAATTTAATAACCTATTAACAACTTGGAGGAGTATTTGGTATTTCAAAAATAGAAGGATATTCAACCAACACATTGACGAACCTTCAATCACATATTAGGTCATGGCATAAATCAAAGCTACTAGATGGAGAACCAATACCATGTCCAGAGGCGCAACCTAGAAGCTTGCCGAAAAGAAAAAATACGAAATTGACTAAACCTGAACGCGAATTTGTCAAGATCAATTTCGATGGATCAAAAAGAGAAAATGGGATGGCGACTTCAGGATATATTGTCCGAGATCATAATGGTAAAACTCTTTCCATGCATGTTTCATCTAATGGATTTTGGAGTGTAATAAAGTCGAAGCAAGAGGAATGTATGATGCAATTTGCGACGCCAAAAATAGAAGCCTACCGAAAATTGAGATCGAAGGCGACGGTCTCATAGTGATAAATGCATTAAAAGGAAATAAATCTTGTCCCTAGAAGATTGAGATGATGATTTCAGATACATTGGTCCTCCTACAATCCTTTGAGGCAGTTTGAATTGCACGTTTGCCTCGTGACTGTAACAAGGTGGTTGATTTGGTTGTCGGTCTAAGCTATTCATGTAGTATCCATCAAATTCAAATTCATTTTGGACTTCAAGTCCTCATCCACAAGGATGTGCTAGGCTGACTTAGTATCAGTCTATTTTTTCCTACTAAAAAACTCAATTAATATGCTAGTTGAACCCTTTTTTCTTACGTGTCATCCATCTAATATATCACAAGAAAAACAAATTTAATCAATTACCTTTTCAGCTATTTAATAAGTTTCATCTTTAACTTTAGCTCATATCAACTTTAGTTTCAACTCATATCAATTTCATAATGTCGAACAAACCCTAATATCATATCTTTATATTTGATAAATTTCCTTAAAGAAGTCAACCATCAGCATTGTTTCCATAAATTATTTGGCCAACTATCTATAGGTAGAGTTTCCTTATTTCTTAGCAGCGATGCAACCGATTTCATACGCGCTTTTTGACGAAAATTTTCCATCACTTTCCTTTCAATGATTTCTATTGTTCAAATTATTCACTTTTCAAAAGTACTTAAGTTACAATAAACCATAAAACTTATGATGTTCGATCATCATTAAAACTAAGAAGTGAGAAGTTCTTCCAAGAACCTCCGAGATTTGAGAGAGAAATAAAGGAGGAGGAGGAAAGTGAAGAGAAGAAAATCCATCCAAGGAGTTCAATTGAGCAATGGTGTTGAAAAACTTATCCACCTTGAGTGGGAGCCAAATTCTTTTCAATTGCTGAGAATATAAACTCTTCATCGTTTGTGTACTTGGCTTACATACGCACGACCTCCTCCTCACCCCCACCCTATTTATAACCCACAGACTTTTATATCATATCAAAGCTAACGGTCTATTCTAGGGCTCATTTCCTAACTGTTTAGGCTTGGGTTTAGCAATTGATCTATTACCCCATTGTTTGGATTGACTTGACTATAAAGAGACTGAGATGTCACCACTCATTCTTGTGCTAGTTATATAGGCATTGAGATGCCAGACCCATTTGTGCAAGTGCCAACTAAGCCAAGCCAATTGCACTTGCAGGTTCGTGTTGAGAATATAAACTCTTCCTACATATTGTGCTAGTAATAAAGAAATTGAGATGCTAGACCCGTTTGTCCAAGTGTCAACTAATTAATCCAATCCAATTGCACTTCTGAAGGCTTATTGAGAATATAAACTCTTCCTACATCTGAAAGTTGAGATTAAACAAGCCTACTATATAAGTTATTGGTTCACCCCTCTTATTGCTAACATACGACAAAATGAATATCCGGAACAATATATGCTTACATACGCGACCCTCGATTTATGACCTACAAACTTTCACATTAAGAAGAATCAAGGTCATTGAGCATGCACTCGACAATATCAATATCTGGAACAATATACGCACACTCGGCTAGATCATCCGAAAAGCTTCGCTTCTTCGTAATATATTATAGGATAGAAAAGTTACCTTTGGTCAAGTTTTGCATTTGCTTCTTGAGATGCATAGAGCGAGCCCGAGTCTGGGCAATGAACATCCTTTCAATTAAGGATAGCCCATGCATCATGCGGGTTTTGAGCACGAGCAACATAAGCGAGTAAAGGGGTAGTTAAGGTGAATCGAAGCCACAAAAGTATAAACCTATCTTTCTTCTTCCACTCGATAAAATCTGGATTTGGTGTAGGAGGGGTTGTAGATCCAGTTATGACGGGAAGAGTGGCCGACGGTGCACTGTTGGTCAAGAGAAGTTGATCGATGCCATAGGCTTCAAGCGTTGATTTGGCGATATGACACCATACAGTGTAATTCGTTCGCTCGAGCTTGATATTCAACGTCGGAAAATTCAACGTCATAGCGGTATTAGTACCGGAGGCAATATCCATGAGAGAGCTAGCATTATTCTTATCGGATTTGTGGATCTTCAATGTCTATAGATTAAGGTGTTTGATCATCACCGCTCATGGTGAAGAGAAATTAAGGTTTGGAAAAAAATCAAGGATCGTAAGAAGCTCTCGATATCATATGAACGTAGAGATTATTTTGTGAATGCAATCTTGCATTCAAGGATTTTCCCAAAAAGGTTAAGAGGACTAACTCATCTATCTTATATGTTAGACTTGTATCCGTTTAAATCCCGATGTGGGATTCATAATTGACCCATCAAATCTCCACCTTCGATCACTTGTGAATTTCTCACAAGGCCGGACCCACTGCGCACCGAACCACCAAAAATCGCCTTTGACTTGCACGATCGCCGCGTGCTCACTCTTGGAACGGAGACCACCACACAACGAGTCAAAGGCTAACCCATTGGGAGGCACAATGGAATTATATCTCAACCTGGTGCAACCGACCCCACGCCGAACCATCAACTCTAATACCACTTGTTAGTGGGAGAAACCCAGAATGGGCCCATCTACCAAACCAACACATAAGTTCAACGGGATTCCATCCTAAAACCAATTGACAATAGGAGAAGTAACCCATATATGAGTGATCTATCTTATATGTTAGGCTTGAATTCTTTGAATTCCCGATGTGGAATTCACAATTGATCCAACAATCCTAACATTTCTCATGTAAGGATTCTTCTCATCATGAATAGAGTTTTGATTTTCCATCTTTGTTTCCACAAATTTCTATTTGTTTCTTACAAAATCAACACTAATAGGCGATGACTATGTCTCCAACCACTTCGACGGTCCACCCTCCTCTAGCACTGCTCTAAAAATCTTGTCTAAGTCCTACCCAGACGCTAGCTGGAACAATCTTAGATCGATCTGTAACTAGTCAGTAAAGGAGTCAATATTTATATATATTTATATACACAACTTTCTCCAATCTGGTTAGAGTTCTTGGAAACATTGATCAATTTATCTTATCTTTGATTGAAGAAGCTACTTGCCTAATGAAGCTTTGAATTGTGAAATAGTAAAAGAGAGCTCAAACTTGCATGTCAAGGTGTAAGCACCTAACTGCATTTTGATTGATTGATTTGTCTTGGCTCTTACATAATCTTTGCATCTCTCAAGCCGATATTTGTAGGGATATCTCAAGCCGATGGTTTGTCATCTATCGGAACCGATTTAACTGGAGATCGAAGTACGTAATTCAGGTTGGATCTAGTCATCTAGAGTAGTATAAGTAAGTTTAAAACCGGAGACCAAACAAGTTGGAGGCTGGAGCTAAGGAGCTTCGCTCACACAGCCTGTAATAAGGCTATTTTTAGCACCCATCTTTATTTTTCGGAGCTAAAGATGTTCTTATTATCTCTTAGAAAAAATTTAAAAGCTGAACATACTTGGGAGAAGATGATGAGTGGGCATATGCTACTGAAAATATAATAATAGTGGAGCTCCAAGAAAGAAGACATGTATTTCAATTTGCATTAAGTTATGTATTAATTATAATGCGTTGTAGACTTTGTAGCCAGGGTCCGTCCTATAAAGCGTGTTATGGGCTGCTTCATCTCAAAAGCATGCTTTCGAAGTGATTATTGCTCTTGTGGCAGCATAAATTTGTTGCATTGGGTTTGAATGCCTTGGTCCTTATCCCTTAATTTGTTGGTGATGAGGCCCAACTTTTTCAAATTAAAAACCACTAATCTCAGATTCCACCTACGCAATTGTAATTTGAGCCCGGGGGTGGAGCATGGAGTAATCTTATTAAATGAAAATCACACACAGAAAAACAAACTATATAAATTCATACATGATTCAAGCCAAAAATATTAATTAAGAGTACATCAAACATTAAAAATTAATGAAATTGAACAAAATCTTGGGCGTAAAGACTATACATGAGATGATCTTATTACTATTACTATATAATAATAATAATTCGTAGTATTATACTGCACAGTAACATCACCCTGATTTCATATGATTCATATCATTTTGACCCGCTAATCTTATTTCTGTTAGAGATGAAATTTCTACATTAAAAATTATTAACTCGGGCAAAATTGTTTTCAATGGTCAAGTTGTGACCATTGACTTAGCTCTATTTTTATTTATCTACACAAATTTACGCTGAATTCCCTCTTGACTGTATGATTTTCTTTGTTTCTTCATGAAAAATAAGTTTTTTTTTTAATCAAAAGAGATATTAAAACTTCGTAAATTGTTTCTACTCTAATAATCTCTTTTCCGTCTAGCCATCCACCGATTCCGACGGCCGGATTAAGATTTCTCCGGCTGATCTTGAGATCTTTAGCATATCACATCTTTGGTCCCCCTTTAACGGTTTCACTGTTCACAGTTCAATTTCAACTGACGATAATATCCAATAATCTTCGCAAATTACAACATTTGCCCCCACTCGACAACGCCTGAATCCGATAAGACGAGGGGTAGTACTGTCAACTACGAAACGCGTCAGTGTGAACTTAGAAAAATCGTTTAGGGTATTTTAGTAATTTCAGATGTAAGGGGTATTTTAGTAAATTGGCGAAAAGGTTGCAATCCTTATCATATGAGGCTGAGGGCTAACGGGGACCACGTATCTATTCCCCACCAGACCACCACCACCATCATCAAGCAATGGCGTTTCTTTCTTATTTTTAAAAAATTAATTAATTTTAAAATCTTTCTCTTTTCTTTTATTTTAAGAAATATAAAAAAATAATTAATGTTATCATAAAGAGTTTCTTAATTTAAATATGGGCAAAAATAATTTAATATTGTTTCGGTTTCTTCCTCCTCGAATTTCTTCTGCGAAATTTATGCCAAACACTATATTAATAAGGGAAAAATTAATTTCCCTTTCTCTCTGCACCCTCTGCCCTTGTTCTCTTCACTTTCTCTCCCCCTCTTCTTTGATTCGAACCATATCTTCCGTCTCACATTGTTGATCAGAGTGTTTTTTCAGCCTTGATTCTGAAGAGCTTTTTTCTGAAAAGTCGAAATCGGTAAGAACAATTTCTGGTCAGTTTAAAGAGCCTTCTTTTTGTTTGTTTCGGATATGCCTTTAAGCATTTTTTCTGGAGTTGGATTTTAATTTTGAAATTATTAGAATTGGGAACGAAATTTTTTGCCTTTTTTAAAGAGAGAATTTAGGCTCGTTTGTGAGGGGTATGTATGATCCTTTGAGGTGCTTTTAAATCATCATTGTAGTTGTTTTTGTTGCTTCACATTCATTGAATTTATCGACTAGTTGTTTATTTATACTATTTTGATTTGCTTTATGATCTCTGTATGCTGTGAAAATTTGAGAAGTTCTTTTCTTTTCAAATTGCTGAAGTCCTGATTAAATCTCGTTTGGTTTCTTAATTTTTCATTCTGTTAAATTATCCATATCGAATGTGAATGATTTCTGTATTTTTTTGGTTCTTGTGATTCGGAGGGTTTTTTTTTCCTGAAAGTATCAAACTTTTTTTTCGAGAAAAATTCAGTCTTTTATTTTCATGGCAGCATCTAATTCACTATTGAATTCCGAACCCTGTAAAAGATAGGAAGCCGGAGGTTATAAATCTCTACGCTTTCATTCTTAAAACCAGTTCCTTAATTCTTAATTTTTCAGAATGATGGATCTACAGTTTGGATGTCATAACATCGTTCTACTAGATCTCTCTTCTGTTTCTCCACTATCTCTAATCCCGTTTCCTTTAATTTAGCGCTGTCTGAAGTAATTGTTGGTTTTTTTGATAGCTTTCTATGGGATGGGTGGGGTAATGAAAAAAAAAAATCAATTCTTTTTTATGTAGAGTGCTTGTGGAAAGTAAACCACTGTTCACATTCGATTTGCTGACTACTATTTTGTGGTGCAAGATGTAATTTTTTTGGCTGACACCCTTTTAAATGGGTCACTTTTGGCCATTTTCACCATTTTTGATGCATCCTTTAATCTTCAAATTCATGGTAACTCTGCTTCTGGAATACATCATTATTGTTATTTAACGTTCTCTGAATGCGTCAGTCTCCTTCTAAACTTGTATAATGATTCTTTTTCTCTTGTATATATTTCCTGGAGATGAATACTTCTAGAAGATTTAATTGCTCCTTATCTTTGTTGTAGGTAAGTTGCAAAAAACATTCCACAGATGGGCAATATAAGAAGCAAATATAAAAAGCACTTGTAATTCTCTGTGGTTCTTTTGTGATTTTGCCAAGCATGATGTCAACTTGAGCTTGAAGTATTGCTAAAATCTCTGGTGGTGTTTAGATGATACCAGTTGCTTGCAGCTTCTGGTGCTGCATTTAAGAATGTTGTTAGATTGTCTTTTGATGTATGTATATTTCCATAATGAAGATTGGACCTTTCACAATTTGTATCGTACATCTCAATTCAACGCGACACCATGTTGCATATGTGAAGACCTCTGCATCAAGGCTATAGAAATCCACTGAGCAATTGCCATGAACTTTGGTCGTAATTCAACAATGGATAGGTGAGT
Source organism: Fallopia convolvulus (assembly GCA_964016875.1). Classification (NCBI taxonomy): domain Eukaryota; kingdom Viridiplantae; phylum Streptophyta; class Magnoliopsida; order Caryophyllales; family Polygonaceae; genus Fallopia; species Fallopia convolvulus. Next base: position 45,002,262 of record OZ024733.1, read on the forward strand.
TGCTTTGAATTGAAATGTTGCTGATGTATGTATATTCCCATCTTATCTGAGTTTCTAACTGAAACTGGATTATTAATTTGTATCAAAGTGACAAGGATGCAAATCAAGGACCAAGTGGATCACATATTTGTTTTTTATGGCTAATATCATTCTTTCTATTGTTGCAGATTTAAACTTTTAAAAGAGCTTGGAGATGGAACCTGTGGAACTGTATATAAAGCTGTTAATAAGGAAACTTGTGAAATCGTAAGTGACCCATTAAATAGTGTTTTATTTATTGCGTCTGTTTACTTTGTATGTAATTCATTCACTGAAGTTTTGTTGGCAAGGGACTTTGAGAAATATAATGACATCTGTTTGATTTGTATATAACTACACTGAAGTTCGTTGCCAACGAACTTTGAGAACCACAAGCTTTCATTTATTTTATCTAATTACGTACAAGGAAACACGCCAAGATGGTGAAGCTGTGTCACTTTTGTTAACATACCCAAATTCCACTTTATTCCACTTTCCTCTCTTTTTTCTACTTTTCTTATCTCTCCCTCTTATTTCCTTTCTAGGCTCTCTTGAGTCTCTTACATGCTAGTATTTTCTCTTTTACTCTCTTCCTCATGCAAAAATCTGGTGCCATATTAACTTGCATTTTGGTGCCATATTAGTCAGTGAATGAATTTGGAATTTCTTGTAACAATTAATAATCATGAACATAATATGACTAGTCACTATGAAATTTGTTAACTTTGGCTTCAGTGATATGCTAGTGCCAACATATAATTTTCGGAAGCATGAAAATATATCTATTGTTCGTATAAGTTACCTGTTCTTTTCTTTATATTTGTGCTCAATTGATTATAAGCAGACTTTATTATTATATTCCCATGTCAGTTGAAGCAATGCATTTTTTTCCGTTACATTCTTTTCAGGTTGCTGTTAAAAAGATGAAGAGAAAGTTTTATTTTTGGGAGGAATGTGTGAATTTGCGTGAAGTGAAGGTATAAATGGAGCATATATATAAATGTATCTGGTTTGTTGTCTCATTGCATACATCTATGGCATTAACCATTGAGGTATTTGATGCTGTTGCAGTCTCTGCGTAAATTGATTCATCCGAATATCGTGAAGTTGAAAGAAGTTGTGCGGGATAATGATGAGCTCTTCTTTATTTTTGAACACATGGTAAGAAGATGAGCGCATAACTTCTAGGGAAATTTGTTTTATTGTGTAGTAGCGTTTTTGACCTTAAGATAACAATCTCATTGAGAATTAAGACATCTAGGAAGTATATTAACATATTTCAATGTCTGGTCATTGGATTATGTTTACAGGAATGTAATCTATACCAATTTATGAAGGAAAGGCAAACACCATTTTCAGAAGAAGAGATTCGAAACTTTATGACTCAAATACTGAAAGGGCTTGCTCACATGCACAAAAATGGATACTTTCACCGAGATATGAAACCTGGTATGTAGCTTAATTGTACAAGTTTTTTATAATTGCATGAGGACTTATTTGTTTTTTATAATTGTACAAGCTTAATATATATCTATTACTCCAGACAACTTGTATTTTTATTTTGAGGACTTATTTGTTATTCTTTCGCCTTGAAGAAAATTTGCTGGTGAAAAATGATGTAATTAAAATTGCTGATTTTGGACTTGCTCGAGAAGTATCATCAACACCTCCTTATACTGATTATGTTTCCACACGGTGGTGAGCAACTTCTTTCTTTGTACTTTTTTTCCCAGGACCCCTATCTTTCATTGTTTTATTCATGTTTATCGTGTGATTTTTTTTGTTGATTTTGGCTTCCATCTTAACAATTGGTAGGGATATGCCTCCATTTTTCTGCGCCTTATTATCCTTTTTAAATATGGGTATGCTAGGTACCGTGCACCAGAAGTACTGCTGCAGTCTTCATCATATACGCCTGCTATTGGTACGACTTTAATTTATGTTTATGCAGGACTGCATTTATGTGGTGATAAACAAGTTAGTGTGTCAAGCTTTTGGACTGTTAAAACCATTGAGCTATGTCCTTTCTAGAAGTTTATAGACTGGTTCTGTATGTTATTAGAGAAAAGATTGATCGGTAATTCTGGTATAATTTTGTAATTTTCAAAATTCATGTCCAAGCTTGTTCACCCGTAGCAATGGGATAGGGAGGATTTCTTTGGGTATTACATGTTCACTCTGTTTGATTCCAATTATAATACAAGCCATCCAAATATCATTTTGGCAGTTATTTTCTTTACTGATTAACAAAAGAAAACTATAATTGCAGATATGTGGGCTGTTGGTGCGATACTTGCTGAACTATTTACGTTATGTCCTATTTTTCCCGGAGAAAGGTAACACCTGTGAATCTGTTTTACATTGTTTTTATTGAATATAATGTGATATTAACTATTTCCAAAAACAACTTTTAAATTGGTAGGTTTGTATCTCATCATTTGTTCATATTAGCTATCACAAACATTCTATGTTAAGATGCAAAGCTTTTCTTGTCATAACTCTTCTCTTTCATGCACATTTATTAGATTATCTTCCATATTTTCTTGTGCTTGATGTAAGCTGTGCTCACAGATAAAACTTGAATACTAAATATGTAATGAAGTATAAAACGAAAATGGATGCTGCTTGTAGACATTTATAAATCCCTCTTGTTTTGTTCTTTCTTCTGATTTAAATGTTGGTCTATATGCAGTGAAGCAGATCAACTGTACAAAATATGCTGTGTTCTTGGTTCACCAGATTGGACTGCTTTCCCTGAAGCAAAGAATACAGCACAGCTGATCAATATTAGCTATTCAGAGGTGAGTTCAAGAACATTCTTATACCCAACTGAATTTGGGGCCTTTCATGCCTCTTTTTATGCAGTCTTGTGATGCTGATCATCATGCTTTTCTTGATAGTTCATGCCAGCAAATCTGTCAGAGATGATCCCAAATGCAAGCATGGAAGCTATTGATTTCATAAAGGTGGGGTTTCATTTGTATGAACGTTGATAATGGACCAGTAATATTGCCTGTAAAAATTTCTGATTTTTGCCCACTTATGCAGCGGCTTTGCTCCTGGGACCCACGTCAAAGACCAACAGCAGAGGAATCACTACATCATCCATTTTTCCATGTATGTTGAATTATGGTTGCTTTTCAAGGTTTGATTATTTTGTTACTACCTACCTAACATGGGTGAATGACAGGTTCGAACGTGGGTTCCTCGTTCGATTCATGAAGAATATCAGGTCAAACCAATTAACAAAGGTATTTCTTTAATTCCATGATTCCAAATCCTTCTTGAAAAGTTTTGCTAGGAACCTGATTCTATTTTTTTTATGTTACTGTTTTCTCTCTTCTCAAACAGAACCAAATCTTGAATTGAATCTTTGGGATTTCGATAGCAAGCCGGATGAGTGTTTTCTTGGTTTGACACTGGCTGTGAAACCAAGTGTTTCAGATTTAGGTAAGTGTTTTGTGCCTTAATTTAACTTCTAAGATGAAGACATCACAGTTTTTAGCCTGCTAATCTAAAAAGTTGTGATCTTGGATTGTGAGCAAAACGCAAAACAGTCACCTTGAACATATAGTTCTGTATTGTGGCGAAACCACATTCATCATGTTGCTTGCTAGTAAAAAAATGACTAACATGTTTCAAATTGTCTGATGATGGACATGATAAATATTTGCAGATATGGTCCCTTCAACATCTCGAAGAACAGGAGAGGTCTGTATATAGTCAAAATTTGGGCCAACTTGTCTACTTGCATTGTTGGATCTCTTGATGTGCTTTATTATTGATAGATTTATATCTGTTTGCAGAATTTCTTGTTCTCCTCTGGTTTCCATGATCACCCTGAGCAATCAGGTATTTTCTGCTCTAATCTCCATATTTCTCTCTCTTAACTTCAATGCACCACTGCTCTCTTTCTTGGCTAATAAGCTACTACTGTCTGCTTCAGTTTTCTGGTCACTTTATTCGCCCAGTCGAAATGGGGCGAATCCGCCAGTAGAATCTTCTTCATTGTCTCTTTCATTCAGGTCAGATCACTGAATAATGGAATTCTAAATCACCAGCTGAATCATAGTTTCCAAAACTTGAACTTTATTCTGAATCTTCCTTTGTATTTAGCAGTACAATCTCACACCCTCCAACCGGAGTCGCACACTCATCAGGATTCACATTTACACCATTGCAGCCATCTCTGCCTTCACTCCAACCTAGCCATTACTTCTGACATGATTCCGGCCATCTCTTTCCCCAATTTTAGTGAATAAGAGTGAGATTTTGGGGAGGCTGCAGGGATGAGGCATTGTAATTATAATTTTTCATATGCCCTTATTTTTAAGCACCAACAACATAAGCAAAGAAAAGGCGTCTGTTGTCAAAAGGGGATCACACTGATATACCGTCTGTCTGCTCATAAACCTGAGGAGCAAATTTGTGAATATTATTTATAGTCGCCTTTTAATACCTCCAATTCAATTGTGTGCACGCTGCTTCTTTAAGTTGCTTTTTCTGTTGAAATTACTTGTAATATTCCCTTTTATCTAAATTTGGAAATTTTAGCTTGTTCAACGTGGATCCAGAACGTGTTGCAACACTTGGGATACGTGGCTTACTCTCTCCTCAGCTTTCTGTTCCCTCCAGTCGTCACGAGTAAATTCCTAGTGTAATTATATAGACTTATAATTCTTCCCTCTTTCCCAAGAAGATGAGAGCTGTCACTTGTTCAGTAAATCCTTGAAATGCAACTTCAACTTCATCTTCTTATTCAGCTCTAATTTGCCTAATCTTGTTGAGAGAGAGAGAGAGAGAGAGAGAGATGGAGAAGGGAAGAATTGAAAGAAACCCAGATGAGCTTCTCCATGTGGCAATGTTCCCATGGTTTGCCTTCGGTCACATAAACCCATTTATCCACCTCTCCAACAAGCTCTCCTCCAATGGCGTCCAAATCTCATTCTTCTCAGCTTCTGGCAATATCTCAAGAATCAAAAAGACCCTAATCCAGTCCAGCAAAACCCAGATCATCCCTCTCCAAATCCCAACCATTAAAGGCCTCCCTTCTGGCCATGAAAACACCTCTAACATGACAGATGACTCCATGCCTGAGCTCCTCAAGCTTGCACTTGACCAAATGCAGCCACAAATCAAGACCCTTTTGGCTGATCTCAAACCCCATGTTGTCTTTTTTGATTTTGCACAATACTGGCTCCCAAACTTAGCCTCTGAGCTTGGCATCAAAACTGTCTTTTTCTCTGTCTTCTCTGCCATTTGTTCTTCATATTGGGATTTCTCATCAAGGGTTAACACAATCACAAGAGTCCCAACTATTGCAGAGATTCAAAAGCCTCCAAAAGGGTTTCCAAATCCTTCACTTCTCCTTAAACCCTTTGAAGCCCAAGACATGTTATATATCTTCAGTAGCTTCTATGGTGGGCCTCCTGTTATAATGAGGAGCCAAATGGGAATGAAAGGCGCTGATGCTATAGCCATTAAATCCTGCAATGAAATAGAAGGCCCATACCTTAAATTCCTCAAATCCCAATTTGGCAAACCAGTCTTGTTAACAGGCCTAGCCCTCCCTGAGCCACCATCTAGTCTCCTCGAACCGGACTTGGACAAATGGCTAGCCCAATTCCCGCCAAAATCAGTTGTCTTTTGCTCATTTGGGAGTGAGAGTTTCTTAAATGATGACCAAATCAAAGAGCTAGCCCTCGGATTAGAGCTCACTGGCCTTCCATTCTTCTTGGTCCTCAACTTTCTAGAAAGTTCTGATCCATCTAGGTTGGACCAAGCCCTCCCAAGTGGGTTCATTGAGAGGGTCAAGGAAAGGGGGGTAGCCGACACTGGGTGGGTCCCACAGCAGCAAATCCTTGCACATGAGAGTGTGGGTTGCTATGTTACCCACTCTGGATTTGGGTCACTTGTGGAAGCTCTTGTTGGTGATTGTCAGCTTGTTTTGCTGCCAATGAAGGGTGATCAGTTCTTCAACTCCAAGCTCTTTGGGTTGGAACTGAAGGTGGGTGTGGAGGTAAATAGGAGGGATGGAGATGGGTATTTTGGGAAATGTGATGTTTTGGAGGCTGTGAGGAAAGTCATGGTGGAGGTTGACAAGGAGCCAGGGAAGTCCATAAGGGAAAACCAGAGCAAGTGGAGAGAGTTTGTGATGAAGAGAGAGGTTCAAGACAATTACATTTGTGATTTGGTTAGGGATCTCAAAGCTTTGGCTTGTAAAAATTGTTGTAATGTTTTGTGGTAGTTGATTGCTCAATTTGAACTTTAAATTTCCATGTTTTAGTTACACACCGGAGAATGTTATTTCCTTACTTCCTTATGATATTAGGAGTCGGGTTATCCCCTACTTGATTATTTCATAACTTTTTTATATCTTATAATAAAATTCTTCCTTGAAGGAACAAAAAATATTATCTATTTTTCTATAAGAAAAAACTACTTTAGAGATACATAAAAGTGAGCATTTGTAGCTATACATAAAACTACTTTAGTGAGCATTTGTAGCTCCATAACAAAGAAACTCCCAAGGATAATGGTGTGGGGGTGTTGAATGAAAAACCAGCTGAAGATATTACTAATGCAAAATCCGCACCTTCCGAGGAACCACATGTTAATGATATAGCTCATCCTTGGAGCCAAATGGGCCGGAGAAAAATTCTGAAAAACAACCGCATAGTCTTGACTCTTGTTTGATGAATGATGACAATGGGCATGTGATGCCTAGCTTGGTAAATGATGGCACAAATGAGCAAAGCATGATACTAGCCCTCAAGGATAAGACTTTGGAAGAAGAAGCAAATCGCATGTTCAAATTCCCAAAGAAGAAGCACCGAGCAAGCTCGCCTAAAAATCCATCCCTACCCCACATAGCTACAACAAGCAAGGAGGGGATCAATACAAAGAAAAATAGCTTTGAAGGCCTTCTTGAAGGCCTAATTGAGGGTTGTAGTAGCCCTACGAAAGGTGCTACATGATCAAGCTCAAAGTTGGTTGTTGGAATGTGAGAGGGAGTAGTGACCCCTCCAAAATAAATATGGTCAATGACTTTGTCCATAGAAACCACATTAATTTGATGGGAATTTTAGAAACCAAAACCCTAAGAACTAGGGAAGATCTTCTTGCCTCTTCCTTGCTTCGGGGATGGAGATATTGCACCGAAGATAGTACCAAAGGAAGAAGCCGCATGAGAATAGCTTGGAATCCTCTTGTTGTGCACTTGGAAGTCTTGTTGAATACCAACAAAGCTCTCCATTGTAAGGTTAGTGATAAGAACTCTTGCTTAAGTTTTTATCTCACCTTTGTCTATGCTTTCAATCTTCCTAGGGAAAGAAAGCCGTTGTGGAATTTGTTGAGAACCCTTGTCGGGGGGATGAATGCACCTTGGCTTGTGATGGGAGACATGAATTGCTTACTTGATTCCACCGAAAGTAGGGTTGTCCAACGGGTGGGTTGACCCGTAACCCGACCCGACCCGCCAATAATTTTACGGGTTACGGGTCAGGTTTTTTTTAGTTTACGGGTTACGGATCGGGTAACGAGTCGGGGTTTTTTATTTTACGGGTTACGGGTCGACCCGACGAGTTACGGGTCGACCCGTAATATTTCAAATATATATATATTATTACTGTATTAGACTATTAGTATATCCAGTATCCCTATTTTGGGCTTTAGGCCCAAAACTAAACCCTAATTTCATTCTTTCTCTGAGATTGATACTCCTCTACTGACTACTCGTCTACCCCGCCGCTTGGTTCCCACTTTCCCAGCCTTCATCGATTGAGCGATTCAGCTCCGGAGCTCCCCCTCCGTCGGCTCGCCCTCCACCATGATAGAGCTGCCTGCCCACAGTCGCCTCACTGGTCCGGCTGAGCGAGCCAACCTGCTAGACCGCTCCCCCGCCGTTCACTCCCACTCTCCCTGGTGCTTTCTCCGAGTTCCTTCTTTGAGTGATGAAGCTTTCTCCGAGTTCTGCTAGTGTTACCATCCTTCAATCTGTCCACTTTCCACATTCTTATTTTTGAGTTATGAAGGTTTTTAATCAATGTTACCTTCAATCTACAAACGGGTCAAACGGGTTGACCCGTAACCCGTAAAACGGGTTACGGGTCGGATCACGGGTCAACATTTTTTTACGGGTCGTCGGGTTGACCTGTAATACGGGTTACGGGTCGGGTCGGGTTGACCCTTTGGACAGCCCTAACCGAAAGGTTCTCCTTGAAGAGTAGAAATGATGATGTTGAGCCGGAAGAACTTGCCAATGCTATTGCCGCTTGTGGCCTCCATGACCTTGCCTTCTCCGGGGCCAAGTACACTTGGTCCAACCAACAAATTGGAATCTCTCGGGTAGCCACAAAACTTGATTGTGTCCTAGTAAATGGCCTATGGGATAATACATTTGATCGATCCTTTGCCTTTTTTGGCGACCCTAACCTTTCCGACCACTCCCCTTGTCTTGTCCACATAAATCCCACAAACACAATCCGCAAAATACCCTTCCGGTTCTACAACTTTTGGACCGAGGATCCCGAGTTTGATGGCCTAGTTAGCCGGGTTTGGAATGAAAATATTGTGGGCACGACACATTACATCCTCTTCTCCAAGTTGCCAAGCGTTACTTCACTAGTCCCAACCTAACAATTTGCCAACTAGCCATTCACTCCAACTCACTATTAGAGGAAAAGAAAGCCTCAATGGGCTGGCTGCCAAATGTCTCTGAATGACAACTCCTTTCCCCTATCAATCAAGGTATATTTGATTTTGGGTTTGACTTTTGAGCCTTTGAGGAAGTGATTTCTCTATAGAGGAACTCATATTTGAATAAGAAAATGAAACTGTTTTTTTTTATTTTTTATCGATGGCTAGTGAATAAGAATTTTGTAGTTAAGTTTGATCAGGCAAGTTCGAGATAAAATTTATGAGTTAATTGTGTAGATTTTTTTTGAGATGAGTTAATTGTGTAGGTTCATATCGAACAAATAGGTCAAGATCATTATCATATGATTCATATTTAACTTTTTAGTAGTATTGAAATGATAATAATATAAATATTTTTAATGATAAAAATATTAGCTATATCATACGGAGTAGTATTTAATTTGTTTCGATACATGTCAACTTTTTTTGAAAGCTTCGGATACCTGTCTACTGGAGTATTGAGCTGGGGATGTTTTCGATGCCTGTCAAATCAAATGATCTTCTCTCGTCCTATATTTTGTTCAACAATGGTGCAAATTATTTGTTTGTCACACCTTCATTTGGGAAGTTGAAGGGTCAATTGCAGAGGGAGTGTTTATCGATCATGAACTCTTCATCTCGAAACGGTGGACATGGAAGATGAACCCTCATCGTCCGAAACTAGCGGGGATGAAGGGCTGACTACTCCGCGGCCAGTTGGGAGATCGAAAAAAGTGGTAATTTGGGTGTTCAAGCTCGCGATAGGCTACGCTATTTTCTGAATAAGCTCGTGAAGCGAAGGATTTGGGTTGACACTAGCAGTGTTCTGAGCGTCTTGTTGAAGGGAACCTGCGAGGAAAGGTCGCCCCATCACAACTGTTTCAAGTATTCGGTATTCATTGAAATTCTTATTTCTTCTTCTTTAGGTTTGATATATGTCTCTCTATTTAATTTGGCCGTGTTATATATATCTCCGGCCTTGAAGGTTGCAAGGGAGCTTCTTCAGTATGTTGAAAGCGAAAGCGATCGTGCATACTCAAAGGACGTTGAAAAGCTCCATGAATTATGGATGAAAAAGACTGCGCCAAAACAGAATAGACTATGGAAGGTAGCTTAAGGGGGCGTTGAAATCTTGGCAACACACCAAATTTAGAAACCTTGAAAGCCAAGCGGAGGAGAGTGTTGAAAAATTGAAAATCGCTCACCAAGCCCTCCAAGATGATTTCGGTTGTCTAGCAAAGCAAATGGTTGTTGTCGAGGCTAAGAAAGAAGTTGAGCTCCGCATGAAAATTTTGTTGAGTGCTACAACACAAAGAGCAAAGCTTGATTGGTTAAGCATGGGTGAAGAAACCTCCTCTTTCTTCTTAAATAGGGTGAAAGAGAGGAAAGTGGGCAACACCATCCGTATGCTTAAAGATGAAAATGGTTGCAATCTTGAGGAACCACGGGAAATTGTGAATGAAGTGGTTGGCTTCTATGAGAGGCTCTTTGGCTCGTCAAATTCAGCCCAAGCTTTTGATTTTGGGCAGCTCAAAGGGCCCATGCCTAGTGAGGAAGAGATAAGAAAAGCATTTGTTAGCATTGGCTCCAACACATCACCGGGCCCCGACGGTTTTAGTAGTCACTTTTTCAAGAATTGTTGGAGTACTATAAAAGCCGATGTAGTAAATACCATGCAAGAATTCTTTCAAGCCGGAAGATTACTTAGAGATTGGAACAACACCTTTGTGAGCCTCATTCCCAAATGTGAAAACCCCTTCCACATAAAAGACTTTCGGCCCATTTCTTGTTGCAATACCTTTCTCAAACCCATCTCCAAAATTCTTGTGAGCCGTATTCAACCTCTCCTTGACTGGATCATTTCGGTTGGGCAAGGAGCTTTTGTCCCGGTCCGGTCTATCTCACATAATGTCGCGGTTGCCCAAGAGCTAGTTGCAAAAAAGCCTTTGATTGTGTTGATTGGGACATCCTAGAGAGAACTCTTCACTACTTCGGGTTTCCACCATGGCTCACTCAACTCATCCTACAAAATGTCACCTCCCCTCGCTACTCCATTCTCATTAATAGTGAACCTAAAGGCTTCTTCCCGGGGAAAAGGGGCCTTCGCCAAGGTGACCCCTTTTCTCCCTTCCTTTTTGTCCTTGTCATGGAAATCCTAAGTCGAAGGCTTGAAAAAGCTAGCACCATCTGAGGCTTTGGCTTCTGCCCTAAATGTCGTCAACTCAAACTCACAAATATTATATTTCCTTTGTCGATGACCTCCTCATCTTTTGTAAACCCACCCAAAAAACCATCAAAGCCACAAAAGATGCCCTCCTTGACTTCGGGAAAGCCTCGGGACTTATAGCCAATTCCCACAAAAGTCGCATTTTCTTTGGAGGAGTAGTCTTGGATGACCGGTATCTTAGGGTTTGAAACCGGCTCTTTCCCAGCCCGCTACCTTGGGATGCCACTTCAATCCGACAAACTCAAGGTTGGAGATTATGGGCCGCTTCTCAACAAAATCGCGGGGGTAATCAACCGATGTGGGGCAAGAATACTTTCCTATGAGGGGAGAGCCCAAGTTATATGCTCGATGATAGAGGGCCTTCTCTCCTTTTGGGTTAAATCAACAATTATCCCAAGGAGGTCCTCAAACGCATTGAAGCGTTGTGCCGCTCATTCCTTTGGAGTGGCAAGGTTGGTGGAAAGAAAGCTCTTGTGGCTTGGAAAAAAGTGACAAGGCCCTACGAAGAGGGGGGCCTCAACCTCAGAGATCTTGAAGCATGGAATAGATCGGTCCTCTTCAAACTTGGCCATGACATCTTCATGGACAAACCATCCCTATGGACAAAATAGGTTGCCCACAATCATACAAAGAGGGTGAACTTTTGGAATTTAAGGGTCAAACGCTCTAGCTCTTGGATTTGGAAGTCACTCCTTAAGCTTAGGCAACCGATGGTTGAAGCGGTCCAAGCGGGGGCAATCAACGAGGACCCAACCGGCCTTGCATCTATCACCCACCCAAGTGGGAAGCTCAACATAAGTGCCCTTTATGATGTCCTATAAGATAGATGACCCACTCTTGCTTGGAGTGAACTAGTTTGGAACCGGGTCAAAGCGAAGAAATGGAGCTTCCGATTTTCACTAGCTTATCTCAAGAGACTCCCCACACTCAGCCTACTCAAAGACTGTGGGATACTTGCTAACAACACTTGTGTTTTGTGTCAAAATGGGGCCGAGACCTCGAAGCACCTATGGGAGAATTGTAGCTTTGTCCAAGAAGTCATGGACCGGATTTGGACTTGGCATGGCTTGGAAACAAGAAAATCGAGCCTAGAGGAGTGGATTTGTTAGTTTTTAGAGTCTCCTAGGCAAGATAGCCACATTTCAAAGCGAGGCTTATCACACTTCTTGACATAGTCTACCTCGTGTGGGATGCAAGAAATGATGTGCAATTTCGAGGAGCCGTGGCAAATGCCACCGATTGTGCTATCAAGATCATTCAAGCATGCAAGGCAAGGATTTCATTTACTTGCAAGACAAGCGGGAAAAGAGGGGCAAGGCTCTGGCGGCTCATCCGCACGTAAGCTCTCTTATCTCTCTCACTCCACCTCTTTTCCCCCCTTCTTCTCTACATCTTGTGCAACCCTTAGCTTGCCGGCTAAGTCGCTTAGTTGTTGATCTTGTTGATGACACTTGTCGTCTTTTGATATTACTTGATGTTGGTTGTTGGCCTCTTGTTGGCCTTGATGTGTTAGGTCCTTTTAGGGTCCTTGTTTTGCCCACTTTGTTACTCCTAATCCTCTTCTAGGGAGTTTTGGGGCTTGTCTTAGACATTTGTATAGGGCTTTAGGGTGCCTTTGTCTTTTGGAGTTCTCGGGGGTACGTAGGATCGCATTGATTCGATAAGCTTACCTTGTATTTTGCGCTTTAACCCCTTGTTTGGTTAAGGAGATTTTGTACATGTCTTTCACCATATATTTACCATATCTCGGAAATGTGACTATAGCACATAGGGATGCACATCGGGGCAGGGCGGGGCGGGGAATCCATTCCCTACCCCCATCCCCGAATACTATTATGATCCCCATCCTCGCCCCGTCCCCGTTTAATCCCCGCGGGGAACGGGGCGGGGAATCCCCGTCGGTTATCGGGTTGTTAACAGGGCCCCATTTATTATAAAAAATATTTTAACCTTAAAAAAGTTTACAAATATCAAATTTAATAACATAAATTTTAAATTTATTATATAATTTGTAGATATATACTCCGTATAAGCTTTTAAATTAAAAACTATAATTATATTTAAAATCTATTTTTATTCTATGTTTTATAAATTAAAAATAAAAATTAAAAAACATATCGGGTATATATCAAGGGGATTCAGGGCGGATAGTACATTCTCCGTCCCCGCCCCGTTTAAAATCGGGGATACGAAAATGATCCCCATCCCTTTCCCGTTCCCCACCAAATCGGGGAATCCCCGCCTCATTAGGAACGGGTCCCCGCGGATCCCCGTCCCCATGGATTTTTTGTGCATCCCATTAGCACATCTCGTATCAAACCATTTATTGAAACCTCTTGTTCAACCCAACTCGTTTTGATATTTGACCTAATAAATTATTAAATTTGCCACCAACTTTACGTGAATGAAGAATCTGAACACATGTTCTTAGAAATTCGAGGGAAAAAATTGGTCTAACTTATATGTATAATAATCATCAGTATCTATTACTAATAACTAAAGCCGGAGCAATTTCTGCCACCACGTTGCGCCACATCACCCCTTTATTAAAATAATAGTTTTTTAGTTAATTATGCAAAAAAAAGTTATCTCCAAGTAAACATAAAGATAAAATAATATATGTAAAAATTTATCTCCAAATAAACATAAAAATAAAATAATATTAGTAGATTTTACCAATATAGATAAAAAAGTATATTATATTTATCATATTTGTAAAAGATAAATTAAAAAGATATAAGAAAAAATATGTACATGTGGTCACATATATATCTTTGAAATAAAAAATAGCCTTATAAATGATAATATCTTTGAAATATCCATCTATCTATAACTATATATTAAAGTCGAACCTTTTCGAGCAACCAGAACAATTCTGGCCCCACCTTATAATTAAAAAATAATTTTGTATTCTTATTATTTATAACTTTTTCTTTTAAATTTTTTAATATCTATCTAATTTTTTAAAAAACTAATGTTCTAATATATTTAATAAAAAAATTAAAAGAAAGGAAAAATAAAACATAAGATTTTTCTAATATATAATGATAGATTGTTATCATAATAAGGTAGGAAAATATTTTTACTATTAATTTTTTCTATCTAAAACTAACATTACACATTTACACTATATTTTATATTTGGAAAAAATTAATTCGAATTTTAATTAAAAATAAAAAATATTTTATCTTTATCCTCTTATCTATTTATGTAAAATATTAAAAATTTATATCAAATTTAGATAAAAAAGAATAATTTTTTAAATATGTATATAATTACTTGCCTAATTTACTTTTTGGATTATTTATGTTAATATAAAATATTGTTTCTTTAAAAAAATTCTATATTCATTCATTTTTTTTATCTTTTCTTATTAATTATCTTTTTAACTTTTTATTGAAAAGATTTTTAAAGAATTGAATTTTATTAAAAAAATTATAAGCATTTACATTATTTTTGGCTTTTGAATTATTTTTTAAAACATTGATAAAATTTAATGATTCTAATTAAAATAATTTATATTTATATTTTTCATAAATAAATTATCATTAAGCTATCAAACTTATATTGGACTCACCTTAACAACTTTGGTTGTACCTCACATTATATTGCCTCAACTTAATGATTTTTCTAATAAATACGTTATTTTTATTTTTATATTAAATTAAAATATTATTTATTAAATAAATGAAATATTATGTCCATATAATCGTGCATGACACAACGAGTATAACGAGTTAAACCTGGTTATGTAATATTGTCAAGGAAAAAGAACAATGTAGATTATTTTATCTTAATAATGTATGTTTATCTTCAATTTTAAACTTAATAATCTAGATTTCTTATGGAATTTCCAATTTTATCCACTCGCCTTATTTAATATTTTTGTATCAATTTTATATGAGATTGGATAGATTTTTATCTCTACTCGTTATTTTTATCTTTGTTATATAGTATATAATAATTTATATATTTTTTGCACATCATAACTATAACCTAAAGCAGAGGTTAAAAAAATTATTATATGACACATGTCACTTTTAGACTGGAGCACATCACCCCTTTTTTTTAAAAAAAACTAATCTTTTATTTTTGGATATGATAAATTCTTATTCATGTTTTTTGAATATATGATAGAAAATCACATTATTAAACAATCTTTTATTTTTGGATATGATAGATATGAAAATCATTAGGATAAGTTTTTATGCTATCATACAAATTCTAGAATATTTATTTTATTTTTAGATAGAATCGGTTTTTATCTTATTACTAATCTATTTTTATAAATAAATAAATTATCTTGTTTTGGATATTAATTTAATTCATAATACTAATAAAAAAATTATTGTTTTAAATAAACAACTTTTATAGTTTATTGATTTTAAATATTTGTTCAAAATTTATATTTAAAAATATATTTGAATACATATATTTGAATACTTTTATAATTTAATTCATAATATATTTGTTCAAAAATTTTCTCGGATAAAAATATATTTGAAAATATTTTATTATTAATATTTTATTTAATAAAAACCCGTACAAGGTACGGGAATACATACTAGTACTATTACTAAAGTTGAATCATTCTCTCTTATGTGTCGTCCATCTAACTATGCCACGTAGATATATTTAAATATTCATTTACCTTTTTGTCCTTAATATTTTATAGAATTTACACTCCTTACATATTATAATAATATTATCTCATTTATCATTATTAGTTACCATATTCAATTAAAAAAAATTCAATTAGCTATGTTATTAATAAGCATTATGTACCTATTGTAATAATATTACATCATTCATTACTATTACTTACCATATTTAACTAACGAGTATGAAATACTTACCATATTCAATTAATAAGTATGAAAATATAATTTAATTTTTTTAGTATCATAACTATAACCTAAAGCGGAGGTTAAAAAATTATTAAACGACACATATCACTTTTAGATTGGACCACACAACCTCTTTTTTTTTAAATAATATTTTATTTTTGGATATGATAAATTCTTATTCATGTTTTTAGAATATAGGATAGAAAATCACATTATTAAACAATCTTTTATTTTTGGATATGATAGATAGGAAGATCATTAGGATATTTTTTTATGCTATCATACAAATTCTAAAATATTTATTTTATTTTTAGATAGAATTGTTTTTTAACTAAGATATCTTAATTGAATAGTTATCTTTGTAACCATGTATTACTAGCAATCTCCTTGTGACCGTATATTAACTAAGATCTTGATTAGTTATATGATAATTGTCTTATCTTTTTACGCGGATCATAACAAAAATTTATATTTAAGCATTTACATGATTATTTTTCTCGAATAATAAATATATTTAAAAATATTTTATTATTAATATTTTATTTAAGAAAAACTCGTACAAAATACGGGAATACATACTAGTTTATTTACCTATACTGTATATTAAATCACATATCCTATTATAAATAAAGAAATATCTTTTTTACATTTTCTACGTATTATAATAATTCTCGCAAACAATTTTATGTAAAATTTAATCGACAAGTACGGTTATTACGTATTTATTTTTTTCAAATCATCGTCGTGACCGGGTCTTACTAGTAGATACGAGTAGTAAATGTTTTTTCCGCTCAGAACTCTCTCTATGACTGGAGAAAACACCTCGAGTGAACTTCCGGCCACTACGGCTATGCAACTCGATGACGCCACCGGTGGTCAACCACCCGGAAAACCACCCGAAGAACAAACGTCTTGGAAGGATGTTGTTGTCACGGGAGGAGCAACGCAGCAGAAGATGCTGATTGACAAAGCCTTTCTCGATGGAAAAATTATGATTGCCTTTACTGATGGCGACCCGGCAATTGAAATTGTTGAGGATGTGATGGAGGCTTCGGCCACCCAATTGTCTTTCCGATCATGGAAAGGAAAATCCGGGAGATGTGGCGCTTCTCTAAAACGATGCAAGTCATTGATTTAACCCATGGTTGTTTTCTCGTCCGGTTTGAACACGAAGAAGAAGTCTTGACAGCACTCACAACTGGACCATGGACGGTTTTCGGAAGATGCATGACTGTACGTCGGTGGACTCCTGACCTCCGAACCTCCGAGCCCATCAAAACGACTCCGACTTGGATTCGTATATCGGATCTACCCGTCACTCTCTATGAAGAACATGTTCTCCTTAAGATTGCGACAGGAATTGGAAATCCTATTCGGGTTGATCCAAAAACCCTTTTTACTTATAGAGGGAAATTCGAGCGTATTTGCGTGGAAATCAATTTGGAAAAACCTCTCAAAGGGACAATCAGTATTAATGGAAGTCGTTGTATGGTAGAGTATGAGGGGCTTCCGACGATTTGTTTTGATTGTGGAAGGTTCGGCCATGTCAAGACTCATTGTCCTTTCCGGCCACCGCTCATAAACTCACCAACAACCACTGAAACTGTTTCTTTGCCCCTAGCTGACAAATCTCCAAATCAAGAAACAACAAGCAGTCAAAATTTCGACCCACCTTCGTCGGCGCCGACAACAGCCCATGAAGCCTCGCGGACGGGTAAAGGAGTGTATGGGGATTGTATGAAACCAGTAAGGAAAATGAGGCCAAGGAAACAAGCGCAAAAAACAGCATGTGAAACCAAAGAAACCAACGTTCCTGCCACAAAACAACAAGCTGCAACAGGAAATCAAGCCAAAGCTCAGAAATCTAAAGAAATTTCTTTTCAGCCGATGCTACAATTCCGTCAAAAGAAGCCATCTAGTGCTAGTGGTTCAAGATTTACTATCTTGGAAGAAGAAGAAAACATTCATGAACCGGAGATCAATTCCATTGCTTCGATGATCACTAACGGGAAGCCCGGCCAAGTTCCGACGACTCCAATAAATTCGGCGGGAGGAAATTCAAATTCAAATGTAGCCCTATGCAAATTGTGACGTCAATCCCGGTAAATCCGGAAGTTTTCCAAAATAGTCGTGGTGTATCTTATGAACATGCTCCTAAGATTAGGCAATTCAAAGATTACGACAAACAAATTATGTAAATGAGAGAAGGAAATCTAGGAGAGAGGAGGCGCAGATTTCGGTTAAGCGTAATCCTGCTAAGGCAAATCCAAAATCCTTGGATTTGGAAACAAAGAAATCTTATCCAAATAAAAAAGATATTTCAACTTATTCTTTCCCGAACAAATTTCCTATGGTTTCGGAAATCTCTCACCAACCAATTAAGCCCTTTGACGCTAGTTCCATAGTTGTCCCGGCCATTCCCAAACTCTCGCCGAATACTAATGAACTAGAGCAATCACTTAAACTTTTACAAATCCCCTCCATCGTTAACAATAATGACCAGGAGACCCAACCTGTTTGTCCCAGCCGTGACTCTTTCGTCCACCAACAATCGCCAGAGTTGTCTATTGTCACAACGCAGGACGGGACCGTTCATGCCGACTCTTCCCCGTCTTGCGAACAAAATGATAGCCGAATTCATCCCTCTAATGACGGAAGAACGATCTCTATTATGTCGGGTGTCGATGCCCCCGAATCTCACTAGTGCGATTGCTTTCTTGCTGGTTTCCCGGTCTTCCGTTCACTTCTTAATACTGGTACTTCTATGGATAGTCTAAGTCTTATGGTTTGGAATGTTCGTGGTGTGGGAAATTCAAGGTTTCTAAACTCTCTACGTGAGTTAACGCGTAGGCATCGGCCTAGTGTACTTGCTCTGGTGGAACCCCGTATTAGTGGCACACGCGTGGACTCTATTTGTCAGCGCATTCAATACGATGGTGTTCTTAGGGTGGAAGCGGATGGTTTTTTTGGTGGCATTTGGCTCTTTTGGAAAACCATGGAAGTGTCTGTTACTCCTATTTCTATTCATAGACAACATATCACTATAGAAGTCTCTCGTCGTGAAGATGAGCCTTGGCTTCTCTCGGCAATTTATGCGGCCCCGAACCCAGCTAGAGGTTTTGAGCTTTGGGATCACTTGGCTGATTTTGCCCGTATTAATAATCGGCCCTGGCTCCTTGCTGGGGACTTTAATGCTACTATTGGCAGCCATGAACATATACGACACTCTGAAAGTTCCGCTCAATCTTTGCTCTCTTTTGCGGAGAATGTTGATAATCTTCATCTCATTGATCTCGGCTTCTCTGGTCCACCATTTACTTGGTCTAGTGGAAATCGGAAGATTCTTTCAATGCTGCTAGGCTGGACCGGGGCCTCTGTAATGAGGAATGGCAGCTTTTATTCCCTCATGCTACGGTTTTGCATCTTTTAGAACCATATTCGGATCACCTTCCTCTTCTCATTCATACTTGTGCTAAAGAGCCTCCTATCTTAACTCAACGGCCTTTCCGCTTTCAATCGGCATGGATGCTTCATGATAAGTTTTCTAGTTTCATGTCTGAGACTTGGAACTCAAAGACTGATTTATTCCGCTCTTGATTCTCTCACTGAGGAGCTCAACAATTGGAATCGAACCGTTTTTGGCAATATTTTTCATAACAAGCGTCGTCTATGGGCTCGTCTGGAAGGCATAGCTAAAGTGCTTGCTTATCATCCTACTAAATGACTTCTCGATCTTGATAAGAAGCTCAAGCAGGATCTCAATATTATTTTTGTAATAACTGCGGTTTTTAAGGATATTTTTGAATTTTTCTCGGATATCCTTTTAATCTCTTTGCCCGTTTTAACGCTTAATCCAATATTTTTGTCGGAATTTAAATCCTAGAAAACTGTTGGTGATATCCTAAAATCACAAAGAAATGATTTTATGGATCGGTGTGAATTCTAGGATTTTTCAGTGGAAAAAGAATATTTATGGGATAAGCCGTCTTTTTAATTATGTACCGGAAAGGATTTAAAATGCGAAACGGAAGCCTTAAAAATTAAAGGTAGCATGATAAAATCATGGAAAATTGGTTTTATTGGTCTACATAATTTACGGGACGTCTTGTATGTAGTAAGTTTTTCCATCCGAGGTACATAATTTTACCGCTTTAACGCGAGTCCCGTTCCGAGACGGATTTGATTGTGTAAATCGCCTTTCTTTGCTTAATTGAGAAGGAAGTGGAGAAAGAGATAAGAGGATTGGGACGGCACATATCTTCTGCCTAGTCAAAGTCTACCTTCTCGTTTTCAAAACAAAACGAAGGAACGAGAGATAAGGACGACGACGGACTCATCTTCACCGCCGACTGGTTTCTTTGCTCCTCGTCCCCGCCTTCCTCTTCCACCTTCATCTCACCTTCTCCTTGCTATGTTGCTGCTGCAAAAGGAGGGGTCGAGACAAAGGAGTTCGAGAACGAGAGTCTAGGACGGAACGACGATGGGCTCGGGAGAGGAGAACTCTTCACCGCCGGTCTCTTCTAGCCTCGCCAAGCGACGCCGCCGGCGATCGGTAGCTTGTCCGACCACCACCCACCGCAAGGGTTACTCCCGGGCAACGCCCAGCCACCCTTGGGCTCGGGGATCGAGCCACTATCGAGCCAAATGAGCCATGGGCTCAAGTGAAGGTATTTACGATCGAAATTAATTAGCAGGTTGATTGCGGAGCCACCGTAAGGGCCTTTCGGTTCCGCTTTGCTAATTAAATTTATGGTTTTTATAATCTTGACGTTGATACGGTCCCACAGGTTCAAACCGCTGATGTCCGGATCTTCATTTATAGCGAATACAAGTTTTTGACACCGATTGACAGAAGGATGATAAAGATTACTGTTGAATTGCTAAGGACGTTGAGCACGCCTTCTAAGGCAAGTGGACGGTTCTCTCTTGCATTATGGTTATTAAATGAGAAATTGAATCCCATTTAATATTTGCGTTGAGAACAACTTGTATGATTAATAAAATATGATAGGTTGTTGTTTTGTTAGAAATAATGACCATATTGTTATTCGTTCAGTTTCACGATAGAACTGGATTTAGGTCCGTTATGTGTGACCTTGTATGTTGTCTCATGCTGAGACATTATTGTGAAGTAAGTTAGTTTCCAGGGGTAGGAGCCAAGTCTCCGATGACCTCTTTATAACACAGTCTATGTTGGGAGGTTTAGTTCGTTATCATATCCCAACATTCGGGTCATGACTCATACCTCACTCAACGCTGGAGGAGGTGTTATGCACTCTAGCTAAGTGCAATTGGTACTAGTTGTTCGTCAATGATCATGGATGAAATAATCCCTCTCATCTTGACGTCACATGTACAGGTGGAATCTCGGCATTTTCAGTCGATTAAAAGTTACCAACATGTTTGTGAAAAGTTCTGAAAGTAATATAAGATAAGTGCGTTAGGCACATTAATGTACCCGGATGGTTAGTCTATTCGATAACCATTCTTGCTCTCGGTTACGAATGATTCTTAATCAAACTTTGATTAAGTCAATCTGATTAGTCGACGAAGGTTTTTTTCAAAATGTGATGTGATTAATATGAGTTCCCAACAATTGTTTATGCTTCTTAAAGAAACCACAAGCGGTGGTGTTCTCTCTCTTGATTATGCGAGTCTCCTTCTTATTCTCTATAAGACTGCTAACTGTTGGATCATAATCCGAGTCTATTCAGATTTGGATGCCAATATGTTTAGTTACAACCATAAGAACCAAGTTAGTTTCTCCGCTTGCTTAGTCTTTCATTAGACTAACCCGTCCATCTTCTTTTCTTTTATATGGTCGGCTGGTGTCCACCGTTGTATACGATACATCAGGTTCTTCTTGGAAGTTGATTCAAGAGGCAGATTCAGAGGTTTGAAGTTCCAAAAGTTGAAGAAAGGTTTCCAATGGCTATACTTGAGTGAAGATCATGGTTGAACTACTTCAAAGCGAAGCTGAGTTTCAGAAATAAGAACTCAAGGAAGACTTAATGAAGACTTTGTTTAAATAGAAGGTTGTTCTATTTATTTACTAATTCTTTTTAAGTTAAGGCTTGTATAAGACCTTTTATTCTCTTTTCCGCTGTAAAGTTTTACTTAATTTGTTATGTTTTAAATGGTTTCATTTACCTTGTTTTAGTTTGTTCAGTCAATTTAAAGCCTTGGGTAGCTTCAGTTTAGTCTTAATCGGGGTTACTGGCGGTAATACCTCCAGGGTAGGAAGGGGGTGTTACAATTTTACATCAGGAGCAGATCTTTTGGTACTAGAAATCAAGGGCACACTTTCTTATTGAGGGTGACTTGAACACCCGCTTTTACCACTTCTCTATTGTGATTCGCATGAATAATAACAGGGTGCTTTCGCTCCAAAACGCTGATGGGGACTAGATCACCGATAGAATCGAGCTTCAAGATATGGTTCGGAATTTTTTTGCTAGCTTTTTACTGATGAGACTGGTTCTTTCTCTCATAACTTTACTTGTGCTCTCACTTTCCCGCCTATGAATAACTGTCACTCAGAGAGGCTGGCCTGTACTTTTGACGAAAATGAGGTATGGAATGCGCTCTCTTTAATGCATCCACATAAAGCCCCCGGACCCGATGGGTATCCGACTATTTTCTTCCAACAAAATTGGAGGAACGTTGGTGGTCAAACAGTTTCAACTGTTCTTAATATGCTTAATAATGGTATTTTCCCTCCAAAGACTGCCAATGCTCTAATCAGTCTTTTGTCCAAAGTGGAAACTCCTACCAAGCCAGCAGATTTTAGACCTATTTCGCTCTTGAATGTTGTTTTCAAAATTGCAACAAAAGCTGTCGTCCACCGCCTTAAGCCAATCCTTTCTGACTTAGTCTCTCCGGCCCAAGCAAGTTTCATTCCAGGGCGTCAAATCATTGATAAAGTGGTCATCGTTCAAGAGGTCATTCATATTATGATTGCTTGTAATAGCTCTGTTCGGTGGATGATGTTGAAAGTTGACCTTGCAAAAGCTTATGATCGCATTAAATGGAATTTCTTACATGACACTCTTATAAAGGCTCACTTTCCTTCCTATCTTGTTGACATAATCATGAAAACTCAAACCGAAGGTCGTATGGAAATCCTTTGGAATGGTTCTCGAGCGGGATCGTTCAAACCATCTCGTGGTGTTCGCCAAGGCGATCCACTGTCCCCTTATCTCTTTGTTCTATGTATGGAACGTTTATCTCATATAATACAGGAGGCAGTGTTGGATTCTCGGTGGAAACCAGTGGAAATTGGTGGCGTCTCTCTCTCCCACCTCTTTTTTGTTGATGATTTAGTTTTATTCGCGGATGCTTCTATTGAGCAGGCGGTTGTTATTAAAGAGTGTTTAAATAAATTTTGTGAAATTTCTGGTGAACAAGTTAACTTCCATAAAAGTTATGTTGCGTTCTCCGGGAAGGTTCGCAGATCTGTCAAGGAAGAAGTGAGTAGTGTTCTTACTATGCCTATTGTTGATGATATGGGAAACTATCTTGGAGTCCCCACGACATGTGGTAAGATGACCACGAAGCGCTATTCCTATCTTCTTGACAAAGTTTCTTCTCGCCTTCGTGGTTGGCAAGCCAAAACTCTTTCGATGGCGGGCAGGACAACTCTTGCAAATTCGATTCTTACGAGCCTACCTCTCTATGTTATGCAATCGACCCTTGTTCCGAGGTCAATTTGTGATAATATTGACAAAATCATTTGTGACTTCATATGGGGTTCGACTCATGAAGCCAAAAAAATGCATCTTTTATCTAAGGAAAAAATCTCTCGGCCAAAATTGGAAGGCGGCCTCGGCGTTCGATCCATGCGTCATGCAAACGCTGCTATACTTGCAAAATTAGGATGGAGATATCTGATGGAGCCAAACACAACCTGGTGCCGTCTAATCCGTGGCAAATATTGCCATGGTAGGCTTGATATCGACATGTTTACTTCAGTCCCCCGCTCATCTTATATGTGGAATATTGTACATGGGGCGGCCACGCTTTCGAAAGGCCTTCGTATCTCTATTGGCAATGGCATGTCAACTCTCTTCTGGTTACATCCTTGGATTGATGATGCTCTCCTAGTTGATGCTGCGCTCATTCCGGTCCCGGAAGCCTTTTTAGGAGCTACTGTTGCTGAATACTGGACAGGTTCTGCTTGGGACTGGCCTGCTCTGGCGTCATTCCTTCCACCCTCAATACAACAGGCCATGCTCTCTTTTACTGTTAGTTCAGATCCGAATGACACGGATCGTGTCTTCTGGTACCCGGAACCTTCGGGTATTTTTTCTACGAAGTCTGCTATGAAGATCGTTCGTGCTCAGACTCCTCCTCCGGTAACACCTGTTGTGAATTGGAAGAGAGTGTGGTCCATGCATGTACAGCAGAGAGTCTGAAATTTCATTTACCTCCTGCTTAACAACAGCGTAATGTGTAATCTGAATCGACACAATCGTCACCTTGCTTCTTCACCAGCGTGCCCCCGTTGCAACTTGACTGAATCTGAGATGCATCTCCTCCGAGACTGTAACAAGGTTCGCCTAGTGTGGCTCGCAATTTTTGGTAACTCTCCTCCTACTCAATTCTTTTCACTTAATTTGCTTGAATGGATTGAGCTGAATATTAAGAAGGGTGACAAGTCTTCATCAACGTTTGCCAACATGCTTTGGTATATTTGGAAATGTCGAAATTCGATTGTGTTTAATGGAGCTGATCCTATTGATACTCTTTCCTCCATTGTAGTATCCGTGACTGGTGTATATTGGAGCAGTCGTGAGCAATTGGCTCTGAACAAAGCGACTTCAGTTGGGTCCAATGCTTCCTCTGTTCAGAATTGGACTGCACCTCCGGCTGGATGGCTTAAGCTCAATGTGGATGGGGTCTGAAAGGGCAATCCAGGGAGAGCTGGGGGAGGAGGACTCTTCAGAGATTCTCATGGTAATTTCATTCATGGTTTTACCTTTCAATGTGGTAATTGTAACGCCCTAAGAGCTGATTTATGGGCCCTTTTTCATGGCATCAGTTTGGCCATCACACTTGGTTTCTCTCATGTATTAATTGAATCTGACTCAAGTGTGTCTGTTGCTCTCCTAAATTCGAAAATTCGGGCTACTCACCCTGACTTCCTCCTTTATCTTCAGTGTAAGAAGCTGCTGCAACACCCCAACATGGAGCTCAAGATCTCACATGTGTCTCGCAATGCTAATAGCCTTGCTGATTTTTTATCAAATTTATCCTTAGTTAGTAATTCAGATTTCAATAATTTTAGTGAGCCTCCTAGTTTAATCTTGTGTAAGCTAGCTGCTTGAGGCCAATGCTTTGATGTAAACTGGTGTCTTTTGTTTAATTTAATTCAGGGTACTGCCCTCTCCTTTTGGTCAAAAAAAAGATACGAGTAGTAAATATAATTTCGTAGAAAATCAGAATCCTAAAAGAATAAAAAGACAATATTTTCAAAAGAGCTACACTCGAAACTACCGACAATGGAAACCCAAAACGCCGAACACAAGTCAGGTACCCTCAGGCAACCGCATCACCACCACCAGATTCTCTTTCCCTGTCATCATCAGCAACACCGCCTGCATAATCGGTTGCCATGTCACCACCACCACCACCACCACCACCTAGTCATGCTACCTCACTGCTGCGCTGTTCACGGCTTTGCTCTGCCACCAAACGGACCTCCATTTCAGCGCGCCATCGTTCCTTTGCCAAGTACCCATTTGCAGCCCTCTTTTGGTGATCAAGAAAATCAATCATCTCAGTAAACCCCCTCTTTCTCTCCTTTCCCAAACTACTTTTGCTGTTTTTTGTGTCGGAGATTAGGGTTCTTTTAATTAATCGAGTTCGGCAACCCTAGAAAAATGGAGAAAGAATTGAACTTGTGTGTGTTCCAGTAGCTGTGAAGGTCATACCAAGCTTCCCTTGTTCAATGCACATTAGGGTTTTAAATTGGGTTTCTCTTGTTCTTTGATTGATGTAGTACTATTACTAGTAAAACTACTAGAGATATCCTTTAATGGCTATGAGGTGATGATCAATTTGAAGGATCCAAGAATCTCCACTGATCAAGAACTTGCCTATGCCAATGAATGTTTTGTTTCCATGATGACATTAGGGACTCATCTGTTCAATATATTCTCTCTAATTTTCTTTTTTGGTTCATGATAAAGGGTGTTTGAACAAGAGGATGCATATGAGGAATTAGAAGAGGAGGAAGAAGAGGAACCCATTTTTGTTTTGACTGATGAATGGAGGGATTTCTTTGCAAAATCCGAGGCTAAAAGAAGAGAAGGTAGTTAGTATGCCTTGCACTTACATTCTTCAATCCAATGCTTTATTTGCATTCATTAAAGTAGAGCTAAATTTTGATGACAACAACTTTCTGTGGTGTAGCTAAGAAGCAAGCCCGAAAGCAGAGAAAGAAATGAAGCTACAACTCAGAGGCTAAATGCAACAACCTCAGACCATGCAGTTTTCATCCAAGGTTCTGAAGTTTCATGGGAGCGCAGATGAATCTTTGTGCAATTCAGATGTCCATATTTCTGCAATATGAATCTGAATATTCATGCATACTCGCTAGTCACACTTTTTTCTTCATTTCCCAGATTTTACATGGCTTTTTTAGCCTCTAGTTTTGAAGGTTTGTCATAGCTGAGGACGCACTATGAATGCCAGTAGAGATTTTATTTTGTTGAAGTTGCAACAGACATGTTTGTGGCCCCATTTACCAGAATCAGAGGAGCAATGAATGAAAAGCAGTTACCAAATTTTCCTACTATTATCACATATCATACAATTTGTTTATTGATAATCAAGCAAACCAGGGTACATAATATAGTTACAATTAGTTTTCTTATGCCTGTCATTGTAAGAAAATATATATATTAGTCATCACAATCTAACTTATATTACACACAAACCACTCTTATACATCTGTTCCTAGAACATATTACTTCAAAACAGAAACAACAAACTTCTACATTATATCATGGACACCATTCACTACTGTCACAACAATCCATGACTGGTCTGAAGCTCTAAATGCAGCATCTGATGCCCTCCCATGTGAACGGATTAGTATACGTTGCCCTTAACCTAGCTATCCTGAGTACTCCATTAGCTTATATTAAGTCTGAGATCATTGCTTCGGAGGTAGCTTGGCCAAAGCAGCAACAATCTGTTCATCAGTTTGTGTCTTGAGACTATCATAGAAATCCAAGATCTCCATTGATATATTCTTCACCTGCCATACACAATCAAAGTTTAAGGAGAATCCCATCAGTATCTTGTGGGTTCAGAGTTAAAATGAAATGAAAGATGAGGCTTTGTATATTTGTTCTAGTGGCCTTCCCTATTAAACAAAATTTTGCAAATAAGTACCCTTAAAACAACCTCCATTAGCAAAACACCTTTACTTTCATTTATTTTAGGGGTTTAGAAATAGATTATGAGGTAGTAGTGGTCCTTTGCTAATGGATATTGTCTTACATAGGAGTATGGTTTTCGCTTTCGCTACAGGGTGTAAATGTAAATTGGGTACTTTAAAGGGCGGTTTTCTGTAGTCTACCCTTAAAATACAATACATGGAAAAATAGTATGATCCAAATAACGAAGGCTTACCGCATTCATATCAACATGGAGCTCTTCAAACCAGGTGATTGTATCCTTCTCTTTGAGTACACTCGCAATATATATGCAAGCTAGAGCTATCATATGTGGAGGATACATGAGAATAAGATCCATCTTGTATGTATCATTCACAAGTCCCCTGCATGGCAAGAATTTGTCAAGGCCAAAAATAACCAATTACCCTCTCTCTTTTCATAAGTAAAAAGCTTGTATATTTGGGCAAAACAATTTTTTAGGTCATTCAATTGTTCCTTATAAACAATGGCAACTAATTCATCACCTAACCAGCATTAAGGTATGATCTTACCAGGTGCATTGGATACTTTCTTTATCACCCATGCCAGCATCCTGAAGCAATCTTTAAGTCATGGAATAAATACTATCAGAAACAGAATATTTCACAAAGAGAAAAACCAAATATGATCTCTTTAGAAGTGCAATGAATGGATAAGTCACTGACCGACGCAACAATTACGATGATGAATCTT
The DNA here is from genome assembly GCA_964016875.1 of Fallopia convolvulus. Taxonomy (NCBI): domain Eukaryota; kingdom Viridiplantae; phylum Streptophyta; class Magnoliopsida; order Caryophyllales; family Polygonaceae; genus Fallopia; species Fallopia convolvulus. Next base: position 45,030,167 of record OZ024733.1, read on the forward strand.
GATTCTTAGTTTATAAATAAAGAATGGCATAAATAAGGTTGGGGACCAGGAAGTGAGATGATTAAAAAGCATAGGGCGGTCAGCAGCACTTACTCGGTTAAGGAATGATAAGGATGAAACACAACTAAATAGAAGTCAAGAGCTTCCAAAATCCTCATTTCCATTTCAAGGATATCTTTGATCTCATATCTGTACTTCTCAATTGTATCTGAGAAAAAAAAAACATGTAAAGCATGTCAGCAAACTTTTCAACCATGAGGAAGGTGCTTGGTAAATAGATGTTGAAAAAACATCTGAAAAAATGGTAATTACATATTCTTTTCATGTAGTAGTGTACAACTTTAGCTTGAATTGTGCTTTCTTCTGCCTTTGATGCCAAATACAAGCAAGCAGGTGCAACTAGACGTGGCTCATACTCTGTCATACTCTTACTGAAATGATCAGAGAAGATATTAAACAATATTGATATCTGTTTCCCCAATGGAACATAAGTTTAATTGAGATAGTTTCATGGACAAACTGTACAGAGGCATGATAACGAAAAATGCTTCATATTCATTATACTGAAAAATGCTTCTTGGGGAGAATTTACCGTGTGTAAATACGTCTCATATATGTTATCGCAGTGGCTACAACCCTGAAATAGTAAACAGCCTAAGATTCAGCATAAAATTCAAATGTAAGGGATTCCACAACTGCTCAAAGACTTGGAGTTCAAATAGATAGAACATTGCTTCCTTCATATGCATTTCACCTTAAGCTTGTTGTTGTATTCAAAATTGATAAAGAAAAGATTAAGGTTATTTACTCAAACCGGTTAAACCAATCAAGTGTGTAACTAAACAGAGAAGGAAAGGTGCAAATGAGCATCAAACCTTTGCCTCACTTTAACTTGATTTGCCAATTTAGAAATACCTGGAGAAACCAAACAGGGGAACCAAATTAGTGAAGTTGTCGCTTCAAGCATGGTAATGAATGCAGTTAAAAACCCTAAAACAGTTGATTTTTGAAGGATACCAAACAGAAAAGAGGAGGGATGAGGTGTTCAGTTCCTAAAAGGAAGTGGGTAGGGTTGGGAAATTTGCACAGAAGCATACACATCAAAATTGAGAATAGGATCCCCAGCTAAGTGATATAAAATCAGAATTGACCTAATGTAATAGTGCCTCTCAAATAACTTCCCACTTCAAATTGGTCAATTAGGCTTCTTTATGAGAAGCCCAGATGCTTCTCCAGAAATTAATTAGGCAAAACCTAAGAGAAAGGGCAACAACAATTCATGAGTAATTAAATTGATTAGACAAAATTGTCATACATATTGAACCAGAACCACACTCCAAGCTGACACGAGTCGCCAATTAAAAAGGAAAGGCCATACGTGTTCTTATGAAAAAACCGAAAAAAGGAAAACAGTACGATAACCTGACGCTCCTTAGCCCTTGCCCAAAAGAAGAAAATCTTCACAGAAAAACTAAAATTTGGCTGATCTAAGAATTACCCGTACCAGAATTTACACAGAAAATTGCAGTACTTGGGGAAAGGAGTGTTTGTTTCCCAAAAATAGAGAAACCCAATTGTCAATTGAGCCATCACAACATTCACGCGAAACTAAAAAGCACGAAAGAGTTAAAAGAGGGGGAAAGAGGGATAGAGAGACAATTGGCCATATGCATCTTGATGAGCTTGAAATCTTCAACGGTAATCCCTCGCTCTTTGTCAGGTGATTGCACCGCATCCACATATTCCGGGTCCAGGAGCCGTTTGCTGCATCGACCCAATATGGTTACAAATCAAATTCAATAAAACCACAACAGCCAAAAATACCCAAAGAGGGAAAGAAGAGGGAAGAAGGCTTACTAGTGGGAGGAAGTCCAGAAATTTGCAGCCATTTTTTTTCTTCTTATTTATCGGGGGCAGAGGTAGAAAGAGTTGGAAGCCCGATGAATCTGTAAACAAAACTTTCGAGTCTGGAATTGTGTTTTTGTGGTCGGAGTCGGAGGGCAGTGACTTGTGAGGGGGGAATATTAGACTATTAGAGCGCTTTTTATGGGAAAAATTGGCCTTTCGCTCTACTTTGTTTAAACTTCAAATACAGAAACACAACAAGTTCATCATCATAAAAAGTCAAAAATATTTTTTTCATACATGAAAGTTTGTACAAGCAGTCTTCAGCTCCTTGCCCGTACCTATGATATAATTGGGTACGGATATATATGAGTTCCTTAAAAATATTTTCATAAAATTATAAATAAAAAGAACAATATTAGTCTATGATAAATAGGAAAAAAAACTTATGTCTTGTGTTATCACCTTTAATAAAAACTAAAAAATAGAAAGTTCACATATTTAACAATAACGTCACTACATTTGATTCTGGTACATGGGAATCGTGGAATATAAACTTTGTTAAATTTAGGGAAATTCCGTCTGGTACCCCTTAACTTTTTGCTTTTCCGGATGGTGTCCAAAAAAAAAACTTAATCCGCAAAATACCCCCGAGTTTTTAAAACATTCCGTCCCGTGTCCTTTCTTGAACTTTCTCTAACTTTCTTTACATATTTCCGTCAGATCTTTTATATATAAAAATAAAAAACAATTTTAATGATAAAAAAGGTTTGAGTTATCAAAAAATCAAAATCGAATTAAAAAAGCCGAGTTTGACATAGAAGAAGAATGTCTGCGGAAGGAGATTGACCTAATTCTTGAAGCCGGTGACGCTAACAAGTTCGCCCACTCCCCCGATTACTTACGCTAGCTCTAGAATTACAACTCGGCTAATCTACAATCGCCGCCCCCTGCGGAGGAGATCTTATCGGAGCTTCTTGGAGAGGGCTTGTTTGGGTTCCAGAAGATGGAACCTGCGGATCCCTGATACTATTTAGACCAATATGGGGAGGTCTGCGATTATGAAGCTGAATATGAGTTTTACAGGGATTTGATGGAGGCATCAAAGAGGATTCCGTACTTGTCATCGACAATTGGGAAGTTTGAGTCAAATATAAGAGATTTGGGTTCTGGATTTGTTTGAAGTGTTTTTTTTTTTGTTGTTGAAATTGGGTATTTCATTGGTTTTGGAAAGATCGAAGTGACTGAAATTGAAAATGCACTAGACAGGGAGGGCTATAGGAAATACGCAAAAGAATAATTCTAGGTTTTTACTATTGGTTGCTATTCATACTATGGAACTATGGTTGAATGATATTGATTGTTAATACTCCACAAGAATTTAACAGGAATTTGTTGATTTTGGTTTTTACTAGTACCTTATTCACAGACATTGCACTCGATTGAGGTTGATTTCATCAAATTTCCCTCCTTACCTTACCTAATACAGAGCATGTGATCTGTGAAAAGTAGTATTGAGAATTTGGGCAAATGATATGCATTCGTATTCCATAGAGGAGCTTTCACAAAACACCAATTTGTTTGAATAAGAGAGATAGAATATACCCATTTTTTGAAATTCATATGCAAACAGAAGTTTCGATTTTGACTTTTTTTATAACTCAAACCTTTTTTTATTATTAAAATTATTTTTCTATTTTTTTAATAAAAGATCTGACGGAGCAATGCACAGAAGTTAGGAAAAAGTTCAAGAAAGGGCACGGGACGGAATGTTCTAAAAACTCGGAGGTATTTCGTGAATTAAATTTTTTTTTTGGACACCATCCGAAAAAGCAAAAAATTGAGGGGTACCATACGGAATTTCCCTTAAATTTATTTGGCCTCCTCGAGTCGAATCTTTGCAGGGGACATACATAAACTTGTAAGCAAAATGGCATATTCTTGTCATAGCAATGATTGTATCTGTTCTTACCAAAAAAAAATGAGTGTATCTTTCTAGGGGGTTTTCATTAACCGCTCTTTATTTTACTCATTTGTATTTAATCACCCTTAATGTTATTTTTTACAAAAGCTGCCCCTTATGTATTTTTTCTTACAAACTAATCACCATATTTAACCATTTTCATTATTTTTCTGTTAAAAATCTTGTAAATGAGCGATTAACCCTTTATTTTTATTTTATTTATAAAAAACCTTAATTAACTACTTACTTATTCTAGGGTGAAAGAGAGCACCGGAAAAGAAATCTTGCGCGGGTGAAAGAGAGCACCGGAAAAGAAATCTTGCGCGACTATTCTTGTCATATAATATCAACGATGAAGGAAGGTCCACCATCCTCTGCCTTCTCCGCTCCCATCCCATGTTGTCAAACAATCCTCTATGATGCACGATGTTAGTGCACAAAAAATCGGTCTTCAATGCACTAATTGAATGTTCCTTCCTCTTCCGCTCCACGCCGTACCTTCTGACCTAAAATATGAAAAACAATGGACACAGGGGGCGGGGACCCCCTAATCCATCTCCGATGGCTAAGTCAAAAGAGCGAATCGTCGTTTCGAGCGTCGAGGTATAACGAAAAAACGATGAATCCCTGAACAATCGAGCTAAGTGAGTATTAGTCTGTTCAAGTTTTCTGAATACGCCGATGTACGCATGTAGCTCTCCCTACACGACGGGCGTGTATTTATAATGGAAGAAAGAGATCAGGGGGGTCGGCTTTCTATATCTCATATGGCTAGCCAGATTGCTTAGAGCCCAAGCTAGGAATATTCTCCCCTTCTCCAAGTTTAATTCCATCATATTTGAATGATAGAATCTTCCATTAAGTTGCACAACTACCATATATTTAATAATATGGAAAATAATAAAAATAATAATAAATGCGCAGTAATTTAAGAAATATCTTTAATAGCGAAAATAACTATGGTAACTATGTTTGTTTTACCCATTCACACACGAAAACGGGAATTTGACGTTGAACTCGTGTCTATAACGCCGAAGCACGGAAGCGGCAGGGAAACGATCCTCAAACACGTCCCCGTCAGACAAAAGCATTTCAATGGCCATGAAAAGTGATGACGAATCGCTTGTCCTAGGGTCGGCCCGATCGCTCTTAGTTGAAGTAGATGGGGTTTTCAATCTCCTTATGCTCGAATCTCACAAACACAATCTGGAATGGATTGAATGAAACTCAAGTCGAATCTCACGAATCGAATTTGGAAACAAGAATGGAATAACCCTAAACTCGAATCTAGAATCAATCTGACACCGCTTCTCGCAATCCTTAATTTGAAAGCTTCTCACCTTTAATGGAGGAAGTGTTCTTCTAGTTTTTACGTAAATCTCATCTCCCTTGCTTAGGGTTTTTTCATTCCTTTAAATAGGAAAATATATTCTTACAAAAGATAATCCAAAATAAGATAAAAAGTATTTCTAAGATATAAATTATCCCAATAAACTCAAATAAAGGGGCCTAAAATAAAACAAGTGGAATCCAAAAGAAATCGAACAATGTCTCTGGAAACGCTGTCGTCACGATCGTGATAGCCAACCGTGGTTGGTCACGTCCGTGACGGGGCTCGTCACGACCCAAGCTGGAATCTGGCACTAGTCTTCATTGTTGTAAAGTTTTGACCCCCTTCGAATTGGAATATGGACTCGGAGTAAAAGATAAAGTGTAACTCATCGAGTTAGCTTTCCGATTGCGCACCAAAAAAGACCATGAAATGATAATTGTAGCCCCCTGAATGAAGCATCGTAAGAAAGAGGTGTAAAACCACAACTTCAATGTTAGAGTTTTTGTTTGGTGGGAAAGCTCGGTCATTCCTTTTGATTTCCTTTGCCCCAGAATTTCCTCTATTATCTCGAGCGCTTGTTCCTTGAGGCTTTTAGAAGTGATCCATGTGACAAACTCACATTTCTTTCTCTATCTCGTATCAAAAAGGTTTGTGTCCAGAGCCGATTAATTTCGGACACAAGTGACTTATTAATCCTCTTGAATACCCAAGATCAATCATATTGAGTTATTAAGAACATTAGTTACATACCTGAATTCATGGTAGCGATCGAACTTGTTGTGGAATCTCAATCGATAACTAATGATAGCCACATGTATGTAGTCTTCCTCGGCCAAGTCTAGGGTTTTGCTTTTCACTCTAATGGGAAGAGTATCGTAGAAAGCACTGAATGAATTGGCATGTTGGGGACTATAACCTAATCTCTATTTATTTGGCCCAAAAGAATCTCATTAAGCCTATTGCGCCAAAACATGGTATCCACCCATTGGGCCCATAACATTTATTAGAATTCTGAGGGTCTTTTTACATAAATTGAATCACTTAAATAAACCCGTGAATTATTTAGCCATTTAATATAATTCTATATAATATTTAAGCCTGCAAAATAAGATTAAAATAATCTTACAATCTCCCATTTGGGCTACATATGACCAAAAATAATTATATTAACCAAAGTTCTTTTATGTGTACACGTCTTGGCTAAACTTACAAACTTCTCCTTTATATCAATTTGGTCCATCTCGTATAATAATATGAGATCACGACAACATTCATTAACAAATATCAGAACTAAACCTTCCGTGTTCACCACACTAGTATATTCAATGACATAGATCAAGTATGGATGAGTGGCATGGAAATTACATGCAATGTGATTCCATAAAACATGTCTATTTCCAACTATTTCTATTTTATTTGGAGATCAACCCAAAACTTCATCAACAAGTTCAAAAATACATTATGAATAAAATCATAACATCCATATTATGCATAAACTTAACTTAGAACATCCATAGAAACTCCCACTAGACCAAAGGTACTACAAAAGATGCCACCAACCACCATATGAGCAGCGTGCTCATGAAAGACCTTAGGAGGCAATCCCTTGGTTAACGAGTCCGCTAACATTGAGTCCATCTTGATATGTTCTATGGAAATTTGACCATTATGAACCTTTTCCTTTAGCGACAAAAACTTGATGCAATATATTTCTCCTTCACAAAGCTTATGTTGTTTGTTGTTGGAGAACAAAACTGTTGACTTGTCACAATGTAACTATAATGGTCTTTCAATACCATTGACCACATGCAGCCTAGTGACAAAATTAAGCAGCCATATATCATGAATGTATGCCTCAAAGCAAGTCATGAATTATGCGGCCATGGTTGAGGTAGCTACAAGCGTCTTTTTGACACTTGTTCAAGACATAGCTCATCCAACTACACACAAAAACATAGCTTGAAGTGGATCGTCTACTGTCAGGGCATCATGTGAAATTGGAATCAGAATATCTAATGATCTCCAAACTGTCCAATTTCTCGTAAGTTAGCATGAAGTCCTTCGTTCTTTGCAAATACCGCATAATCCGTTATTCTGCCTTCCAATGACAGATGGAACCTACAAATCATTTTTTAAAATAAAAAAAGTTTTTCAACTGTGACCTCTTGATAGAGCATATAGGTATAGTTGTTAGAGCATGCTTTTATTCTCGTTATATGCATTTTTAGCTAGGATTTCGTTCTAAGTTTTAGTTTAGGTTTTATTTTCGTTTAGTTCGGAATCTACGCGTCTTTGTGCATAATTGTAGGTCGGATGGTGGAAGACGGTAGATGGAAGGCTTGGGACGGAATCTCGGGATGCATAGGAAGCGTTGAAGAGAAGATCCGAGGCAAGAATGACAAGGCAAAAGTGAAATGACCAAACCGCGGAGTGGAGCCAAGACCGCGCTGGAGGAGTGGACTTTCTGTGGCGACAGCGCGGGAAAAATCGGCAGAGCGCGGTCGCGCTCTGGGGTGTGCCAAACCGCGCTCCGGCGCGTTGCGGCGACGCCAACTTGGGCTTTGCGAGATCTTGTGGGCCGGCTTAGTATTGCTTTTTAGATATTTTTAGACCTAAATATAAATACTTTCTTTAGATTTTATTTAGGAGGATTATGCTATGCTATCTATTATTCTTGTGTTCTAAGTTTGATTGAGTTTGGAGATTTGTGGGAGACAAACCCTAGTTTGCAATTGAAGATCAATTTGACTCTTGTAAGTTTTATTTTTCTTCAATGACAATATCTAGCTAATTTTCTCATGTCCAACTAGTTAGTTGAAGTTGTATGCATGATTGTTTGTGAGATTTGAATTATATTAGTTTGCCTTGACTAGATTGAATCTCTCCGTGCTTAATCGATCAAATTCGCTTAGGATTATAATAGATTGGCCACCTATTCTACTTTTAGGTTGAGTTACAACTAGAATAATTAAATAGACGGTGGAATTTGATTATTCATGGATAAATCCTTTGATTAAACTTATAGACGGTGGAATAAGGTTAATCAAAGGCGGAGAATTTAATCACAAGACTTCATGAATAGACGGTGAAATTCATGATTATTGTTTCTATTGAATGCTTTGAACTTAATTGCATGATCAATTTGACATAGAAGGTTTTCTAGGTTAATTGGTTAAAAGGTTGTTAAAGACGGTGTATATTAACAACCACATTAAGCTTGAATTCATAAATTCACAATAGATTAGTCAAGGGAAATTGAAATAAAGATAATCGAGGATCAAATCTCATGTATGCAACGGATACGAAACTAGTTGGACGCTTTTCTCCATACTTGAATCTTAAATCACTTTACTTGCTTTGTTTTAACTAGGTTTAATTATTTAGATTTTTAGTTTACAATCATAAAATCCCCTTTACTTTAGTAACATTACTTAAATCCGAATAATCCGAGTCTCTGTGAGTTCGACCCTTACTTCCACTTTACTAAGGTTAGGAAGTTAGGAATAATTCTTTGATAGTGCTTTTATAACGACGTAAAAGTGCTCGTCACCTCTCACTCACTCTCTCTTTCGTCCGTCCATTCTCGTCGACAGTTTCAATGTTGCTCATCATTTGGTGGCTTAGTTTTCTACTCAGGTGTGCTCGACGCTCGGATTTTATAGATCACATTAGCAGACTAATCTAATTTTATAAGTTCATTCACTAGTCTCCTGTATACTCCGTAATTAGATTAGGTTCATCTCGTGTATAATTAGAATTGTAGTTGAAGTCTTGAATTGAAAGATTAGGTATACTTCTTTGCAATTGTTATCTACTAGTTTATTATTTTTATATTTCTTGGGTTTACATTTGATATGGCTCCTTCATCAAGTTCACACATTATCAATTCATCACTTTACGTATTAGTGTACTATTAATTTGCTATCTTTATTTAATTTGTAAGATTGAAAATGTTGATGGTTGCCTTAATGTTATGTCAACTATCTATTTATGTGTTAATTGTTATTAGATAATACTATATATCACTCTAATTAAGATTTATGTATACATTATTACAAGAGATTTAAAATAAAATATAGCTTTTATTGATGTCTCCTTGGCCTTGCTGTTTTCATTTCCTCTATTTTTTGAGATTGTCGCTTCCTTGTTTCCTCCGTACGTGTTCGTTCCGTATCTGTTTTAGTGTCAGTGCATCATTAACAATCCTTGATCTCGATCTCGTGTTTGCCTTCTACTAACTTTTTTTTCAACGGTTCTCTCGTCGGAGCTCTTAAACCCAAACTTTTTGTGTGAGGGATGAACTCATCAAGATCTCGTCTATTGGGACGGTGTTGGGAACTCATGTTCCACAACATCGGAACAACGACATTGTCTCCAGTTTTGATAATGACAAATATCATATGGGAACTAACGTTTTATGCTCAAGTATTTCGAAAGAACTTCAGGTTAAACAAGACTCTACTAAAAGGATCACATGAGCGCAAAATGACGCTTGAATGAAAGAAAGCAAGTTCCTATCAAAGGAACTCAAGAGAGAGTAGTTCCCATCATATGGGAACTCACATGTAAAGACAGACCGTGCAGTGCAAATCGCAGGATTTTGTCTTAAACAAAGCAGAGGCACAATTTGAGGAATAGACTGAGCCGAATGATCCAATTGACATCCAAAGTTGACCAATTTCAAATGAAGTCACATGTGAAGACAGTACAAACGTGGATTGCAAGACAAGGGCATTTTGGACATTAAGGAAAATGAAGATTTCATCCCAAGACCAAACGAGTATATAAGCCAATGAATAGTGCATGGAATATGCACTTCTCCAAGAACTCTCAAAGCCTCGAGCAAAGAAACAAGAAAGAAGTTTGAAGCTTTCAAGAGAAGTCCTCGGTGACGAGTGTTTGATCTCAACGACGTCGAATCCAAGTTCCCAGGAGCAAGGAAACTGAGATAGTGAAGTCAAGGTGTAAGGTTCGATTTATTTGTCTTTATTTGAGTTGTTCGCTAGTTTGGTGACTGCTAGGAACAGAGAAGTGTAAGTCTTGCCTTTTATAACTAAAGAACAATCAATAAAACAAGTAGATCGTTCAAAATTCTCCAAGTGGAGGTAGAGGTTTACCCACACAACTAGTTGGTTGTTGTGGGGTTCCTCTATAAAGGAATTGTGTTCTTTACTGTTATTACTTGCGATTGTTTTACTTCCGTTGTCTTGGGAACAACCTAACATATGTTCCCAAGCTCTAACTAACACACTACGATCCAACATCATCAATAAAAAGTTATTTCTTTGGGATCCCTATCAGCGAACAACACCACGGTAGAACTCAAATGAACAGAGATGAGATTGAGGCCACCAAGTGTTCAATAAAAATCTTAGAGAAAAAAACGACACTTCAATTTTTTTATTCATCAAATAATCTATTTTCAGTTTTTTTTTGTAAACATTAAATAAGGGGTAAATAGATCATTTACTTTATAGTTATAAGCAAAATAATGAAAATTGTTAAATAGGGTGGTTGATTGTAAGGACAATTATATAAGGATGGTTTTTTGTAAAAGTTTTCATAAGGGGTTTTTGCATCTAATCCTTATTGTAAAACCTCGTTAAGGGATATGGACGGGGCGTCAATTTTATTAAAGCCCATTAGTTGAAAGAGATTCAGACCCAGCCCAAGTAAAGAAAATAAACCGACCTTTGCGAATCCAATCGTATTAAAGCCCCGCCTCTGTTCCGGAATTGCTTCTTCCCCATTCACTCACTTTTCACCGAACGGCAAGTCGCTGAATCGTGCTAGGGTTTTTCCGTACCGAATTCAAAGACGAAGATGATCTACGACGTCAACTCCCCACTCTTCAGGTCCTTCCTCAGCCAGAAGGGCGGTGCTTCTGACAAGAGGTTTGCCTCACTTTCCTCTCCTTCGTTTTCCCCCTTTTTCCATAGACTGGTTACCTTTTTGTGAAGTATTTCAAGGGATTCGTTGTTGATAGAAGTTAATGTAATTTTGTGTCTCCAGTAATGTAATTTCTGATGTTTTCCTCTCGTATTTTGGTGCCGCTAGCGTATTATGTTCCCTTTCTGATTCTTTTGTTTGATGCTATTTGCTGATTTTGCTTTAAGACATGGTTTCGGTTCTAGACTGTGTTGGATGAAGATTAGAGGTGCTTACCGGTTGTATTTTCGTCCATATAATTATGTTTCTTTATCATAAGGTGCTGGAAATTAAATTTGGAATTTTAGGTTAGTGACACATCGAGAGCAAATACTTGGATTTAATGGTCTGGCTGAAGGGAATTGTGAAAGAATGCTGTCAATTATACTTGAAATAAATTAGGTTCTCATCAATTGCTGGAAGGGAAATTTAGTTTGCTGAAAGAACTCAAAAGAATTATCTTTACGTCAAGGAAGTATATATGAGATGAGATAGCATTGGGCGATGTTGAATTTGGTTTAGTTTCTCAAGTTATAGTGTAACAAGTGGGGCATATGAGCTGCCATAGTTTGTGTTTCGCATCTTTTTTCTGTATGTGACGAGCTTTAAACAATAAAGCACCATTTATCTAGCTGCAATTCTATTATCATTAATTGATCCATTTGGCTGCAAGTATGATTTCCTCCTTGTGATGGCCATATGTATGATAAATTGTCAGTCATGTGTATTTCTTGATGCTCTAATTATAAGATCAATCACGTACTTGAGGGAAAGTTTACATTGTCTTTGAATATGTAATTATGTAGGAAAACTGAAGAGCAAAAGCCAAAGGAGCAAAGGCCAAAAGCAAACGAGAACAAGCCAGTTATGAACGAATGACGGCTGAAGCTGGATGAATCTTATATAGCATGTGGGAGCTCATGAGGTTGTTTGTATTTCTTTTCTGAATGTGATACTTGGTTTGCTTAGGTTTGGCTGCTCCGGGGTTGTGTTGAACTTGAACTTGTTTTTCATTTATTAGTTTTATGAGAAGACTTATGGGTATGTCAAATCATGTTTTTCTATATCACAACTTAAGCTGATTGGCATAATTAGTTTATTGATCCTCACTCTCTCTCTCTTATCTTTTGGTTGTATGCTTGATCATTGTTGGCTTTGTGTCTGTGAGAGAACATGAGAGTGATCTATGAACAAGATTGGTGCCTGAAATCTTATTCATTCCCATGTGATAAAAGGAGATGGGCAAAACATGAATGGACAAAGTTAAAGCTGTTTGAAAAGTAAGATTATGGCATATATATACTAGTGCAAGCCTGTCTTTGTCAGAGGGGCTGATTGCTGCCTGGAAAGGAGCCTACTTGCCAGATGATAGGCTTCATTTGATGGCAATAAAAATTAGAGCTTTGGAGCATATGCAAGGGGTCCAAATCTATGAATATGCAGTATTATGTAACTAGCTAATTTACTGAACAAGTTTTAAGTGATCTCTGTGAATCAAAACTAAGCCTTGATCTCTGTGAACACAGGCCTTGTTTCACTAGTGTATGAAAAGTTGTTTACAAAACCCAAAGGGGTATGTCATGACATTTTTTACAAAAGATAGGATTCTGTCTAGGGCGGTCAAAACTTGACCCGACCTGAGAAACCCGCCCGACTCCTAACCCGACCCGAGCCGAGAAAAAAATAAAAAGTTTTATACCCGAGACATCATATATGTTTGACCGAACTGATTTAATCCGAATCTGAAAAAACCCGAACCCGAGATTAACCCAAAACCGATTATACCCGAATAGACTAGCCTGATGCAACTCGATATCCGATGCTAACCGACCTGAAGTCATTCGAAGTTACCCGACCCGAAACCATCCGAAAATTACATTATGTTTTAAAATATTAATAATAGTGAATATTTATTACAATTATGTTTTTAATTTAAATGTTACATTAAATATTTAGATCCTAGAGTAGTTAAACTACAAAAAATCATTATTCGAATATGGTCTGAATCAAAATCCGGCTTATTCGAAATCAGATTAACTCGAAATTCGGCCAAAGTCGAAATTCGATTCACCCGAAACCCGACTCACCCGAAATCCGACTAAATCCGAAATCTAACTAAGCTCGAAATCGGACTTATCCGAAATCAAGTTGGACCGAAAACCGAATGACCCGATCGAAATTGATCCCGAAACCCGACTTTGCCCGATTAATTGAGCACCCGACCCGAAATGATCCAACCCAATTTGACTCGATTTTCAAAATATCCGAATTTGACCCGAATCCAAACTTACCCGAAACTGAATTAACCCGACCCAAATCCGACTCGCCCGATTGACACCCCTATTTGGCTATTTCTGTCCCACCAAAAGTCGGTTGTTTTTTTCCATGGGCATCTCTATGAGATGAGGATAAAAAATGTCAAGGGGTTATCGAGTGACTATAAATTGCTTAATCACTTCTGAATTTACCTTGTGTAAATAGCATGATAATATTTTTTACTCATTTGGACTGAGTGAAAAGTTGGAGAAACAATGTGGGAAGAGGGTCCCTTGTGTTGGGATAAACCCAAAATGTAATCGATTGACCATTATAGAGTTTCCAAGGTGCACAACTTGTAGGTTGTAACCCCTCGAAGACCATCTTCTTTTTGACTAGTTACTTGACGCTTATTCTCTTTATTCCACCTGTATCAAGCTTTGCCCTGGACATGGTGCACCCACGCAATTTACCTTTTCTTGTGTCTCTAAAGTAACGGGTTACAATTTTCTCTTCTTATAACGTTTCTTTTTAAGAGAGATCCGGTTAGGTCTAGTTTGGAGTGGAATCCTTCTGGTGCAAAATAATTCAGATTGTTGTGTTTTTTTTATTTATTTAAAATCTCAAGGAGAGACACCACTCGCACTAAACTTAATATAAGGAACAAGGCAAAACAAACTACATAACAATACTGTCTCCGGGGCAAAGCCAGGCCCATAAAGTCATCAAAGAAGAGTATTACTCACAAGAGTAAACTAATGGACCCTTACATAATCTATTAGTACAAGGACAACTTGTGTGACGGTTGTAAAGAAAAATATAAACCATTTTAAAATGTAACCATGATCCGTTGTTTGAGACAACCAAATCCTTTTTGGAGATAATTTAGTCGGCCATTTAGCTAAATAGATGTAGACGATCATAAACTTTCTTCTCCTTATAGAGTGAAAAAAAAAAAAACTCATGTATTTGGTATGCAAGTATGATGTATTGCATGCATAAGTGCATAACATGTTCACGTGTGTATTCACCAACATGTGACCAAGTTAAATAAATTTACATTTTTTATAACTCACGCTTAGGGAAAAAACAATTAAAGAAGACATATTTTTTGGTTAGGAAAATAAAAAGGGACAAGTGAAATAAAGCAACCACCCAAAATTACGCCATTCACACTTGTCACGCTTACATCCCTATTTCCTGGTTCACCCTACTAGTGCTCTCCTCCTTCCCTAAAGCATACCAAATCCTAAGCTTCCATTTCACCTTCTTCTTATGAATCTCTTCTCTACCAAAACACTCCTAACAATGAAAGACTATTGCTTCCCAAACTCCACCACCTTCATTTCCACCAAGAAGATCAAGCAATTCTTCCTCCTCTTCTCCCCTCTCCTTCTCAAGCTCCTCTCTTTCATCTTCGCCTTTCTCCTCGTCCTCCTCGCTCTCGTCTTCAGCTTCTTCTCCGGAGCCAACCTCTCAAGCCTAATGGAGAATCTACGGCCCAGATTTGAAGCTCCAGACGAGGAATACCATGATTTTGAGCTCGAGTGCTTCGTTGATCTGGTTGGTGTAGAATCGGCACCGGCCACTCTGTTTCATGATCATGGTGGGGCTTCTGGAAGCTTAGGGAAGAATCTGGTGGAGTTTTCCTTAAAAGTGGAAGAGAATCAAGACGAAGAAGATAAGAGATCGGAGGATGAGGTGAAAATAGGATTGGCGGTTGCAAATCACAAGGCAATGGAGTTGAATTTAAGCTCCTTGACCACCTCCTTCAATGGCGGAAGTCACGCCCAACAAACCCCAATAATCAAGACCCACTCTTTTAGGCACGACACAACTGACACCAATTATGATAATTCTCACGCTTCTGAGCACCACTCTGACCAACCTATAATTAGCCATACTCTGTCGGATCTCGGGTCGGCGACGAGGAAGGAGAAAGAGTGGAGGAGGACGTTGGCGTGCAAGCTCTTCCAAGAGCGGCACAATGTGGGCGGCGATGGAAGTATTGCCTGCGGCGGTGCTGGCGGCGGAGAGGGGATGGATATGCTTTGGGAGGTATATGAGAGAACAGAAGAGGAAAACAAGGGGAAACAGGGAGAAGTTTCAGATGAGAAAGAGGAGATGGGCAAGAACAATAAAAGCAGAATTGTGGATTATCTAGAGGAACTTGAGGAGGAAGAAGGGGAAGAAGTGAATCTTTGTTGCTTGAAAGCACTCAAATTCTCAGCTGGGAAGATGCATTTTGGGATGGCCAGGCCTGGATTCTTGAGCTTCTCCAAGGCTGTTAAAGGGATTAGGACTGGCTGGTCAAACCACCATCACCAGCGCAAGAAGAAGGTTTAGAGTACGGGTTCAGTTTATCACAGTTTGGGTAATTAAAGAGAGTATCAGAGATGATGCTTGTAATGTGTATATTGAATTTTCCCACTAATTTTTATAAAATTTTGCCTTTTCTTATAATATGACTTGTTGCTTCATGTTACCTCACATTGGGCATATCTAGTGCTTATGCTATGGGGTTCTTGTTTATCATATGAAAACTATTTTTAGTTCGAAGGAGGGTAGGTACTCTACGTTTCCTCTAGAAGATTTTTATTAATACAAAGAAAATGAGCTAACTAGTATCTGGTTATTCAAGAAATTGCAAAAACTTCACCCACTTAATGAAGATTTTTCTTACGAGTATTTTATGTACAATTAGAGCTGTCAAAAGCTGACCCGACCCGAACCGTCCGAAAAATTTAGGGTCAAGATCCGAAAATTTAAACCCGAAACCCAAAATAAACCGAACCCGATAGACCCGAAACCCGTTGGGTTCAAACCCGAAAAAACCGTTGGGTTGACCCAATTTGTTATATTTTAAGAATATATAATATATTTTGAAAATTATAATATATTTTATTATTAAAATATATAAAAATAATAGATTTATTATTAAATATCATTTTTTAACGGGAAATCTTTATACACATGAAAAAAAGCCTCGGCGCACACGGGATTATACGCTTCATGAAGCGTACATGAAGCGTATAACCTAAAGGGTGCCCTCCCGCGGGTCATACCCGGTCATACGCTTCACGAAGCGTAAAGCTTCATGAAGCGTACTGGACGATTTAAATTGACCGCTTTTAAAAGCGGATGTCTTCTCCTTCCTCTCCTACCTTCTCCGTCTCAAGTGTCAAACCAGAGGCCATTCGTTTAGGAACACAGTTAATCGGAAATGGTGCGTGTACGTGGGGGTATTACTGGTGGTGGGAGAGGTCGTGATTTGACAGATGAAGACGCCGACGTCGATGTGCAGCATGCTGGTGTGGAGGCTGATGGTGGGAGAGACGGCCAATTACCAGGTAAATAACAATGTCAGATAAGGTTTAGTATTGAATTTGAACGAATTGGGGGAATTCTAGTTCAATGTAGGTTATAGTGGGTGATTTGGGATATGAAGTTTGAATTAGGGTTGATGGAAAATCGGGTGATTTTGCTAAATTAGTGTTATTTGGTTCACAAATCTTGTAAGAATTTGGCTATGAACCATCGTTTTCATGTTCAAATTAATCCAACCCACTTCACAGCTCCACTTAATTCTGAGATTGTTCACTTGTTTGCCTAATTCAACTCCTCGGGTTTGTTTCTGGTAACTCCTCTCTTCGCTCTCCCATTATATGATCTCTCAAATGTTCTCGGTTGCTGATTGAAAGTGGGTTTTAGGGTTTAAGCTTTTGAGGTACTTGATTTGGGGTTTAAGCTTTCAGATTTCATTGAATTATCCTGTTATATTGATGTTGCTGATTGTTAGTTGTGCTTCTTTGATATGCTCCTGCTGAATGTTAGCAAACAGAAAAAAAAACAGACATTGAGCAAAA
The DNA here is from genome assembly GCA_964016875.1 of Fallopia convolvulus. Taxonomy (NCBI): domain Eukaryota; kingdom Viridiplantae; phylum Streptophyta; class Magnoliopsida; order Caryophyllales; family Polygonaceae; genus Fallopia; species Fallopia convolvulus. Next base: position 45,047,358 of record OZ024733.1, read on the forward strand.
AAGAGACTAAGAAGGATAAGGCTTAGCATTTGAATGTGTATGAATCGCCCTATACCAACTTTACTGTTGCTTTCAGTTGGCACTGATAAGTTCCTTCCAGAAGAGGAATTTGTTTCTGAAGGAACATTTGAATGTGTATGAACACATATGGTTCGATTCTCTGTTTGAAGGTATTGAGCAAAAACATTAGGGCAAAAAGAGAAGTGAGGTTTAGCATTCTAGAGTTTATAAGATCAACAACCATTAGTAGCTCTAAATCCCCTGACAGCAGTACATACCGAGATATCCACAACCCATATACCAACACAACTCTGATTATATGAGCAATTGTAAGCCACCCAAGCTTTTGAGACACAGTTTCCCTGGAATCCTGGATTGCAGCTCACTGGTTTGATAAATCCTAGTCCTTTCCCTGGAATCCTGGATTGCAGCTCACTGGTTTGATAAATCCTAGTCCTTTCCCTGGAAACCTGGATTGCAGCTCACTGGTTTGTTCTGGTCTGATGATAGTATCACTGGATAATGTAGGTTTCCAGAGAAAACTATGTTCTGCTACATTATATGAATGTTATAGAATGTCTTGCCTTCAAAGAATTTCCCTTAGAATTTCACCTCCCTCAAAGTGATCTTGTGCATTTCTAGTAAATAGAATCCTTGGAAACTGAAATGTGGGTTTAAAAATTGTTTGCGTCAATGTTAAGAGAAAATGTAAAACATGGCATGCCTTAATTTTCATGATAATCTTTTGTTGACCTAACATCAGAACATCATTCATGTCATGATGTCACCTACAATTCTGATCTTCATCAGTATCAATGAGTGTCCTTGTTGATTGGTTCGTAGCACTAAATTGCTAAACTGCTCCTGATGTAGTTTTTGATTTTGACCTTGTGATTTGATAGAGACACATCAGTTCCTTTGTTTCTCTTTATGAATGTGTGGGTAGAATTATCTTGTTTATTCCCTATAATGCATAATGATGAGCTTGAGGTTTTTTTTGTTCATCTAACTATCAAATGTCAACAAATCTTATATGCTCTGAATACAGTTGTGTAGATTTCTTTACATGAAGCAGCAAACTTGCAGCACAAGATGATCCTGAAACAATGTTATTGACCACTTTTTTGTTAATTTTAAATTGTAAATTCCTTTTGTTTGATAGTCTTATAACCTGGCTTTTTATCATCTGCTGGCCTTTTCCATCCTTCAGAATTGTGTTTTTTTTTTTGAACGAAAGGGTGAGTGGGTGATTGAGGGATAGAAGTAAAAAGCCATCTTATTATTTTGAAACACAAAGTGATAAAACTGCTGAGTCCACTGCTGAGTCCACTCCTTAATATTATGTAAATGCAGAGCATTAGGCCTAGTCCACTGCTGAGTTTTCTTAGTTGAGGAGTTTGGAACATTATTGCATACCAAGTCCGGTGGAGCCACACTTTGGGCTAACATGATAATTGTTTTCATAAGATAATCAACTAGTAAGTGTTATGGAAAAAGTTCCATGAGAACCTAGCATGGGAATTGGAGTGGGTGATTGAGGGATAGAAGTAAAAAGCCATCTTATTATTTTAAAACACAAAGTGATAAAACTAGCCAGGAACCTACTAGAAAACTTCAATTGCTGATGATTAAGTTCAATTCTGATCTATAGTGAAGGAAATAACTTAGGTGCCTTGTGTTTTTCATGTGATGTAACAGAAGTGATACTGATACATACCTAGCTCTTTTTCTGATGAGTATGGTAGCTATTTTCATGTCTGTCCTTGCGATGAGTATGGTAGCTCTTTTCATGTTTTTCATGCGTGTCCTTGTGTTTTTGATGTGATGTAACAGAAGGAAATAACTTGGTTGATTTGGCTTAAAACAGAAATGACTAAAATGAGTATGGTAGCTCTTTTTCTGATGTTATTTAGATCTAGGACTTGTCTTTTTATGTTGTTCATAGAATGTAGGCTTGATATATATGGTGACAAGTTTGATAAAAGGATTGTATCAAGCTAGAAATTGTTTAAGGGGATAACTTAGCAAAATGGTGAAAAGGGTGAGAGTAAAAAAGTGCTAGTAAAGCCTACATTGTATTTTACTAGTGTTTGATGCAATTCTTCTTGGTATTACTTTGAAAATCAACTCCACTATGTAGAGATTATGGTTTTTCTCTTTCAAAAATTGAGATTCATATGAAGAGATCTAGTGTGAAGAGGATTGATCTTGTTGTCGGTATGACATTGCATAAATGTTCAAAAATTTTCTGGTAGATGAATTCCAGAAAAGTTCAGCCAGGCAAAGCTGAATAGTAAAGTGATAAGACAGAACTCTACCTTGAACATAGGTGAATTAATTTGTTTTTCATAATCCATTAAAATTCATGTTCTTATTGACTATATGTTTCTTGTAAGTTTTATAGTAAGAATATGATTTAATTTGTTTTTATTGAACAGAGGTGGACGTAGTTATGGTGGACCGGGCGAGGGATGCAGATGCTGGTATGGTTGTTGAGGGTAGTGATAGAGCTGGCGAAGCTGTAGATGGCGATGATGTTTCGAGGATTGTTGGCGGGGGTTCTCCTGCTCATGCTGAGACGGGAAAGGACGATACTAGGGATGGTTGGGACGAGACAACCATGATGGTGCGTATTTCGTAATTTGTATTAATAATATGAAATTTGAATTGTGTACAATTGCATATAATAGTAAGTTAGTTACATTCCTTTTTTTATGGATGTTAAGCTAATATGTATTTAAAAAAATTAAATTAAATGGTAAATACAATTGAAAGAAGTAATAAGTATAAAAATAGTTAATACAAAAGCAAGAAAATGTAATTGCAAAATGAAGTACAAAAAGTGATTTCAAAATATAGCAATTGAAGGTAAGGCACAAAGTAAGAATTTTATGAAGGAGTAATTAAAAAAAATAATGAAAATCCTAAACAGGCATTTCAGCAGTTGAGTCGGGAGTTGCGTACTCCCGACGCGACTACACCTGCTGTGCCGAAGAAGAAGCGGACTAGGAATGCAAAGGCACGAGGTATACTACAGTCTGATCATGCTGAGGCCCCTCCGCCGAAAAAGAGGGCTAGGAGATTAGAGGCTGATACGTTGATATCTGAGCTACGGCGAGACGAGGCACGGCATGATGATGTGGATATTCAGACAGAGCAGGACGTTGGCCCGTCTGCTCCTGTTGAGACTGTTGAGGAGATTCCGACGGACGTCGTAGTGACTGATCAGGCAGAGGACGTCGTTCCGTCTTCCCCTATCCCTACCCAGCAGCCCACCCCTCGACTAGAGTCTAAGCACATTGATTCATTTACTTTAGAGACTCCGATTGGGACTGGAGAGGATCTTTCGAGGGACATCGATATGACTCCTGCACTTGCCTCGGTTTCACCTTCTCAGACACCTCATATCGCGTCCCCTCATATCATACAGACTACAGTTTCTGAGACTCCACTTGATCCGCCTGCTGTTGTTCAGCCTCCAGTTGACCCGGATCCTCCCATTGTTGAGCCTCCACTTGATCCGCCTGTTGTTGTTCAGCCTGCAGTTGTCCCGGATCCTCCCATTGTTGAGCCTCCTCCCGCTCCGGTCCCTCCTGTTGCTGACGTACCCATGTGGCAGCCAGGAGGACCACGTTTGGCTGTCCTCCTTCGACACTACCCCACGCATACTGCGGAGTCGATATGGAGGTGGACTCCTCGAGATGCTCCGGCCCCTCCTGCACCAGCTGCTCCGGCCCCTCCCGCAGCTGCTCCGGCCCCTCCTGCCGCAGTCGATCCTCCTGCCCCAGCTGTTGACGACGTATTGGTGAGCTTATTTACGAAGTTTTTTTTAATGTTTTTGTGTATGCACATAAATGAACTAATCGAAAATATTTTATTAATTGTGACAATGGAGGAAGCTGTATAAGGCATACTCACGTCCGTTGGATTGGACTCATATAGAGGAGCTTAAAGTTGATGCGCCGGGTACATGGTGGGAGATTGCAGGGCGTAGCGGGTTGAGGCAAGTTGGGTCTCTTGATTACCGTGGATCGGATCACGCCATCATATCGGCCTTCATAGAGCGTTGGTACCCCGAGACCAACAACTTTCATTTTCCATGGGGCGAGATTTCGATCACGTTGCATGACGTGGAGGGCATTTTAGGGATTCCGATCGACGGGGAGCGTCTAGTCAGGCAGTTTGAGGACACAGAGTTTCAGGCGCGGGTCATGGATATGTTCTCGATTGATGCGACGACCTTTCGCAGATATTCATCCGGTGGCATTCCGAGTGACGAGCTTAAGGCACATGTGATGCGGATGATTGCAGATGGGGTGGCCAGTCATTTGATATCTGCTGCATATTTGTTGTGGGTCATCGGTTTAGGGCTTTTTTGCAACAAGAGCACGAACTCTATCAGTATACAGTACTTGCATTGTCTCATAGACCCCGACCGCACGAGAGGATATGCATGGGGTGCTGCGGTGTTGGCGAACATGTTCCGCGAGATGGGTGTTGCGTCTCGACGAGATAGCAAGGGCGTTGCGGGTTGTATTCTCCTTCTCAGGGTAAGAGAATTAGTTTATATGTACTTGTATTTGTTTAGGATATTTTTTTTCTACGTAATCAAGTAATTATAATTTTTGTATAGACTTGGATATGGGAGTACCTACAGCATTTCCGAGGGCATCCGATACTGAGGGCAGATCTTTTGGTCGATACTCGCGCGGGTGCCCGAGCTAGAGTGGAGACGCGCTCGCCTCCGAAGAAGCCTGAGCGACTGGAGGAGATTCGGAAAGTATTAGACAGGATCCGCGCTGATGAGGTAAAAAATAGACCAACAATATGTGGATAGTAGGAAATGTACAAAATGTAGAGCTTGTTGTTATATTTGACTTTTTTTTTTGCAGATAAAATGGCATCCGTGGAGAGACATTGATTTTGATTCAGAGCGTTACCGGATTTCCAGGTTTCGAGGGGTGCTTGAGTGCTTTGGCACACGAGAGGTTTACATGCCCGATAGGTGGTTGCGTCAGTACTTCCGAGTGCAGTGCATACCTGTTGAGCCCATTGTGCCGGATACAGAGGTTCGTGGCACGTCTTGGCGCAAGTATGAGGTTGGTTTTACCGACGATCAGCTCTACTGGAACCAGCGGTACGACCACCTCATTGATCTTGAGCAGCACCCTTTGGCTCGGTATGCTTATCAGGCGGACCTCGCCTACTGGGATTGGTTCGATGGAGTCACACATCCATACGTCGATCCTAGGTCAGAGCGCCAGGACCGTCCACGCGAGCCACACACCCACCCGGATGCTGTAGTGGATGCTGTCATGGTAATTTAAAGTTTCGACAATAATTTCATTCAATTAGTAATCGTTTTAGTATGGTATTATACCTAAAAAATGCCTTAATTTATGCAGCGACAGCAGCAGGCCGTTGGATACGCGTTGGATGCTTTGGGAGGGATGCTCGCTGATCATCCGGCAAGGCTGTACTTGCAGGACATACTGAGCATATTAGGGGACGACCGTCCACCACTTCCACCTCCTTTGAGCAGGCCGTATCGGGATTCTACATATGAGCGCGGCGAGGGTAGTGGATCTAGATGATTCTACATATGTGACAATACTTGGTTTAATTGGTGTCATGGTTTATTTGTATAGCACTTGTGTAATGCTTTGTTATGTTACTATAAGACACCATTTTGTATCTGCTTGAATTTGCAATCTCTTCTGTTTTGTAAGTATGTTGTTGTCTTCTGTGATGATCACCAAAACTTGGAAGCCCTTTTTATTCCAATTTTTTTTTGTCCATGGAAGATGCCAAAAGTAGTGAGCCAATTCTATGAAGCTCTTTATTTGCTTGGAAAGTTTTGTATTTCTGTGCTGATGCTGACTGAGTTCAGCTGAATAATGCTGGCTCTGGAGTCTTGTTATTACTGAATTCTGCTGCTGTCTTTAAGGCACATGTTCTGCTGCTGGATTGTGTGAACTGCATTGGCTGAATTGTTGCTGATGTTGTGGTTTGTGCTGAACCTACTCATTCTATCACTGGTGTTTTTTTACCTTACGCTTCATGAAGCGTAAGCTTCATGAAGCGCAAGGATTATCACACAACGTCACTGGTGTTTTTGCCTTGCGCATCATGAAGCGCGCGCTTCATGATGCGCAAGGCAAGTGAGAAAAAATAGGGGTGGTTTTCGCTCGTCCCCCGTTTCGAACCGTAGACATATTCATCAAACGCGTGTACCTGGACCAAGTGTGCCGCATTGGCTATCGATATATATAGTATAGAATTAAATTTTAAACTAACACAGGTTGGAGTGGGTTTGGTCCGGAATTAAATTAAACCGACCGGTTCACCTATTTTTTGGGTTCCAATAACAAAATTAAAACCGGTTCCTAAGAGATTGCACTTTATATAATGTTATGGAGCTATAATAAACGAATTTATGTATATTTTATTATGTGAACCCTTATTAATCATATTAAAAATTTAATATTACCAAACCGGCCTCAAAATAAACTGTAAAAATAAAAATTGTTTCGGTTCTTGAAATTTGATGTTGTAATGGTTATTACCATAATTTATTATAAGGTTCCGATTTATGTTTATGTTTAGGGTTTAGGGTAGGTTAGGTTAGCTTTTAGTTAGGGTTAGGATAGGGTTAAGGTTTATGTTAGTTTTTATTATTTATTACCTTCCAAACACTAAATGGTTCCGGTTCTTGAAATCTCATGTTGGATCAGTTATTACCATAATTTATTTTAAGGTTCCGATGTATGGTTAGGTTTAAGGTTTAGTGTGGGTTATGTTAGGGTTTAGGGTATAGGGTTTAGGGTTCCTTGTAAAACCAAATCCAACATCCTTACAAGTACTATATTAGGGCGAGGGAGAGTGATTAGGGTTTAGGGTTTAGGGTTTAGGGTTTATGGTTTAGTGTTTAGGGTTTAGGGTTTAGGGTTTATGGTTTATGGTTTAGGGTTTAGGGTTTAGGGTTTAGTGTTACAATTATGGTTACTTGTAGAGTATAAAAACCTGTGTTAGACCTAACCTAACATCCTTACAAGTGTTAGGGTATTATGGATTAGGGCTTAGGGTTTACGGTTTTAGATGATTATAATGAACATAGTCTATGTTTAAAGTGTTAAATACATGGGTTGAAGTTGTTGTTTTTAATATGGTTTATTTCTAAACCCTAACCCGACGTGCTAAAACCTAAACCCTAAACCTAAAACCTAAACCCTACCACCATATCTTACAAGCATCATCCATGTTAACATATTCACAATGACATATATACAATATATCTATAAAATATATATTAACAATGACATATATACAATATTGTCATTGTAACCAACCACAATAATAACCATCTACCAAAACCTTAACCCTAAACCCTAAGCACTAACTTATAATACTAACCATCTCCCAACACATAAACATAACATAAACCTAAACCCTAAGCACTAACCCAACACTAAATTACCATAAACCCTAAAACCCTAAACCCTAAAAACTAACATAAAAACTAACATAAACCCTATACCTACCCTAACCCTAGCATAACCTACCGTAATCCCTAAACATTACCATAAATCGGAACCATAAAATAAATTATGTTAATAACCATTACAACATGAAATTTCAAGAACCAGAACAAATTTTTTTTTTTCGAGTTTATTATGAGACCGGTTCGATTATATGAAAGGTTTAATATGATTAATAAGGGTTCACATAATAAAATATAAATAAAATCATATATTATAGCTCCATAACATTATTTAAAGTACATTCTCTTAGGAACCGATTTTAATTTTGTTATTGGAACCCAAAAAATAGGTGAACCGGTCGGTTTAATTTAATTTCGGACCAAACCCACTCCAACCTGTGTTAGTTTAAAATTTAATTCTATACTATATATATCGATAGCCAATGCGGCACACTTGGTCCAGGTACACGCGTTTGATGAATATGTCTACGGTTCGAAACGGGGGACGAGCGAAAGCCACCCCTTTTATTCCTCACTTGCCTTGCGCATCATGAAGCGCGCGCTTCATGATGCGCAAGGCTCTTGACAGAGCTCGTATATGAGATACTTTAAGGCTTGCGCTTCATGAAGCGCAAGTTCTCTGTTCCAGAATCAAAAGATCTTCCGCAGGCGGTTGTAGATAACTCATAATCGGCCACGATCCTATATTTACGGAAACGATCTGCGATTTCCGTAAGTTACATTGATTTTGGCGCAAAAATTTACCGCCAATATCAAACCATTGCCAAAAACTTAGACGACTCTTATAAAAACCATTTACCTTCTACATATCTCTCCAAACCAGTAGCCTTCCAATCCAGTTCATATTTGCTGCATATATCTCCATCAATGGCATATCCTATTCAAGATGATTTTCGCAAGCACTTGGCTGATGTCCAAGAGATCCGTCTCTTCATTCGGGAGCTAATCAACAGCAAGGAAGTAGGCTTGAACAATGTCGGGAAACACCTTGCCCGACTCGGTTACCTCACAACGCTGGAGAGAATTTTCAAGGAGGAGATGGAACTCCAAGAAATTGCTCTCTTCAATGCCGAAGCAAGGGCCAACGGCAACCCCGAGATTGAAGTCCCGTCATACACTGATTTACGCTTAGTGAAGCACGAGGAAGAGGATGATGGTTTTGATCCAAACAATCCAATCATCATAGAGTAGAATTTGTCTTAGTACTTTGTTTAGGGCTAGATTATGATTTAGTAATATGTTTTAGACTATATAGTTTATGCAATTGTTGGCTTCTAATATGAATTATGTTGCCCTCTGTTTAATGGAAATTTGATTCTCATGGTTTTACCAATTGTGTTACCTTGTCTAAATCTATGCTTTACCCCGTGTTTAATGGAAAGTTCTGCATCTTGATCATGTCATATTTGAGTGCTGGAACAGAGAATTGAAGTTTGGGTGTAATTCAATTGAATGGATTAAAACCGAACTTGAAACCGAACTTGAAAGTTTGGGTGCTGGAACAGAGAATTGAAGCTAAGATTGCTCCTAAAGTACTTGTTGGTGTAATTCAATTGAATGGATTCAAACCCTCTTTTTAAATTGAAGTTGATGAAAGAATTGAAGCTAAGATTCATGTCATATATGCATCTTGATCATGTCATATTTGCTGGTTTCGTGCCTCCTTGGATTCAAACCCTCCTTTTCCGGCGTCTAAGCCATGTTTTCTGCTGCAACTGTTGGCACTGATGCTGCAGGTTTGGGTTTGTTCTGGCGTCTAAGCCATGCGATTTATGATGATTTTCGCTTCATGAAGCGCAAGGTACGCTTCATGAAGCGCAAGTGTAACTCTATCTGATATCGCTTTGCCTAGTCTGGGTGCATTGCGCATCATGAAGCGCACGCTTCATGATGCGCAAGGCATATAAATTGAGGTTAGTGGTTTGGTAATAATGAGCTACAAAGCCAAGTTTATTTCATCATGTAAGCATTGATACTTGTACTTATATGATCCAAGTCAAAGCCATTAACAATTATACAAGCACAAAACCATTTTTAGCTTAAGAACCAAACACTAATCCCAAAAATGCATTACAATTAAAACTAATACGATTCTAACTAATGACATATATCATCAACTTCAAACAACAACATTTGGTTCGAGATTATGGCTAATCCGCTTCTCGCGCCATTTTACCATTCTATGTCTAAACGGCTCATCCCACCCGTTGACGTTAGGTTGATGGCTTCTTGTCCAATCTCTCGGCGGAGGAGGAAGTGGGGAGTCGTCGCTCAACCAGACCTGCAAATTAAACACATAATATATTACCGAGTAAATAAGTATAAGCACTAATTTACTTTCATGATAATAACGTATGACTCACAGGTATGAACTGATCTTTGTTTCCCACGAGCGCTATGGCATATATCTTCGATGGAGGGTACCGGTTCTCCCCTCTCGCCTGCATCGGCAAGCATGTATGCGATCCATCCCACGACAACAAAACAACTGCAACCTGATGTATTGTGGCAAAGATCAAACCGGCTATGGGCATCTCCATCCAATATCTTTGAGCGCAAGGGCTAACCACATAGGGCATAGTATCCAACATGTCATCAATAGGAGATTTGTTCCAAATAGGCTCATATACATCTCTGTTCCTCCTCAATTCGGCTGTCAACTCCAACCGAACTCTGCGGTACTCGCTCTGTAATTGTCCCAACAACACGGCGAGTGATCGATAACCGCAATGCCCATCTGCCATCACATCCTGCACCTGATCAATGTAAGGAAACATGAAGTCGTTAACATTGTCAACTCCAAAGTTGAAATCCAGCCACATCATGTCACCCCTCTCTTCTTGTGTACTTCTCCCCGTCGCAACTTTTTTCGGGGCCTTGTTGGTTGAGCCCTTTGGCCTTCCACGCTTTTTGCCGGGCAATGAAGTTTTTACTTGACTCTCCTTTTCCTTCTGTTGCTTCTCCTTTTCATATGCCTCCATTCGATGCTCAAGCAAAGTATTGTTCCTCTTTGTTGACCACTTAGTGGACCCCTTTGGCCGTCCCCTCTTCATAGCATCTATCTGCTCAATCAAAGACGACTCTTTTCCCAGCACATTGTCTACAAACGTCTCTGTGATCGAGTACACATGGTCATATGTCAATTCACCCCGACGCTTCCTCTCCACCATATCTTCCCATCTGATATCGGTAAGTTTTTTTGCCTCTTTGTCTTCTATGGGCATGCGCTTCGGATCAACTCCCTCCCATACCACCTGATGCCAAAATGGGTGTATGTCACTTGGCGGAATCGGCTGCTTAGTTAGAATGGCTTGGGCAATCCTATGACGGCAAGGCAGACCCATGCACTCCCGTACCCAAAAATCAGCACACTCTTTCTCTAATTTTCCTTCTGCGGCATCCCTGTTCAGGTCGTACATACATATTCAACAACTTCATAATGCACAAAGTTGACACTTTGTAAAATAAGCGCATGAATATCGTCCTAACTCGACTAGGGACACTATTCAACTCAGTTGGAATCTTGCTACGTGACATCTCCAGATCCCTCCTTATATCATTAACTTGGGACTGAATGTGATTGTGGATCCTTCCGATCACTGTGTTGAAGCCTCCTCGAGAACTGTCAAGTATTTTTTTAAGCACGTTGTGCATTCCCTCCGCCCTGTGTCATACATATTAGTATTATGTACATTACAAATGTGTAAATCACATAATTTGAACAACCAAAAATATGTAAAATATTAAAACGTGTGTACCTTTTTGTTGTTCTCGTTTCGAAGTGGGTACAGTGATCGGTCCATGCTCTAACTATCGACTTCTTGTAAGGCCCGAGCCACGACCTCTCAACATACTTCATCAGCCCTGGCCAATGTTGTTTGACTCTTGTAAGCCTTTCCTCGTATTTTGCCTCCGTTGGCGACATGAATATGCCCCAACATCTATTAGCATACCTTTTTGCCTTTTCTTGGTCCTTTAGGATACCTACAACGTATGCTAATATGTTGCCCTTAACATGCACCCAACATAGAAGATGTTTGACTTCCTCTCCAAACACAGCGTCCTTTGCGTTAATGATTGCCCTCTCTCGATCTGTGACAATCGCATTTGGCATCGCTCCCACTTCCTGGAACAAACGCTTCAAACGCTTCAACACCCATGTATAACTAGCTGTGTCTTCTCTTGATAGAAATGCAAAACCGATGTTGAAAGATCTGTTAGTGCATGTAAACCCAACCATCTGCAGCAAAGCCATGTCGTACCTGTCAATACATGAAAAAATTATACAACTTTACAAAAACAATATTTGCCTCAATATATAGAAAAAAACTTAACAGATTGTACCTGTTGGTCTTATATGTGCTGTCCATAATTGCGACATACGGAAACAACTTCAGTAGATGCAGCGACGTGGGGTGCACAAAGAAGAGGATATCAATATAATCTGAACAACCTATCCTATTCGGAAATACTCTGTAATTGTTTCTTTGTAGAAAATGCAGTGCATATTAAGTGGTTGTCAGATTTGCACTATCCTCTTTCAAATACCGTGCCCTCAAATTTGAAACTTGCTTCCTTGATGTCACATTTCCGGGGTAAAGATTTCTCAACCGCTCCACTATACGAGCAGGTGGCACATATATATAGCTCAATTCCTTCACAAGCAATTTTTGTGCTTCCGTCATTCGGCCTGAAAATGAATTGCCAAGCAAACTAGTGGGGAGGTCGTGGTTGTGAACTCCGCACACAACCGTTAGTGCCCACTTCCCGGTCGATTTACTTCTAACGCCAAGCAACTCGAATTTGCATTTGCACTTTGTGTAAAGGGTTCGCACATGAGGCGGTGTAACAGTAGGGATGCAATCACCCTTCTTCCCAGGTCTATACATACCATGCCTATGACATGCTAGCCTGACCAAATTTTCATTTGACGTTTTTATAGGCAACGCCATATATCTTTCACGCCCAACTTGCCTAGCCCAGGCTATCATTTGATCTCGACTATCCCACACCCCATTGTGATGAAAGTCAGCAGAAAAATCTCTCCCGTTTACCTATTTATAAATTAAAATTACTTTCAATTAAACTGCAAATACACACTATGTTTTTAACAATAACGATACCTTCAAAGTTCAGAATATAAAACTATAAACTGCAATTTATATTTAAAAAAAACTTACCTCGACTATGTCGTTTTCTTCTTCATCAACGTCTATTTCTCCTCCTCCTTCTTCAAAAGATGATGATAACTCTTCATAAGATGATGATTCCGCTTCATACGGTTCATCTGAAAAAGGCGATTCCGTCGATAAATTTTCTTCATATGAGCTATTCGATGCCATTGTATTTTGTGAAAGCTGTGTTTCTTAACTCATAAACTTTTTGATATATGAATATATATATATATGCCTTAAAAGTTTGTTATTTAATATATCTTATGACACAAAGATATAAATTAGATATGAAAATAATTTTTTTCCCAAATTTACGTAAACAAACATAATTTTACGGCGGCGTTAAAAATCCTGAAACCCTAGCGCTTCACGAAGCGTACGCTTCGTGAAGCGCAAGCCCAGGGTACCACCCTCGCGGAGGGCACCCTTTGGGTCATACGCTTCATGAAGCGTACGCTTCATGAAGCGTATGAAACCGTGTGCGCGGAGCGTTTTTTTCCTGTGCATAAGGAATCAGCTTTTTTTGAATAAAAAATATTTTAATAATTGTAAAAAAATTAATTTTCTTGACCTGTTAGGTCAACCCGACCCGCCCGACAACCCACAATGACCCGAACCGATTTGACCGATGACCCGTTACGACCCGAACCCGACTCAACCCGAACCCGAAATAACCAAACCCGAACCCGACCCGACCGACCCGTTTGACACCTCTATAGTATAATGTTTAACGATTTAGTTATTTCTCAAAGAGGTCCAAACATAACATAATTGGCATTATCCTCGTGATTTCATCAAAAGGTAAAAAGGAAAAAGGGAAAAAAAACTTATTTAAGATAAATGTGTGCAACGACGCCGTTTTGAGGTACCACAAATCAGGGGCAGCGCTGTTAGCTTGTCAAAGCATCAGTCGTCGGGTGCGGTGCGGCCTCCAACCCCGCCGCGGTACTGTTGGAAGAGAAGAGAAAAATGGCGTCTCCAGCTGATATCAAGCCCGACATCCCAGCTTCATCTCCGCCCTTCTCCCATGACTGGAAAGATCGTATCTTCTACCCAACTCTTCTCGCAGGTTTTTCTCTTTTCTCCATCCAATTTTCTCGTTTTGACTCCGAAATAATCGATTCGTTCGCAAAACGGAAATCTTGTTTTTGCCTATCAATTTCAACTAATTAAGCTTTGATTTTTTTAGAAAGAGTAAAGAAAAGGAAGTTTGGGAGGAGTGATCTTCTCCTATTGATATTTTATTCCTGAAGATGGCAAGGAAGGGGGAAAGTTTGATCTTGTTTTCATCTTCTCTTTTGGATAAGCAGGACTTGCCGGCGGAGCATATGGTGTATTTTCAAGGCACCGGAAAGTCTTCGGCCTTGCCAATATTTCAGCTACCTATGCTACAAATTTCGCGATTGTCGCTGGCTGCTATTGCGGTAATCAATCCCCTTTATTCAAATTGGTGCCATTTGTCCTCATTCTTGCTACTGGTTGCCGTTCAATCTTGTGGATTTTTTTATTTAAATTGTGGTCAAAAGCATTGCTTAGGATGAACAGCGATGTTTTTTTTTTCTCTGATGATCTGATCTACATATGCTATGCTATTTTTTTTTAATTTATCAAATATAGCAGAAATTAGTAACGGAACACTTAAAATGTATTCTTCGTTTATATTCAGGACCTACAAGCTGTTTATCTGACTCACATAACCTCATTCCCATTTGCTCATATACATTTCCCACCAATTATATATGGGATCAAAGGCAGTAAGCAAAACCTAAGCCTTTATTTGATATGTTTGTGGAATAAGATGCTAAGGATCTATATTCACACAAAAAATAGCTAAGGATTCCATAAAGATATACTATTGCAGTCAGCAAAACTGAAGCTGTTATGTGACATGTTTATGGAATAAGATGCAAAGGATCCAATGTCAAAAAAAAAAAAAAAGCTAATGATCCCATAAATATGTACTATTACATTTTCCTCTACCTGGTTTACCGAAAGCTCAAAGATTTTTTTGAATGTCTGGTTGAGATATTTCCCATGGCCTTGTCTTAGCTACCAGTTTCTGCAGGAAGTAGAAGCATTGGCAAAGTGCAATTTAATTTATGATGGCCTTGGGTGATGAAGAAGATAGTTCCCACTTCCTTTTTGATATTTTAGGGTGATTGTTTTGAATCTTAAATGTTAAATATTCAAAGATGATTCCACAATTTTGGATTGCCTTTAGTTGAAAAAGAAGGCCACTTCTTATAATTTGGAAGGACTCCACTGGGAGACTGGAGAGAGAGGGGTGTGAAGAAAGCACTCAAGAGCATCTTTGCTTCTTGAGTCTTATGGAAGAAAGTGGAGTTCTATTGGTCACAAGTTTTGGCTGTATTGCTTGGCCAATTTGCCTATTTATACTTTTGTCCTCTGGTGGTACAATCGTACAATAATGACCCCTAAGAAAAAATTCAGAAGTTTTATGAAGATGTTTGATATAGTGATTTTTCATGTGGTATTTCTGAAGTATCTCTGCCCTTACTGCTGGTTCTGAACAAAGCTGGTGCATCATGACTCTGTCAAGGCTGCTTACATGCTAAATGTTTCTATAATACCCTGAAAGTTTATTTCTTAGAAATAATGCTGTTTGCTAGTAGCATTGCATTGTAAGTAAATGTGAAAAAAGCTCCTGTTTTAAGTCTTTATTTGGATTATTGTTACTTTAATCAGGGTTCTAGCTTCTACTGTTTCTGGTATATACTTTCTTTCATACTTTTTGTGCTTCTTTGTTAGACAATGCATAGGACTAGGACAGATGAAGGATAACTGTTTGATTTCAATGTGAGAGGAAGCAATGGTTTTTTTGGTAATTAATCGGTTCAAGGCCTTAAGGCTTGTTTTGCTTTAAAGATTTGTTGTTATTGTTGTGCTTTACTGCACTAGATCTCATGCTGATATTTACACGATTTTAACCATTTCGATGTATCTAGAGTTTATTGGTTGATGATATTATTGAAATTCATAGGAGCACGTGAATTTGTTAGAGTAACTCGAAAATCGGAGCCTGGTGATCTAGTGAACTCTGCAATTGGAGGTTTTGGTTGTGGTGCTCTCCTTGGCCGCCTTCAAGGTAAGTTTTTCTCTTCTTTTGTAAGCTTCTAGGAGATCTGGGAAGTTCAGATGATTAGCGGTCTATATGACTATATCCATTAATACTTGTTGTTAGAATGCATGCTTAATAATTACTACTCTTTTCCTAGAGTATGATATAGGTTCAGCTATAGACCTAGTAATTAATGTTAAGTCTACTTTTCCAGCTTGCTTTTTCAGTAGTATTAATTTCTAGCTTCTCTTGTAAGCTTTCTTTTTCTATTTAAGTTGTAATCTTTCTCCTTAATGAATTGAGATCAGATTTCTATCTTCTCCAACCCTCTCTTTTACCAACACTTGTCTTCCATTATCCTTAATCCAGTAGCCTTGTGTTGAGACATATGGTTAATATAGCAAACAAAAACTGCATAGATAATTATAAATGTTAGCTTTAGAGGAATCATTTCTAACCATACATTTGTTTGTTCAAGGAAGTTTAATATGCAAAAATAGCCTTTTAGTTATAAATGACAATGGGAATGATATCTTTCAAGAGTAACATGGTAGTGATTGTCGCTCTCTTGATTATAGGTGGCCAAAAGGGAGCAATGCGATACTCTGCCATCTTTGCTGTTGTAGGAACTGCATATGATTATGCAACGATCAAACTGGTTCCTGTAATGCAGGATTATCTTGATTCCATATCTAGCAAGGATGTGAAGTTACCAGAGTGGTCTCCTATCCAGATTCTTGATGAGGAAGCTCTTGCTGCAAAACGAGCTCGTGAACAGCAGTTGGCTGCACAAAGAGCCATCACTATCCGGGAGAAGGAATCTTGAAAACCTTATTAAGGTTTGACTAAACCCAATACCACATTTGCAGATCAGAGTTTGAAGCTTGTGCTGAATCTGAAGTTGTCTTCTGTTTTTTCTTCTTCTTTGGCGAAATGGTTTTAGATCTTGTGATTTTCAGTAGAAGGGAGGAAAAGAGAGCCAATAGAATTGTTACATTCGGGTTTTATGGCGACAGTTCAGTACTAACCATATAATTTGTCTACAGATGTCAACAAGTTGAGCTGGTAGTCTCAATTATGTTCAAGGTCTTGTCTACTAAACCGGCGAATAAATTCTTGTTATTAGCTTCTCATAAACAAAATGAGTTGTGGGTTTGTTTCGTTGATGATAGTCAAAGAGATGGGTTGTTTCCTTGTCACTACAGTTGGCATATAAACCCTTGCACTTTCCGATGTTCAATTAAATCTTATTCATTACAATAGAAAAAATTGTTGCCAACCAATCAAAAGTGGAAAGCTACGCATAATTTCAATCGGTTTAAAGTCCTTGTCCACGTGACAGGCTCCCTGTATTTTTGTGTAACTAATATGAGCAACATTGATCAATTCCATCAACATTAGGGCTAAGCTCTTTTTCTATCAAATAATTTATTAAAAAATAAAAATATTTAGCTCTTTGAATGTCGATGACCAAATATGTGCATCCTCGCATTTCCCAACAGAGGCTACTCATAAGAGTTTTGTTTGAACCCTACATTTCTGTGGGTACTTGTATGTGGGGCGGTGATATTTGGCTGCATTTAACATATCGTCCCAATTTTAATTGATGTCTGAGACAACAACATATCATTGAGGACCAAGACGATTTTTCTTGTTTTCGTAATGCATAGGAAGGGGTCAACTTCAGCAATTTACAGCATACTATATTTACCAATATTATATGATTTATGTCACTAAAAATGGTAACTATTTGTCATAAGTTACCACATAAATCAAAATAATAAATATTTTAATTGAAATAGTGGTGAGGGCCGAAGAGCATTATCTATCTGTTGTACTTCTTATCGTGTATATTTATTTGCTTTAGGCTGTTTCGAGCCTGTTATCGGATCTGTCCGGTAAATCGAATTATTATCTAATAAAAAGGAAAAAAAATCTATTTGATCTTAAAAGTAGCATACTTGATTAAAATTTTAAAATCAAACAATTAAGACTTGAAAATTACAATTTGGTTCAACTGATTTCCTTTTTAAAAGCTGTATCAAGCTAAATTCAAATGTCGGTATTCGTTGTGGTCTTATAATTGCACACACCGACGTCTCTCTCCTCTTGTCCTCCTCCTATGGAGATACTGCCTTTTCTCTCCAAGCTTCCATAGGGAACCAAATTTACAAGCTTGGAGCATTCACATTCCCAAACGAATTGCCAATTTTTGGTTTCGAGTTCTCAATTGTTACATTTCGATCGGCATCTCCTGCTCTTCATCTTCTATTATCACTCGCATTTTCTGCAAATTCGTCAAACCGTAGCCTCCTAGAGAGAGAAAGGATTTGGATTTGTGTGCAAGCCTTTTCCAATTTTAGCTATTCTTCGCGATTTCCTATATCATCTTCTAGGATTTTGAGCGAAATTTGAAAATGAGGGTGTTGAGCGACTCGTGGTGTTTCTGCAATGGAGGGGGGAAGTCAGAGCGTCTCAAGGCCACCATTTTCACCACCAAGAGCACCGCCATGGTCATGCTCTCATCCTCTGTCGCCTCCCCTAATTCATCCTCCGATGGCGCAGACGGCGGAAGCGGACGAGAAGTTGTCGGAAGTGGCTTTCTTATCCACCGAAACCTGCTCCTCACTACACATGTGAATCTCCCGTCCGCCTCCGCCGCCGAGTCCGCCGAGATCCGGCTCCAGAACGCCGTCCCTGCCACCCTCGTTCCCCACAGGTGAATCTCGACCTCCACCTTCTTATCAATCTCTCTCTTCTTCTGTTTGTATGGACATCAATTCTTTGTTGGCTGCGGTTTATCTGTGTAGAGCTACCCTAGGACTTGGCATTGCGTTGACAGTGGCTTTGCCTGTTAATTCGTCCTGGCATTTGATTAGTTTGGATCTCAACATCTTCATACTGCTAGATGCCACTACATCTGCGTTTCGCATTGGATCTGATTTTTAATATTAGCTATCAAAACTTAGACTTCATGCTTTTATTGGTGCCACAAAGCTGGTTGTTGGGGAGTGAAACCTGAAATATTCTTTGATTGTGGGAAGAAATTCCATCTCCCCTAACTATATCCAGAAATGTGGAACCCTTGCTCCTAAGCTTGAAGTTATTTATTGCTGTTTAGGTTGGAGTTATTTCTTACATCCAGAAATGTTTGTTCAACTGTCTGTGGTCTCTTTCATGCCACGGTAATTAACGGGTCAAGCGCTCAAGCAATTGAGCAGATTTAGGTTGCGAATGGTTAGTGTACTTTCCACCATGATCACTGAACAAGTCTTGCTTTTATTCCTGCCAGCATTATGATTGTGAAATATTGAGCTGAGTAGTTTTGAAGATATATGTAATTGGCTATAGGTAATTGGGATTGAATGCTTGTAGATTGTTATGCTGTTATATTTGATTTGGAGTTGGGGGTCTATAATCATCTACTAGTAAGGGAGTTCTCTGATTTGAGTTGCATGCAAGATGATTTAGTACTACCAACTTGTCCCATAATTAGATTTCAGTAGTAGCATGCCGCCAGAAATGGAATAGTTCTGGTATATCCTGTATATATTGACAGTGAAAGCAAAGCATTCAAATAATCACATGGACTGATAACAACTTAGAATTCTTTGCAAAAAATTTTTAGGAGTTCTTTTTTTCATTTACTCTTTGTTCCTATTCGTAGTCAGATTGTAAATAACGTCACTCCACCCATCAGGTGAACGAAAAATGTCAGAAAATTTTATTGGACTGTAATAAGTTAAACCTCAGTAAGTGCGATCATGCAATTTTACCCTCTTCTCTGTAAAGGTACTCCTGTACTTATAACGCTCATTTCATGTTGGGAAATTATTTTTACTGACATGGGTGTAAATTTGGTCAATGCTGCAAGTATTGCCCACATTTAAACATCTTCTGATTCTTTCGTGACAATTTTTGTGTGGAAGCAGGTTCTTCATCACTAGCTCCATTCTAGATCTGACAATTGTGGGTTTAGATTACACGGAAGGAGATTCAAATGCGCATGGCCACCAAACTCACTACTTAAAGACTTGCTCCAAGCCAAATCTGGACTTAGGGAGTGCTGTTTACCTCTTAGGATACACAGCTAAAAAGCAACTCACCGTGGGTGAAGGAAAGGTAATCATTGCTACAGACAACCTAATAAAGCTCTCCACAGATGGAGTTACATGGCGGCCTGGATCTGCTGGTTTTGATTCCCATGGTAATCTAGCTTTCATGATTTGTGATCCTATGAAAATGGCCACATCACCACACACTAAATCCTCTTCGACCTCAACCTCGTCCTCATCGTCATGGAAGAAAGATCTCCCCATGCAATTCGGCATTCCTATGCCTGTTATCTGTGATTGGCTAAACCAGCATTGGGAGGGTAGTCTCGACGAACAGAGCAAACCTAAACTTCCATTGATGAGATTGGTATCTTCTGGACACAGGAGTGACCACCATTGTGCTTCTTTCACAAAGAGGCAAATTTTCAAGCCAAACGGTGCCGAACCAGAAATGTCTGCCTCCTCATCTTCCAATGTGCTATCAAAACCGCACGAGCTGCCTTCAGCCCCTGAGAAGGGCCATGAGGAGGAGGAGAGTAAGGCCCATGGTACCGTTGCCTACACTCATGCACAGGGAATTCCAACCCCTGAGATATACGAATCACCCAAGGTTACAGCCAGTCCTATAAAAAAGAAGGAAATCCAAACCCCACAAGTCCCACTTTTGGACATCAACTTTCCCCAAAGAGTTTCAAAAGCTTCTGCCCCCTCACAAGAAGAGAATGCAGAAGTTAGCTCCACGGGATCTGTGAATGGGGCCCACAGTGAGGTCCAATCAAGCGGGTCACCCGTTGCAGGATCAGAGATGAGAGACGGGCAAAGCGAGGTGGAAACCATGTATTCTGCAGAGACAGCAGAGAGCAGAAACTATACGAGCCCAAGAGAAACAAAGTTTCAGCAGCCAGTAGGGAGAAGTCAGAGTTGTGTGAACTACAACAGATGGGCGGTGCATAAGTATCCTGTGGCTAGGAAGACCGGGGCTTCCTTTGACAAGCAGAGGAGTTTTACTCAGCCAAGGAGGACTTACTCACAAGGAGCCACTTCTCATAGAGGTAATGACTATTATAGCCCCACTGTTTCATCAATTATGAAGAAGCGGATTGGAAACATGGAGCAGCAGCCAATGCCCATCAAGCCCCGACAAATCGCCGTGAATTCGTCCCCTAGGTGGATGTTCTGAATATGGAAGTGAGAATCTTTATACAATGTGCTCTTTTAAACCACATTTTTACTTTTGATAGCACTGTAACTAGATCATTGTGACCAACCAACCCTCCTAGAATGCAAGAAAATAAGCAGAATGTTTAGGTGAGTTTTTAATTTGTAGTTGCAAATACTACTGCTACTGTTTGTGTAGTTGATCACGATTTATCTGAACTGTACTGGATTTGCTTATTAGCATTATAATGTGCGGCCAGCCGGCCACGGGCCGCCCTTGTTTTCTCATGTCTTATGGATGATTGAATTGACATCCCTTGCTCGATTACATTTATGGATGTAAACGGGCCCTAAACTTATAACAATCTCTTTTAAATGCACTTCAGTATTCATATATCGTTTTGACTGTTTATAAACTAGTACGTACAGTATGTAATGTCTTGTTTACTATGATGAGGGAAAAATCATCAATCATAATATAAAAGCCAATGGTTTTCGAGCCACAAAATTAATTTTCTCATGTCTTATGGATGATTGAATTAACATCCCGTGTTCCTACTCTTGTCCTGGGTTGCGTGGACGCACTCTAATCATCAAATCTTCACGCATGAACTTGGTAATTCTCAATATATCGTCCTGCATGTTTTTTTTTTTAACATTAACCCATTTAATGTTCAATTCTCAATATATCGTCCTGCATGTTTTTTTTTTAAACATTAACCCATTTAATGTTCAACTAACATTTGAAATTTTGAACAGAAACTCTCTTCCTCCAAATTTGACGAATATATACCAACCGTGTCCTCAATCGCTCAACCTCCATTTTGAAAAACAAACGAAAGATAGTAATCGAGTAATATAAATTGAATTTAGTGCCTTGGAAGTTAGGAAGGCAGGTAAGAACAAAACGCGTGTTCTAAGTTAGCAAGTTAGAGAGACGAAAAGGTTTATTAGAGGGAGATATGTTGACGGGATCGTGCAATGTGGTGGTGGACAAGGTTCAAATCCTAACGCATTGCTGGCCTTGGGCGGATCGTTACCGTAGGCGAAACGCCATCGTTTCGTGCTCCTCCGCTCCTCGCCAGCTCTCTTTCGATGTCGCCGTTTCTCTCTCCTCCCAGGCTCCGGTCAAGAAGACGGCTAGTTTGGCTGACCGGCTCCGGCTGGGTAGCCTGACCGAAGACTGCTTGTCGTACAAGGAGAGTTTCATGGTCCGATCCTATGAGGTTGGGATCAACAAAACTGCAACCATTGAAACTATTGCCAATCTCTTGCAGGAAGTTGGATGTAACCATGCTCAAAGTATTGGATTTTCTACGGATGGGTTTGCAACAACCCCTACAATGAGAAAGCTTCATCTCATATGGGTTACTGCTCGAATGCACATTGAGATCCATAGATATCCTGCTTGGTATGATTATTCAATTCAACAATTAAAATCTGTTAATCTATGCTAATTATTAATTTGATTTCTTAGTGCTATGCTGAGTCGCCTATTTATTGCAGGAGTGATCTTATTGAGATAGAGACATGGTGTCAGGCTGCTGGAAGAATTGGAACCAGACGTGATTTTATTTTCAAGGACTGTGCAAATGGAGAACTCATTGCAAGAGCTACCAGGTGCTTCTTATATATGGTTAAACATATATGCTTTACTTTTTAGCTTATCACATATGCTACAGAAAGATGCATTTTTGGTTTCCAGTTTTATTAATTGTTTAAAATGCTAACCATTAACTATATATTTCAGCAAATTTGTGATGATGAACCAAGATACAAGGCGACTTGAGAGAGTCAGCAATGAAATCCATAGGGAGCACTTAATTTACTGTCCAAAAGATCGCAGGTAGACCCTCCTTGGTTGAATTATTGTCACGATTATAAGGCAATGATCAGAGAAATGTAAACTGCACAACAAATCAAGATTTGTATGTAATACATGGTAATATTTACGGTCAAAGAGAAAAGATTGCTAACATGTGTGCAAACTTGTTGCTGGTTCACTCATCCTCTTCAGATTAGCATTTCCTGACAAGAGCCTGAGGAAAATACAGAAGTTGGAAGATCCTGCTCACTATCTCAAGATAGGGCTAGTGGTAAGATCCTCTACACATTTTTTAATTCCTTTCTTTTACTCAATTATTCTATTCTGTTGTTTTTATACTATTTCATGTTTGTTCAGCCCAGAAGAGCAGATCTGGACATGAACCAACATGTAAACAATGTGACATATATTGGATGGGTTCTAGAGGTGAGTCCATTCCCCTTCATCTCATCTCAATTATGCTAAATTTCCTTCAAGTCCTTGTGTTCTGAAACTTACATTGGATTGCATCCTCTTGACAGAGCATACCTCAAGAAATCATTGACACTCACCAACTCAAAAGTATTACGTTGGATTACCGAAGAGAATGTCAGCATGATGATATTGTGGATTCTTTAGCTACAGCAGAATCAGATGGAACCAACGGATCATTTTGTGCATCCCAAGATAAGAGTGATTCTAGTCAGTTTCTACATCTATTGAGATTATCAGGCAATGGGGAAGAAATAAACCGGGGGCGCACAGAGTGGAGAAAGAAGCCTCCCAGATGATAACATAAGTTGTCTTAAAAATATGAGTATATACATGTGCAGTTTCGATCTTCTTCACACAGAGACACGGACACCCTAAAGCATCGTTCATTGTATCTCGTTACTGATTTAATAATAAAAAATCTCATTACATTTTTAAGATTCTTCTCATAATTCATCAATAGATAAATTTTATTATAGCAAATTATATTATTGAATATTATTATCATAAACTATCGATATTAATTAAAATTATTACAATAAAAGCAAATATGCATTCACATATCGAAATCACATTAAGCTTGTTTCTGTCCAAATTTGCATCCAATAATATTGTGCTATATATATAAATCAAATAACACTATTTTTTTCAATATATTATTATCTGTTATTGCATTCTTATCATAGTCTTTTAATATATACTATATGTTTCGAGTGAACATATATCTAAAAAATTTTGTATGTTTATTTCAGCACATTAGTGTAAAATTGTCGTTTTAATCCATTAAATATAAACTATTTTAATCTTAAGAAAACATGATAAGCTAATAAATATATAGATGAGAATCATCATTAATCATTATGAGCATATATAGAAATCTAACTAAAATATCTGAAAGCATCATCTGATATAAAGCAAAAAATATTTCAAAATAAAATAAAACCAGTATATATATGAAAAGTTGACTTTCAATTGGTTGGATTTTTTATTTTTTTAGATAAAGAATTGCTATTTGAATCAACATTAAAATGAAAAACAAAATTCTATCATAAATCATGACACGGATTATTTAGCATTCAAATCTTGTATTCATATTCCTATGGCATTTAGCTCGATCAATTCATCATCAATACATGAATACTGTTCCAAGTAAATGAATGTAATCTGACATGACTAAAGGGACAAGTAAGCTGTATACATTTCAGCAGGCTGAGGCACTGAGCAGGATTTTACTCATCACCAAGGAAACAAGTCCTATAAGAACTATGAATAGTTGAATGAATACTGGTTAAAAGTATACTCTAAAGAATGGATGACTATACCCAATATATGTGCAGTTTAACCACCTAAATGCTAATATGCCAAATCAATACTGTGTTATCACTTGTCAGTGTTGATCTACATCTTGTACCAGTCCTCTTCAAATGCAGCACTGATCCTGTATCAGTCATAAATTGATTGTTAGATTTAAACAACACTGTACTGATCATTTATGCATTTCAATCTAACAAATCCATGCAGTAAATTCTTCTGTCAAGAGTTTTCCTGCTCAAATCCTAAAGATTTTTAAGCACTTGTCACCAAAATATAGGATTTTGGCCGAGGACATAACAACTAGATAATAGTACCTCAGGTTATATATTGTTGTTGGTGGGAAAGAATATTCTTCGCAGATCCCTCAAACCTAGCGTCTCTCGACATGAAGGACACTTTTTCTTCTTTTTTACAGCTTTTCTAATGCAAGCCCTGCAGAAAATATGGCCACATTTGGTTGCCGTCTCTTCAACTACTGTATCCAGGCAAATGGGACATGTTACTGTAGGTTGTTTGGGAGGAGTCTCTGTAGCTGCCTGTTTTTCTACAAACAAGTGCAGAAGATCAGCAAAATCTCCATTTTTCTTATACACATTAAAAAAAGATACTATACAATCTGAAGGAAACAAACTTGTACCATAGTGGGAGACCAAGTCATTCAAATTGCATATTACATTGTCATTCAAAAACTATTGATAAATTATAGTGGGAGACCATGCCATTCAAATTGCATATTACAAAGACACAACATACTGAACTTCTGAAGGAAACAATATGGTAAAACAAGGATTTTGTTATTTGAATGTTATCATAGTGAACGCCAAAATAGGAGGCTATATGGTTTACCTGCATTGACACCAATCTTTACTCCGCCTCTTATCCTCCTCGCGTTGTCCCTTGCCTTTAATATAACCAGATTTCAAGGCAAAAGTTATTTACTCAGTACTAATCAATCAGACACTGAAATTATGATGAAGCAAAATAAAAAAAGAATGGACAGACACCTCAGCAAAAGATCTTGGTGATGATAGACTAACGTCATCTGATGACGATCCTGATGAATTGATGATAATTGGCGCCATCTGTGGAACAGGACTTTGTGTAACTGGGATGGCTTGCGTCATGGGAAGATTACTAGAACTAGAAGATCCCTCATCAGGGGGAATCACAGGCAAATTGAGATCAAGATCCAAATTATTTCCCTCATCAGGGTTCTGAGGTGCAGGCGGATTCAAACTCAGAGTCAGGTCGATTTCTGGCTGAGAGCTCATAGTGCTTTGAGTTAATTATGCAAGATGCGAGGACATCAGCTGAACACAAGATTGGATATCCAAGGAAACAAGAGATTGTCACTTAATGTGATTTACTTTCAGAAATATGCAACAAGAAAATCAAATTTATAGACAGAGAATATCTAACATCCAAAAAATATGTCCAAGATTAGGAAAACTCATCCTCGGATTTGGGAGAAAAATACATTTCAAAAAGTTTACACACACAACTATTCTTAAATTGATTTCTAACTTCCTCATCCATCGGAAACGCAAATTCAAACTAAAATATACAGAGATGAGTTTATGATTCAAGTTCGCAACTACAAGAACCACCAAAATCGCGTTTCCCACAATCAAGGCCGAATTCTGTCGACGTTCAAAACCCTACGTAGTAAATGTACCACAATCAAACCAACCTGATATCAACAAGACCTAATTCCCTAATCCCAAACTCGAACAGTACCAAAATGTAGCTAATTGCAACTTCAAAGGATCAAAGAAACGCTAAAGAACAAACAATCTTGAAGCAAAGTAAAACAATGCGAAACCGATCATCCTGAGAATTGATTGCGCCGTTGCAAATTCTGAAGTATTCTTGACAGGTTAAAACCCAAACAACTGAAGCAAAAATCAATTTTTTGCACAGAGTAGAGAGTAAAGATGGTGAGAGAGGTCGAATGACAGTACCTGAAATTGGAGAGAATCAAACGCCGAGAGATTGTTTGCTCCGAATTGAGTTGAGATTGTGATCGCGGCAAACAGAAAATTTTTATAATGGTAACGTCAGTTTCCGTTTGAGAGATGAGATTCTCTGTTTTATACGCTTGCTAAATTCTTCAAACGGGACAGACGATTCGCGCTTTAATCACGTGGAAGTTCCTGAGAGGGACACGTGTTCTTGATGCAAAATATTTTGTGGGTGAAAAGCACCTCTTCATATTGTTTTAGTGGGTGGTTGAAGTGTTTTTTTTTTTCATACAAAATACAAATGAATAATTGAAAATTGCAGCAGTTAGTAGCATTGACAAATTAATTGCAATTATATTACAGGATATATGGACTAGCATTTTCACATGTTCGATCAATGAACACAACAAACACTCATGATTAACCCTCGGTTGCTTTCATGATCATCAATTAATGATCTACAGCTCTTGTTTCCATTGGCAGACACCATGTGATTGTGAGCTACGAATCATCCAAAGAGCCATTTAAAGCAGCCACATTTCTGAAGAACAAAGAATGATGAAATCAAACATCAGAAATAAAATCAGGGGAACTCATAAATAGTTATCAGAAATAGAAAACAGAATACTACAATACATGCCTTGGATTGCTTGGTGGTGCGACGAGAAGGGTCTAAATTGACATCTACATTAGACTGAGCTCCAACCTGATTTCTTTGATTTTCCTTGAAGATACCAGTGAAATTCTCAGACTTGTCCCAAACACCAAACTCTGGAATAGGAGAAGTCACATGAAGACTTGATTTTTTCTTCACACTCAATTTGCTAGGACAATTGCCCTTTTTGGCCTTTATTGGAAGCCCTTCATCAGCCTTTCTAGCTTCACTGTCTTCCTTAGCTTTGGCGTCGGGGGGAATATTTTGAGGTGGTGGGATGGGACCTACATCTTGATCCATAGGAGATGGGGGTAACACATCTTGGTTAAGGCTAAGGCCATTTCGGGTTACTATTGAGCCTTGTTGCTTGACCTTTCGAACTTTTGCAAACTCGACAGTAAATTCATGACTGCCTCCATCTTCCCAGGAACCATATCTTGGTATTTTAGACTGCTGAACATCATAATTAAGAAGCTAAGTATATTATCTTTACGACCCATCAATGAATCTATGATCTCGCTTGTAGAAAGAAGTCTCTAATAGTCCAGATATCATAATAAATAGTACATAAAACCTTGAATAGATACACAGTAAAAAACCTCAATCTCTTAATATGTAGTTCAATGGTGGTTATATTTGTAAGAGTTGGACGGCATAAGGGAGGCGTTATAGTGCAAACAAGCAATATGACATTAGATTGGTGGTCTTTCACATGAATATGCCTAGCTGACTGATAAGCATTCAGTGATTATATCTAACAGAATTCACAAAAGCCAGAAGAGAAGTATACATTAGTATAAACAGACAAAGAAAAGAAGTATAACTGTCCAAATGATATCAAAATAGGATCACTCTTAATCAACTTACATCCATGAAAGCACCAGAAAACTTGCAACAATCATGCAATGGAACTCTGGTAGGCAGCAGGAAAAAGAACTCTACCGGCACCCAATTGTGAAGACTTGAAAACCCACAAATAAAAAGATTTGAAAGAAGAGACTTTTGGATTAATCCCTTGAATCTGTCAAAAAAAAGGATTAATGACGGTGGCGGTGACTTTGTGAGAAAGACAGAGTTGGAAATTAAACATGAGGATTTTGATTTGACCATTCTCACCAAGCCACGTCTCTATATTCGTCGTCTTCTTCTTATTCTTCCTATTTTTTAATTTCGATCAAGTCCCTTTCTACTACCTTCTTCTCCTCTTCAGTTTTCCACTCTTCGCTTCTTCACCTCACCGTGTTACGTACATTGACACTCTTCATTATAATACATACAAGTCCAATTTCGTTGCCATTTCATTGACCATTTCGTTTGCGTTTTATATAGGCCCACCATCGGCCCCACACTTATATTGAAAACTCACAATTTCAGTACCAAATTCATACAGAAATCACAACAATTCAACCATGAAATACATGGTGATGCAACGTGTTCTCTCATACAGAGGAGGATTCCGTTAACTCTCACACTCTCATATGAAACAGAAAATCGAAGACTACAGTATTTTATACTCCGTATTGAAAGTCACTTATTACATAAAGTGCCCTCTTATTTATAAAAAATATCATAAACCACCCATAGTCTTCATATATATTCCTCAAATTTTCGCTTCTTCCAAATGCAAATAGTGTAATCAGAATTAACAATTTATGAGTAACTTTTTTTTTTGGTCTGAAAGAGGGCCCTCAGCAACAATTTATGAGTAACTTAATACATGTAAAATTTACACGTAATGACAACATGTGTGAATCACTGAGTGATTTTGTGAACTATGTATGCCTGTATGGCTTATACGATTTTCACTACTATGAAAAATATACAATGATGTCTATTTTAGAGCCAAAGGTTTTTGGACAAAATAGTTAGGGAAAAAAAAGGACCCTCAGCAACACATCTTGAGATAGGCAATGGATCCAAAATCCATCTGCTCAACTTAGCAGACAAAATATGTAACAAATCCATATGGGTCTGCAGACTGGCTTTTTTCCTTTTCAAAGGCAAGAAATTGTTGGTTTTTGAACTTCCAAAGTGATTCTTCCATATGTCATCGCACAGGCCGTGCCCCCTATTAAAGTGGTGCAATGGTATGTCTAAAGTAAATCTAAAGCAAAAAAGGCTGTTAGCCTGTGGCACTGCTGTGGAACCTACTTATGTCTACTATGTTTCGGCAATTTAAATACTGAGCTATCTTTTTACCTTGCACAATGCACATGCATTATCATTGATTTCTTTTCTTTTTATCTTCTGCTTTTTCTTTCTGTTGATTGGATCTGATCTTTGTCCTTGGGGATAGATTTTGGTGCGCAATTGCAATGCATAATTGTTCAAAATCAGTGACAGCACGGCACTCTGAAAAAAAAATTATATGTTTTCTACCCACTATCAGTTTGCACAAAGTTTCTAATTGCAATGGTAATTGACTAACAGGGACTCTAAACAAGTAGTTACAATTCAGGAGAAGAAGATGAAGAAATGACTGACTTGAAAAAATACCTCAATGTCTCATGAGAGCCAGGAAGCCAGCTCTTATGTGATCCATATCATATGGGTTTGAGATTCAATTCCTCCAACAATCAACATTCCTTAATCTTGATCAGATTCACCAAAATTACAATCACTTATACAGGGCAAAGACCATACAACCTCAGAAGATATCTAAAACCTCCAAGATGAAGCTATTACAAAGAGGGCAGTGGCCTCTCTGAACCCAGAGTTCCCTAGAGCACATCCTGCAAAACGTATGGCCACATGGTATGAACGCAGCACCCTTGTGCCTCACCATGCACACACAGCATGATACCTCAGAAACACCAGCCACTCCTTTCTCCTCTTCCTCATTCACACCCCGTTGATCCACACCTTCCACCTCATCACCATCATCATCATCATCAAAATTGTATATATGTCCATGTAACCCACCAGACTGACGCTCCGTCTCCTCTAACAAATCCATCAAAGACATTCTGATCGGCTCCTCCTCCTGAGCCGCTTCACCACCATTAACATCTCCAGAACTTCCTTCCTCTGTGGCCTCCAACTCCCTTGACATCCTACTCCTCTCCTCCCTTTCCGCTGCTAATGCATCAGACAGTCTTATACTTCTCCTCCTTTGGTTGTCTTCCTCCAAGGCTTCAGCACCAGATGACTCAGCCATTTGAAGTGAGTCCCGGAGTGAATTCTGACTCAGTACCTGCAACTGTGGTTGTGGAACCCTGGCATCTGGCTGAGGGGCTGATGTGGTCGGCATCCAGTCATTGTGGTTATGGAGGGAACAAGTGGGGTTTGCACTGTTGCGCCGGAGCTTCAGCCGCTCTTTTAACGACTTCCAAGTAGTCTTGCCTGTGAATTGGGGGTTGCGGTTTGGGTGGTTGGCGAGGGTTTCTTCGGCTCGGATGATGTCAAGAAGTGTTCGGACAACATTGCTGTTGGGAGGGGATTTTCTCTCGTTGTTGAGAACGGCAGCTAGTGTTACACGGGCTAGACTGCGGGGGATTTGGGGGTTCTCCGCAATGTCGCTGGCCATGAAGGATTCACGGAGAGTTGAGTGCACAGAGGTTAGGGTTTCGGCTCGTCCCTCCACACTTGCCATCCTAACTGAAGAGGACGCAACACAGTAGTTTGATTTTCCTGATAGACAAAGAAAGCTTGTTTCGTAAGTGAACAGATTGAGAAATTTCAAGAAGATATCAATGAAGCATTAGAAAATTAGCCAGATTTGTCGGTACATGCTACCGGAGAGAATTGTGCAGCAGAAACTTCGATTATCAGTTTTTGTGCGGATTTCTTTCGTCGTGAGAAATATTTGTCAAAATCGAGACCTTCGAAGAACAGACTTTTGTTGAAGGCGATAAAGATTTTGGGGATAAAATGCATTAAGGAAGTTGTCTGGAAATAAGAAAGAATTTTTCTTTTACTTCCAATAGGAAATCTTTCTGCAAACGAATTCACACTTGGCTGAGAGAACATTGGAATGCGTAAAAATTGAATTTCCCAAATAAAAATGGGCAACTTTCATTGAATCCAAAAGCCTAAACTAAATGCCGGAAACATATTGAGATCCGAGAATGGAGAGAAGGCGTAATAAACGAGTCCAAAGAAACTTCTTGCCACTTGCTGAATTTACACTCTACTTTAACGACAGAAGGACGAAATGCTACAGAAAGAAAGAGCGACAGAGAGAGAGGAGCATTGGATACCTTACTCGTCAGTTCTTTAGGCTGTAGCAACGAACCAGACGTTCAACCACCACGCAAACACCGCCACCGCACGATCCACTACGAGCAACTCAGATCCGATCTGTTTTTCCAACACTTGGTATTCCAATGAGTTAACCGATGGACCTCTAGTTTGTCGAGAAATTGGATACGGAAGACCGAAAACGAACAAGAAAGTTGATCATAACAGTTTTCCCCCCAATTGTCAATCAAATCCAAGCATAGATCACAGCAGTTACAGCCTTCGTTTATCAGGTACTTCTCCCTTCTGGAGATTGAAAGATCCTAATTTTGTCGATCAGTGTTGTTGTTGTGGCAGAAACGAAATGATTGCGACCTTTTGGAGGAGAGAGGAGTGGGGAGATTTCAGATAAGGGACGGAGGGATGGAGAGAGTCGAGTGTGCAGTGTGAGACCACTAGACCAGAAACAAATGGACATGGATGGAGTAGTGAATGGAGTTACTAGTCCCCTTTATTTGCGGGGATCATGAGATGAGAGTGAGACGAATCCTAAAACCTCTCCTCTTTTTTTCCCTCTAATTTACTTTTTTTTACTTTTTCAAAAAACCTCTCGTTATCAACCGGGCTCGAACTCCAGACGTAAGCGTTTGATGGAGCAAAGCTCTCCGCTGAACTACCACGAATTTACAAGCAAATTATATTGTGGTACCGCTTACCAATCAGATTAACAAGTTATACATTTTTGACACAAAAGGAGCCCGTTTAAATTCACACCAAAAAGTAAGAACCTATTTAACATTGTATAGTTTATTAATTTTGAGGGGTTTTGTTGGTAATTTCGTAATATAGCTAATAAATTATTATGTGTATTTTTAATTCAATTTTAATGTTAACATTATTATAAGCTATAAGCTCAAAAATAGTAAATAGTAAAAATTATTACTATGAGTTATAAGCTGATTGCCAAACAAATACAAGGTCATGGTTACATGTCTTGGTAGGGCCTAGGGGAGTTGGATACTGAAGTCGATTGATCAGTGCCATTACTATTGAAGTTTTTTTTTCTAACGGTATAAATTGAACTCTATATGGTAAATGATAAGAATTGTGGTGAGGTAATATTTCGCAATGTGTTGTTGTAGTGATTTTAGATATAAAAATAAAACCTTAGCCCGACCGCAACACTATTTGTAAAGTCAAAAAAAGTCGATGACATAGTTTGTATAATTCTATAGATTTATAGATTGGCTTAATTAGTTAGTGTAGATGAACAAACCCTATTATTATTATTCCAAGAATATTTTGGAAGCATATTTAGGTAATGATAAGGAGTTACATACAAAAAAGGTAGGCCGTATGCACAATCATACATGATGAACTTGAGGCTACAATTATTTTAGCAAACTTAAGAATTTGATGTTTTTTTTTTCAAAATAACGTACTGTAATTAATTAAATGCTTGTTTGGAACGTCCAACTAATCCTTTGTCCAGTAGTTGATTTTTTTCTCCGTGCCTTAAATAGTGGCTATCTAACTATGGAATATGATGTTCCTTCTCTGCCTCATCCCACTTATGTCCACAAACCGAGTTGTTGAGTTATTCAAAGCTAGGGGCTCTTTTATTTGACAATGTGTTTGCTACAACAAAATAAAAGTTAAACACACTTTAAACAATTTTGGTCTGCAGCAGATTTCAAACAAATCTTAACACCTTACAGACCAAACAATAGTACTTTTGTGAAAATGCTAATCAATCGTCAATATAAAACAAATAGCTAGAAAGCCAATTAAATTGGACCAACTAATTGCATACTTTAAACGAGCAACCAGGGTTAATTAGCTGGATAAGGTTCACCAGAAGCAGGTAAGATAGTTTCACTTGGGTAGGTTGATGAAGTGGTTGATCGACTTCACTATGATATTAATTGTAATAAACATCATTCTACATTATTAGTTCAAGGACATTGCATAACATAACAATTTTATTGGTACCCCAAACGGAAATCAGGTAGTTGTGAGTTGTGACGATGTAGGACTGTTACTGGTTCATTAATTGGGCCCAAAGCACATTAAAATTCTCTCCGGCCCAACTTTGCAGAGGCTTTTACTTGGGCTTTTATTTTCTGCATTATTACTAGGCCAGTTTTCTGCATTCGAAACCATAAAGATACAATGGTGTAAAAAAAATTTTGATCAAGGTAAAATTTAAAGGGAAAGCAAGTGTATTTGATCTGAATGCAAGTGGAGAAATGCCTAAGTCTGACCATTGCATCGGCAATTAAGTTACATTGTCGAGGTATCATGTTTAATTTTGACAGCATCAAAATCATGTAAACTCACACGTGAGTTTGTTATAGTCATTTGTATTGATCATGGACAAAGTCTGTTTCCTTTTAGAGCATTGATTACGGTAATATTTTCTCATTTGATCTCAATTTTAGTTACTTTCCTTTTGAGTAAATTACGCCAATGATCCCTAAACTTTCAAACTTATTTCTTATTAGTCCCTAAATTAAAAATCATTTTAAACTAGTCCTTTAACTATCAGAGTTTTTACCCCACCCATCCTTCCGTTAATTATACCGTAAGAGTCCGTCAATATGTTGATATGGCAGATGCGTCCAATTTCTTACCTCCATGGCTCCACCTGCGTTCTCTTCTTCTCTGTTCCCACCAATTTTCTACCTCCACCTGCATTCTCTTCTTTTCCGTTCACACGTCACCGGCGATCGCAACTCGACGTCTGAGAAGAGTGAAAGATTGGAATTGGTCATCGGGCGATGAGATGTGCCGGTACACTACCAGATCGAGCCTCAAAGGCTTGTGGATCCCATTGATCGGTGCATGCCCAAGGTCAGACCGAGATTCGAGTCTTTAATTTGGGAGATCATATTTGGAACACTTTTCTTTTTTTCCCCAATTGATTTCAGTGAACTTAGGGTTAGGATTTGATACATTTTGGACTGTTTGATTATTAGGCATGTTGGTCAATTTTATATAAGTGTTAATTCAATGTAATTCATATGTAAATGTGCTTGTGAGCAGGGCAGAGGAGGACGACAGTTATGAATATTGGGAACTCGGTTGTGGATGCCCTGCAGCTCACCAAATTCACTCTTTGTCCACCTAAATTTGTAAGCTTCTTCTCATTCTTATTTTCCTTCTTCTTAAAACATTAGTGCACAGTACAACAAGAAGTTCAAAAATGTTAATTGTATATGGTGTTGAGTTAAACTTGGTATGCTAATGTCATGTTCTGGTTAAATTTGGTATGTTGTTGAGTTAAATCTGACTGATTTCTGACTGAAATTTGACTGATTTTTGGCTTATTTATGGTTAATTCATGTGTTGGCTATTGGCTCATTATATCTGATGGTTTTCAGCTGAAATCTGGTGGATTTTTGGCTTATTTATGTGCTGAATTATGGTTAATCGATGTGTTGGTTATTGGCTGAAATATATGGCTGGTTTTCAGCTGAAATCTTGCTAGTTTTTGGCTTATTTATGTGTTGATTTATGGCTAATTCTGTGTTGTTTATTGGCTGCAATATATGGCTGGTTTTCATCTGAAAGTAAATGGCTAATTTACGTGCTGATTTCCTACTGAAATTCAACTCATTTCACACAGCAAGTACTTCATAAGTATTGGTCAACACTAGGCAACACATTAGACAAGATGACAAACAGTAGATAAAAAAAAAGCACTAAAAAGTGAAATATAAATCTTGTTTTAATAGTATCCATGCACTAAAGCACAAGAGAACAATATGTAGAGGTCCAATGAAACATATTTCCGGAAGTGCATAGAAAAATTATTACTAATTGCCCAAAATTAGTGTTTTGGAAAGTAAAGCCAAAAATCTTCTCTACATAACCCATCTCATTTTGGTTGCCATAAATCTTCTCTATGGTTGAGATTGAATATCTCTAATAACAACTCCAGGACAATTTGCAGCTGATCTGAAAACCATCTCCCCTTCATCTCCATAATATATGCCCATTCCTCCACGGCCAGCAGAAGCAAGTGTTCTACCTCTTCCACCGAAGGCACGTGCACTCCCTCTT
The DNA here is from genome assembly GCA_964016875.1 of Fallopia convolvulus. NCBI lineage: Eukaryota > Viridiplantae > Streptophyta > Magnoliopsida > Caryophyllales > Polygonaceae > Fallopia > Fallopia convolvulus. The sequence goes on from OZ024733.1 coordinate 45,082,795, forward strand.
GAACTTCCCCCTCTTGAACTTCCTATTGTACTAGTCTATAGAACAAAAAAAATGCAATCTTAATCATGTAATTTCATAAAGTTTATTGAAAATTTTGGAAAACTTATTGTACCTGTGACACTGGTGAGGAGTTCTTACACCCCCTTTTGTTATGACCACTTTGACCACATTGGCTACAATGCATCACCGATTCGATTCTTTTCATTTTCCCACTCGGTATCTTTTCACCATGCTCCCTTCTTCTTTTCTTCTTCGGTCTACCTCGCTTAGGTGGTATAGAGTTTGGTGGTTGAATGGGATTATGGTGTACATCCTCCCACTGATCCATGCTCCGAATTGGGTTGATAATGTTGCCATAGACTGCATTGCAAACAGAAATTGAATAGCAAGGATCCACATAATCTTCAATGCAGATGTCATTGTAGGCTAATGTTGCACACGCATGTGTGCAAGGTATTCCTGTCAATTGCCATTTCCTACAAGAGCATGTGCGCGTGGCGACATCAACAACAAACTGGCCTGCTGGACAACTCACTTGGAATTGGGTGCCACCTGAAGACATTGGCCAGCAATGCTTCGAATCTTCCTTGATCTTTTCTAGTTTTTTTTTAATTTTTGGGCAAAGATTACCAGACCAATTGCTCATTTTTTCCCTCTTTTTGGCAATCCGCACCATTATCTTGCACCTAATAATCTCCAACATAGTTAGGATCGGTTTATCACGTGCATCTAATATAAACCTGTTGAAGCATTCTGATATGTTGTTTAGTAAGATATCACATTTGCTATCAAGCCGAAAATGGGACCTTGACCAATATGCAGCAGGTATTTTCTCCATCCAAGCCCATGCATCTACACTCATATCTTTTATTGTCTCCATTTTTTGCTTGTACTCCCCCATGTATGTGCTAGTTGCTGCCCCCCATACTGCATTCTTCAAACTTTCTCCCGGGTGAGTCTTTTTGAAATTTGCAATTAAATGCCTAACACAAAATCTATGCTCAGCATTGGGATATAGTGTTCCAACAGCTTGAATTAATCCCTGAAATAATCAATGTTAGTTATAGAAAAAATGCATCAATCATACCACTCAATAATAATCTAGTATATCTAATCAGATTATCCAAAAAATGTAGATTTACTGTCACTGTGGATTCGTTTTCCAACTCTTAAACATACAAATACATAACCCCACAACCCCTAAACTATGAACCCATAAAATAACTCAAGTCAAGTTCGAAAAAATTCATATCAGAAACTATATTGTAACAATCTAAAATATCAAGATAATTTTCCATTTCAAAAATTTGGTAACTATATTGAAAAAATCACAGTAGACTTATATGCAGAAATTAGTAACAATCTAAAAATCGTATAAAAAACTATTAAACATATCAATATATAATGAAGCTATTCTCAATGATAAACATATAAATATATATTTTACCTTCTGCCTATCTGACATAAAAGTCCAATTGTGGCTATTCTCAATGCCTAACTCTTCACCAAGTAGCTGAAGGAACCATGTCCATGTCTCTCGACACTCAACATCCACCACGGCATATGCAATAGGCCATATACAATCATTTGGATCAATCCCTACAGCCGCTAACAACTGACCACCATATCTCCCTTTTAAAAAACACCCATCAATGTTTATAATTGGTCTACAACCAGCCTTAAACCCATTCTTACACCCGGATATACAAACAAATACTTTCTTAAACACCAAATTATCTAATGATAAGATGAGGGTGCTACCAGGATTTGTGTTTTTAAGTTCTCCTCCATAATCAGCAAGCTTCAAAAACTGTTGTTCCTCATTGCCCCTTAAAAGCTTAAAGGCGAGTTTCTTTGCCCTCCACAACTTTGTAGTAGGAACTGTAAAACTGGTGTCTTTTTTAACTTGCATTTGTAGTGCTGACAAGGGAATACTGGGATTTTCTCTGATTGTCTCCAAATATTCGTAAGCAACCCAAACATATGTGGCATACTTGTTTTTGAACACTTTACAACAAGCGTGTTGATCTTTGAATGTTCTAATCTGAACTTTATTACCACCTTGTATTGGAGTTGCATACAACGTCCATGGACACCCATTCTTGCAAATCACCCTCAACCTACTTAGATCATTCTTTTTAAAGCTGATTGCTCTTCTATTTTTTATAGAATACCTTTGTACAGCTTCCTTCAACACTTTAAGTGATGGAAAAATCATTCCTACGAGGAATTTTGGGTCAACCATATCAGTTTTTATATTGAACTTTGGAAACCTTTCCTTTTCCTCATCGCTATCTTCATCCAAACTTTCAAAATCATCAGAATCTTCATACTCAGAATCGACATCAAATGAATATCCCATTACTTCTGGTTGTGACCTTTCCCTTGTACCAATAAAGTTCATCCTTTTCCTATCACTAGCCATGTCGAGTTTTGTTGAAGGAATAGGCATTGTGATATTAAGTTCAGCATCATCCCCTTGGATTTCATTCTCTTCATCTACCAAATTAACATCACAAGAGTCGTCTGACATGCATCCTTTTTCAGTATCATCTCCATCACTACTTAACTCATCACCATCTGAGCTAATACCATGCCCAATATCTCCATCTATCTGCACTTGCAATTCATCTTGACCAAACTCTCCATCAAATTGTATTTGTTCAACAAGCTCAACTTCTTCTTCTAGATGCAAAACATTAATAATTAACAAATGTCAGTTAAAAATATATATAAAATTCCATTAAAAAACTACTCATATTTTAAGAAATTAAACGAAATTGATTTTCGTTTCTTAAGTTGTTTAGTTCCACCACCGAATGGTTGAATTAAAAAACTACTCACAATTATTCTTATTTATTTCAGTTCACGAACATATATACAAACATAAGTGCCCATGGTATGCATCATCACCCATTATTGATCACTTTCATACATACAGTAACTAAAAATCTTTACTTCAAACAATTATCGTTTTGAAGTTCGTAAAGCATAATTACAATACAATAATTATAATTACACTCACCGTTTTGTGCTTGATTCCACAGGGCATCTCGCTCGCTCCGTTTCCTGACAATTGGAAGTTTCTTCATCCTCACAATATCAAGAGTAATGGGGATTTTGGTGGCAGCCTACTTAATCTTGTAGGTTAAATGTTTAGGCTTGCAGCGTAATCTATCAATTTTGTTTTAACCCTAATTTATTTTATTTTCTTAAAAAAAAACAATTGCCAACTCATCAGCCATATCAGCATATTAACGGAGTCTTAAGGTATAATTAACGGAAGGATGGGTGGGATAAAAAATTTGATTGTTTAAGGACCAATTTAGAATGATTTTTATTTTAGGGACTAATAAGGAATAAGTTTGAAAGTTTAGGGACCAATGGCGTAATTTACTCCTTTCCTTTTCCTAGCTTCACAAATGGCCTTGTATATACCCATTGCTTCTTCTTGTAGTGGGCTCCAGTCTTTACTAGTTTGAGCGCCCACATGAATTAGGTTCCCCTTAAGATTTCTCATTACGAATCATGTCGTCGTATGTCCCATTTCTTTCCTTGATCCATCATAGTTAATTTTGATTAATTGTAGTTGTAGTTTTTCCCATTTGGTATCTTTTTTACTGGTTTTCCGTTTTTGTCGTGGACTTGTGTTATAGACTTATAGTTATAGTCCTCATCAATGTCTAGCCTTTTAGAATTCTTCCAGTTACTAATTTGTTCTTTGATATATCTTCCGGCTTGTTGATTAAATTACTATATTGCTGATTGAAAATCGTCTTATTTCTTATGTACCAAGTACACCACCGAGTCATACTTAGTTCTAGAAAGAGTTCTTTATCCATGTTATTTTTATTTGGTTTAGCATTTAGAAAATACTTGTTGCTCTTGACAAGAGCAACAAGTATTCTAGAAAAGTTAAAAGACAAATTTTGAAAAAAGCGAGATGACCCATAACAAGATCCGGCTCTTGTTATGGGTCATCTCACTTTTTTCAAAATTTATCTATTAACTTTTCTAGAATTTGGTTTGTATATGGGTATTCGGAACAAATATGAGAAGCCGTTTCCAAATGGTGATTAGATAAAGGGCTTTCTAATGCTACATCTACATATTTTACATCTAATCGTTCTTTGGCAGGTAATCCATTATTACATAGTTTCCATAAGAACATCTTGCTTTTAGGCGAGACATCTATGTCTCATATCCAATTGAATTCACACACATTTTGCTCGTTTTCTTTTGATATCATTTCTATAGCACATGCGGTTGAAAACCATCCAATTTTGCTAGGTCTCCAATGAATAGGTTTGCGGTATTATGATAACATTGATTTTTCCTATTATTTTGTTTGGTGGAATTTTAGTTAACGGGTTGATTCCATTTTTTTGTATTTGTGATGTATTGGGCAACTTTGTTGTCTCTGTCTATTCCATTATGTGGTGTTAATTACCATTTTCAATGGAGGCTTATTTGTGACTCGTGCATCTTTCCAAAATTGTATTGTCTGTTCATCCCCAACTTGCCAAATAAGTCCCGTATTAAATTCTTTTTGTAAGCTAATTAATTTTCTCCATTGATAGGACATAGTATCTTTCTCTTTGTATTATATAAGAGTTTGTCCCCGTAGATAATATTTTGTTATAATGCAGACCCATATGTTACATGGTTCAACAAGTATTTTACATAATAGTCGCATTTGTAGGGCTTGATTCATCTGTTTGGCTTTCCTAAGTCCCAGTCCACCTTTTTGTTAAGTTAAGTTTGTAATAACTGTGGTTTTTAAGGATATTTTTTGAATTTTTCTCGGATATCCTTTTAACCTCTTTGTCCGTTTTAACGCTTAATCCAATATTTTTGTTGGAATTTAAATCCTAGAAAATTTAAAGTAATATCCTAAAATCATAAAGAAATGATTTTATGGATCGGTGTGAATTCTAGAATTTTTCAGTGGAAAAAAAATATTTATTGGATAAGCCGTCTTTTAAATTATGTACTGTAAAGGATTTAAAATACGAAACGGAAGCCTTAAAAATTGAAGGTAGCAAGATAAAATCATGGAAAATTGGTTTTATTGGTCTAAATAATTTACCGGACATTTTGTATTTAGTAAGTTTTGCCATCCGAGGTACATAATTTTACCGTTTTAACGCAAGTCCCGTTCCGAGACGGGTTTTGATTTTTAAAAGCCACCTTTTATTTGCTTAGCAAGGAAGGAACCAGAGAGATAGATAAGGTGGGGCTCGAACTTTTGAAAATGGAACAGATGAGATTGGGATTTGGATGGAACGACCGGCTTTGGTGAAAGAATTCTTTCTCCACCGGCATATATTTATTTGCCTCATGAAAGCTACGAACCAAAGAGACCGATCAGGTCGGAACCACGGACTGGGGAAAGGACTTCAACACCGTCGGCCTTCTCCTTAGCCACCCCCAAGATTCAACCACCAGCCACCTGGTCCGTTCGAGAGGGAGAGAAGCAGGACGGAATGTGGACGCGGGAGAAGAATTCGTTACCATCGGCGTATCTATGCCTCGTCGTACGTCGTCGCCGGCGATCACCAGCCCATCCGACCACCAACCACTGTGAGGGCTGCCTCCGGGCAATACTCAACCACCCTCGAGCTCGGGGATCGAGCCACTATCGAGCCAAACGAGCTATGGGCTCAAGTGAAGGTATATACGATCAAAATTAATTAGCGGGTTGGTTGCGGAGCCACCGTAAGGACCTTTCGGTTCCGCTTTGCTAATTAAATTTATGGTTTTTATAATCTTGACGTTGATATGGTCCCACGGGTTCAAACCGCTCGTGAAACGGACGTCCGGATCCTCAGTTATAGCGAATACAAGTTTTGACATCAATTGGCAAGTAAAGGACTTCGGATAATTACTCGGGATTCGTTGTTAATCTGTTTGATCCGAGATTTGGTCACCTTTAAGAACTGTTGCTAATGAACAATTTTTATTTAGAAAATTGTTTCAAAAGTGAAGCGGATAATTAGTTATAATTCTGCCAAGATGGCTCCTTAAAGCATGATAACTAAGGATTAATTATGAATTGATATTCGGAAATCAAGTCGTTTATCGATTAGGAAGTTTTAGGAGTTGTGTATACAACTAAAAAGTGTATCCGTGAGCTCGTTGTTGCGAAATCCTTTTGTTATATTTGGCAGAAGGATGATAAAGATTACGATTGGAATCATTCAGAACGTTGTGCACGCCTTCTAAGGCAAGTGGACGATTCTCTCTAGCGTTATGGTTATTAATGAGGAATTGAATTCCATTTGATCCTCATGTTGGAAATAATTTGTATGTTGAATAAAGTTTGATAGGTTGTTATTTTGTTAGAAATAACGACCATGTCGTTATTGCAGTTTTTGCGCTAGAACTGAACTTAGGACCGTTGTATGATTAACTGTCTCATGCTGAGACATTGTTGTGAAATAAGATAGTAGATATGAGAGTTTAGACTCCAAGACATCTCTTTAGTGGTCCTGTGCTGAAACGCTGTTGCAAAATAGGTAGTCCAGGGGTAGGAGCCGAGTCTCCGATGACCTCTTTATAACAAAATCTGTATTGGGGGGCGTAGCTTGCTAGCGTATCCCAATATTGGAGTCATGGTTCATGTCACGCTTCACGTTGAAGGAGGACAATGGTGCACTCTAGCTAAGTGCAATTGACACTCGGTTGTTGGCCGAATCTCAGTTGTTGGCCGAGCATGTATAAATGATCATGGATGAAATAGACCCTCTGATTTCGGTTGTTGGCCGAATCTCGGTTGTTGGCCGAGGATATATGTAAATGATCATGGATGAAATAGACCCTCTGATCTCGGTTGTTGGTCGAACTACGTAAAAACTATTAAATGGTGCGAGTGCACAAATTGAGAGTAATGAAAGATTGGTGTGTTATGCACATTAATGTACCAAAATGGTTAGTCTATTCGATAACCATTCTTGCTCCCGGTTATGAATGATTCTTAATCAAACTTTGATTAAGTCAATCTGATTAGTCGATGGAGGCTTTTCAAAATGTTATGTGATTAATATGAGTTCCCAACAATTGTTCATGTTTCGTAAAGGAACCACAAGTTGTGGTGTCCTATCTCATGAATATGCGAGTCTCCTTCTTATTCTCTATAAGACTGCTAACTGTTGGATCATAATCCGAGTCTAATCGGATTTGGATGCCAATATGTTTTGTCACAACCATAAGAACCAAGTTAGTTCCTCCGTTTGCTTAGTCTTTTATTAGACTAACCCGTCCATCTTCTTTTATTTTATATGGTCGGCTCGTGTCCACCGTTGGTTTACGACACATCAGGTTCTTCTTGGAAGTTGATTCAAGAGGCGGATTCAGAAGTTTGAAACTCCAAAAGTTGAAGAAAGGTTTCCAATGGCTATACTTGAGTGAAGAACATGGTTGAACTACTTCAAAGCGAAGCTGAATTTCAGAAATAAGAACTTAAGGAAGACTTGATGAAGATTTTGTTTAAATAGAAAGGTTGTTCTATTTATTTACTAATTTTTAAGTTAAGGCTTGCATAAGACCTTTTATTCTCTTTTCCGTTGTAAAGTTTTACTTAATTTTGTTAGGTTTTAAATGGTTTCATTTACCTTGTTCTAGTAAGTTCTGTCAGGTTAAAGCCTTGGGTAACTCTGGTTTAGTCCTAAACGGGGTTACTGGCGGTAATACCCCAGGGTAAGTAAGGGGGTGTTACAAAGTTTTGCATATTTTTCCCAGCCAATGAGTGGTATGTGGTCATAACCTTTGTTCCGAAAAATATCTACGATTTATGTCATCTAGTTATTGTAAGGTGGCATTTAGCAACAAGAAACTTTGCTTAACAAAATTTGTTTTAGCTTTTAGAGTGGATGTAATTAATACTTCTCTTTCTGGTTGGGAAAGGCAGAGTGCTTTCCATTTCATTAATTGTTCATTATTATTTACAAATTACTACGAGTTGTTGACAGGTTGCTTTTGTCACCCTCCCATTGATGATTAGACATCCTAGATATTTTTTAACGATTTTTCTAACATATGCCATTAGGGCATAAGTTTAAACCCTTAAAATGGAAAGATTTGTTGATTTTTATCATATAGGACAATTTAAATTTTTTTTAATGGAATTCATTATTTCCTTATAGGATTTTAGTTTCTAAATAGGTTAGAAAAAACCGATTTTTTAAATAATGGTGTAAAAATAATTGTAAAAGTAAAATAATTATATAATTTGTTTTGTTCACAAAGTAGAAATGGGTGAAAAAAGAATCTATATTGTTGCTAATATATTGGATGGAAAGAGTATTTGATCGGTTGTGATTGCATCATAATATAGAGTTCGCATCTGAAATTGAAGTGGATTAATGTATGTTGGGACCGTGGGATAAACGCTAGAGATTTTACACATAATTCCCATTAGAGCAACACTTCTTTTTTTATAACCAAACCACTTCATTACTTTAAATCAAAGGCTAGAACATCAAAAAGTTCAACAGGAAAACTAAAAGAAAAGACAAAGAAAACCGGGTCTAAAGGCGACCATCTACTAAGCCAATTAGCAGCAACATTGGCTTTCCTACTAACAAACTTCCATCTACAAAGATTAAACTCATAAATACTCTCAACAAGAAGAGCCACAATTGATCCTAGAGCCGATTTTGGAATATGGCCCCCCTGCAATTTGTTAACTAAAGCCAAGCAATCGGACTCAACCTCGATCAATTGCAGGTTCGGTTCCTTCGCCTTATAGAGTTCTCATCGAACCGCTTCCGCTTCAGCCACTTCAACCTCTGATCCTGCCTGAATTCTTTTTGCACCGTAGAAGATAACCTCGCCTCCACTGTCTCTCACAATCACATCCACATTGTACGCCTCTCCACGAACTGATGCGTCACAATTGATCTTTATCCACCCTTCTGCTGTTTTTTTTCCATCCTGAAGCTTCGTCACCAGTTTTCTTGTCAACTTGCTTTTGAGGGTGAATAGCCCTGATCTCCTCAGCTTCTCTAAAGGCATATGCAATCGTCACCGCAGGATTCGATACCACATTTTCAAACGTGACTTTATTTCTAGCCCGCCAAATTTCATATAACAACATTGTCCAAAGCTCTTGTTGTTGCTCAGTTGAACACTGCCTAATAATATCAACCCACTCTTTAACAGATTCAACTGATTTTCCCCATGAGTCAAATTCAGGAAAACGTTGCCAAATTATTCTTACCTTTACACAACCATACAAGACATGTAACACTTATTCTTCATGCCTACACTGATTACACAAAGAATTGTGAATAATATTCCTCTTCACTAAAACCGCCTTATAGGGTAAAACCTCCCTGCACACCCTCCACAAGAAATTTCGAACCTGCGGCAGCACATTTATGCTCCAAATCCACTTCCAAAATCTCCTATTATCACCCCCATTAGAGGACTCACATCTACCTTTCTCCGCCTTTTTTTGACATCCACATATGATAAGCAGACTTCACACTAAAACATCCATCTTTTGCATAAGCCCAAATAAGTTGGTCCTGCACACGACTATCCACCAGATGAATTTTGAGAATCAATTCTGCAACACACTCCTAAAAGCATTCTCTAACAACGTCCTCTCTCCAGCATCTGACCTCCCAATCAATCAAATCCAACACCCTAAGATCTTCACTGGCCCACTTAAAATTACCAATCGGTTTGAAAGAAGTCGGCCTCATGATCCATTTGTCCGTCCAAACATTGACACAACTGTCGTTCCCAATCTTCCAAATCAGCCCACACTCCAACACCTCTCTAGCCCAAAAAATACTATGCCAAGAGTAACTTGGAGCCTACCCAAACTTCGCTTGCAAGAAACTCGAATTAGGGTAGTACTTGGCCTTCAGCAACCGAGCTAACAAGTAGTTTTGATCATTCATTAATCTCTAACCTTGCTTTGCAAGAAGTGCAAGATTGAACCCCTCCAAATCCCGAAACCCCAACTCGCCATCCTGCTTTGCTCTACCCATACGATTCCAACTAAGCCAGTGCACCTTTCGCTAATCTAATGAGCTACTCCAAAAGAAATCACTCATCATCTTCTCTATGTCCTTGCATAGCCCAATTGGTAAAAGGAAACACGACATCGTGTACATAGGAACCGCCTGCACAACCGTTTTCAACAAAGTCTCTTTTCCTACCCTTGATAATTTCCTAGCATTCCAGGACTTAATCTTCCGCCAGACTTTCTCTTTGACCTGATTGAAAATAACTCTTTTAGATCTTCCAATCGTGGTGGGCAATCCCAAATAACGTTCATGTTTCTCAACTTACTGAATGTTCAAAATTCCTTGAATAGCAAATTTCAGCCCCTCACTCACATTTGCGCTAAAAGACAACTCGGATTTTGCGAAGTTTACTTGTTGACCCGAAGCTGCTCCATATTCATGGAGGATGTTCATAATTTCATGCGCCTGTTGACAAGTTGCACTAGCAAAAAGAATACTTTCATCAGCGAAAAACAAGTGAGCAACTTCCGGTGTCGTCCTAGCAATTTTGATCCCCTTCCACCTCTTCTCCCTAACACTTGTTCGAATTAAAGAAGAGAAACCCTCTGCACATAATAAGAACAAGTACAGGGAAAGTGGATCGCCCTGTCTCAAACCTCTTTCAGGATAGAAAACCTCAGAAGGGCTACCTTCCATCAGAACAGAGAAAGACACACTTCTAACACATCTCATAATCAGTGTGATCCACCTCTCGCAGAAGCCTAGCTGTCTCATACTTTGCTCCAAAAAAGGCCATTCGACTCTATCGTAAGCTTTTGCCATGTCAAGCTTCAGCGCCATAAAACCCTTTTTGCTGCCCCTCTGCTTCTTCATATGGTGAAAAATCTCAAACGCAGCAAGAACATTGTCTGTAATTAGCCTGCCCGAAACAAAAGTGTTTGCTCTGTAGACACGACCTTTTCCAACACTCTCTTTAACCTGTTCGCCAGAATCTTGGACACCACTTTGTAAAGCACATTGCAAAGACTGATAGGTCTAAGATCTTTCATACGAAAAGGATCAGCAACTTTTGAAATTAGGGAAATAAATGTGTGATTAAAACCCTCTTGAAAGTCAACACCATTCAAAATCTCAAGGATGAAATGAATAATATCAGACCCAATAATATGCCAATGTTGCTGAAAAAACAACGCTGACATACCATTCGGTCCTGGAGATTTTGTAGGATGCATAGAGAATAGAGCAAGATGTACCTCATCATCGGTGAATGGACGTGTCAGCTCAGAGTTATCCTCCACCATCAATAAAGGCGAGAGTCCTTGAGGAGCCATACTCAAGTGTGCACAAAGACCAGTTTGAAACAACTCCTTGAAATAATTCACCGCCACCCTCTCCTTATTAACTCTATTTCTCCATTCCATCCCATCATCATCAACCAACCTTTGGATTTTATTCCTTTTGCTCCGCCCATTTGCCTTACTATGGAAGAAATTTGTGTTTCTATCTCCTCATTTTAATTCATTTTCTTTTGCCCTCTAAAACCACAACATTTCTTCATTAGCCATCAAATCACTTTCTTCCTCCTCTAATCTCCTACGTTGCCTCACAAGATCTCCTGACATTCCCATTTATTTAATCGCCTAAGATCATCTCTTACTTTCCTCAACCTCTCCATCACATTTCCAAATTCCTTTTTGTTCCATTCGACTAACTGCTCCATACACCTAGAAAATTTCCCCATCACTCCATTTTCTGAATTACTTGCACTTGGATTTCTCCATGTATTCTCCACCACCGCCCTACAACCCTCGTGCATTACCCACATCGCCTCAAACCGGTTCGGTCTTCGGCCTCGATTATTTTCATTCCCATCATGTCCCAACATGAACATTTCAACCATTGTAGGAATATGATCCGAGCCTTCTCTTTCTAGGTGTCTCACCCTACCGCTCGGGAACATGTTCTTCTACTTCTCATTCCCAAAACCATAATCCAAACTTTCTTGTATAAACTCCTCTCCACATCTACCGTTGTCCCAAATATAACTTCCTCCCGAAAAATCAAGTTCCTCCAACTCACACACCTCCAAAGCATCCCTAAAAGCCACCATGTTATCCCAATCCGGATCTAACCCTCCTTTCTTATCTTCCACCAACAAGATTTGATTGAAATCCTCCATACACAACCATGCTTCACACCTCTCCTCATTAAGTTTGGCTAAAAACTCCCATGTATTCTTTTTCTCCTCTCTTCTTGGCCACCCATAAATCCCCGAGAAACGCCATTATCCCTCTCCACTCTCCAGCGTCACATTAACACATCAATATGATGTTGGATATAATACCTTACATCAACTCTAACTCCCTCGTCCCACATTAAGCACAATCCTCCCCTAGTTCCCACGCTCTCAACCACAAAACAACCATTTAAACCAATTTTTAATCTAACTTGCTCCATTTTCCTACGGTCACTCTTCGTTTCCATAAGAAAAACCACCATCGGGGCCTCCCGTCTCACCATAGTAGTGAGTCTTCCAATTGCCCGGATCGTCCCCAATCCCCGACAATTGTAACTTAAGATATTCATAATGCCCGACAAGAGAGACTGCCTGTCTCTCCCGCCGATAATTTTTGTTTTTTCCCGTCACCCGAATTAACCTCTATCTCCATAAAATCACTCGCTTCCTCTTGCCCTCTTTTTTTTTGCACAGCTCCAAACCCTCTTATCCCCACCCAACCCTTTCCTGACCCTCCTTTTCCAAGTGTTTTTCCCATGCAAATTGCCCCCAACACCCATGTTGAAACTAGCTCCCACACTCTCACTTTCTTTTTCGTCTGCTTTTTCCTCCCCCTTTGACTTTTCATTCTTCTCTCCACTGTCAATGATAAGTTGATAACTACCCCCTTAATTTTACTCAAATCTCTTTCTTGTTCCCCCCTACATTAACTCCATTATCATTAATAACAATCTTCTCCAATTTCTTTTATGTCCCAACTACTACCCCTTCCTCCATCGGTTGCTTTCAATTCCTTTTGAACAGGTGACCCGCCCCTCCTCTCTCTCCCGGGGTCCCCCTACAACAAATTCATTCTCTCCTTCCTCCATTCTTGGATCTTCCTCTTTCTTACTACCCAAAAGCTCAAGTAAAGACCTTCTAACCGTCCCTTTACTCTTTTCTTTTTTGCCTCCATTTTCTCCCCCATTATCCCCTTACATAAAGCCTTTACAATCCCTCTTTCCTGCTCCCTTTCATACTCATTTCGAGCTTGATGCATCTTTAAAGGAGATTCTCGCAACCAATCGCCATATTCCCCTTGCAGCTCCCTCACTTCATCATCATCACAATCAAGCTCTACATGCCCTAATCTTCCACAAGCATAGAAAAAATTAGGCAACTTCTCATATTTGACCTCCACCCACATCTTTTTTCCACCTATCTTCATCATAACACCCCTTCTGAGAGGTTGTAAAATATTCACCATCACCCTAACGCGTAGAAATCTTGAGCACACCAAATAGTCTTCTACTGAGATTTCTTCAAGCCCCCCATAAACCTTCCCAATGATTTATGTAGTTTCAATCGTCATTGCTTCTAGCGGGAGGTCATACACCCGGACTCAGAAAGGCACTTTGTCGATCACAATTTTCAAAGGTTGCTCCACCCCGGCTCTTTTAACGCCAAAAACGCCTTATCGAAGGTCCAAGGGCTATCTCACAACACCCTCTCCTTCTCCGCAAACTGGAACAAGAAGAGGTTTGGCCTCAATTCCCGAAAAATAAAACCATTCTTCACTCTCCATGCCCCTTTCATCGTGGCCTTTAGGGCGTAAGAGTTGAAAGTCCTACTCGTCATCACCGATCCCACCAGAATCAGGGAATTTCACTATTGTTGTTGTTCCTTTTCACCCAGGCTCCATTCAAACTCCTTGCATTCCTCCTCCGTTAAATGCAAGTTACGTCCCTTCCCTTCCATATTAACCCTAACTGTTGAACCAAACCAGTCCTTGCACACACTTCGAGTATGGTGATAACCGCACGTTACGGCGGAAAGACCCTAGCTCCCACGAACAATCGCCGGAAAGATGAGAAAGCGATCAGAGAACTACACTCGTCAGTCACCAGTCGCCCTATGCTCTCTAGGGTTTCGAGATGATGAGCAACACTTCTATTCTTCCAAAATTTCACAAAATATTCATGTTGGTTCAATTTATCTATTGACACATACATGTATAGCTCCAACTACAAATCTTCATGGAAAAGTTGCAAAACCAAAACTAAAAATACGTTTTCGGACGGAAAATAATCAGAGCAAATGCACCATTCAGTCATTCACCTACCAAAATTTTCACCATTAGTGAAACCTTGCATATCAAACAAACTCACAAAAAGGAAATACAATTACACCCAAGCATAATCATTTAACAATCATTTAGAGATCATCTTGTTTGTACTTCCTAAGTATTTTGGATCAAAGTGGACAGATGTTGCGTGGATGAAGTTGTGATTTACCATGATGGCTTATAAATGACAACAACCAATTTGGGACTACGTGCCTAAATTTTAGACGGCTTCTTTATGGGTCCATTCTCTTGGCATATCCAATGTAGACTAGTCTTCACTAAACTTGTCAATATAGATTAAAATTTGTGAAAATATATAAACATATATGTATAAAATTTATTTACTATTATTAGAGTAATAACTTTATATATTATTTACTATTATTCAAGTAATAAAAATTCATATTTTATGTCAATATATTTATAAAAAGTTTGAATTGATATGCTAAAATTGTCACAAATTAGTACACAAAATTTGCTTGAAAATTAAGGGAAACTAGTGTTAGTCCCATACCATGTACGGGCTATAATAGAGATGAATATAATAATTTTTAATATTTATAAAATTATTGTACGATTTAGGGCTGAGCAAATGGATATATCCGATCCGATCCGGTATACCGAATATTCGGTATTTTTTCCTTAAAACCTCGATCCGTATCCGATTCGTTAATTGCCGGATATCCGGTAAGAAATAACTGTTTGGAACGTATATCCGGTAGCGGATATTTGAACTATCCGATTTAAAAAAATATTTCTACTATTTTTATTTAGGCCCAAATTAATATGCATGATTGACGGATATCGGAACCGAATATCCACCGATCCGTTTAAATTTTAAGAGAAAGTTTACATGGTTGAGGAGAATTGAACACTTGATGAGTTGAAATTTTACAAAATACTCATTTAAACATCTATTCTACTTAGTATTAATGTGTATTTTCCAAAAACTATATATAATACCGGATATACCGGATATCCGATTGCTTGAAAACCCCAATCCGTATCCAGTCCGGATATCCGGAAAAAACCCCAGATCGGATCGGATACGGATATAAAATTTTGTGATCCATTCGAATCCTGATTTTATCGGATCGAATAGGCCGGATCGACGGATTGGATTAACGGATCGGGCATTTTTGCTCACCCCTAGTACGATTATAACAGAGATAGATACAATAAGTTATAATACTCATAAAATAATTGTCAAAAATCAAATTTTTTAGAAAAAATTAGAAGACAAAATATGTATATATAAAACAATGTAATCTAAATTAATTGTCAAAATCAAAGTGTTTAGAAAATAGTTAATCAAATTGGAGTAGTGCTTCTAAATTTCTAATTATTATATACCCGTTATAAAAACTACTTAATCAGTATGTGTTTGATAATATCTATTTTTTGTAAATATATTACCTAAAATTAGGAAAAATAATTCAAGGTATGCATTTAATGCAATCTCATGTCAATATTCTCTCAAAATTTGAATTGTTGAAAAAAAAACTACATAAAAATTTTCATTTAGATAACTTCAAAACAACAATTTATATGAGATGATTAGGATAATAATTTTTTTGGTACAAATTATTAAAAAATAGTATTTGTTAGATAAATTTAGAAAATGATTTCTGTTAGATCAATTCGAATTCTAAAATATTTTAAATCAAGTGTTCATTAAAAAAAGTTTTTAGATAAATTCAAAATAACTATTTATATAAATTACTAGAATAGTACAATATTTTGAATCAAATTTTCATTAAAAATTAAGTTGTGGTGGTTGGTGGTGGAAGTGGGAAAGTAGGTAGGTTTTTTTGACAATTTTTTTTAAAAAAAAAATTTAACTTTTTCACATGGTGACAAGTGACACAAATTTTTCTACATACTTGGTTTCAACTTTATAATTATACTATGTAGATTTCGGTTGGTACTATCAAGTTTTTGCCTTTTTCGGATGGTACCTTGGAAAAAAATCAAGCTAATTTAGTTATAAAATAATGAAAATTCACAAGTAAGGGCAAGAGCCGAACTTTTGCAAGAGTTCAGGGGTACCACTCAAAAATAGTTTTTTTAAGGGCACCATTCGAAAAGGCCAAAAACTGAAGGATACCAATTAGGGGTGAGCAAACGGATATATCTGATCCGATCCGGTCCGGTATACCAGATATTCAATAATTTTTTCCATTAAAATTATCATCCGTATCCGATAGGTTAATGGTCGGATATCCTGTAACAAGTATCCGTTTGGACCAGATATCCGATAGCGGATATCCGAACTATCCATTTTGAAAAAATATTTCTACTATTTTTTATTTAGGTCGACTTAATGTACATGTTTGGTGGATATTGAAACCGGATATTTGCTGATCCGATAAAATTTTATGAGAAAGTTTACATGGTTGAGAAAAATTGAACACTTTATGAGTTGAAATTTTATAAAATACTCATTAAAACATATATGCTATTTAGTATTAATGTGCACTTTCCAAAATTATTTATGTTGAAACCCGATATAATACGCGCTATAAACGGGAATTAAATAAATACTAACTATCGGGATTCGTACAACCGAACGGTTTTCGTACGTAGATTATTCCTCCTCCCCACCCCCCAGCCGGTTGTTTTTGTGCTCTTTACGAATAAAGCCTTTAAACCTTATACCGTTTATAGCGCGATCTCACTCGGAGATCAAACACGTCGGGCTTAGGCAAACGAGATAGTTCTGGAGCCAGAGAGGATTTCCGACCCTTATAAGTTTCTCATAGCCTTGCTATTTATAGAGTTTTATTGTTGATGAATTTGTCCCACTCTCGATGTGGGAAGCGAAATGAAGTTTAAGCAAATGAGAAAAGCTACGTAGCTCATGCCAACTAGGCACCTGCATGTTTGTATGGCAAGACAACCACCACGTGAAATAGGCTTCTTGGATTTGCATAGCCCTGTTGATTATTTTAATGGGCCAAAGCATACCACCCTTGGGCCAATTGTAAGCCCATACATCATTAAATATAGATGCATTTTATATTGGTTTTGAATAGCTAGCTAACAACGTGGAAACGTAAGAAAGTACCACCACACATGCACGTAATACCCATGCAAGGTTGACTATGTGGATTTTTGCCTTTAATGGGCCAAGTTTCATATTTGACTAAAAGTCCACGCTATTAATTGCCTTGTTGAACCCATGATTATTTAGCGGTTATTTCGCGCACCATCACAACCCCTTGGCTCGATGTCCTCGTTCCACGAGGGCGACGAGACAACAAACAGGTGCGCCAGTCGAGTTCCAAACGCGAGTGTTTTCGATTTTATGCGATGTGACCTAAACACGAGATCAAGTACGGTGAGCACACTTTACTAAGGTAGTTAGGACCTCGTCCTTTTTAGGGAGTTAGCGGACCTCGTTCGCTTAGAAAATTAGGACCTCGTCCTTTGAGAGTTAGCGAACCTCGTTCGCTTAGAGAGTTAGGACTTCGTCCTTAGAGAGTTAGCGAACCTCGTTCGCTTAGAGAGTTGGGACCTAGTCCCTTTAGAGAGTTAGCAAACCTCGTTCGCTTAGAGAGTCTGGACCTCGTCCATAGAGAGTCTGGACCTCGTCCATAAGAGAGTCTGGACCTCGTCCATAAGAGAGTCTGGAACCTCGTCCACAGAGAGTCTGGACCTCGTCCATAAGAGAGTCTGGACCTCGTCCATAAGAGAGTCTGGACCTCGTCCACAGAGAGTCTGGATCTCGTCCACAGAGAGTCTGGACCTCGTCCATAAGAGAGTTTGGACCTCATCCACAGAGAGTCTGGAACCTCGTCCACAGAGAGTCTGGACCTCGTCCACAAAGAGTCTGGACCTCGTCCATAGAGAGTCTGGACCTCGTCCGTAAGAGTCTGGACCTCGTCCGTAAGAGTCTGGACCTCGTCCATAGAGAGTCTGGACCTCATCCATAAGAGAGTCTGGACCTCGTCCATAGAGAGTCTGGACCTCGTCCATAGGAGAGTGTGGACCTCGTCCATAGGAGAGTGTGGACCTCGTCCATAGAGAGTCTGGACCTCGTCCGAAGAGAGTGGACCTCGTCCGAAGAGAATCTGGACCTCGTCCGAAGAGAGTCTGGACCTCGTCCGAAGAGAGTCTGGACCTCGTCCGAAGAGAGTCTGGACCTCGTCCATAGAGAGTCTGGACCTCGTCCATAGAGAGTCTGGACCTCGTCCATAAGAGAGTCTGAACCTCGTCCATAAGAGAGTCTGGACCTCGTCCATAAGAGAGTCTGGACCTCGTCCATAGAGAGTCTGGAACCTCGTCCACAGAGAGTCTGGACCTCGTCCACAGAGAGTCTGGACCTCGTCCCTAGAGAGTCTAGACCTCGTCCGTAAGAGTCTGGACCTCGTCCGTAAGAGTCTGGACCTCGTCCGTAAGAGTCTGGACCTCGTCCGTAAGAGTCTGGACCTCGTCCGTAAGAGTCTGGACCTCGTCCGTAAGAGTCTGGACCTCGTCCGTAAGAGTCTGGACCTCGTCCATAAGAGAGTCTGGACCTCGTCCATAGAGAGTCTGGACCTCGTCCATAGGAGAGTGTGGACCTCGTCCATAGGAGAGTGTGGACCTCGTCCATAGAGAGTCTGGACCTCATCCGTAAGAGTTTGGACGTCGTCCATAAGAGTCTAGACCTCGTCCATAAGAGTCTGGACCTCGTCCATAAGAGTCTGGACCTCGTCCATAGAGAGTCTGGACCTCGTCCATAGGAGAGTCTGGACCTCGTCCATAAGAGAGTCCGGACCTCGTCCACAGAGAGTCAGGACCTCGTCCATAGAGAGTCTCCAACCCAAGCGAGAAGCGAGGGGTGGATTAGACGCACTTTCCGAGGATCTCCAACCCCAAGTGGGAAGCGAGGGGTGGATTAGCGCACTTTTCGAGAATCTCCAACCCCAAGCGGGAAGCGAGGGGTGGATTAGGCACACTTTTCGAGAATCTCCAACCCAAGCGGGAAGCGAGGGGTGGATTAGGCGCACTTTCCGAGAATCTCCAACCCCAAGCGGGAAGCGAGGGGTGGATTAGGCGCACGCTAGGGGCGAACCCCGTGGCGCCGCACGGATATGGCGGCCTCGCCAGCGCACGCCAGGGGCGAACCCCGTGGCGCCGCACGGATATGGCGGCCTCGCCAGCGCACTCCAGGGGCGAACCCCGTGGCGCCGCACGGATATGGCGGCCTCGCCAGCGCACGCCAGGGGCGAACCCCGTGGCGCCGCACGGATATGGCGGCCTCGCCAGCGCACGCCAGGGACGAACCCCGTGGCGCCGCACGGATATGGCGGCCTCGCCAGCGCACGCCAGGGGCGAACCCCGTGGCGCCGCCCGGATATGGCGGCCTCGCCAGGGGCAAACCCCGTGGCGCCGCACGGATATGGCGGCCTCGCCAGCGCACGCCAGGGGCGAACCCCGGGGCGCGCACGGATATGGCGGCCTCGCCGCACCAGAGACCAGGGCTAACTAAAGAGGGAAGAGGACGCACTTACGTGATTATCCGAGAGTTAGGTCGGATAGGGAGAGCAGGTTCCCACGGACGGCGCCAGTGTTGAAACCCGATATAATACGCGCTATAAAGGGGAATTAAATAAATACTAACTCTCGGGATTCGTACAACCGAACGGTTTTCGTACGTGGATTATTCCTCCTCCCCACCCCTCAGCCGGTTGTTTTTGTGCTCTTTACGAATAAAGCCTTTAAACCTTATATCGTTTATAGCGCGATCTCACTCGGAGATCAAACACGTCGGGCTTAGGCAAACGAGATAGTTCTCGAGCTAGAGAGGATTTCCGACCCTTATAAGTTTCTCATAGCCTTGCTATTTATAGAGTTTTATTGTTGATGAATTTGTCCCACTCTCGATGTGGGAAGCGAAATGAAGTTTAAGCAAATGAGAAAGCTACGTATCTCATGCCAACTAGGCACCTGCATGTTTGTATGGCAAGACAACCACCACGTGAAATAGGCTTCTTGGATTTGCATAGCCTCTGTTGATTATTTTAATGGGCCAAAGCATACCACACATGCACGTAATACCCATGCAAGGTTGACTATGTGGATTTTTGCCTTTAATGGGCCAAGTTTCATATTTGATTAAAAGTCCACGCTATTAATTGCCTTGTTGAGCCCATGATTATTTAGCGGTTATTTCGCGCACCATCAACATGGAGAGGAGTGGAGCCAAGGAGAGTTTTCAGAAAAAGAGAGTTGCATCAAAGAGTGAAGCTTTGAGCCATTACAAGAAAGCTTCTCCAAAGAGTGTAGCTGAAAAATTAAAGAAATTTGGAGCACAAGAGAGGGAGGATGGAGCTTGGAGGAGAGAGATTAAGGGGATAAAAGAAGCGCGATTTACTTATAGGGTCTTTGAGATTATTATTTTTTATGGACTGCTTGTTACCAACAAAAGTTTGATAAGTTTATCTCTCTTGAAATCCTTAATCTCATGAGCAAGTAGTTTAGTGATTGGCGAGGGATCCTTTCAAAATTGGGTGTATTTCTTACATTTTTGGTAAAGTGACAGTACTTCCAATCAAAAGAATTTAATATTGTAATGTGTAATACTCACAATTTTGTAGGCTGAAAAAACAAGTCCCAATATAGATGGTTGTATATATATAGAGGATATTCAACTATAACAAATAAGATTAGTGATTTTTAGTATTACTAATAAAATTGATAAAAGATAAGACCAAATTAAATTTGTAACCCTTCCTATTTTACTACCTTTCCATTATATATGTCTTTCGCTTTTACAAGGAGATCACAATAGCGTGGTATTTATTCACTATTAAGCAAAAAAAAGAAAGACATACCTCAAATTGGCACCCATGAGCCCCACAATATATCTATATCTATATCTATATCTATATCTATCTATATCTATCTATCTATATAACATATAAATTGAAAAACTTGGTCATTTATGACTCATTCACTCATTTAAATCTATATAGAAAAAAATAAATATTCAACACTACAATTAATGTAGATTTTATTCTTTAAATTTAATAGAACATTTAAATTGCAATTAAGTAGGAATATGGAAGGATTATTAGTTAAACTAGAAGTATATGCCCGTGCATTTGCACGGGTTAATAATTCTATTTAAATTCTTTTTACATGTTACGTATTTAGTTTTTTCAAATATTATATTCCATCAATTAAGTTTTTGAAGTTGTATATCTTTTTTACATAAGTTATCACACGCCTTTACAATTGACATTCAATTATTTAGAAAACCTATAAAAACACAGATTTTCTAAATAATTAATTTATGATTGATGTATAATATTAAGTAAATATTATGTGTGGAAGGTCAAGAGGCTAAGGTAGAATATATAAGATATGTATGACATTAAGTCTATAAGAGGCAATTGAATTTTACAAAATAAAAAAATAGGAGACAATTGAATGGTTTAAATTCAAAGCATTGAATGTAAAAAAATACAAATTTACATGTAGGTTAGAATCTATAAAATAATATAACAATTATAAAAATTTGTCATTTATGATCAACCTTACAATGAAGTTGATAGAAGAAAAATACAAAATTTTTTTAATAAACAATGTAAATTTGAAAAACAATACCCATATATTTAAAATTTAATTTAAAACTAAAGACATTTCATATAAAATAAAATCAATGAGAGTCCGTGCAATAGCACGACCATCCACCTAGTTATAAATAATTATACCTCAAATTTACAATCATTTTGTCTTTAGTTGGTTATAAATTATTACATGAAATTTTAAAAGCCTTCTTTATTCTTTGGACTATGTGTCCGTTTGGATGCATCATTTAATATATTATTTGAATTAAATGATGCGATCCAAACGCACCATAGATGGTTGGACGGGGGGTCATTTTTTTTTTCTATTTGTGATGAATTTGTGAGTGTACATGGATTTAAAGAAATGAAGTTATATAAATTAGAACCCAAAATATATGTGCAATAATATAATTAAACATGGTTAATTGAGGTAATGTAACTTTATTATAAACCTTAATTAAATTTTTTATGAAAAATATAAGAGTTGATATACATAAGTCATGTTATGATTTGGGTAATAGTATTTATATTTATGTTTTTAAAGATTGTGTTTGTTTCGAATTAATTTGATTTGCGCATTTCAGTGAATTTGTGTATTGGTTGCGGTGTTTGTCGGGTATGAATCGAATTTAGAATGATGAAAATTCATGTAACTGATCTTGGATTTTTAAGATAAACCGTAGTGAATGATATATCTTTTCAACCCATGACCAAACTCTATATAAATAATTATAATATAATTATATACATTTAGTTAAATGTTGATTCAAACGCTTATTGAATATGTAATAAATATACTAGTTCGTGTGCATGAATCACTGTTTTGAGCTAAGATCAATTAATTACAATAAACAAGCTAATATAAAACGAAGAATATTTTACAGTTAGTTAATTATAATAGTTAATTTGGAAATATAATATACAATGTTTTATACCATGTGATCTAAAGAGAAGAATATAATATTAGGGTTGGGTTCAAGTAAGGAGGCTCCTTACGGTAAATAGTGAGGAGATTTTGCATCCTTTAGATTTAAAAAAAAATTAAGGGATATGATTTGTTGAATTTTGATTTAATAAATAAGTACAAATCAATCACAGTAATTTAGGATAATAGTTGTTTTAATTTTGGAAAAAATCAATGCTGATAACCGTACAAGATTTTCTATATCTAAATTGTTCATATCTAGTTTTCTCTCTTCTATTTTTCATCGCATCTATATAAGCGATGATGAAAAACTTTCTCTCTCCACTACTGTATATTGAACAATTAATGTATTGCTTATGAACAAGTATTATATTTTGAATGAACAAATAATTTATGCAAACAATATAACATTTACGTCTTTCTACAAATGAAAAACTACTTATTCGTGAATGAACAAGTACTTGTTCTTAAATGAACAACTACTTATTCTTGAATGAACAACTACAATCTTACAATTATTGATAACAAATAATGAACGTACACCTACTTATTCGCAAATGAACAACCACTTAATTGTGAATGAACAACTACTTATTCGTGAATGAACAACTACAATCTCACACTTATTAATGACAAACAACGAACAACTACTTATTCACGAATGAACAACTAGATATTATCACCCCTTATTTATTTTGTTCATCCATTAGTATATAATTGTTCACACAATTCTTTTACTTGTTCATTTCATAAATCGTTATTTGGACTCTTAAAATTTAATGATTTTACTTGTTTATTTCATAACCCTAAGGTGTATTTGGTTTACACCTTAGGGTTTATGTTGTTGAGTGAACAACTACTTATTTTATGATGAACAAGTATCAATGAAGGCTGGTAGACATTATAATTGAACGACTATCATGATCTAGTGAACAACTATATATTTTAGAATGAACAACAATAAATGAAGTTTTCCAAATAACGATTTATGAAATGAACAAGTAAAACAATTGTGTGAACAATTATATACTAATGGATGAAAAAAATAAATAACTTGGAAAATGCTTATCATTCATATTTAACGTTAATCTAAACAACTTCAATTCTGAAATGAACAATATCTCATACGGTTATGACATTTGCTTTTTTTCCAGAATTAAACCAGTCCATATCCCTATAATCACGCTACTGTTTTTTTATTATTCTTCTAAATTATTTTTCATTTAAATCATCACCGTTTATTATATTAGATCTAACGATCCTAATATCTCTTCACTATTTACTGTAAAAAAGCTCCTTACTTGAACCTAACCCTATAATATTATATAATTAGGTAATATATATTTTTGAGTTTTTTAAAGGACATTTATGTGCTTTGCGGTAGGAGAGTATTTATTTGACATTCAAGGACAACTTTACTAGTGACATTAAAGTTGATTATACTATGAGTTTTTTGACTTTATTTCTCTTCATCGTATTATTATTTTTCATAAATAATTTATAATTTTAATATTTTTATATGTTTATAAATTGTTAATTTTATGAATTTTCTAATTTTGTTGGATGACAACCTCATTTTTTTGTTGTAATAATTGTTTATACCCTTAAAGTATAGTTGTTACTATAAAATAGTGTATTTGTAATTGTAGATAAAAAAAATATTGTGTTTTTTTGGCAAAACGCAGTGTATCATTGTTATGTAATTGTACCCGGTTCGAGTTTTTCCTTTCCCTCTCTGTCCTTACCCGGCAAGTAGGATCCAAACCCGCGAGTCCAAAATTCTGAACCAGATTCTCTCTCGTAATCGTCCCTCCTTTCTTTCTTCGTATTTCCCTGCCTGTATCCCTATCTCCCCCAAATTTTCTGTCCATCTCCTTTTGTTTTCTGTGATTGAAAATCGAATTGGTCTCTGAAGGCAAACAATTGCATGTGCTGTAGCCTGCCATGACTGTTGCGAATACTGTGGACATTTCCCCTCATTGAAAACAACGAAATTCGATACAAGAAGTCGAGAACACAACCCTAACTGTTTGATTTCTCAAATTAATCTCCCTGGTCGACCCCTTCTCCCGCTTAACGCCCTTGCACGGTGAGTCGAATACTGTCCGCCCAATTTTGGGCTATCGATTCCTAGGTTTTTATTTGTTCTAATCATGATCCAAAACCCTAATTTGGTCAATTCCGCTGGGAAAAAATTCTAGGGTTTTTTTTTAAAAGATTGTTCGACGGGCACCAAATTGGGGCTTCGTAATATGGGGAAATCGTATATTATGTCGTAAGAATGGTCTAAATTGGTGACTTAAGGGTTTGCTTTAATTGTTTGATTAGGGCAAGGCGTTCTTACCTGCTGCTTTTCTTCAATCACATCTCCTTTCCTGCTACACTACTACTTCGTTTACATGTGAATTATGCTACAGCTTTGAGTGTTGTATTGTATTGTCCTTAATGGCCAACGTAAACATGCCTTCATGGTTTAGTAATGAGTCTGATGACAGTGCTGCAATATACTTTTTATAGCTCAATCGAACTACTGCTGCTATCCAAGTGCATGATTTCTACTTTTGGTTTTTTGCATTAACTAGGACCTCTTTAGGAGGATTACTTTCTCTTTTTCTTTTGAAGACACATCATCTATTCCCTTTCCTTTTGAAGACACATCATCTACTGTTAACATACAGGTGTTCTGTTACCATTAGCGCCTTGAATGAATGAATATCTGTGTTTGTAATCAATGAACGCTTGTTTTTGTTAGCACATTGGACATCTATCTTTATTTACGCAATGAACATTTGCTTCCATTAACACTTTGGACATTACTTCCATTAATGCATTGAACATTTGATTCCTTTAATGGATCAACCATTTGTTTCTTATAAGGTATTCAAAATTTTCTTCTTTAAGATATGAGACTGTAATTATGTATTTTTGTTCCTGTAATTTGATTACCAATAATGTCACATGTGAGGGGCTCACTAATTGTCTGTTAAAATTTATTTATTTTTGGCTCTGTTGCATACGTAATACATATGATTTATTTCTAAGTCATTTTACTTTTGCTCTTGGTTACTTCTCTTTCAGTTGATCCATTACAGCCTGTTAATGACTAACCAACCATTTATTATGTCTAAGTTGCTGCACGGGCACAGTCTTGCAGCACCTTGTAGGCTCTTTCTCTAATGGAAAATGATTGTTTTGGTCCGAGTTGCTCCTTTCGTCTACATATCGTTTTAGTCTTCCATATGCCTTTGTATATTCCTTAGTCATGCACTGTCATTGTGAATGATAAGCTGCCCACATCTTCTTCGGGCAACACCAGTATTCAACTTGTCAGTTGCTAGATACAAACGCTTCTCCTAGTTTACAAGTAGTTGTCTTTGGAGCATAATTTTTTTTTTTCCCTACCTTGAAATCTAGAACTACGGTTAAGATACACACATTAGTCTCTTTTTGTTTAAAATGCAGACATCTTTGATCAATTGTGATGCTACTGTTCCTTAAATTTTCTGCTAACCTAAACTTTTAAAGCAAAATGTTGTTCAGATTTGAACTAGTAGTAGTTGATCTGCTAACTAGGAGGATCTTGATTTATGTTGGAATTTAATTATATGCATTCAAGCTCCAGCCTCTTTCTTTTTCATGTATTTTTGCTCTCTTTAAATTGTTTCTCTCTATTTATAATGCTCCGATATACTTCAGAAAGTTGCTATTCTGGAATTAATGTGGCCCTGTAGAGTTTAAGCCAGTAGTGCATGGATCTGGCTCAGGCTGTACTATACTATCCTAGTAAATGCTGAGGCTGAATCCATGGGCGGTATTGTCGAGGGTGGAGCTGGTATAGGTACCAAAACCTCTCCACGTCGAGCTGCTATAGATAAAGCTCAAGCTGAGTTAAGGTAAGGTGACATATGTTTGAGCTTAGGAAGATGTTCTTTTTTTATTTTTTTGGCAATGATAAAAGTGTCTTTGGTAGCAGATTGGAGTATGATGTTCGTGAGGAGAGGAGAAGAGAGCTTGAATTTCTGGAGAAAGTAAGAGAGCATCACATTGCTTCTCTATTTAGCGACTTTCTGGTGTGCTGTGTATTAACTCAGGGTACATGATTATATCTCTACAGGGTGGCAATCCTCTGGACTTTAAATTTGGGATCATAGCTCCTTTGAGTGTCCAGTCTTCCTCACTTGATGATCAACTTGGAAATTGGTAATGTCTATCTCCTAGATTTTAGGACATATAAATCATTTAGCAAGCTGGTTTTTAAATTTGCCGCATATTATTTTTTTTGTTGTATTTTATTTGTGTGGAACACGCTTTCATCTTTTTGTTTTACAGTGAAGCAAGAGGTGCCTCTTCGGCTGCCTCTCCTCTAGGAGATTCCATTGGAAGTAGTGGCAGATTGGGAGCGAATGTGATTTGTGAGCCAAATGGTGCCGATAATTTTGATGGAGAAAATGAAATGGTTGAAAGTGAGGGAAAACATAGATATGCTAGCAGGAGTAACAATACCCCATCAGCAAATTCTTCCCAGCTTGGTGGTAGTCAAAATGTCAGAGAGTCAGAAGATTCACCAACTTTTCACCCTAAAAAGGCATATAGGAGAAGGAATAGGTCAAAAACAAATCGTGGAGGTCACAATTCTTCTTTGTCTGATCGCCATAGGGTGCTCTCTAAAGCTGTTGGGCAGGGGTCTCCATCTGATACTGAGATGGATGGTTCAACTGCTGCTGACCCAACTATTGGTGGGTTGTCTGAAGGTAAAAATATGTCTAGCTCCAAACACATGCAAGATGACCCACATAATCAGAATATGAAAAATGGAGTTTCCACTGCTATGACTTCTGTGGAACCTGATCCTTGCAAGGGAGTAGAGCAGAACATTACTGCAGTGAGTGAATTCCTTGATTCAGGTGCTGAAAAGTTTATGAATGATGTTGATCCTGAGAAGCAGAGCAAACCAGATCATTTGGAAGGTGATGGGATTTGTGCTCAATTTGAAGGTGCTTTTAGCAACCGAGCAGCCACTTTGAAGGGCTTGAACTCTGAGACATCATGCACCCAAACTAGTGGTAGGATTCATGGAGATGGAAATACTCACAATAGAATATGTACTATAAAGAATGTAGATAGTACTGAGAAACAGATAGATCAAAAGGTGCCTCTTGAGTCAACAGAAAATGATAAAGCTGAGAAGATTTTAAAAGATAGGAAAATGGTTGACATTGCAGAAAGCAATTCTTGTATAAATGACGGCCAATTATCTCAGAGCTGCCAAGCCAATGGTTGTCCTGACAAAGATCAGGAAGAAATAGAAAAAAACCATCTATCTGCTCAGTATGAAGGCGAATGCATCCCTTGTGATGAGGATATACAACCTAATGAACATAAAGATTCTATAGTTGGTTTGCAGCATCGTTCATTAAATGACATCCACAAAGTGGAGAGCCATTGTCCAAAGAATGAACAAGATCTTAACAATCAATCTATAGTTGAGCTTAATCAGACTGATGTTTCCTGCTCAGTTTCTGTGCCTGAACTTCTACCATGTGGTAACCAGACAAAAGTGGTTGATAAGGCACATGAAGACCAGATTTTAGAAAAGGCCCAGCATATTATGGTAACTTCCATCCTGTTGCAACCTGTTATCTATTCCAGTTGCTCGAAAACCTAGTTTTTGTTTGAGGCTGTTGGATTTTGAAGATCTAATATCCGGTCTTGATGCTCTGCAGGCTAATCGTAATATAATTGAAGGATTATCTATTGGTTCGCTGTCCAAGGAGTATCGCAGCAAGACTCATTGGGATTTTGTTCTTGAGGAGATGACTTGGATGGCTAATGACTTTGCTCAAGTTTGAGACTCTGTCCTGTTGTCTATTTTTATCTTCTTTTGATTGTCCTGCTTACATTGTTATGAGGGTTAAATAATAAGCCACAACCTTCTAACTGCTTCATTATACATTCAGCATATGCTTTATCTGATCTGAGCTCCTATTTTTCTTAGGAGCGTGTCTGGAAGAGGACAACGGCTACTCAATTATGCTACCGGGCTGCTTTTGCTTCACGTTTAAGGTCTGGGGAACGAGATAAACATGAGAGAGACAAGGTTTTAGCCCGAACCTTGGTAAAGGCTGTGATGGACTTCTGGCATTCTGCTGCTGTGCTTGTAGGGGTTAATAGTAATGGTTCTGGCTCAGGAACTTGTGAACATGGTGCCGAAGTTGAGAATGGGGATCATAATAAGGTAATGTTTTTAGAATTTTGTTTGTTCTAATCTTCCTGTTTGTTGCTTAGATATATTAGGCTCAAATATTTTCTTTTTAGTTCTAATTTTGAACTTCCATCATTTATTTATTATTTAAATCTCCCTTGCAAAGTTATTTAAACTTTTAGTTTTGCGCCAATTTCTGACAACTTTCTAATATGCAGGAATATGTAAAAATGAATAACCACTGTGCTCTTCAAGGGTATGCTGTCAGATTCTTGCAGCTTAATAATTCTGTCATGCCAATTGTCAATGATGTAACTTCACAAACATCAGACTCATCAGAGGGAGCATTTATTATTGGCTCACTTGAGATGACATATCAGAATCAGCATGTGGAAGTAAGTCTTGACTTCTGATACTTCGCTTGCTCCTTCAATCTCACTAACATTCCTCATTTTCTTAACCCCCCCCCCCCCCCCCCCCATATGTGATCCTTATGAGGGTATGGTATGTTTGTGGATGCATTGGAGGATATGTGGGAATTTAAAGATTGCCGGAGTGATGTCATGTGTGGATTTCTTATGTAATTAGCTGTTTGATAAATAGGTTATTTTTTGGGCAATACTTCTTGCTGGATAACGTGTGGAGTGCAGACATTCTTCCTTTATCTTCCCATTAACTGTGTTCTTTAACTTGTGGATGCATTGGAGGATATGTGGGAATTTAAAGATTGTCGGAGTGATGTCATGTGTAAATTTCTTATGTAATTAGCTGTTTGATATCATTTTTGTGCTGGTCGCTGCATGCTTTGCACTTTGTTCTGTTTGAAATAAAAAGTAATTAGGTTATTAATTTGGGCAATACTTCTTGCTGGATAACGTGTGGAGTGCGGACATTCCTCCTTTATCTTCCCCTTAACTGTGTTCTTTAACTACCAGGAAGATCTTTTTTATGTGGTTCCACATGGTGCAATGGAAAGTTATAGAAAATCTGTTGAAAGGCATTTGGCGCAGTGCTTGGTAAGAAAACTTCCTTTATTTTCCCTTTGGTTCTTTTCTTTTCCAATTTACAGTGGAAGGGCGAACTTTGAACCAATCTAGCTTTTTGCAATTTGATTTTCTTTATAATCAGTAGTCGTTCTTCTTGTTGCTTTTTATTTTTTTGGTGGCTATGTTGGTGTTATCATTCTGCAGAGAGCTGGTAAAAATATGCAAGAAGAAGTTGATACATCCATGTATAATGCTGTGGGAGGTAAGCTTGAGATCATCTCATCATTGGTATCTTTTATCCTGACAGTAACATCAGTATCCTGTTGTTTCTCAATAAGAATATATTCAACGTACAGAGTTTGAATGCCAAGAGAATGGATACGAAGAGGATGAAGGAGAAAATGCCTATTGTTTGCATGGGGCTTTTGAAGGTAGTAAGGCATCAAAGTTTGCTCAGAAGAAACGGAAAAATCCCAAGTTATACACTCCTAGGTCATATGAGGTCGGAGGTGATTTTGAAAACAGGATTAGGATTCAACAGTCTGCCTTGAAAAGGCCTGCTAATGGGCTTAATGCATGTTCTATTCCAACCAAACGTGTACGTACTGCGTCTAGACAGAGAGTTCTAGGTCCTTTCAGCAGTGGAGCTGCTGGGTTTGTGTCTCTCCCTAGCAGGACAGATGCCTCCAGTGGGGATACTAATTCATATCAAGATGATCAGAGTACTCTTCACGGTGGTTCACTACTCATTGCCAAAGGCTTGGAAGTAGAGTCAGGAATGGACTATGATAAGCAGTCAACATTTGATTGTGCTGAACTTACAAGTAAACCCAAAAAGAAGAAAACTAAACATCAGGTATGGTAATCAATATTTGTGGTGAACATCCGTTCTTTTTTTGACTGGATATTTGTGCGTTATCTATTTGCCAAAATCAATTGGTGTTGCCATTTTTTTAATTGATTTTCATACTCATTTGTTATGGTCGACCTCCTATCAGGGTACAAATTATGAACAGAGATGGCAGGTTGACCGTAGCATGCAAAATGAACAGGTTAGTTGCATTTTAGGAATAATTTAATAGATTGAACAGATTAGTACGATTTGCTAAAGGTGATAAAATGCAATGAGAATATAATAATACTTGCAAATCAATCTATTGAGCTAGTTTAAATAACGAGTGAGCATCATCATAGACCCAGTGCAGTTCCGCTTGAGCGGAATTTGGGAGGTCAAGATTGGCTTAACGCAGAGGGGGTGCGCCCGGAAAGACCCAAGGAAAACTAAAATTCAGCTACGTGACAATGATAACTGAATCTAGTTAGAATGCACCAAAATTGATATAGGGGTTATATCCATCTCAAAGGCATTGTATAAATAAAGAGTGAGCAAATTCTGAAAATTTGAAAGTAAAATGAGTATTAATTTCTAACGTGAAACATTCTTATAATAATAACCATTTGTCCCAAATGAAAAATGATACAAGGATATCTACAAAATATAAAACAACAGCCTTCTTTGGGATACTTTTGGGACACTTTTAACAAATTTTAGTATATATACATTATAACATAAAAATATTTACAGTTTGATTGGTTTTTTTTTGGCATAGAAACAGAAAGTAATTGTTCAACCAGAAATTCCAGATTTTCTAAAACTTGAGCAAGAAATCAGAGCTTGGAATGTCCAATCCTTATGGGTTGGTTAATTTTGCTCTAGTCTGTACCTCAGTTATTTCTGTTTCAAGCCCACTTTACGTTATGATCTGTTAAATTGAAAGGGATATATATTATGTGTATATATTTTGCTGTTGAACAACTGGTTTATCTAGGCATGTTGATTGTTAAAACATTCAGGTAGATTCTTGAGTGTCTTATGATTTTCTTACTATGCAGAGGGACCATTTCAAAAAGAGATCGGAAAGTCATCAAATTGATTCCAACAGCAATAATGGTATCACTTGTTAATTTTTTCTGTTATCAGTTTATTGCCTTCGTCTCATTTATTATATCAGATGGAAGTTTTTTTATTCATGCATGCTAATATTCTGTTTTGTAGATCCATTTGTTCCTCATGCCAAGAAACCCAAGATAATGAAGCAATCATTGGAAAATTCTTTTGATAATACAACTTTGATGAGTGGATCTGTTGCTTCTCCTGGGGGATCCCAAATGAGTAATATGTCCAACCCTAACAAGCTCATTAAATTGATTGGTGGTAGGGATCGTGGAAGAAAAACAAAATCACTCAAGGTACTAAATTCAGTTAACTGGTGGGACCATTCTGCTATTTATGTGTCTCATTGGTTATATATCTGTGAATTAAGCATCAAATCTTTGATGCAGATGCCATCAGTACAAACGGGATCAGGATGTCCATGGTCTTTATTTGAAGACCAGGTACTGTTTCTTGTTACTTCCTTGCAATTATAGCTGACATTAGTGAGCTTTGTCTTAGATGATTCCAGTCTTCTTGCAGGCGCTTGTTGTGCTTGTACATGATATGGGCCCTAATTGGGAACTTGTAAGTGATGCTATCAATAGTACCCTGCATTTCAAGGTAAACCCTCAATTTGTTGCCTTCCCTTGGGTGGTTTCTATCATGTTTCTTATGCGGTGGTTCAGTTTGTATGATTTAAGTTGTTTGATCTGCTGAACAGAGAGGCCTTTTCTGGTTTTTTCTTTTTTCTGATGAGCTAAAAAACTTTTCAAAAGTCAACTAAATATGCACATGATGGATTTGCGTGACTCCTGAAAAATATTTTTGATACATCATGATGATAACAATATAAACATGTGTGACACAGTTTGCTACGATCAGCAACTGTTTCTTAATACCCTGAACAGTTGATGGAATTGCATCTCATTTGTTGTTTGTAATACACGACAGTAAGGGGCTAAGGGCACACAGCATAAAATATTCCTTGTCTCCATTACAGTTCATGCATTGTATTGTGGAAAATACTTAAGCTGTATGAGCCATTATAGGTCATTTATAATAAAGACAGACCAAGGTACTAAATGGAAGGTTTGCTTTGATCAAATAAGCGAATTTCAAGAGATATCCCATTTCCTGATCATGTAATTTACAGATATGGGGTTTTAGTAAATGGTTTAAAATCATATGCTGAAAGTATTAATATAAGGGGCTATCCTTGATGTGGAAGCTAAATTACTATAATTAAAGAGAATGATGATTTGGTTATAAGCTAACCATAAGTGAGATAGTTTGGTGCCTTTGATCTGCAAAAGATTTGAAAACTTTGCTATTTTCTGGACTTGTATAGAAAATGCAGTTACCTAGTCTAGATTCCAGAACACTAGCAAGCATAACAACTTATGGATACATGGTTCTGACTTCCTTGCGTATATGCCTGTGGTGTTTGCTGAATAAGCTAATTTTTGTTAAAATGATCTTTATAAGACCTCTTGTAGGAATCTTTTTGTGATATTTGCTGATGCTTCATGGCTTTTTCTTCAAACTTTTTTATGGGCATGGTTGTGCTTTTTAAAATGTTTATTACAATGGAAATAATATTCAATTAATTTTTTCTCTGCAGTGCATTTTTCGAAAACCTCAAGAATGCAAGGATCGTCATGCAATTTTGCTGGAGAAGAGTTGGGGAGATGGGGCTGATACTGAGGATTCAGGATCTTCTCAGCCTTATCCATCTACACTGCCAGGCATCCCAAAGGCAATAACTGTGTTTCATGTGAAATTTAATTTGTTTCATGTGAAATTTATTTTTTCTAGCATACTATATGAGCTTATCTAAGAAGCAGCTAATAAAGAATTCCGAGTGTATATCTGTCTGTCTAGGGATT
This sequence comes from Fallopia convolvulus, assembly GCA_964016875.1. Taxonomy (NCBI): domain Eukaryota; kingdom Viridiplantae; phylum Streptophyta; class Magnoliopsida; order Caryophyllales; family Polygonaceae; genus Fallopia; species Fallopia convolvulus. Next base: position 45,116,606 of record OZ024733.1, read on the forward strand.
TTCTAAAGCACATGTTTTCCTGCTACAGGGTGGTGCCAGACAATTGTTCCAACAGCTTCGCGGGCCTATGGAAGAAGATACTATTAAATCTCATTTTGAGAAGATCATAGTAATCGGACAACAGCTACATGGCAGAAAGAAGCAGGTATTTCTTTGCTGATATTGATGGCCACATGTGAGCTGCAGCAGTTAAATTTTGGTAGCTGTACGTGAATGTAGCTAAGTTGTAAGGATTATGAGTAGATCAGTCTGGTTCCTGCTAAGGCTCTTACTTCTATCTTATGATGAGGGTAAATCATTTATCAAATTGAGAATTGAGATATGTTTTGCTTGTAGCTGCACATTTTGGTAGCTACTTGAGATTAAAGATGATGAGAGTATATAATCAAGTGTTGATTTCATAATTGCTCTCACACTCATTTGTTTTCCCTTGTTCAGGAGCCAAAACAACTGGTTTCTGTCCACGGTTCACATCTTGCTGCTCTTTCTCAAGCAATCCCAAATAACGTGAATGGAGGTGTTTTGACGTAAGTTTAAATTTCAAAATACATACACTTGGAATTTAGATGATGAGTTATGTAGGTTAATTTTATTCTGTCCTCTTTCATACCCGTTAAACTAATTTTCATCTGTTTTAAATGCTTTTGAGAAGGCCTCTTGATCTCTGTGACATGACTTCATCAAGCCCAGATATATTTTCTGGTAGTTACCAAAGTCCCCATAATGGTAGCTTACCATTACCCGATCAGGCCTCCGGCCAGGCAATGCTCCCTTCTCCTAGCAATAATTCATCACTTCAAGGTCCTCCCGGTAGTAATATGGCTTCCCCATCTGCTCAAGTCAATATCTCTGCTAGGTAATGGATTAAAAATGAAGTCTAGGCTGCCCCTTGTGAGCCAACAGTGCAGTTGTGACCATTTTTGTTTGTATGTGTCAACTTTGTTAGGGATGGGAGACATGGTGTGTCAAGGGCAAATTTGCCTATTGATGAGCAGCAGAGAATTCAGCAATACAATCAGTTGCTATCCAGCAGAAACATTCAGCAACCCAACATGTCTGTTCCTGGAACATTTTCAGGAAATGATCTAGGTAGACGGATACTGCCTGGTGGAAATGGCTTGTCAATCCCAAGATCGGGGAACATGGTGGGGACACCAAGCAACTTGAATATGCAGCCTGGGGCTGGTGTTGGTCAAGGAATCTCAATGCTAAGACCTCGTGATGCTTCAATGATGCGTGTAAGTGGTGCTTTTTTTTGTTTAATAGCTAAAAATGATATTATTGCCTGCAGTAATCCATGAAATTTCTTTGAATCCTTTTATGCTGTTAAAGTTAGTCAAAGCTTAATTATTTCTACTAAGTGCAATTTAGGATGTATTTGAGGATGGTATAAGATAGATCAGTCTGTTAATGAAGATTATTGATCTGAAAATACTTGTTTATTTGGCCCGACCAGAAATCTAGAGCATCATAGGCTGATAAATGTCATGTTGAGATGCAAATGCAGGTGTCACATGGTAACAACCGAGGAGTCTCTAATTTTAGTGGGTTAAGCTCTTCATTCCCTATCCAGTCCGCTTCTTCTGGTCCAACATTTCCAGCTCAGCATCAGCAGCATCTAATGCATCAACAACACTCTAATGCTCTGAGCAATTCTCATCACTCACATTTGCAAGGCTCTCCTCATTCTGGCAGTGCAACAGAACAACAAACTTTTGCTAGGGATAGACAGTTACAGCAGCGTATGTTACAGAGGCAACAACAGAAGCAACAACATCAACAATTTCCTACACAATCACAAGCTACTTCTTCTCAACCAGTATCATTGCCACCTTTATCACCGTCTTCTCCAGTTCCATCTCAGCAGCAGCAGAAACATCAAACTCCACGACGGATTCCTCAAAGTGCTATGGGTGGAATGATGAACCAAGGAGGGAAGCCAAGACAACTCCAGCAGCAATCTGGACGACATCATCCCCCACAGCGCCAACCCCCTCCCCAGTCTCAACAACAGGCTAAAATTTTGAAGGAAATGGGAAGAGGCAACACATTGATGCATCAGCATCATCCAGTAAATTCACCTCATCTGAATAATGATCTTGCTAGTAATCCTCCAGGTAGCCAACTGGAGAAAGGAGAGCAGTCAATGTACCCAAGTCAATCATCTAAACCTGCAGTACCTCCACAGTCAACTAAATTTCATCCACAACAAAAACTATATTCTAATTCAGCATCCGCGTCATTAAGCCAGGCTCCAGCAGCAGCAGCAGCACCTGCTTCTGCAGTTTTGACTTCAATTCAGAGTAACCCACCACCAATAATGCCACCTCCAAATCAGCAATCAAAAGTGCATCAGCATCCACCTGTGAAATTGGTAAATCAAAGGCAGCCTAACATTCACAGGGTGGTTTCACAAAACCAAGTTACAAATTCTGACCATGTGACAGAACGACAAAATGATCCCAGTCAAGTTGAGCAGCAATTGGCAAACAATACTGTTGAACCTGCAAATACTGTCCCAGCTTCAGAAATACAAAGTGGTTCACTGATTCCTAATTCTCAGTTGGGTTCCATTACTGAGAATGAACCCATAGCACCTGGTGCTCATGGTCTAGTGCCAAAGAAACCACCAAATAGCTTGCCTCCTAGTCTTGAGACACCACAACGGAAGCAGCTCCAACAATTACAAACAACTTTGCCCAATCAAGTATTGCCACAAGAAAAACATCACCCCCATCAGCAGCAATTACTAGAACAATCATCCCAGAGGCATCCACTGCGACATCAGCATCCTCAGCCTCAGGTTCAAACTTCACAGAGCAATACCTTAACAACTAACTCAACTTTGAATTAATATGTCGGTGGATGAGTAGCTCTTTGGGTAGCTGTTCCTTCCTAGGATTAAGTTGGCATGCCCTTTCTCAAGTATTGTACAGGTAAGCTTTTCTTGATTCCAGTCTTCAATTTTATATGCAACATCATTTGACATTTAAGGATGTGGGCTAACTTGTGGTATTGGCCCACTGCAGATGAAGCTGGTGGTCACTTTTGCAAGGGCATGCTGGGGAGTAGATAGATGAATTGTTGTGCCTGTGGCAAAGGCTTTAAAGGGTAGTGACTTGACCATGTATATTATATCTGGGCTCAGGGCTTTGCAAGGTAGAGTCAGATAGAGGTATGTGTACAGGGGTGTAATCTTTTGTTTTTCTTTTACATAATGTCTATTTTTTAGCTGTTATTCACGCTCTCTGATGATCTTGTGGGGCCTTGTTTCATTGTGCCCCCCTTAGTTTTAGTGCATGTATTATTTTTTTCTTTACTATGGATCCAGAGGGGTGGGGGGTGTGGCATGTCATTGTTATGGGCAAAAGAGCCTTGCAATTTTTGTAAATATGACCTCTCTAGTGTATACATCAATCCTATGATCTTCAGATTAGAGATGTTATCCTCCCTCAGGGCCTTCAGTCTTGTATGACTCTCGCTTAATACGCTCAATATGGTTTTCCTTGACGTATATTTATGCAGTGGTTTGGTAGGGGTCTCCATGTGAAAAGAAGCACCTTATTTACAGGCCTAAAAAGCTAGCTTTGTGGTTGAAAACAAGCACTGTAACACCAAATTTGGCTATATTTTGTTACATTTTCTCTCGTTCCTATTCTTCATATAGATCATGAAAAATAAAAACCCATTCAATATGAATGGTGGATGAGTCGATGAGCCAACATATGATCTATTTGTGCTGTAATTCACTTCTGTGGAGAAGTTAACAGCTACGAATATTGTGCAGAGTATCCTCTTGTTTCTTCGGCTCAACTTTGATTGCTGTGATTTGTGTTACTAGTGTATTACTACCAGTTATGTTTGTTTGCTCAAAGTCATTTGTATTTTTGTACTATTTTCAAATTTCTTTGATAAACGTTCCAATTTTTCATCTATAGTTGATGTCTCCCGTTTTGTATTTTTTGATGATCAAAACATACACAAAAATTGGAAAATTCTGATGTTTACTTTTTATATTCATTTCCTGTAAAATTGAGCAAACGTACAGTTCGGACTTGGATATCCGATCTGAATGATACCCTTGGACAGATATCTGGCTATATACGGATTGGGGAAATTTTGTTAGATACCTGGTATATTAGATCAGTTCGGACTTGGTTGATGTTGTACCTGGTATATTAGATCAGATATGTTCACCATAAGTCTTTTCACGCATTTCAAAGTCCTTATAAATAGAATGGTTTTTATAATGATTCAACAAAAATGCACCATAAGTCTTTTAAAGTTGATTTTGAGCAAATGATATCTTATAGATATTGCAACTTCATACAAATAACATCTTGAGCAAATCAAGTATCGTTTATGTGGGTAAGTGATTCCAAAATGAGATGGATGGAATGAGTTGAATGTGACCGTAAGGTCAGAGGTCTCACAATATATATTAGAGGAAGCTAACTCATGATCCTTCGGATCTAGTAAACGACACACAAATACATTGATTGCATTTACCAAGCTCATATGTTTATCTTATCTCTTATCACATAAAATTAGAATGCCAGCTTGCTTATCTCATCTCACGTGATTAATTTCCTGCACAAGCATTTCCAAAACTCTAATTAAGCCCAGCACACAATGTAGACCTGGTTGCCAAAGATGATCATTATCGTTGTATAGACAGCATGCTTCCGACAATCAAGAAGCAAAGGAAAAGAAGAGGGTATGTAGATGCCATTTACTTTGTCGCAAAAGCTGAAAGATATGAGAATAATTGGGAATTTCAGGAACAAATCATAAAGATTTGGATCATATATAGATATTGGAGTGACACAGGTATGTATTTTTCATCTTGTGCATTTGGATTGGCAACCAAGAAACGCAGAATTACCTCATTACCAATTCTAATAGGAGGTGGGGCCCAACCAACGGGAAATTGGAACCATGCACGGTAACATGAACTAACACACAGCTAAATCACACCACTATTTATACATGATACAACAGTGGTTTATGTGTTGGTTTTATTTGAATTTAAATTCTCAATTCCCCTCTCAAATCCTCATCTTTAGAGACATTAGAGCAAATGGTATCTGCATACTCTCTTCTTCTCATTTGCTTCTTCATTGCAGGAAGCGGATTATGTCTATGCCGTGATGATGATCATCATCTTTGGCACAATCTCCTGGTGAATGTCTCTTCTTCAAATCCCATTCCTGAAACGCTCTTCGGGATTTTTTTTGAGGTCAGTTAGTTTCACTATCTTAATTTTTTTTTTGGTAATTTCTCATTTCTAATCTTCAACTTTTCTTCCAGAAATTGAAGATTTGTAGTTTCTGTATTGTGTTGCAATCTTCTAGGCTTAATTAGAGTTGTTTGAAATGCTTAGGAAATTAATCATGCTGGAGCTGGTGGGCTGTGGGCAGAGCTTGTTAGCAACAGAGGTACTTTCAACTTTTCTCTTTAATTAGAGTGTTGTAATCTATTTAAGAAGTTAGGTAGTTATGCTACTAATTTAATCCCAGTTAGACGATTTTCTTAGTTAGGCTAAGTTTTTGGAGAGGTATTTGCAAGGATTATACAAAATTGCAAGCCTTGGGATTGGCTTCTACCAAGAGATGATAAAAACTCTGGAAAGAAATGATAGTCAAGTAGTATTATCAGTCACATATATGCAGGTTTTGAAGCAGGGTGGAATAACACACCCTCGAGTATTTATCCTTGGTCTGTGATTGGGGAGGAGTCAAGTATCAAAGTCTCCACAGAGCTTTCGTCGTGCTTCGAGCATAACAAGGTGGCCCTCTGAATGGAGGTGCTTTGTGATGCTCATTCCCCGCCAATTTGTCCAGCTCACGGAGTTGGAATACATAACCCGGGCTATTGGGGCATGGTAATTAATTGCAGATATGTTCTTGTAGTTGGATTTGCCTTACGCAATAACCAATTCCAACTCGATCATTTGCAGAATGTTGTAGTGGGGCAAACGTATAGAGTGGTTCTCCACACCCGTGCATCAAATGCGTTGATGAATGTATCCGTGGCGTTAACTAGCTCAGATGGATCACGAGTGTTAGCTTCCTCGATCATTTGCAGCTCTAGTGCTCATGATTGGACGAGGATGGAGGTGATGCTCAATGCTAGGGGGTCTGATCCAAGATCAAGGCTTCAATTGACCACGGATAGAAAAGGAGTCATATGGTTTGACCAAATCTCCACTATGCCTACTCATACTCATAAGGTATATGACTGTCATTGTGTATTGTTCTCTTTTCTCCAATTAATCTAAAGCTCTAGCAACTTAGGGGCTTGGCTTGTACAGGGCCATGGATTCCGACCAGACCTTATGGATATGCTCATCGATTTGGAGCCTCGTTTCATCAGATTTCCAGGTAAACTTGAGTATTTCTTCTAGGTGGTTGCAACACTAAAAACAAAGTTTCCTTAACGTACTTGCTATCTATGATACCGATCATGTGTTTTGGCAGGTGGTTGCTTTGTTGAAGGGCAATGGTTAAGAAACGCTTTCCATTGGAAACAAACAGTTGGACCTTGGGAGGAGAGACCTGGACACTTTGGCGATGTTTGGAACTACTGGACTGATGATGGTCTCGGTTACTTTGAATTTCTTCAAGTAATTTTAGCTATAAAATTATTCTATTTACACCTTTAAAAAATCTTTCTATTGTATAGTAGGTAGCATTAGCCATTAGTATCCCTTTTTTTTTGCAGTTAGCTGAGGACCTAGGGGCTGATCCTGTCTGGGTAGTTAACAATGGTATGTACAAGAAAACGAGTCTCTTTACTTGTTAGGGACCAACTACATTTATGCTCACCATCTAACTTCTTTTTCTTCTACTGATGCAGGAATCAGTCACCAAGATGGAGTTTCTCCCTCCAAGATTAGCCCTTTCGTGGAGGTATATCTTTAATCACTACTTACAGAGTAGTGTTAAACCTCACTTCATAATACATGGGATTTTTTTGCATACAGGACATGCTAGATAGTATTGAGTTTGCAAGAGGTGAGTCTAATTCCACATGGGGTTCCGTTCGAGCTTCAATGGGTCACCCAAAACCTTTTGACCTTAAATATGTTGCAATTGGAAATGAAGATTGTGCAAAGCCCAACTACAGATGTATGCACACATTTTTCTTCACGCATGTATCAATCGTTCAAACTCCCATAGATTACATTATTGCTCTATTAATCAGCTTGCAATTCTATATATTTTCATCTTCTATATGAAGTGTGTTCTCCCCCAAATGAGCCATCTCTTCTCTAAAGCTTGCCCTTTTGATCTTTGTTATTGGTCAGCAAATTATCTCAAGCTCTATGCTTCACTTACAAGTGCATATCCAGACATCCAAGTAATCTCGAATTGTGATGCATCAAAGCATCCATTGGATCACCCTGCTCAATTTTATGATTACCATGTAACTTCTTATCAATCTCTTGACATATGCTTGAAACTAATCTCAACTAACTTACTAACTGGAAACAATCTTTATGTGGTCGACCTATTTCTTTGTCAGATATATGGTAAGGCTTCACTTCTGTTCAATATGACTCATGCTTTTGACAAATCCCCGCGCAATGGTCCGAAAGTAAGTGAAGCATGCATTTTCTAGCAGATTGTTCCTTAATTCTGTTTGAATCTGGATCGATCTCTTTATATATTGACACTGAAGAGTAAAAATGCAGGCTTTTGTGAGTGAATATGCTGTTCACCGAAATGAAGCTGGAAAAGGAAATCTTTTGGCTGCACTTGCCGAGGCTGCATTTCTTCTTGGAGTGGAGAAGAACAGGTCTACATATCATGCTTAATTATAAGATATATAGTTGAGAATTTTCATTGATATAATGTTGAAAAACACTGAATTTTTTTTTTCCAAATCAAATGTAGTGATCTTGTTGCAATGGCAAGCTATGCTCCTCTATTTGTAAATGAAAATAACAGGCGGTATGTTTATTTTTTGTGCAAATAAAGATTATTACAACGTTTTGATTTATGTACTCATTAATTAAAACCAAAATTGGATTGGTTAGATGGAATCCAGATGCAATAGTGTTCAACTCAGCCCGCTCATATGGTACTCCAAGTTATTGGACACAACACATTTTCAAACGGTCAAGTGGATCCACTCTTCTGACCACCACTCTACAAACGAGCCTGAGCTCTGTTGTGGCTTCTGCTATTTCCTGGGTAAACCCCAATGATGGAAACACCTATATAATCATTAAGGTACGTAATGGTAATGTTAATGTAGTCAAAATTGACCTCAATTTTGTTTACTCGATTGATCGATCTCCTTACACATGCAGGTTGTCAACATTGGAAGTGATTCTGTGAATCTCAAGGTATCTGTAGTTGGGCTGGATGAAAGTAAAGTGGAGTTGGAAGGCTCGAGAAAGACGGTGCTAACATCGAGCAATGTGATGGACGAGAATTCATTTGATAACCCAACCAAGGTATGTATAAATGAATTAAACATTTTTTTTTATTATCAATAATCAAACCATCTGATCTACTAGAAATCGAATTGATATATATGATGGATGATGTTTCAGGTGGTGCCCGTGTCGACTTCATTTCAAGTATCAGGCACAGACTTGAACGTCGTACTCCAGCCACATTCTCTGACCTCTTTCGACCTGTTAATGCCCAAGTCCTCACGTTGGTCTGCATGATGATTTTTTTTTTTGGTTGGAGAGGCGGCACTCTCCATCTCCTCAAGGGGGAGTCGATCTGCATGATTAATTCGAAGAAACTCGTGCGTTTTAGGTGTAGTGGTTGTCAATTTTTACCCAATCATGCAATTAAGCTCGAGAGTGCAAAGAAATTTGCGGGGTGTGTCATTTTGAGTACCTACTTATTAAAATAAAATCTCGTTATCGATCAATAGGTCTCCAAACTATAAACACATCCTTGATTGAAGCTGAGTGTGAAGAGGATCAACTTGCTAAACGAGGCAGAATTAATGTAATGATCCACATAACTTATCATCTCAAAGGATATAGATCGATGAATTATGAGACGTTTGGACCATGGTGGCATGGAGAATTAAACGTCACAATCGATCAGCTCCTTCCCAAACTTACTAATTAATTAAGCCAGCTAGTAGTACGCATGTTGTTTCAAAACTCGACCGATCGAGAGGAATACTCGATCTATCACCACAGTTGTGCTAATGAACAACAACAACAACAACAACAACGTACACAAATAATTAAATTAAATAATCGTACGAATCCTTTATTATATTGTATGATGAAATTTAGGTGTAAGAAGATTAGTACACAACCAATTCAAGGGCCGGCCTAGTTGCCTTAATTATATTGTTGTTTTTGTAATTTTGTAGCAACAACATTGGGTTTGTGGCGTTTTGGCGAAGGCGGGGATGTCACATATACCGCTGTCATATCCGTCTTTTGCGCATTTGGCGTTGCAAGCGAGGATGTCTTGCATATTGTGCTTGTTGCAATTGTTAGGGCAATAACGATCTGCCTTCACTACTTCTCCTGCATTAATCACATCCATCCACGTACGCATATATAAGTAATTAAGTCTTAATCTTCACCCAAATAAATGTAATCAACTCTTAATTATTTCATGTACGCATCAGTAAATCAGCACACCGTCTTATTCCTATAAAGTTTGTTATTTTAAAGTCCTTTTCTGTTTCAAAAGCATTGTGTTTAATTTTTTTTGTCACATACTTTACACTTATATCCTTGTATTTGTTGTTATTTTTTAATAATTGTTAGTGGTGGCATTGAAAAATAAAATAAAATAAAATAATATATAGGAGTATATATATATATATATGTGTGTGTGTCTATTTTCTATTTTTTTTTTTAAAAAGAGTGAATTTGTCTACAATAACAATTATTGTGAACTAGAGAGAGTAGTGTTTTTTAAAAATTAACTAAAAAGAAAATAGTATGTTTTTTTTTTGGTAGAAAAAGAAAATAGTATGTTAATACAAATAGATAATAATTTAATATCAACCATTAATTTAATATTTAACTATTTTAATTTTTTTCAACTCTAAAAAAAACCCATAGTACAAGGGTTCATTTTGTTCTAGCATGCAACTGTGAATCTGTGATCTATTACTAGTTTACAACTAATTACCTTGTGCAAGAAAGAGAGCAATGCAGATGACTACTGAGATAAAGCATCTTGAGATGGGAATGGTTTTAATAGCCATTTTTTTGGTCGAAGAAGATGTGATATTTTCGAAAATTTGTTGAAAGAAAAGAGCTAGGAAACTCGATCTGTTTTCTTCAATTGATGCTTTAGATGAGTCTTGTGCCACAATATTTATAATAATGCTTTGCAAGTATGAAAGGGAATGTAGTCTATGTTAATAATTGTAATTTTTTTTAAGGAAAACAAATTAGGGAAATGCCTGTATTTTGTTTTTCGAGATTTTTGTGGTCTTCCGTAATTTAATTTCATAATATTTTTTTGAGGGAATACTTTATTCTTTCATAAATTAAAATTATTGCGTTGTATTTAGTCTTATAGGTGATGGGTGTGATTCAATGCATCAGATCAAATAGGCTTTTATAGATGATTTGCACACTTAAGTAATTTAATTTCATGAATCAAAGTTGATAGGTGATTTAAAGTGCCCCTTCAAATGTTCGAGCATAGTAGCTCTATGTCGAGTATTTGAATTTGTCTGTGGCTTCGTTTAGCCATTTGATATTTTGTGGTCGCTCACTAGTATACCTATGGAATAACGAAGATGATGGCGGTCGAAGCCTCATTAAAACCTTTTGGCGGTAAAACCCATTGGGAAATTAAAAAACACACTAAAAGAAAGCAGAGTACCTCTATTCCATCTCTTTCTTGGATAATAGAGACATTTAAGCAAAGAATCTCCTCAAGCTTGTAGTGCTCCATGCTCGATCGAGGTGCCTCCTTTTCGTCCAAATTCCTTAGCTCGCACATTCTTTCACCATCATTCTCGCTCATGCGGTATTTAGCCTTCAACTTCTTTCGTGGTGTCCCTCGGTGGTCGTACACCGGCGTCGATTAGCATTCGCGTCTGGGCATCCTTCGACATTCTTGCCCCTATGCTGCTGCACGCATCTTGTTGATCTTTCGTATATTGTTCAAGCATCATTTGGACATCATTCGAATGTCAATCGAATCTTTCGTTTAAGATCTTCCTTGTGCTACTGTGTACTTGCAAACAACTTGTACAAACAAGCAAACAAACAACATAAGAATGCATAGACACAATTAAAAAAACAACATAAGAATGCATAGACATAATCAAGCTGACAAACAACATAAAAATGCACAAATACAACCAAGCAAACAAGGCTTCGTTTAGCCTTTAACCTTGTCGGTCTTTTCGTAATCCAGAACCGCTCGTTCATACATTTGTTTATGGTCCAATATTCGTTCATTCGTGTATATCCAAGCTTTTCCCTGCAAAAATTGCATATACGTACGTACCTGCAAAAACTCATTTATCAAAAAGCTCGGAAAACATAAAAACATATAACTTCCCTTAAATGAGTGGCGTTCTAAGTGAACGAGGATGCCCTTCCTAGCTTCCTTTCCCGCTTCTATTGGTTGCGTCTTTAACCACGTCGCGGATCCTTCATAAGACCTTGTTCTTTTTCTTGCTTCGTGTTCGCATTACACTTTGATCCACTTCGAGAAGGATTTTGGATTTCGTTCTTGAAGACGAAATGTATTTCATTCTTTAGCTTTCCAACGCCTTTTGAATCGTCTCGATTGGACAACCGTAGGTTTTTTAGTAGATTTTAGCTTTAAATTATCAAAAAAGAATTAAATTTATTAATTAAAAAATGGTTTGTTAATTTTTGCAAACCTCGTAAAGTCTTATCTATCCAAAGGTTTCTTTAATATGAATTGATTTACTCTTCAGCTTACCAGCAAAAGAAGTGCACAAAGGTTGAAAAAGGAACAAAAAACAAATTTCATAGATAAACAAAGCTTAATCATCGGTACAATTTTGCGCACTCAATATTTTCTGATGCGCACTCAACATTGTGCGGGTTAAGCATCAACACATGTAATTTTTTTTAAAACCTGGTTCAAGTTGCGCGGATCTAAAAACCGCCCATAATTAAAAAAAAAACCCGGTTTGAATGTGCGGATTTGGCAATTATACAAAGAAACCGGATTTTGGCTGTAAACAGCGTTGTCCTGGACGGGCTGCAAACCCGAACATACGATGACCTTGAGCGGGTTATAACTTATAAACCCGGAGATTTTAGGCCGTTTCTTTTGCGGGTTTAAAACCCGCACAATGTCCTCTGTTCTCTTTGCACTCATATAATGCTAGTGGCCGGGTGTAACATCATTAGAATTTTAGTTAAATCCCCTCGAAAAATATAAAATATATTAGCGCTTTTTTACTTGGAATATTTGGTTAAGATTTTTTGTGTTAGTGGTTAATTCACAGTCAAAACTGAAAATATTGTTCTACAATTCCGGTCACACAAAATGACAATAAATAAGTATATATTAGATGGTGGGTTGATGGTGGTGGGGCCTAGTTCTGGCACACATATCACATGGCCACATAATATGACAAATTTAAGTATGTTTTATGGTGCATTTAGATGTGATCATTTCATTAGTTATAGACAAAAAAATACATTGATATTCAATTGGTTTATGTGAGATTTTGGTTTAAATTTGAATATGGGTTATATTTTCAGAATTTATTGATTTAAGATAAATAAAATGAGATTTTATGTAATACTATTTACTTATGATCTTTGTTTATTTTGGTATAGCTATATAATCATTAAGGTACGTAATGTTAATGTTGTGAAAATTGACCTCAATTTTGTTTACTTGATCGATCTCCTAACACATGCAGGTTGTCAACATTGGAAGTGATTCTGTGAATCTCAAGGTATCTGTAGTTGGGCTGGCCGGCTGGATGAAAGTAAAGAGCAATGTGATGGACGAGAATACATTTGATAACCCAACCAAGGTATGGATAAATGAATTAAACATTTTTTTATCAATAATCAAACCATCTGATCTACTAGAGATCGAATTGATCGAGGTGTTTATATATATACTCCGTATATGATGGATGATGTTTCAGGTGGTGCCCGTGTCGACTTCATTTCAAGTATCGGGCACAGACTTGAACGTCGTACTCCAGCCACATTCTCTGACCTCTTTCGATCTGGTAATGTCCATGTCCTCACATCGATCTGCATGATTAATTCGAAGAAGCTCATTCGAAGAAGTAGTACGTGATCATCGACTCCTTCAAAAACTAATTAACTTATTCCAGCACTTCCGATCCATGTGTACCAAACCATATTAGCAAACTGACCAATAACAAAGATGAGTTATGTGGATCATTCGAAGAAGCTAGTCTACCACTCTACCAGGGTGTGTCAAAAACATCTTTATCGATCAATAGGTCTCCAAACAACAACAACAGCAACAGCAACAACAACAACAACAACAACTCAGCAGTAGCAGCAACAACAACAACAACGTACACAAATAATTAAATCAAATAATCGTACGAATCCTTTATTATATTGTGTGATGATGAAATTTAGGTTTAAGATTACTACACAACCATTCAAGGGCCGGCCTAGCTAGTTGCCTTAATTATTAACTCCCATATATCCTTGTTGTTTTTGTAATTTTGTAGCAACAACATTGGGTTTGTGGTGTTTTGGCGAAGGCGGGGATGTCACATAAACCGCTGTCATAGCCCTTTTTTGCGCAGAAGATGTTGCAAGTGAGGACGTCTTGCATCTTGTGCTTGTTGCATTTGTAAGGGCAAAAACGACCTCCCTTCACTACTTCTCCTGCATTAATCACATGCATCCACGTACGCATGTATAAGTAATTAAGTCTTAATCTTCACCAAATAAATGTAATCAACTCTTAATTATTTCATGTACCATGTACGCATCAGTAAACCACCACACCGTCTTATTCCTATTAAGTTTGTAAGATCGAAACTCTATAAATTCTACAACTCTATAATAAATTACTCCATTCGTTTTAAAATTATTGTTATTTTAAAGTCCTTAACGTACTGGTTTCAAAAGCATTAAGTTTAAATTTTTTGTCACATACTTTACAGTTATATATATTCTTGTATTTGTTGTTATTTTTTAATAAATGAGGAAATAATTGTTAGTAGTGACATTGAAAAATAAAATAAAATAAAATAATATATATATATATATATATGTGTGTGTGTGTCTATTTTCTATTTTTTTTAAAAGAGTGAATTTGTCTACAATAACAATTATTGTAAAATAGAGAGAGTAGTGTTTTTTTTAAAAATTAACTAAAAAGAAAATAGTATGTTAACACATAGAGAATAATTTAATATCAACCATTAATTTAATATTTAACTGTTATATTTTTTTTTCAACTCTAAAAACAAAACCATAGTACAAGGATTCATTTTTGTTTTAGCATGCAAATATGATCTATATATTACTACTAATTACCTTGTGCAAGAAAGAGAGCAATGCAGAGAACGACTGAGATAAAGCATCTTGAGATGGGAATGGTTTTAATAGCCATTTTGTTTTTGGTCGAAGAAGATGTGATATTTTCGAAAATTTGTTGAAAGAAAAGAGCTAGGAAACTCGATCTGTTTTCTTCAATTGATGCTTTAGATGAGTCTTGTAACACAGTATTTATAATAATGTTTTGCAAGTATGAAAGGGAATGTAGTCCATGTTAATAATTGTAATTTTTTTTATAAGGAAAAAAATTAGGGAAATCCGTATTTTGTTTTTGGAGATTTTTGTGGTCTTCGTAATTTAATTTCATAATTTTTTTTTGAGGAAATGCTTTATTCTTTCTTCAATTAAAATTATTTGCATTGTATTTAGTCTTATAGGTGATGGGTGATTCAATGTTATGCAGATTGAATAGGTAATTTAATTTCATAAATCAAAGTTGATGGGTGATTTAAAGTGCCCCTTCAAATGTTCAAGCATAGTAGCTCTATGTCGGGCGTTTGAAATTGTCCGTGACTTCGTTTAGCCATTTGTATTCTTCTTGTCGTCATATTTTGCGGTCGCTCACTAGTACCCGGGGAATGGCGAAGATGATAACGGTCGAGGCCTCATTAAAACCTTTTGGTGGGAAAACCAAGTGGAAAAAACACACTAAAAAGAAAAAGAGTACCTCTATTCCATCTCTTTCTTGGATACTAGAGACACTCGAGCAAAGAGTCTCCTCAAGCTTGTTGTGCTCCATGTTCGATCGATGTGCCTCCTTTTCGTCCAAATTCCTTAGCTCACACATTCTTGCACCATCATTCTTGCTCATGCGGTATTTAGCCTTCAACTTCTTTTGTGGTGTCTCTCAGTGGTCATACACCGACGTCGATTAGCATTCGCATCTGGGCATCCTTCGGCCTTCTTGCCCCTATGCTGCTCCACGCATCTTGTCGATCTTTCGTATATTGTTCAAGCATCATTTGGACATCAGTCGAATGTCAATCGATTCTTTCGTTTAAGATCTTTCGTGTGCTACTGTGTACCTGCAAACAACTTGTACAAACAAGCAAACAAACAACATAAGAATGCATAGACACAATTAAAAAAAACAACATAAGAATGCATAGACACAATCAAGCTGACAAATAACATAAAAATGCACAAATACAACCAAGCAAACAAGGGTTCGTTTAGCCTTTAAACTTGTCGGTCTTTTCGTAATCCGGGACCGCTTGTTCATATATATGTTTATGGTTCAATATTCGTTCATTCGTGTATATCCAAGCTTTTCCCTGCAAAAATTGCATATACCTGCAAAAACTCATTTATCAAAAAGCTCGAAAAACATATAACTTCTCTTAAATGAGTGGCGTTCTAAGTGCACGGGGATGCCCTTCCTAGCTTCCTTTTCCGCTTCTATTGGCTGCATCTTTAACCACGTCGCGAATCCTTCGTAAGATCTTGTTCTTTTTCTTGCTTCATGTTCGCATTACACTTTGATCCACTTCGAGCAGGATTTTGGATTTCGTTCCTGAAGACGAGATGTATTTCATTCTTTTAGCTTTCCAACGCCTTTTGAATCGTCTCGATTGGACAACTGTAGGTTTTTGAGTAGGTTTTAGCTTTAAATTATTAAAAAGGAATTAATTTTATTAATTAAAAAAATGGTTTGTCCTTTTTATGGTTTCAAACCTTCTCAAAAAACCTTTGAAAACCTCCACCTTCTAGAAAATCTTGTCTTGGAGAACACCAATTTAGGTAGGTTTTAAATAGTCGAAACCTCCACAAACCTACGCCGAATGGAACCTTAATATGAATTGATTTACTCTTCAGCTTACTAGCAAAAGAAGTGCACAAAGGTTGAAAAAAGGAATAAAAAAAAAATTTCATAGATAAACAATGCTTAATCATTTTGAGCTTTCCCCGAATCACTCAAAAACCACTAGTAAATCAAAGTTGGATCTAGGTTGAACCGTATCGACTAAACATAAAGACATGCCAGAAATAGGTTATTTTTCTTATCATCCACTAATTAACATGACATAAAATAAATTGGACCACAAAAACTTTGAATCAGCAAATAAGTCATGTTTTTTTTTTTTTTAAAATTCCACTCTACAATACAAAAATTCTATTTTGGTCAAGCTATGATTGGAACACATAATAATGACGTGCCAAACTTTGATCACCCTCACACTCAATAGATATCGGATGAAATTGAAATTTGTTTTTGTTATTATTCTGTAACCATGATTATATATTATATGTATTTATTTTGAGTCAAAATTAATTAATACTTAGGTGTTATTACATTAACTTACATTGTTCATTTAGACCTTGTGAAACACGAAAATCAACACCAACATTATTGTTCTATATCGTCCTCCACATGTAGAATTTAGAGGGGCAAAATAAGGGTCCCTATACCCTAAACAGATTAAAACTATACATCCGATAAACATAATGAAAAATAGCTAGGCAAAACTTACCCCAGAAAATAGAAAGTAGACCATTTGGCTTTGGGGTAGAAAGTAGCTAGTAACTTGCATTATGTATAAAGCCAATTCAAAAAAAGGATTTCATGTTGCAACATTAATAATGGGACTTGGGGTTGGGGTACACATACTTTTCACTCCTATAATGCCATATTTAGTTTTCTTTTGAGTTGCAAATAACGTTGTATGCTTAGTTAAATGTAGATAAAGTAAGGCCTATGGCTGAGGGTGGGTACATTAACAGTCACAATCCTTTCTCAAATCACTAATGTAAACTTTCTCATTTATATTATTACAATCTTTTATAGATATGTTTAGAGCCTTAGATACAAGAATGACAGAAGGGAAACAACTAAGGGTCAAATTAGGGAATCAAGGTCTTGAGTCACGATAAAATCTTTAATAATCAATTAAGATTATACAAGTACATACCAAGAAAAATTAAGATTACACAAGTAAGAAAGTTAAGCGAAAAAAATTTGAACCTAGCAAACAAGTTAAGCATAAGTAAAGTTTCACTGATATACAATACAAAATTTATTATATTGAAAAGGATAGTAACCATAAATAAAAAGGAAAAAGAAAACTTGGCCTACCTTCTTTCTCTAAAACCAATCGATACTAAATATGGCAACTCTACCCACAATATTAAATATCACCCAAAACCATCCTTGCCATTGGTTCAACATAAGAGAGATTAAATTCTCATATTAGTAAACCTAATTGACATATAATATATATATATATAGTATAGATGATTTTTCTAAAGTTTATAAAAGAAAAAACAAATAACCATAGATGACACAATAGTTAAAAAGAAGTAATATTAACAAAATAAAATGTGCTCATAAGAAAATGGAGGATATAAGGGAAAATATTAGCTTTTCAGGTTGTTTTGTGGTAGATTGTGTAGGCAAATCAGATAACTCGTGTCTGTTGTGGAATGATGATGTTGAAGTGGCTTTAAAATCTTTTGCCAAGCACCTTGTGGATGTTGAGATTTAGTAAAACGACTATATAAAGAGGAGCATGGGGACATGGGTGTGTTAGCGACTTTAACCAAGTTTTAGGTCCTAAAGATAGAGAAGGAGGTTTGTTGTCGGAGTGGTAGGAGATGGTGACCTTTAAATATACTATGGAGGACTGTGATTTAGGTGAAATCTCCTTTATGAAGCCGAGATTTACTTGGGATAATGGGCAGTGACGAAGGGAGGGGGGCCGCCCCACCGCTGGCCGAAGGAGTGGGATATCTTAAAGGGCCGCCCCGGGGCAAGGGTGATGGTTGGGGCAGAGAAGAAGGAAGGCATGGCAGGTTCGCGTACTGCCGAAGGGGAAGAAGAGTGAGAAGGCGGTGGGTGTGGCCATTATTGAGCAACTTTTAAGCTTTTACTAGGCATTTGTAGATGGAACTGATTTATTAGGCGAGAGGCTTGAGGAAGAAGACTTTATATTTTTTTATTATAAAGTGTCTTATATATATATATTTCAATTTGTACAAGGTTCGATGTTCAAGATCACCCCCTTTAGTGCAATCCTGACTCTGCCACTGATAATGGGTATTTTGGAGATCAAGGAGTTCATCCAAGAAAGGTTAAATTATGGGTTGGCTAACGAGAAGTGGTATAATTTAATGGATACCATGTTAGTATGTTACCGTTTGAGTTTCAGGGAAAAGAGAAGAGAAGAGATTAATAAAGGACAATAAACCTAATTTATCTCATAAATCTTCAACTTTTCATAGCAAATGTAGTAGAAATTAGAGATGAAAAGTTACAATTTTTTTAAAAAGGACAATAAACCTAATTTACCTCGAAAAATATGCCAAAGAGCTTTTGAGGAATCCGCCTAGAGATAGACCCATCAACAGTCAAATGATTATTTGAAAAATGCTCGCCATCATTGCAGCAACACAAGCCTATTTTGGAAATGAATAAGCTAAGAAGAAGGAGATGGTATATAGTAGATACCATTTAGTATGTAACAATTTGAGTTTCAAAGAAGAGTTTGAGAGAAGATAGAAGAGAAGAGAGTTTGAGTTTTAGAGAAGAGTTTAAGTGAAGATAGAAGAGAAGAGAGGGATAAAGAAAGCTAAAAGAAAAACCAATAGTAAAATTCAAAGTTGGAATCATATCGACCAAACATACATAAATGCCATAAATAAGTTTGTTTCCTCAACAATCCATTAATTAAGACAACATAAAACAAAATTGGATCACAAAAATTTTAAATCAGCAAATAAGTATTGTTTTAAAAGTTTCACTCTGCAATACAAACATTCTATTTTGGTTAAGCTATGAGTAGAACATGTAATAATCACATGCCAAACTTTAATTCGTCATCAAACTCGATAGAGATCGGATGAACGTGGAATATATTTTTATTATTATTCCGTAAACCATGATTATTTATTATATGTATATATTGTGAGTCAAAATTAATTAGTGTTTAGATGTTATTACATCAACTTGCATTGTTTAATTAGACTTCGTTAAAGCGAAACATCAACACCAACATTATCGTCATATAATCTTGTATAAACAGTTTTTTTGGAGGTCAAAATTAGGATACCTATACCTTGAAAATGTTAAAAGTATATGTCCAAAAAACACAAGAAAAAAGATGTTACCATAAATAAAAAGGAAAAAGAAAACTTGGCCTACTTTCTATCTCTAAAACTGATTGATACTAAATATGACAACTCTACCCACATTATTAAACACCACCCAAAACCATCATTGCCACATTTTTAACGTAAGAGACATTAAATTCCCATATTAATAAACCTACTTGATGTAGGAGACTATATGTGGCATAGATGATTTTCCTAAAGTGTATAAAAAATAGGTAACCATAGATGACCAATAGTAAAAAGAAGTAATATTAACAACACAATACTTGTTCGTGGGAAAATGGAGGATATAAGGGACAAGATTGACTTTTTGGGTTGTTTTGTGGTTGATTATATGGGCAAAGCAAGTAGCTTGTGTCGTTTGTGGAATGATGATATTGAAGTGGCCATAAAATCTTTTACCAAGCACCTTGTGGACGCTGAGGTTAAGGAGAGATGTAACGGTTTGGAATGGTGTTTTTCTGGGTTTTATGGTTGGCTGCAGAAGACGAAGAAATGGGTGTGATGAGGAGCATGGGGCATGGGTGTGTGTTGGCTACTTTAACCAAGTTTTAGGTCTTGAAGATAAGGAAAGAGGTTTGTTGCCGGAGTGAGAGGAGTCTATATATTTATCATCTCTAAATAGCTAATGTTCATTTTCTTTTAGCAGGCCCACTAATCAGGAATTCTTATGATAAAAAGAGGGTAAAAAACAAGCTAGATTTGAAGTCTATATATTTCCAAGAAAATAACAAAACATATGTTAGCAAGAAAATAATAAACACTAGATTATTAACAGGAAAATAGTTGTAACGAAATGTAATCAGTAATTGAGGAAATGGGTATAAAGTATCATGTAACACTTACTTTAAATACTTGAAAAACTCTTTATCAAACCAGGTTAAGATGTTTTATTGCATTCAGTTCCACAAATAACAAAATAATACTTTCTCTATTAACAAATATGCGTTGTTCTAAAAATTAACAAAAGTATCAAGGAACTACCTTAATTTTATACTAAAATGTCATTCTATAATTACTTTACTTAGTTTTGTTTTTGAAAAAGATGATTAACAAAAATATCAAGGGAACCTCATGTGGAATTCTGTAAAATTGATATTGAAGATGACGTAGTAGTACTACGTCATCTTCAATATCAAAAAATTATCTTCAATATCAAATTACACGTACTTTTGGACCATTCCGCGAGGAATTGTCAAAAGCATGAGTAAGATTAAAACAATAATCGTGCAGTTGAATCATCTATATGAGAAGAAAAAAGATCCCACCCAGAGTTGTTGAGATTAGTTCAGGAATATGTCATTGATAAGAAGCCAACAATTAGAATCACATGGTAATCATATAGACCAGCCGGGTGATCTAATGCGTGCTCTGACGTGTCACAATTAGAAATTGCTACAATGTCTGGGTAGGGAAGCATAGAATTTGAGATAATTTGTTGGCCAATGAAAAAAGCAATTAAGATCTATACCAGTCAGTCTCTTCACAAACAATTTATAAAAGAGCAGGACAAAGGATTTAAAAACTTCTCTTCTGAATGACATTTAATTTAAGGAGAGCATTGGAAAGAAATGGTGAAATAGGAATTGCTAAGACAATGTAATGCATAGGGATTGGAAGAATTAACAAAGAAACATGTTTACATACCTTTGTAGTTGGGCTTCCTAAAATATTCATTTCCAATTGCAACATATTTGAGGTCAAAAGGTTTTGGGTGACCCATTGAAGCTCGAAGGGAACCCCATGTGGAATTAGCCTCACCTCTTACAAACTCAATAATGTCAAGCATGTCATGTGGGCAGAAAATTCATAATACAGAAAATTCATAATGAGTGAACTAACTTTAGGAAAAACTACTCAAGTTCATCATATGAATACATTACAAAACTACTCTATTAGTAAGCACAGAAAAACTTGCACAAAAGGCGTAATGTGGGAGGGAGAAATTTCATCTCGATGATTGATTCCTACACACCATAGAATTAAACAATGATAGAAGAAAATTAAAAATATACTCTAGTCTTGTACATGTATTGATTGATGTTGAAGATGGAAGAAAAGAGACACGCGCATATTACCCACACAGGAGCAGTCCCCAAATCCTTCGCTAAGTGCAAAAAAAATGTACTAGTAGTTGTTAAACACAATCACTAGAATAAAGTAGAGAGCTATGAATTATTGCTTCCTTGAAGAAACTTAAAGTAACCAAGTCCATCATCGATCCAGTAATTCCAAACATCTCCAAAGTGTCCACTTCTGTCTTCCCATGGCCCAACTGTTTTATTTTTCCAATGGAAAGTGTTTCTTAACCATTCCCCTTCAACAAAGCAACCACCTGACAAAACTCAAATGATGAAGGATATCATAAATAATAGTGAAAGTTAAGGAAACCTCACCTGGAAGATATACTCACTCAGGCTTACATGGGAATCTAATGAATCGAAGCTCCAAATGGATAAGCATATCCATTAGGTTTGACAGGAATCCACACCATGTACAAGGCAAGGCTTTTAGTTCATCTCTCTAGGTAGAGTTTTAGATTAAATTGGAGAGAAGAAAACATAAAATGAATGACCCCTTTTCATATATGTACTTTGTGAATATGAGTAGGCCTAGCTGGGACTTGATCAAACCACATGACCCCTTTTTTTATTTGTGGTCAATTGAAGCTTTGATCTTGGGTCAGAACCACTAGCTTTGAGCATAACCTCTGTTCGCATCCAATCATGAGCACCAAAGCTACAATATAATTATAATCAAGATGGATGCACTTAAATCCAATGAATTGTCTCGACTCAAACAGAAGAGAAAATTTATAAAGGATGAGAGTCTCACTCACACTATGCTAGATGAAGCCATCACTCGTGATCTGTCTGAGCTAACAAATGTCACAGTTACATTGCTCACATCTAATCAACGGGTGTGGAGAACTACTCTGTAAGTCTGCCCCATTATGACATTCTGCAAATTGTATAGTCAATATCTTCAAAGATACCAAAAGGAAATTAAGTGCATGAACAAATCTGAAATTAACTTACCATGCCCCAATACCACGGGTTAGATATTCCAACTCCAGGAGTTGGACATATTGGCGGGGAATGAGCATCACAAAATACCTCCATTTGGAGTGCAACCTTATTATGATCAAAGCATGAAAAAAGCTTTATGGAGATTTTGATGCTTAACTCCTCCCCATTCACTGACCAAGGATCAATCCTTGAAGGGGCTTCAAATCCTGTAAATTAAACAACATTATGTATGTCAGTATCACCATTGCATCGATTAATTTCCTATAAATTAATATTATGTCTCATGTCCAATAGCAAAGTAGAAACAATATTGGTGGTTCAAAATTATATAAACCAGTTACAATCCTAAAATTCGGTTCATTACACAATGATCTACCTAACAACCGCTAACGTTGATTCCCAAGTTTAATTAGTTTGTAACCACATTTTTTACTTGCTTCAAATCCAAACTGAATTACATGTTCGAGTAATCTTAATCAAGTTGAAAATACCTCTATTGTTGACCAACTCAGCCCACAATGCAACAACTCCGGCATGATTAATTTCCTACATAAGCATTTCAAACAACTCTAAATCCACAAATTAACAAAATTCAAGGTATTTAGGATATTGAAATCTCACCTCAAAAAGGAATCCATAAATTAGGCTTTTATGATAAATTAGTCTTTTATTGAAATGTAATTATTAGACAATGCCACGCTAAAATTAAGCCTAATTTTAGCTCCACAACTAATCTGCCAATGAAATTTTTTGTACATAGCAGCAGTGTAGAACTGTAGACGAGCCGATTCACACCCCAAGAAGTAAGTGCATGATCTAGGTTTGATCAAAATGAGGACTTTGGAACACTATTCCTTTCGTACATCCTAATGAAGCTTTGAGTTACTCTTCAACATATCCAAAGAAGTAAGAGAATAAGGGCCGAGCACGAGGTTCAAGTTTGTGCCTGATAGTTCAAATGAAGTTGACAAAGGCACCACATGAAACATCATAAATAGCACAAAAAAGTTATACTCACATGAAGATGCAAGTAATGTAACTACACAATCTACTTCCTTGCATGATTCTTGAATATCTTTATTTATTCATTAAATAGGTAAAATAAAAAATTGTACCTTGTTTGGATCATTAAAAGAATTCTCATCCATGATCCATCACATTGTTAGATGTGAGTACAGTCTTTCTTGAGCCTTTAAATTCAACTATGTTTTCATCTCGTCCAACAATATTCGTCGTAAGATTGACATAACCACTTCCAAAGTTGACAACCTGGGATATTAGTATAGGTTAACCTCGTTAGAGAAGTGTTTTTATCATCACAAATAAAATTCACTTCAGTAGTTGCAGCATTACCTTGATGATTATATAGGATTCTCCATCATCTGGATTGTCTCAGGAGATAGAAGAGGCGACAACAGAACTTAAGTTAGTCTGGAGGTTGGAGTGGAGATAAGTCACTCCACTTGACCGTTTGAAAAAGTGTTGCATCCAGTAACTAGGAGTTCCATATGTATGTGATGAATTAAAAACTATTGCATCTGGGTTCCATCTAATCAAAAAAAGAAAATGGTGAGATAATCTGGAACTGTACTAAGGAATATGAAACATACAACAAAGAAACACAAGTCATTTGCATTCACGAAAAGCGGAGCGTAGCATGCCATTGAAACAATATCATTGTAATTCAGTTGAAAAGAAATCAATTTGTCATGGACTTAGAGATACTGACCCTAGAAAAATGTAACATGGAGAATAACATATTAACAAAACCATAGTCAAGTGTTTGCATAATTACAAATGGAAGACCCAAAATTTGATAGCCCTTTTAAGATACCATTAACATGTGTAGCATAATTTAATTCTTTTCATCTTCTTATTATTTGATATGATTGGTGCTTATAAAATTCATGAGAGATTATCAAATGGACAAGAAGCAAATAATATGATGCAATGAGGACCTATTCCTCTCGACTCCAAGAAGGAATGCAGCTTCAACAAGTGCAGCCAACATACTTCCTTTTCCTGCATTTGTACCTTTGACAACATACTCACTTACAAAAGCCTGCATATACATTTCATTGGCATTATATGACATGATACAAATTCAAATAGAAAGAATCATCTTCAATATCAAATTACACGTACTTTTGGACCATTCCGTGGGCACTTGTCAAAAGCATGATTAAGATTAAACAGTCACGAAGCTGAATCATATTTTTGAGAAGGAAATAGATCCCACACAGAGTTGTTAGTTGAGATTAGTTCAAGAATATGTCATTGTTAAGAAGCTACCAGGTAAACTCACATGGTATAGACTAGCCGAATGATCCAATGGATGCTTTGATGTGTCACAATTAGAAATCGCTTGAATGTCTGGATATGCACTTGTAACGGTAGCATAAAGCTTAAGATAATTTGCTGACCAATAACAAAGTTCAAGAGGTCAAGTTTTAGAGAAGAGGTGGTTCATTTTGGGGAGAACACACTTCACTTATATATAAGATGAAAATAGAATTGCAAGCTAATTAAAACAATAATGTAATCCATGATATTTTGAAAGATTGATACATGAAGTAAGATGTGTGCATACATTTGTAGTTGGGCTTTGCACAATCCTCATTTCCAATTACAACATATTTAAGGTCAAAAGGTTTTGGGTGACCCATTGAAGCTCGAACGGAACCCCATGTGGAATTAGCCTCACCTCTTGCAAACTCAATATTGTCTAGCATGTCCTGTATGTAAAAAAATCCCATGTATTATGAAGTAAGG
Source organism: Fallopia convolvulus (assembly GCA_964016875.1). NCBI lineage: Eukaryota > Viridiplantae > Streptophyta > Magnoliopsida > Caryophyllales > Polygonaceae > Fallopia > Fallopia convolvulus. The sequence goes on from OZ024733.1 coordinate 45,142,022, forward strand.
CTTAACACTAGTCTGTAAGTAGTAATTAAAGATATACCTCCACAAAAGGCCTAATCTTGTAGGGAGAAACTCCATCGTGGTGACTGATTCCTGCATCCGTAGAAGAAAAAGAAGTTAGATGGTGAGCATAAATATAGTTGGTCTCTAACAAGTAAAGAGACTTGTTTTCTTGTACAAACCAATGTTAACTACCCAAACAGAATCAGTCCATAGGTCCTCAGCTAACTGCAAAAAAAGCATACTAATGCTTGTTACACACATTCACCTAAACATATAATACAATAGAAAGATCTTAAAGGTGTATATCGAATAATTACATAGCTAAGTTACTTGAAGAAACTCAAAGTAACCAAGTCCATCATCAGTCCAGTAATTCCAAAGGTCGCCAGAGTGTCCAGGTCTTTCCTCCCATGGTCCAACTATTTGTTTCCAACGGAAAGCGTTTCTTAAGTGTTCCCCTTCAACAAAGCAACCCCTTGCCAAAACTCAAATGATGGAGGATATCATAAATAATAGTGAAACTTAAGGAAACCTAACCTAAATGATATACTCACTCGAGCTTACTTGGTAATCTAATGAATTGAGGCTCCAAATGGATATGCATATGCATTAGGTCTGGCCGGAATCCATGCCCCTATACAAGCCAAGGCTTATTAGTTATACAAGAAATAAGAGTCGTTGTAAGTAATAATCACAAACATAAAACTTGGGTTTAGTTTGTGTATAATGTTTAAAGATTGTGATGAATGTATTCAATAAAGATAGCGAAAAGAAATAATCACATATATTTCCACTAAAACAAATATCCACATATACTATAGAACAATAAAACGTAGACCAAAGATTGTATTAATTGTATTGTACTGTGTAAGAATTACAAGGAGAAAGGTTTACTTATACAGAAGAACCAACGGTTAAGAGAAAAGAAATGCTAAGAATTAGCCATGTTGAATATTAAGTCTCCTAAAATAGATAAGATAATTGGGGCAATTATCTTATATGAAAGGTAATCTGAATTATGAAGATTTGTTATGTTAATATATACCTTAAAAGTATTTGTTGGCATGAGTGAGACTTGATCAAACTAGATTTCTCCTATTTTTATTAGTTGTCAATTGAAGTCTTGAATTTGTATCAGAGCTTGTAGCATTCAGCATGACCTCCATTTTCATCCAAAGAACAACACATTCATCAGAGCTGCAATGATCACGCCACGTCAACAAACCTCATGGATCAATATTGGATGGAGTGTGAAGCCCCCCTGCTTCAAATCCTACAACCACATTTTTTTTACCAAGATTCAGATCATGGAATTTGTTAATTAGAAACTGGATTACATATTAGACTAAACTTATTTGAGTTGAAGGTACCTCGATTGTTGACAAGCTCAGCCCACAATCCACCAGCTCCAACGTGATTGATTTCCTGCAAAAGCATTTCATACTAACTCTAAATCCACCAATTAAAAGAAATCAAGGAGCAATAATTTATTTAGGATATTAAAACTTCACCTCAAAAAAGATCCCATAAAGAGTATCAGGGATCGGCCTCGAAGCAGAAGCATTGACAACAAGGAGATTTGCAGGTTGATTTAGGAAAAGGTGATGATATTAGCCACGACAACAACTTCTTGAGCCAATTAAGAAGCAAATTAAAGCAGAAGAAGAGTGTAGGATATGGCCTTAAAAGAATCCATTTTAGCAGGGGTGAGTAGCCTCATGATTCACTGAAAAACTCATAAGAGAAGAGGAAGGAATTGATCATGCCATTTGAAGATGTTGTTTCCAGGTTCCTGCACCAGTACAAAGTTGAATCATGGATTCCTTAAAAGAGAGAAATATCGGATGTTTATATGGATATTGGAGTGACTGAGACACGGCTGAAGGAGACTAGTTGGTCTGTGTTCTTAGCCTTGCTTTCACGGGAAGACTCTCATTAACCTAAAAGATCAATCCTTTCTAGAAATAGTGTCTCTCTTCTTCAGCTTACTAGAGTGCACAAAGGTTGAAAAGAAGGAACAAAAACAAATTTGATAGATAAAAAAAGCGTAATTATTTTGAGGACTAATAAATTCAAAGTTGGATCTAGGCTTACCCGTATCGGCCCAAACATACAGAAATGCCAGAAATAGGTTATTTTCTTTAACAATCCATTAGCTAAAATGACATAAATTAAAGTTGGACTACAAAAATTTTGAATCAGCAAATAACTCATTTTTTTAAAGCTTCACCCTACAATACAAAAATTCTATTTTGGTCAAGCTATAATTGGAACATGTAATAATCACATGACAAACTTTAATTCCTCATCACACTCGAAAGAGATCGGATGAACATGGATTTATTATATGTACGTGTTGTGAGTAAAAATTATTTGATGCTTAGATGTTATTACATCAATTTGCATTGTTCATTTAGACTCCATCAAATAAGATCCGACCCATCCTATTGACGCTCCTATCTACGGGTCTAATTAGATTTTATTTTTTTATTTTATTTTATTTTTAAAACTAATGGGGCACATCCTCTTGCTTATTGGCTGATATAATGTCATTGAGATGAATATAGCCCCTATATTAATTTGGTGCATTTTAACTAAATTAAATTCAATTATTATTATCATATATTTCAATTTTCCTTTGGTCTATCAGGCTCATCCTCCTGATATAGGTGCCTTCATCTTGACTTTTTAGATCTTGCTTATGCGGAATTTTATTGGACGATGATGTTGATGTTGTAAAAAAATGGATGAAAAGTTAATTTTTTGAAGTTAAGTTATGGGAAGATTTAAACCCAATTTTTAAGAGTACCACCCAAAATAAATAAAAAATTAGAACATCAAAAGAAAAGAAAACAAAAATTAAAGAGTAAAAAAAGAATTTTCCTTAATTTAAGTATACTCCAAATAGCTTGCTTATGTTCATTTTCTTTCAGCGGGGGGTAAACAACAAACCAGATTCAAATTTCAAAGTCTATATATTTCCCAAAATAGCTGAAGAGAAATGTAATCAGGTAATGCCACACATGAAGAAATGCCACAAATAGGTTACTTATCGATTGAATACTTAAAGACGAAAAACAACAAATTAAAGTTGGAGCTCAACAATTTCAATCGGCATGCAAGTAGGTTACAAAAATTCTATTTGGGGCAAGCTATTATTGGAATTTGGAATATGTAATAATTACTCATGTCAAACTTTAATTAAAGTCATCACATTCATATTTATTGATTGTATGTACGTATTATGAGTCAAAATTAATTAATGCTTAGGTGTGATACATCAAATCTGTATCTAAGATGAATGGAATGAAAAACGAAGAATATGGAAAAATGGAGTTTCGTGTTTATTGATCGATAATGGAACTAATGTTCATACAAACACCAATTCCAAACCAAAAGATGCATGTTCTTGTAACAAGACATCTATGGAAATCTCACAGAGAGAAAGAAGAAGAAATAAATTGTAAAAGAAGATTACAATCACATTAAGCTAATTACTCTACCCTCTCATCAAACTATTTATAGATGATGTGTCTCAATTGCTAACGTGGCATACTAGAATATAAATCATGTATCAAATCTCCCCTGTCAAAACAACCTTGCCCACAAGGTTGTCAAAGATGCAGGATCACCAATTTCACTAATCACCTCTACTATTGTAACAATAACATTTGAAGCACAAACTCCGGTTACTCTAGTGGCAACACCCCATCAATTGTAGCTTGAATGTTGAGCAAAACTTCTCATTTCAGCCCAGAACTTGAATACCAAGGTTCAGAATTCAAATACCCAGCAGCTGGCCCATCAACTCATGAAGGCATAATGCTTTCAGTCCTTCAAAATATCCATAATACACTATTGCTTTATACTCAATCAGCCTCACAATCATCACCAAATCATCACGAATAGGGCAACAAAATAAAAAAAATTATGATTCTTTGATGAAAAACCAACAGCCAACTGATAAACCACATGGTAACTATGAACCCCATTAATTGCAGCTTGATCATGAAGATAATCTTGTCTCCCATTTTTTATAACTCTCAATATTCAGCAAGCGTCAACATTGAAAGACTGAACCTTCTTAGATTGTATACAGCACGATCACACTACTAACACCAAGTCAGCATGTATCATTCTTTGAGCTAGGGAAAAGTGTTCAACTGAAGTTATTAACCAGGGATGAACATCACCATATTCACTTTACCCTTCAGGCTTCAGTCACATTAGTTAATGGCTTCAAGAACAAGAGATTATATGTGGCATGGATGCAGTTTTGACGCTTATCAGTTATCAATGAATATTTCCCACCAGGATCAAAAGTAAATTCTCCATAATCAAGTTTAGTGATCCATTTATCAGATTCAAACACTGGAAAGGCATCAATACATGTCATCATATGTGATTTAAAGCTCTGTTGCTCAGAATTTGTCGAAAAAAATTAGCTTTCGTCCTTCCATTTCAAGTTTGTCTTCGAACCACATAACCCGAGATGCTGCAAACATGCATTTTCACCCTATCAGAATTCTCAACAATCAAGGATGGATTCTTATTATCGTCAGTATAGATATTACACTTCCTAATCTCATCAAACAATCTTTGTCCATGGCATTTTTGTGAGTAGGGTGTTTTATCAAACACCTGGTGTGCATCTTGAATGGAATTTTCCAAAGAACAACTCTACCTTCTCTTCAAACTATTTATAGACGATGTGTCTCAATTGTTGACGTGGCATACTAGAATATAAATCTTGTATCAAGGTGTTATCAACTTTGTTCATTTAGACTCCATCAAACCCGAAAATTAACATCAACATCATCGTTTTGATCGATGAGTATAGTTCTGCACAAGTATGATTTAGAGTTCAAGATAAGAACACTTATACTCTAACATGTTAAAAGTACATACCCGATAAATTCAAGGAAATATATAGTTGAAATATCAATTATTGTTCATTTTAACTAAGTTTGTTATTATTATCACATATCTAAATTTCAGTTTATCTTTAGTTTATTAGACGCATCATCCTAACATGTTTAAATATCGATGTCTCCATTTTGACGTCCCAAAATATACTAAAGAGATACTATACTAGACGACGGTGCTGTAAAAAAATGGATGGAAAGCTTTTTTTTCTCCATCCAATTTTTTAAAAGTTAGGTTAGGAAAAGATTTAAACCCAATCGATCCCTAAGAATACCAATAGGAATAAACGAAATTTAGAACACCAAAAATATAAATTAAAAATATAAAAAATATCTCTTTCAATTTATAAGCTCCAAATAGCTTATTTTCAATTTCTTCCAGCGGGCCCCACTGATCAAGAATGGAGATGATGAAAAAAAGGTGATGTTCCGGTAGAGTTATTAATTAACTCCATGGGTGAAGCTACTAAAACCCTATAGAAAATTAATGAACTCGTCGGAAAAAAATTAAAAAGAAAAAAATTATAAGTTGATATGGAGAGAGAAAATTCCAATCTTAAGCGTTGAATTTTGGCAGAATACATAAACGACCCCCTTTACTAGTGACAATTGGTCACTTGGCCCCCTTTACTTTAGCCCTAACCGTTTGGCCCCCTATAGTTGCACATTGCGACCTATTGAACACCTGCTCGATGTATATCACACACGCCAAGATACAATAAAAAAAAGATAAAACAAATATAATTAAAAAGAGCAGAACGAATAGAAAAAGAAAAAAAAATTAAAAAATCTAAAATTTCCTATCAAACTTACTATTTTACCCCTTTATTTTCCCTAAAATTCTACCCAAAACTACTCTTCATCTTCAACCTCCCCCTTATTCAAGATCCATGGATGCTCATCTTCATATCCTCTCTAAAGTGTTGACTCCCTCAATCCCCTAAGCACCAACCCACCATATCCCCATTACTTATCCTTCTAGATTTCTCAAATCCAAGATCCACGACCTTTCCCGCAACCGAGGTCCCACCTGCCACCAACGCCGACTCCGACATCGTCGTTGCTGCCCTCCTTTGCACTCTTATCTGTTTGGATCTGTTCCGAGGGATGAAATTCAAATTTAGAAATTAGGTTTTTATTGAATCTAAACCTAGATTTGAGAAATTGACTTATTATATATCAAATTGGGCGGAAGGGTGGAGGTATTGGGAGACGTCGGGGAGGAGTCGTGGAGACATTGGGGAGGCTCAGATTGAACGATGTTTAGCAGGTTGAAGAACACACCCATACACTTGAAGAAGAAGAAGAAAAATAAAGAAGAAAGAAAAAAAGGAAATGATAAAAAAAATTCACATAAGCATTCTTCAGTCTCCCATAAGAGAGTAAAATGCACGCGCACTGCCACATCAGTAATCAGGGGCTTAATAGGTCACGATGTGCAACTATAGGGGGGCAAACGGTTAGGGCTAAAGTACAGGGGGCCAAGTGACCAATTAGCCCAAGTACAGGGGACTGTTTATGTAGTCTGCCGTTGAATTTTTATTTAACGATCAGAATCTTCTCAACTCTATCTATGGAGTTTTTTCTCAACTCCACTGGAACTAAATCCATGAAAAAGAGGGTAAGAAATAAACCACATTCGAAGTCGATCTATATAAACAAAGAAAAATCAAAGCATATATTACCAGGCAAATAGTTGTAGAGCAATGTAATCTAATTAAAGAAAGGAGTATAAAAATCATCATGTGACACTAGCTTACTTTACATGCATGAAAAACTTCATTTCAAACCAGGTTCAGATGTATTAATGCAATTCAATTCCACAAAAAAACAAGATAATATTGAATTCGAAGCAATGGGATTGGCTTGGGCCGCGAGATTTGGATCTGATATGGTGCGGTCTTGTTCAGGTGAAGTTTATAAGAAACTCTTTCAAACCATATTGTAAATTAGTGAAACCTAGGGAAAAAAATTAAAAAGAAAAATAATAATTAGTAGATGTAGGGAGAGAACAAACTAAATCTAACCATTAAATAATATTTTGATGCTTGAGATTTAGCCAAATTCACTGATGCAGTTTTTGTTAAACTCCACCGTAACTAAATCCGATACGGTGGTATTTGAATTTAGGATTTGATTTGGACAAGATGCAAGGTGATGAATGAGACGTGTGAAGTGAGTTGGATGAGGATATTGTGGATTGATTTTGTGATGAATGATATGGAAAGAAATTGGTGGATGTTTGAGGATGTTACTTCCATTGCGAGGGAGATTAAACGCCACTCACCTTCTAATGATTGCAAAGGTTATTTTGTAAAAAGTTTGGCATATGGGAATTTAGATTCAATAAACTTTACATGCCTCGAAGTAAAAATCCTACTATTTGTCGGATCCATACAATAAAAAACACTTTGAGTAGTTAACCGAGAAAAACGCATTCAATGGACTTTTGTTCACGTTTTTGAGAATTGTAAGGGGTAGCCATGGGAAGCACAAGCAACTAATGCTTTTAAGTATTTTGTAGTTCGATTCTTGATTTAAAAGTTTGGAAAACGGAGAGACATTTTGCAAGGATGGTGTTGACAACATATTCATCAAATAGACTATCATTTTAAAAGCATGTGACCAATGATCAATAGGCATGAATGAAAACCTTAATTAACATAGATAAGACTGTTTCGTGTATGTCTTCTTTTTGAAATTCCATTGTGTTCGGGAATATGAGGTAGTATAGTAAGATGAGTTATGACATTGTTGCATAAGAAAGCTTTTAAAGTAATATATACTCACCTCCATTGTCAAAATATAAAATTTTGTTTTATTTTTGAACAAATTTTCAATTGAAGCTTTGTATTTAATAAATATAGTGCATAATCTATAATTTAATATGTGTGATGTTAAAATCGAGTGTGCATGGTCTTTTTTAACTAAGTGTACATGACCTTATAATTAAGTGTGCATGATGATTTAACTGAGGGTGCATAGTCTTATAATTGAGTGTGCATGATTTTATAATTGTGTGTGCTATTGTACAATTGAGTGTCCACATGTTATATTATAATTGAGTGTGCACGAGTTATATTATATATGAGTGTGTTATATTACAATTGAGTGTGCGTGATCATATAACTAAGTGTTTATGACTTTTTGATATCCACTTTTTAGGTAGGTTTTTTAGTGTCTAGTTATATTAGATTTAGTTGGTTTTAGTACTAGAGTTTTATGTTTTTGAGTCTTTTTGCTTTAGTTTTCGTATTTCCTTGAGATTCGGAAGCTACGCATCTTTTATGTCTTTTTGTAGGAGTTTTTGGAGCTTGGAAGAAGAGTTTGGAGCATTGCAAGAGAAGATGAAGATTAAGTGCTCAAGTAAATTTATTGAAGATCAAGTTTGAGCTTGGAAAGAGATAGAGAAATTTGTTACAAGAACATAGGAAAAAGAATCGAGTCAAACGGAGTTGTAACGAATCTTCTACGCAAGTTTTACTCAAGGTTGTTCGAACAAGCCCTCAGGAACGACCCTATGAGGGTCGTGCTAGACCCACCCAAATATCACAGCCTCAGGACCGACCCTTAGGGGGGTCGTGCACGACCCACTTTGGGTCGTGCATGGCGCCGACTTTTGCCTTATTCCGAGATCTTTTGTGATATATTCTATCTTTTATCTTAGGAAGTAGTTTTATCTTGTTTCCTAGTTTAATTAGGGCTCTTTTTCCTCTATAAAAAGGGGGGCTCTCTCTAGTTTTTATAATTCGTTCTTTGGAGGAGATTAAGGGGAAGACTTGGAAGACAAGTTGGGGAAATTTGTAAGACTTCTTAGTTTTAATTTGAATTGTGGTTTTAATTTGATCATGTCTTCTTCTTTCTTTTCCATGTGTGAGTAGTTTTAGATTCTAGGGTTGGGTGAAAACTCAACACAATCATGCATGTCTAAACTTGAATTCATGACTTGAATGCTTGAAGATCATATCTATCTATCTTGTGCTAAAATCCTTTGCGAAAGTTGAGGCATGTCTTGCAATTAACCTAAAAGCGAAAGTGTAAAGTTGATTGCTTTGACTAGTTCTAATAGGATTATTTGCGACAGTTGATATTCCTAGGTTGAAGGATAGATAGAGAGTTGTTTAATTTGCGACAGTTGATTGAAATTGTTTGCGACAGTTGACTTTTCTATGATCTAGATTGCATGATAGTTGTGAATTCTCGTTGAAAGCATGTGTGATTGTTGTTGTGGTAGCCCTAGCCCTAGGATTGCCTTCTTATATTGATTAAAACTCGTTAATTTGACTCGATCTCGCCCTCACCAAGGTCGTGCTCGAGCCTAGCCCCTTTGTTTGTGTTCGTGTTTGTCTGTGCCCCTTCGTGTTTATTTTGCTTTTCTTAGTTTATCAACTAATCTTTAGCACTATTCTCATTCCCGTGGACGAACCTGACTCCGCTATACTCAGCGGGGTCTTGAATATAAATTTATTTGTTCAAGAAACCCTTCAACAAATTGGCTCCGTTGCCGGGGAGTGAGCAATAGTGCCTAGTTTAGTTGATATTTGGGGTTTGGGACTAGCCCTTACCCTTTTGTTTTTATTTAATTTTGTTTTCTTTGTTTTTTCCGCAGTATATGCCATCTCGTTCTTCCCGGAGAACTCTTGAGATTGACTACTACAGCGAACCTGAGAGGTCCTTCCATAGACGTTTGAGAGAACAACGAGCAATGGGTGACACTGAGACTCTTGCTCAACAAATGGAGGAACTCCGCACTCAGATGCAGCGCTTGCAAGCAGACCGAGATGCTCAGGCTGCAGCTGCGCAGCGATTCCAGGAGCAACTGAACGCTATCCCAAGGAATGCTAAGCAATACATGCACCCAGAACTGAGGGTGCCCGAATCGGCGATAGTGCTCCCAAAGATCGACCGCAGTTTTGAGATTAAATCTCACTTCATATCCTTAATCAAGCGTTCTCAATTTGAGGGGAAACCCACTGAATGCCCAATGGAGCATATTAAGAACTTTACTGATTTATGTGACACTATTGGTGCTGACCGTGTCTCATTTGAATATGTTCTCTTGAAGGCGTTTAAGTGGTCTCTTGCAGGAAAAGCTTTAAGTTGGTTGGAGAGTTTGCCACCGCGGTCAATTACATCGTGGAAAAAATTGCATGATTTATTCATGACCAAATTCTTTCCACTGGCAAAAACAACGGAGCTTAGGAAGCGCATCACCTCCTACCATCAACTTCCCAATGAGACGCTTGTGGAGACATGGGAACGATTTCAAGAGCTTCTACGCCAATGCCCTACTCATGGGCAACCTCCCTATGTTCTCCAAGAGATCTTCTTTCAAGGCATTAATGCGGCTACCAAGGATCGCATTAACCTTCACACTGATTGTGGGTTCATTGAGATGACTCCAGATGAGGCATGGGCGTTATTGAATAAGCTAACCAACTATGATGCCATGTACGAAACCCAACAAGCTAAGCCAACAGAGAGGAAGTTGTATGAACCACAATCCGATGTGGTTGATCGGGATGTGAAGTTCCAATTCATGCAAGATGAGATCAATCGTCTGAAAAAGCAAGTAAGTTACTTTAAATCTTCTTCATCTTGTCAAGAATGCGGGTCTTCCGCCCATACTACTTCCAATTGCACTAACTTGCAGCAAGTAAGAGCCGCTGAGGCCTATGAGGCGAACTACATGAGAGGATCCTATAGGAACCAAAACAATTATGCAGGGAGGAACAATGCTCAACCATCTTGGGGCAATTCCAATTATGACCAATACAAGCAACCCCAACAAGAGCAACGTCCCCCTCCCTACCATCCTCCGGGTTATCAAGAGCCGTCATCATGGGTGAAAGGGCTGCAAGAAGGAATCAATGGCGTCCATACCGGGATCAATGAAGTCCGAGCTGAGGTCAATGGAGTACGAGCCGAGCTTACTACGCAAATGAAAGGTGTTCATGCAAGGTTTGGTGAATTTGAATCATGGAGAAAGAATGTCGATTCTCAACTTGGCCAGCTAGCGACTCAAATCCCGAGACCTCATGGACAACTCCCGGGCCGCCCTGAGGAGAATCCTAGAGGCCGAGCAAGTGATGGAGAAATCCGAGCCATGCACTTAAGGAGTGGCAAGGAGTTGCCCGAGCCAAACAAGCAAAAAGAGAAGGAACAAGCCTCAGGACCGACCCCCTTAGGGTCGTGCAAGACCCCCTTAGGGTCGTGCAAGACCCCCTCAGGGTCGTGCAAGACCCCCTCAGGGTCGTGCACGACCCCCCCCCAATGGTCGTTCCTGAGGAGGCTATTAACGAGGAAGAAGAGGTGATCGACCCTCCAAGGGTCGAGCTCGACCACCCTTCGCCAGGTAAGTCTTCTAACCCTTCTCTTTCCATTCAATCTCCATCTAAGGTACTTCCTTTCCCTTCTAAGAAACCCAAGGACTTGACGGAAGGTAAGTTCAAGCGCTTTGTTAAGTTGCTTCAAGGCTTAAATCTTTCCATTCCTTTCGCTGAGGCTTTGAATGAAATGCCTGCTTTTACTAAATTCTTGAAGGAGATTTTATCTAGGAAGCGATCAATCTCAGAGCTGCATAATGAGGTCCGATCCATAAAGCTTCCTGAAAAGCTAGGCGATCCCGGTAAGTTTGCAATTTCAATTGGTATTGGAACTCACCGTTTTAAAGCTCTATGTGATCTAGGTGCCAGTGCTAGTTTATTACCATTATCTATCTGGACCAAAGCTAACATGGGACCACTGGAGCCCATCAATATGAGGCTATACATGGCGGACGGATCTTGTGTAAAGGCAACCGGAGTCGTTGAGGATGTCCCAGTTAAAGTTGGCAAATTTTTTGTCCCAAACGACTTCATTGTGCTAGATATGCCAGAAGACCCTGTGGTGCCAATCATTCTTGGAAGACCATTCTTAGCCACCGCAGGAGCAAGAGTTGATGTAAAGAAGGGACTTCTCACATTTGACATTGGGGAGGAGCGGGTTGAGTTTCGCTTCAATCCCATTGTAAACGAAGTTGCTAGTTGCCATATTGGCGAGCCTACCGACCCCCCATGGGTCGTAACGCCCCTTATTTGAAGGAAAACAAGGTGGGAGATGGATCAAGGCACAACATCGAGCCACTTCCAAATCCAACAGGGTCGTTAACGACCCCCTACACCTCGGTAACGAGCCACTTCTCGGATGATCCAGGTGAGTTTTCTTGTTCATATCCAATCAATTCTGATCATGATCCTTTCCCCTATTCTCGTTCTATATTGGATCCTACTGTTAGTCATATGAAGGAGTCAAAACCTCCTTGGTTTTCGGATTTTACTAACCCTGTTGTAGGACTTCCAAGCGTTCTTATTAACAATAGAGGACCAAATATCTTGGAGAGAAGCTTTGAAGCTTTTCCATCTAAGTATGGGGTTTCTCATGATCCCGACATAGCTGGATGGAGGCCGCCTTGATGAGCTAAGATAAGTTGTCAAGCTAATGACGTTAAACAAGCGCTTTCGGGAGGCAACCCGGTTTTTAGATTAGTTTATTATTATTTATGTTTTTATTATTTATTTATTTTATTTTTTTAGATTAGATTTTTCTAACCTTCCTTAGACTAGGATAGAATAGTTTTGTTTGGAATAGAATTTTGTGGGATTTTTGCAGGGTCCTAAGCTTCAACCACTCCATCTTCACCATGATGAGCTCCATCTTCTTTACAAGCTTCCAAGAGTTCTTTGTGAGTTTCTTCTTCCTTTCTCTTTACTTTTTCATATCATTTTCATGCATGGGGACATTGCATGATTTAAGTATGGGGTAGGGAAAGAAGAAATCTCACATATGTTGTACATAATTGAGTCTTTTGTTTGTTTGTTTGTTAGTTTGTTTTATTAAGAAAAAAAAAGCTTTGAAAAAAATTGAAAAAAAAAATTGAAAAATGTCGAAAAATCCAAAAATATTTGCTTCTTTGTTTTAGGATTGAAGAATGCTTCGTCCTAGATGTCCTATGATGAGAACTAATTTTCATGCTTATCATATAATTCCTTTGGCATATTTGGATAGTATAGCCTAAGTCTTGAGAAATTGCTTTTGATTGTGAAAATAGACTTGTGATAAAATTGAGCATATGTGTCTTGAGTAGAAGTAATTGCAATCCAACAAAAATTTTACCTAGTGAGGAATTTTGGCCTTATAGGGAGAACATAAAAAATCCCTCTTCTTTTTATGTGTGATTTGCTCTCTTTATGCATCTATCTCTTGTTATTGATATGGTTATCTATTTCTTGAAGCCGCTATGAGATCGTTCATGCATGTTAATTATGATTAAGAACTTATTTTTCATAAGCCAGTTTTTATCCTTTCTTTTACCTACCCTTACATTATCCTCTTTTTGAAGCCAAGTTGAGCCTTAAGCCTTTTTATTTTTAGCTCCACAAAATTATTCCCTAACCAAGATAAGCTTGACCCTATCCGGGGATTAGGACTTAGTATTGGTTGTTGTGATGATCTTGTTGAGTGAATTGTTTGGTTCAAGTGTGGGGTAATATGGGTTGGGTAAAGTCAAAAGTCTTTTGGATTGTTATGTAAAAGGAGTTCGGTTCCCTGGATGCACTTACAAAAGAGTTGAAAAAAAAAAGAAAGATATCGATATCGATCTCCCATAAAAAAAATGGAAATAAAAAAAGGGAGAAAAAGAAAAGCAAAGTGTTGAAAGTGAATAATGTGCATGAGCCAGATTTCCTTAGTGTTTGTAAGCAAGATAAATTGGGATAAATGGGTGAGTGAAAGAAAAGTGCATAAAGAAGAGTGAGTTTGGTATATGTATCTTTTGAGAGTTTTGGTAAATGTGAGTATTTAGGAGTCTTTGATTCCCGGATTTTATTAGCACCACATAGCCAAAATATTTCCAAGCCTTAATGTCTTTACCAAGCCCCATTACAACCCGGCCGAATGGAGTCTTCTATGAAGATTTCATTGAGCCTAAGTTCTTATGATGATTGATGTGTTTTGACTTCTCTAGGTAGAGAGATTGGTGATCTAAGTCTCAATGATAAAGTTGATGTTGCATAAAGATTGAGTTGAAAGTTGATATTAATAGCCTAAATACATGAGAGATGAGTGAAACACATTAAAATCCCTTGTGAGGTTGGATTGTGATTGCTTAAGCTAGAGACTCATACATATGTGACGACGTTAAAATTGCTTCTCTATCTTTTCACTGGTGCTTAAAATGTTTTGAACAAGGGCTATGCTTGAAGATTGTGTTATTGGTCTTGATTTTGCATGATTATTGCTTGAGGACAAGCAAGTCTAAGTATGGGGTATTTTGATATCCACTTTTTAGGTAGGTTTTTTAGTGTCTAGTTATATTAGATTTAGTTGGTTTTAGTACTAGAGTTTTATGTTTTTGAGTCTTTTTGCTTTAGTTTTCGTATTTCCTTGAGATTCGGAAGCTACGCATCTTTTATGTCTTTTTGTAGGAGTTTTTGGAGCTTGGAAGAAGAGTTTGGAGCATTGCAAGAGAAGATGAAGATTAAGTGCTCAAGTAAATTTATTGAAGATCAAGTTTGAGCTTGGAAAGAGATAGAGAAATTTGTTACAAGAACATAGGAAAAAGAATCGAGTCAAACGGAGTTGTAACGAATCTTCTACGCAAGTTTTACTCAAGGTTGTTCGAACAAGCCCTCAGGAACGACCCTATGAGGGTCGTGCTAGACCCACCCAAATATCACAGCCTCAGGACCGACCCTTAGGGGGGTCGTGCACGACCCACTTTGGGTCGTGCATGGCGCCGACTTTTGCCTTATTCCGAGATCTTTTGTGATATATTCTATCTTTTATCTTAGGAAGTAGTTTTATCTTGTTTCCTAGTTTAATTAGGGCTCTTTTTCCTCTATAAAAAGGGGGGCTCTCTCTAGTTTTTATAATTCGTTCTTTGGAGGAGATTAAGGGGAAGACTTGGAAGACAAGTTGGGGAAATTTGTAAGACTTCTTAGTTTTAATTTGAATTGTGGTTTTAATTTGATCATGTCTTCTTCTTTCTTTTCCATGTGTGAGTAGTTTTAGATTTTAGGGTTGGGTGAAAACCCAACACAATCATGCATGTCTAAACTTGAATTCATGACTTGAATGCTTGAAGATCATATCTATCTATCTTGTGCTTAAATCCTTTGTGAAAGTTGAGGCATGTCTTGCAATTAACCTAAAAGCGAAAGTGTAAAGTTGATTGCTTTGACTAGTTCTAATAGGATTATTTACGACAGTTGATATTCCTAGGTTGAAGGATAGATAGAGAGTTGTTTAATTTGCGACAGTTGATTGAATAACTTGAATTGTTTGCGACAGTTGACTTTTCTATGATCTAGATTGCATGATAGTTGTGAATTCTCGTTGAAAGCATGTGTGATTGTTGTTGTGGTAGCCCTAGCCCTAGGATTGCCTTCTTATATTGATTAAAACTCGTTAATTTGACTCGATCTCGCCCTCACCAAGGTCGTGCTCGAGCCTAGCCCCTTTGTTTGTGTTCGTGTTTGTCTGTGCCCCTTCGTGTTTATTTTGCTTTTCTTAGTTTATCAACTAATCTTTAGCACTATTCTCATTCCCGTGGACGAACCTGACTCCGCTATACTCAGCGGGGTCTTGAATATAAATTTATTTGTTCAAGAAACCCTTCAACAAATTGGCTCCGTTGCCGGGGAGTGAGCAATAGTGCCTAGTTTAGTTGATATTTGGGGTTTGGGACTAGCCCTTACCCTTTTGTTTTTATTTAATTTTGTTTTCTTTGTTTTTTCCGCAGTATATGCCATCTCGTTCTTCCCGGAGAACTCTTGAGATTGACTACTACAGCGAACCTGAGAGGTCCTTCCATAGACGTTTGAGAGAACAACGAGCAATGGGTGACACTGAGACTCTTGCTCAACAAATGGAGGAACTCCGCACTCAGATGCAGCGCTTGCAAGCAGACCGAGATGCTCAGGCTGCAGCTGCGCAGCGATTCCAGGAGCAACTGAACGCTATCCCAAGGAATGCTAAGCAATACATGCACCCAGAACTGAGGGTGCCCGAATCGGCGATAGTGCTCCCAAAGATCGACCGCAGTTTTGAGATTAAATCTCACTTCATATCCTTAATCAAGCGTTCTCAATTTGAGGGGAAACCCACTGAATGCCCAATGGAGCATATTAAGAACTTTACTGATTTATGTGACACTATTGGTGCTGACCGTGTCTCATTTGAATATGTTCTCTTGAAGGCGTTTAAGTGGTCTCTTGCAGGAAAAGCTTTAAGTTGGTTGGAGAGTTTGCCACCGCGGTCAATTACATCGTGGAAAAAATTGCATGATTTATTCATGACCAAATTCTTTCCACTGGCAAAAACAACGGAGCTTAGGAAGCGCATCACCTCCTACCATCAACTTCCCAATGAGACGCTTGTGGAGACATGGGAACGATTTCAAGAGCTTCTACGCCAATGCCCTACTCATGGGCAACCTCCCTATGTTCTCCAAGAGATCTTCTTTCAAGGCATTAATGCGGCTACCAAGGATCGCATTAACCTTCACACTGATTGTGGGTTCATTGAGATGACTCCAGATGAGGCATGGGCGTTATTGAATAAGCTAACCAACTATGATGCCATGTACGAAACCCAACAAGCTAAGCCAACAGAGAGGAAGTTGTATGAACCACAATCCGATGTGGTTGATCGGGATGTGAAGTTCCAATTCATGCAAGATGAGATCAATCGTCTGAAAAAGCAAGTAAGTTACTTTAAATCTTCTTCATCTTGTCAAGAATGCGGGTCTTCCGCCCATACTACTTCCAATTGCACTAACTTGCAGCAAGTAAGAGCCGCTGAGGCCTATGAGGCGAACTACATGAGAGGATCCTATAGGAACCAAAACAATTATGCAGGGAGGAACAATGCTCAACCATCTTGGGGCAATTCCAATTATGACCAATACAAGCAACCCCAACAAGAGCAACGTCCCCCTCCCTACCATCCTCCGGGTTATCAAGAGCCGTCATCATGGGTGAAAGGGCTGCAAGAAGGAATCAATGGCGTCCATACCGGGATCAATGAAGTCCGAGCTGAGGTCAATGGAGTACGAGCCGAGCTTACTACGCAAATGAAAGGTGTTCATGCAAGGTTTGGTGAATTTGAATCATGGAGAAAGAATGTCGATTCTCAACTTGGCCAGCTAGCGACTCAAATCCCGAGACCTCATGGACAACTCCCGGGCCGCCCTGAGGAGAATCCTAGAGGCCGAGCAAGTGATGGAGAAATCCGAGCCATGCACTTAAGGAGTGGCAAGGAGTTGCCCGAGCCAAACAAGCAAAAAGAGAAGGAACAAGCCTCAGGACCGACCCCCTTAGGGTCGTGCAAGACCCCCTTAGGGTCGTGCAAGACCCCCTCAGGGTCGTGCAAGACCCCCTCAGGGTCGTGCACGACCCCCCCCCCAATGGTCGTTCCTGAGGAGGCTATTAACGAGGAAGAAGAGGTGATCGACCCTCCAAGGGTCGAGCTCGACCACCCTTCGCCAGGTAAGTCTTCTAACCCTTCTCTTTCCATTCAATCTCCATCTAAGGTACTTCCTTTCCCTTCTAAGAAACCCAAGGACTTGACGGAAGGTAAGTTCAAGCGCTTTGTTAAGTTGCTTCAAGGCTTAAATCTTTCCATTCCTTTCGCTGAGGCTTTGAATGAAATGCCTGCTTTTACTAAATTCTTGAAGGAGATTTTATCTAGGAAGCGATCAATCTCAGAGCTGCATAATGAGGTCCGATCCATAAAGCTTCCTGAAAAGCTAGGCGATCCCGGTAAGTTTGCAATTTCAATTGGTATTGGAACTCACCGTTTTAAAGCTCTATGTGATCTAGGTGCCAGTGCTAGTTTATTACCATTATCTATCTGGACCAAAGCTAACATGGGACCACTGGAGCCCATCAATATGAGGCTATACATGGCGGACGGATCTTGTGTAAAGGCAACCGGAGTCGTTGAGGATGTCCCAGTTAAAGTTGGCAAATTTTTTGTCCCAAACGACTTCATTGTGCTAGATATGCCAGAAGACCCTGTGGTGCCAATCATTCTTGGAAGACCATTCTTAGCCACCGCAGGAGCAAGAGTTGATGTAAAGAAGGGACTTCTCACATTTGACATTGGGGAGGAGCGGGTTGAGTTTCGCTTCAATCCCATTGTAAACGAAGTTGCTAGTTGCCATATTGGCGAGCCTACCGACCCCCCATGGGTCGTAACACCCCTTATTTGAAGGAAAACAAGGTGGGAGATGGATCAAGGCACAACATCGAGCCACTTCCAAATCCAACAGGGTCGTTAACGACCCCCTACACCTCGGTAACGAGCCACTTCTCGGATGATCCAGGTGAGTTTTCTTGTTCATATCCAATCAATTCTGATCATGATCCTTTCCCCTATTCTCGTTCTATATTGGATCCTACTGTTAGTCATATGAAGGAGTCAAAACCTCCTTGGTTTTCGGATTTTACTAACCCTGTTGTAGGACTTCCAAGCGTTCTTATTAACAATAGAGGACCAAATATCTTGGAGAGAAGCTTTGAAGCTTTTCCATCTAAGTATGGGGTTTCTCATGATCCCGACATAGCTGGATGGAGGCCGCCTTGATGAGCTAAGATAAGTTGTCAAGCTAATGACGTTAAACAAGCGCTTTCGGGAGGCAACCCGGTTTTTAGATTAGTTTATTATTATTTATGTTTTTATTATTTATTTATTTTATTTTTTTAGATTAGATTTTTCTAACCTTCCTTAGACTAGGATAGAATAGTTTTGTTTGGAATAGAATTTTGTGGGATTTTTGCAGGGTCCTAAGCTTCAACCACTCCATCTTCACCATGATGAGCTCCATCTTCTTTACAAGCTTCCAAGAGTTCTTTGTGAGTTTCTTCTTCCTTTCTCTTTACTTTTTCATATCATTTTCATGCATGGGGACATTGCATGATTTAAGTATGGGGTAGGGAAAGAAGAAATCTCACATATGTTGTACATAATTGAGTCTTTTGTTTGTTTGTTTGTTAGTTTGTTTTATTAAGAAAAAAAAAGCTTTGAAAAAAATTGAAAAAAAAAATTGAAAAATGTCGAAAAATCCAAAAATATTTGCTTCTTTGTTTTAGGATTGAAGAATGCTTCGTCCTAGATGTCCTATGATGAGAACTAATTTTCATGCTTATCATATAATTCCTTTGGCATATTTGGATAGTATAGCCTAAGTCTTGAGAAATTGCTTTTGATTGTGAAAATAGACTTGTGATAAAATTGAGCATATGTGTCTTGAGTAGAAGTAATTGCAATCCAACAAAAATTTTACCTAGTGAGGAATTTTGGCCTTATAGGGAGAACATAAAAAATCCCTCTTCTTTTTATGTGTGATTTGCTCTCTTTATGCATCTATCTCTTGTTATTGATATGGTTATCTATTTCTTGAAGCCGCTATGAGATCGTTCATGCATGTTAATTATGATTAAGAACTTATTTTTCATAAGCCAGTTTTTATCCTTTCTTTTACCTACCCTTACATTATCCTCTTTTTGAAGCCAAGTTGAGCCTTAAGCCTTTTTATTTTTAGCTCCACAAAATTATTCCCTAACCAAGATAAGCTTGACCCTATCCGGGGATTAGGACTTAGTATTGGTTGTTGTGATGATCTTGTTGAGTGAATTGTTTGGTTCAAGTGTGGGGTAATATGGGTTGGGTAAAGTCAAAAGTCTTTTGGATTGTTATGTAAAAGGAGTTCGGTTCCCTGGATGCACTTACAAAAGAGTTGAAAAAAAAAAGAAAGATATCGATATCGATCTCCCATAAAAAAAATGGAAATAAAAAAAGGGAGAAAAAGAAAAGCAAAGTGTTGAAAGTGAATAATGTGCATGAGCCAGATTTCCTTAGTGTTTGTAAGCAAGATAAATTGGGATAAATGGGTGAGTGAAAGAAAAGTGCATAAAGAAGAGTGAGTTTGGTATATGTATCTTTTGAGAGTTTTGGTAAATGTGAGTATTTAGGAGTCTTTGATTCCCGGATTTTATTAGCACCACATAGCCAAAATATTTCCAAGCCTTAATGTCTTTACCAAGCCCCATTACAACCCGGCCGAATGGAGTCTTCTATGAAGATTTCATTGAGCCTAAGTTCTTATGATGATTGATGTGTTTTGACTTCTCTAGGTAGAGAGATTGGTGATCTAAGTCTCAATGATAAAGTTGATGTTGCATAAAGATTGAGTTGAAAGTTGATATTAATAGCCTAAATACATGAGAGATGAGTGAAACACATTAAAATCCCTTGTGAGGTTGGATTGTGATTGCTTAAGCTAGAGACTCATACATATGTGACGACGTTAAAATTGCTTCTCTATCTTTTCACTGGTGCTTAAAATGTTTTGAACAAGGGCTATGCTTGAAGATTGTGTTATTGGTCTTGATTTTGCATGATTATTGCTTGAGGACAAGCAAGTCTAAGTATGGGGTATTTTGATATCCACTTTTTAGGTAGGTTTTTTAGTGTCTAGTTATATTAGATTTAGTTGGTTTTAGTACTAGAGTTTTATGTTTTTGAGTCTTTTTGCTTTAGTTTTCGTATTTCCTTGAGATTCGGAAGCTACGCATCTTTTATGTCTTTTTGTAGGAGTTTTTGGAGCTTGGAAGAAGAGTTTGGAGCATTGCAAGAGAAGATGAAGATTAAGTGCTCAAGTAAATTTATTGAAGATCAAGTTTGAGCTTGGAAAGAGATAGAGAAATTTGTTACAAGAACATAGGAAAAAGAATCGAGTCAAACGGAGTTGTAACGAATCTTCTACGCAAGTTTTACTCAAGGTTGTTCGAACAAGCCCTCAGGAACGACCCTATGAGGGTCGTGCTAGACCCACCCAAATATCACAGCCTCAGGACCGACCCTTAGGGGGGTCGTGCACGACCCACTTTGGGTCGTGCATGGCGCCGACTTTTGCCTTATTCCGAGATCTTTTGTGATATATTCTATCTTTTATCTTAGGAAGTAGTTTTATCTTGTTTCCTAGTTTAATTAGGGCTCTTTTTCCTCTATAAAAAGGGGGGCTCTCTCTAGTTTTTATAATTCGTTCTTTGGAGGAGATTAAGGGGAAGACTTGGAAGACAAGTTGGGGAAATTTGTAAGACTTCTTAGTTTTAATTTGAATTGTGGTTTTAATTTGATCATGTCTTCTTCTTTCTTTTCCATGTGTGAGTAGTTTTAGATTTTAGGGTTGGGTGAAAACCCAACACAATCATGCATGTCTAAACTTGAATTCATGACTTGAATGCTTGAAGATCATATCTATCTATCTTGTGCTTAAATCCTTTGTGAAAGTTGAGGCATGTCTTGCAATTAACCTAAAAGCGAAAGTGTAAAGTTGATTGCTTTGACTAGTTCTAATAGGATTATTTACGACAGTTGATATTCCTAGGTTGAAGGATAGATAGAGAGTTGTTTAATTTGCGACAGTTGATTGAATAACTTGAATTGTTTGCGACAGTTGACTTTTCTATGATCTAGATTGCATGATAGTTGTGAATTCTCGTTGAAAGCATGTGTGATTGTTGTTGTGGTAGCCCTAGCCCTAGGATTGCCTTCTTATATTGATTAAAACTCGTTAATTTGACTCGATCTCGCCCTCACCAAGGTCGTGCTCGAGCCTAGCCCCTTTGTTTGTGTTCGTGTTTGTCTGTGCCCCTTCGTGTTTATTTTGCTTTTCTTAGTTTATCAACTAATCTTTAGCACTATTCTCATTCCCGTGGACGAACCTGACTCCGCTATACTCAGCGGGGTCTTGAATATAAATTTATTTGTTCAAGAAACCCTTCAACACTTTTATAGCTGAGTATGTATGGTTTAATAAGGTCACGCATTTAGTTATAAGGTCATTCACGCTCAATTATATGATCACGCCCACATATTTATATAAGCATACACACTCGTCTATAAAGTAACGTACACTCATCTAAAAGATTGTTCGTTGTTCAAGAATTCTTATTTAGGCTGTTTATATCATCACTTAGTGTTTTGATATGAGATTTCAAGTCATCCATTTTTCAGAAGTAGCATATTTTACTCTCATGCTAAGGTCCAAAATATGGGAAAAAAAAACAAGTATTTTCCACGACTCTATCGCCCAATCAGTTTTTTTCCACTAAATACCTCTTTCAGCATTACACTGACTTGAAGAGAGAAGGGGTCTCCCTTCTCTCTAAAATTCCAAATCCAAGGTTTGAGAAAAAATTAGACAAACGAATGTTGTTTCCAAGTCCTTTCTTCTATCCTTCAATCTCTAATAGGTGCGGAAGCTAGAGATTGTTTCTTACTTAGCCATCTTCAAAGGTCGAGAAGACCGAAGATGGATTTTGCTAGCGTTTCTCAAAGCCACCGTTTTCTGATTGAGAAAGCCATTTGCCTACGTTTCTATAAATCGAATTTCTCTGTCCACATATCGATTGTTAATCTATGAGATTTGAAAATATGACAAATAAAACTTTATTAGTCAAAGGTCCAAGTTTTAATTTTCTCTCTTGTCAACCACTTTGATGCTCTGATCAGATCGTTTCTATGATTACATCGTGACCTTCTTTGTGCTTGCTGGTTTCTTCCCCTCTTGGGGTTGTCGGTCGAGTTTTGGTTAAAACTTAAAAGCTGTCGATGGCGGTTCAGGTCTTGGTTGAACGTCGTTGATGGTGGATGGCCGACTCGGAGGTACAATAATCCGATGTTGACGATTGAGTATTGGCTGGACGCCGTCGATGGCGAAAGGCCGATTCGGAGATTCGAGAAAATCCGATGTTGACGAAGAGTCTGGCCTTGTTTGGTTCGATTCCCTGGGAATCAAGAATGGGAATCAGGAATGGTTAATTCCAGTATACTGTTTGGTTTACCAAAATCTGGAATCGATTTCATTCCCTGGAATGGCTCATTCCAAGCCTACATGCAAAATTGATTCCAGCAGAAAACGGAAGGTATCATCCATTCCAAAAAAATTGAACTTTTCATATTAAACCTTGAAGCACTAAAACTCCTAAACCTTAAATAATAAATTCTAAAATTCATAAACCCTAAATTATAAGGTCTAAACCAAAATTTTAAACTATAATTCTCATGAATGGTTCATTCCGACAGCATACCAAACAACATGTCACAGGATTGGTTCATTCCGATTTCTGATTCCATTCCGATTCCTGATTCCAATCCGATTCCAACAGCATACCAAACGGGGCCTTAGTCCTTTTGAGAGTTATTAACGTGGCCTGCTATCTACCTCTTGTTTTTTTTTTTTTGGGTCTTACGTGACCACTAGCAGGCCTTTCCTTTGATGATGAAGTTTGTGCAAGTGGAGTTTGGTGTTGAGGAGGAGATCAGATATTTCTTTTAGGCCTTCTTTGTTTGGCAAAATGATGTTGGGCCTTGGTTGTCTTCTTTTTCCACTCTAGGGGGTTTGCTTTAATGGTTTGGGCTTTGGCCCTTTTGCCTCATTTTGTTGTAGACCTCTTGTTGGACCTTTTGAGTGCAGGCTCTTTTTTACGGTTGGTTTGTTTCCTTTGTTTCATTGTTTGGGTCTTTGGCCTTTTCTAGCTTGTGTTGCTTGTGTGTTTTTCTTGGCAGGCTAACCTCCAGTTTGGCGTATATACCTCATTGGGATTGGGAACTAAGTTTGGGCTTGGATTGCTAGGCATGGTCGTGATGCTTAAGCGGCTTTTGATGGTTCTTCTTTTAATGGAGGGTCATCAGTGGTCCTTTGCGCATCCCTCTGGATCGTTCAGGGTTGACCTCCAGTCCTACGGCGCTTTGACTTCTCGCGCGTTTCTTTCCTGCTACCAATCTTGTTTCGTTCTCTTTTCTTCGGTTGTTGTATTTTACCTTTCTTGTAGTTGCTTGTTCTGTTTGTTGCTTGCCGAGCTCTCGGCTACTATCTCTTGATAGCCTCTCGGGCTACCAGGTTTGTCTGATACACCGAATATTTACCTACTTAAAAAAAATTATACACTCATCCACAATAACAAAATTAAACCCACATAATTATAAGATGTACCAATCTAGTTATAAAATACGAATTGAGTTGTACCAAACTTTTACATTTCTTTGGTAATTTTATTTTAATGAAGTATTATTGATCAGGTGTGTTGATTCTTTCAAGATGTGACAATTGAATCATGATTTCAGTTATTACCTGGATGTCCGTTGCCTTCAATTGATCCTTGTGTATATTAACACATAATTTATTTCTCAAAACGTTCGTATAACGTAACCCTGACCCGGTGTTACGTTTAACTAATCAAACAATGTAGATATATAATTAGTGCGCATGCCTGTGGCAACAACACATGTATTGAGTATCAGCGGGGGGAAGCTCGCATAAACCGCCACCAGCGTAGCCGTCGGCTGTGCAATCCATGTCGCACTTGAGCACGTCTTGTCTGTTGTCTTTGTCGCAAAACCGATTGCAATCAGCTTCCTGCCCCTTTACAAAGGATCCTGCTGTACGTTTTATGTGTACATACATATTTAGACCATGCGTTCATTTTTTGTAACACATTTTTATTAATTAAAAAGGGTTAAGCCATTACCTTGTGCAAGTAACAGAGCAATGCAGAGAACTAATGAGATGAGGCATCTGGAGATGGGAATGGATTTCAATTTCATAGCCATTTTTTACTTGTACGAAACCTGGGATCTAAGTATGTGTTGATAAGATGATTGTCTTCTGTTTAATGAGTCTTGTCACTCTTGGTATTTATAATCACATTTTGCACGTAAGCAATGAAAATACATTTAACTAATTTAATCTAATAATCTTTTGTTTCCTAATTCAAATTGATGTGCTGTAACTAGTGGAATAACTTATAAGGAGGTGGGAGATTTTATACTATGTTTCACGATACAGAAAATTGAACTCGTATTATAGCGGAGATATACATTGAACTCGGGTTGATATATTATAGGATGAAAATGAAACATTTGTCTTTACCAAAAAAAAAAGTTTTCATATGTAGATGTGAATCTGTAATCCAATATACATATTATTATCATTATTTTTAATTAACCAAAACGAATAATGATAATGATGTATATTGAATAGTTACCCTTCAAATTCAAGCTTTAAGGTTTTGTTTGCACATCTTGAAAAAACTAATTGTAATTGTAATTAACAAAAAAAGATTTTGAAAAAGTTCGCTCTCATGTCCTGGATCAACAAAGAGTTTGAAATGGCAAATTGACTAGTTGGATACTTGGATTGGATTGACATAATATCATGTGAATGCACATGAATTTTCTTCATTTTATCTTTTCTATTTCTTTCATTTACTCCGTATTTAGTAAATACTCCGGAGTATCTTTTATTTCCCATTTCCTCTTACAGCCTCGCGGTGCGACTACACTATCGGTCGTATATAATATATGCTATGGAATCATCATCCTGTGTGCAAAGTACAATCTTTTCCAAAAAATTTACTGGCACCAAATTTTTTAAAATTTAATGATGTTTGGTTAAGAGGAAAGAAAAATAAGAAATATTGTTTGGATGGAAGGAAAATCAAAGGAAAACTTGCGTTGAAACAATTTTGTCAACCTATGACTAAGATTTAACACAAGTTCAATTCTGCAAACTTGACATTCCTGATCTTACTCGAGCAGCAGTACAAAAAAAAATACTAAAAGCAATTTCAATTCTGAAAAAGCCATCACAGCAGAATACGAAAGAGCAAAGTATGGAGCAATATGCCCATTTAGGGTTTGTTAATGACAAAAAATTCAAGAGCAACAACACAAAAAAAAAACAGAATAGATTGATGGGTTCTCTAAATATAAAAATTGTCTACAGCTTGACCACAAAATAGGAGGAGATCAATCCTCTCAAAGTTAATATTTGACTGCAGTAAGAACATCTAGCTGAGAGCCAAGCTTCTCGACAGCAGCCTTCTCAGCCTTCACCCTCAGTTTAGTCAGTTGCTTCCTCCTCTCATAAACAACCTGAGCCCTCTCTTTCCTCTTGGCTTCAAGTTCCTGTTTTTAATAAATTGATGAATAAATAAGGATACTCTCTGTATAACTCAATTCCACCTCACAATACTTGCATTAATCTATTCAGATGTCACACTAACCAAAAAAGAACTGCAAAAATGATGAATTTACAAGCATAACATGCACTATCAACTAGCTGGTTAGCACTATGATTCTTCTTTCCCTAACTTCATTTTATATAGTAGACCAAAACAGGTAAACAAATACCTTCTGTCACACTCTTCAGCTTAATCAAGAATACTACTTGAAATTTCAATATGATGAATTTACATCAACCCAAGTGCTATCCTATTTCTATGGTATGTCAAGAATCACAAAACACAACTTAGAATTACAATATGATGAATTACAGCATCAACTCAAGTACTATTTTAATCATACCATAATTCCATCAAGGGAGTAACAAAATAGACAAAACTTAAAGAGACATAAGAATCAGGTTACCTTAATGGTCTCATAGTGGTTCCAGCCAACTTCACTAGATAGCCTTCCAAGCAAGCAATACTTGTGGCCCTTTTGCAACCTCAAGACCCTACAATTACATTGCAATGACTTCTTTAAGATAAGATGAAAAAAGAAGATTTAGTACATTGAGCATTCAAAAATGATGACATACTTGAGAGCATCCGGCACCACCATCCTCTTGACCTTGTCATATGGAGGAGGAACACCCTCGAATACCTTCAGTCTTGCCAAAGCAGCAGCTCCTCTCTTAGTCTTGTGGGGAATCATCCTGTATTAGGATAACAAAAAACAATCAATCAAAGCTTTCATCACCAAAAATATAATGTTATTTCAAGTGAACCAGAAACAAGTGATCCTACTTCAAATGTACCTAAAAGAAATCTCACTCGCAAGTTACAAATGCAGGCCTCTTAACATGAATTCGCAGCCAAATTGGGAATCAAGAGAATACAATACTTTAACATAGAAAATCATTTCCACAGCACGAACAATTCAGCTCAAGCTACACTCTATGTTTTATAAACATTCAAAGCTACAATCTGATATTGACGACGAATACTAAGCTAATCAAATTCAGAATATTAGCACCTCTACTATATCCCCCTAACTCCAACAATAAACACTAATTCCAATTGCAAACACAGCAAAACAATACAAAACAGCAACAGCGAAGAAAGAAGGAAGTGTAAAAAGAGCAATGTACCCTCGGACTGTGCGCCAGAAAATCTTGGCGGGAGCGCGGAAGTGGATGGGGCCATGGGAGGGCTTGGTGTTCATCCTCTTCCTGAGGAAACGGAGGTACTTCATCTTCTGACGGACAAGTCCGCCGGAGAGAGCAATCTCCTCGCAACGGACCACCACAACGCGCTGGCCGCTGAGAAGCTCCTTGGCGGTGATGGAGGCCAAGCGACCGAGCATGTGGTGTCTGCCGTCGACGACCACCCTGCGAGACATAACTCCCGATCCCGACACCATTTTCGCCGACGGCTTCTTCGTCAGTCCTCCGCACAAGTGTAGCCGTCTAGGGTTTTAGGAATTGTGATTTGCGCGTGTATATATGTCTAGGTAGGTAGCAAATTGTGGGTGTTGCAAAGTAATCGGATTTCTGTGGTTTTAGATGGGCTAGATTTTCTTAGGCCCAATATTTAATTCTATGGTGAAGTTGGGCCTGTACAAATTGTGCTGATATGGCCCAATGTTATTACTCTTGAGAGGCACTCAAATCGGAGTTCTACGATTACGAAAAATATATATAATCTATGTATATATATAAAAAAGACGCAAGGAATAATGTCACCACGTTTCGACACCTAGGATTTTCTTACGTGTCGTTCCCACGTTAAGCCACCTA
Organism: Fallopia convolvulus; assembly: GCA_964016875.1. Taxonomy (NCBI): domain Eukaryota; kingdom Viridiplantae; phylum Streptophyta; class Magnoliopsida; order Caryophyllales; family Polygonaceae; genus Fallopia; species Fallopia convolvulus. Next base: position 45,169,796 of record OZ024733.1, read on the forward strand.
GGATTTCGCCACATAGAATTTTTTATTTTGAAAATTTATATAGGTTGATATTATTGTAGGATAATATAGAAATAGGATAATTAATCCACGAGAGATTCTATCTAAAATAAAGATAATATCTATTATATATTAGGAATTAGGATATATCTAAAAGATTTTATCTAAAATTAAAATAAATTATAGAACATTAGATATTATATATTAAGATAGATATATTAATTTAGTTTTTCTAATTAAATTTCTATCAATTTATATGAAAAAATTAAATTCGATTTTTATTTAAAATAAAAAAAATTATTTTATCTTTATTTTTTTATCTACTTATGTAATGATTTATCTTAAATAAAATTTTGATAAAAATAGAACTTTCAATCAATATCTATCTATTACTAATAACTAAAGCCGAAGCAATTTCTGCCACCACGTTGCGCTACATCACCCCTTTATTAAAATAATAATTTTAAATAGTTAATTATGCAAAAAAAGTTATCTCAAAGTAAACATAAAGATAAAATAATATTTGTAAAAATTTATCCCCAAATAAACATAAAGATAAAATAATATTAGTAGATTTGACCCACATAGATAAAAAAAAATGGACATTATATTTATTATATTTGTAAGAGATAAAAGAAAATAAAGATAAGAAAAAATATGTACATATGATCACATATGTATCTTTGTAATAAATATAGCCATATAAATGATAATATTTTTAAAATATAGATTATGTGTAATTTTAAATAATTAATATTTTAAATAAAGATAAAATATATCTGCCACAATATTGCATCACATCACATTATATTAAAATAACTATTTAAAATAGTGATATTAAAAATATACCAATTTTTTTATTTGTGATAACTTGAACAATAAAGATAGAAAAATATAAAAAATTAAAAACTACAATCTTATCTTATTATATGTAAAGTAAATATAGATTTCTATCGCCAATAATAATAAAATATTTGGTTTTTTTTACTTATTATCTTCTTTCTAGAGATAACACGATCAAATATATTTTTATTACAAAAATACATATATTAATGTTTACTTCATTTTTATGTGATTTTTTATTCTTATAATGTAAGACCATAAAATTATTATTTTTAATTTTATTTTTAATTTTTAATTTTTTTAGTATAGATAATATAATATTTACTTCAAAGAATACTTTTTCTATAATATATCTAAAAAATATTGAGTCGTAGTCGTGCAGGGCACGACGGATACAATTAGTATCAAATATAAATGAAATAATTCGTTTCCTTCATTCATTTCCGTTACCTAACATTATTTTGTTGGGTTTTTAAATCTTTTGGAAATGGTATGGATAGAAGCTCCTGGAAATATAATTTAACAATATAGTAGTACTTAAATTTATTTCACTGTGTTGTGTCTACCTAATCAACCATTCTCACTTTAACTAACAAGCACTAATTAATCACTCGCTAACTTAATAAAACACGACATTGACTCTTTTCCATCACGTTACAAGAAGATAAAAGTTCATTGACCAATAAAAATACATCTCAAATTAATTAAATTAAATACATAAGAAACTTAAAATTCCATTATGTTTTTGGTAGCATTAAAATTCCATTAGCTGCCCATAGTTTCATTTTTCGTCAAGGAAAGGGGTTGGTGAAGAAACCCCAATTCAATTGTGCTAAATGAACTACAGTATATGAAAGCACAGTCCCATTCTACCAACCACCCCCAACCTTCTCTCATTTGACCCACCAACCAACCCACCACTTTCCTACCTGTTTTTTTTCATTTCCATAGTTTTTTATAAGTTCTCTAGTGTATCACTCCTGCCCACTACCTCTGCAATTTTTTCTCTTTGCTTGAGCTTCTGAAGTTCAAGATTATATCTTTCTATTTGCTTAATTCTTGAAGCAATCCCTAAAAATGAGTAGAAAAGGAAGGGTTTTCACATTGGCAGAAGTCGCCCCACACAACGACGCCAAGGATTGCTGGCTCATTATTGGTGGCAAGGTTCTACACTAATCTGTTTACTTGAATTTTATTGTAATTATTTTGGCCTATCCTATAGAGAGTTTTTTTTTTTTTAAATGCTTTAGACTATTTGGGTTATGAGTTGTTGGCTGTGTAGACAATTTGATGGATCAGATCTTCCAAACAAGATGACATGTAAACAAACTATTTTGCTAGCTTTATCCTATATAGTTGAGCTTTTCTCAAGGCTAATTACGCCGTACTTCTTCAATTAAGGTGCTTCAATGTGCATTGATCAGGGGTGAATTGCTGTTGAGAATAATCGAAGAGGCATCCTATCTTTTCAATAGGCTCTTTCTAGTTTCTATTGCACAAAAGTATTCTTGTTGTAGAAAGAAAAAATCACCCGGTATCGCCTCAACAGATTGCTAGCTAGGGAATAGAAGTTTATAAAGGTCCAGTGGATTTGATAGAACAAGAATCTTGATGAATATATCATGCTAGTTAGTTGTTTAATATGCTAGGTGGTTAGAATGTTGAGTATGGCTTAAGCTTCTTTTTCATCCTCTCAAAACAAAATAACTTCTTTTTCATATTGTATAAATACAAGGCTGGTGTATCATAGAACAATAACTCAGCTCTGTTTCCAATTATAACATGGTATCAGCCTACATACCTAATCAATCCTTCTCGGTTCAACAATGGTGAATTCTCTCACTCTGAATTCTCAAACACATTCCACCTCCAATTCATACTCCAAATCCTCAATCCAGATAATCCCTTGATTCAACCTCCTCCTCGCAATCCTACTGATCCGATGGATGAGCTTTTTCTTCACCATAGTGATCATCCGAGCTATTTTCACTCGACGAGTCTTCTAGATGATCGTAACTACACATCTTGACGGAGAATGGTTGAAGTTTCACTTATATTGCAAACAATAAGCTTGGATTTGTTTCAGTGTGATAATATGGTTTTTTCTTGATTAAATCGCTTTGTAAGAAAAGATATTGCGGAATTGATATCAAACAAGGTATTCATGTTGTAGAAAAAATCACCGGGAGTCGTGTGTCAGCAGATTGGTAGGGAATAGAAGTTCATAACGGTCCGTTGGATTTGATGAACAAGAATCTTATAATAGCATTGTGACTCGATGATCGAATGCATGTTTTGAGTGGATTTGATAGAACAATATGCCATCAGTTGTGTACAAGTTCTTGAGATCTTTGAGGGGGGCTGGGGAGTGACACATCAACAAGTTACAAATTGCATGGAGTAGTTTTTTTTTCCTTTGATCTTCCAGATTCCATAACAATTGGGCCTTGTTGGACAGGTATATGATGTGACCAAGTTCTTGGAAGACCATCCTGGAGGTCCAGAGGTTCTCATCTCCGTCACAGGTACAAATTACGCGCCTCATCTTCTTCTGTTATACTGAATCCAATTGTAGATTGTTTTAAATTGCTCTTCTTGTGTACATATCTTGGATAGAAAAGAGACATTATCAGTTGCCAATGACTTAACATGATCCTGAACGTACTTTGCAGGGAAGGACGCGACGGATGATTTTGAGGACATAGGACACAGCAGTTCAGCAAAGGCGATGATGGATGAAATGTATGTTGGAGATATTGACACGTCAACCATCCCCAAGAAGACCAAGTACACGGCCCCCAAGCAGCCACACTACAACCAGGACAAGACAATGCAGTTTGTCATTCGACTTCTCCAGTTCCTCCTTCCAGTGGTCATCTTGGGTGTGGCCGTTGGCATCCGCTTCTACAACAAATCAGCTTGATTGAAAAATCATCATTTTAAAAAGAAACAAAAGGAAGTTCCTGATGTGCTTTTAGGATAAGTGTATTTTGTGTTTTTTTGTTAGAACTTTGTTCTGTTCATCATTGTCTTCTTCTTCTTCCTACACTGAACATGTGGAATCTGAGCACATTGAAGTTCTCTTGTTGGTGTGCTATTGATGTTTTAACAAATATCCTTATTGGAAGCAACAAAATCTGTTATGGCACTCAAATTGTTTATTTAGATGTGTTGTTTTTTTTTTCTCTCTTTTATTTGTGACGAGAAACCCATTTCGACAGACTCACTTTGTTTTTAACCCAAATGAAGGGCAGAGGCAGGGATTGATCCCGAGAACTCCCAGCATCCCATGGGTTTAGGAATGGTTCAAACCCATTCTACTTGTAAGTAATTTATTGTTCTAATTTCTTCTTGTACATAATATATATTGTGCTGTTTTTTATGTTTCTTTGAGCTGATTTTTTCGCAGAACTACGTGTTGAGTTTTGTTTGCTGAAGTTGTGCTGGTTTTTTTATAGCTTTGTGCCGATTTTCTTATGCTGAAATCTATGTGTTGCATTGAAAGTGTGTTTCATTCCGATAACATATCAAACACAAGTCTTAGGAATGACAGAACCCCATTCCCGATTCCTAATCCCAACCCGATTCTTGGCATGGTACCAAACGGGCCCTAAATGAAGTACAGAATATGAAAGCACAGTCCAATTCTACCAAATTTCTCTCATTTGACCCACCAACCAACCCACCACTTTACCACCTGTTTTAATTTCCATAGAGTTTTTTTATTAGTTGTCTCAAGTGTATCACTCCCTGCCCACTACCTCTGCAATTTTTTCTCTCCGCTTAATTAGGAGCTTCTGAATTTCATGCTCATATCTTTCTATTTGCTTGATTCTTGAAGCAAATCCTGAAAATGAGTAGAAAAGGAAGGGTTTTCACATTGGCAGAAGTCGCCCCACACAACAACGCCAAGGATTGCTGGCTCATTATTGGCAGCAAGGTTCTACACTAATCTGTTTACTTGAATTAGAATTATTATGGCCCTTATTCATTTGGTATATAAAGAGTTTATTTAAGTGCTTTAGACTAGTTGGGTTATGATTGGTTGGCTTTGTAGACAATTTCATAGATCAGATCTTCCAAACAAGATGACATGTAACCAAACTGTATCATCTGTGATGTGCTTTATGTAAGAGCCTTGTTTTGTAGCCTTATCCTAAATAGTTGAGAATTTCTCAAGGCTAATTACATCGTACTTCTTAAATTAAGTGCTTCAAAGTGCATTGATCATGGATGAATTTGCTGTTGAGAATAATGGAGGAGGCATCATATCTTTTCAATAGGTTCTTTCTAGTTTCTATTGCCCAAAAGTATTCATGTTGTAGAAAAAATCACCGGGTATCGCCTCAACAGATTGGTAGGGCTAGGGAATAGAAGTTTATAAAGGTCCGTTGGATTTGATGAACAAGAATATTAAAATAGCATTGTGAGTTAATGAACGCATGTTTTGAGTGGATTTGATAGAGCAATATGCCATCATACTGTGTACAATTTCTTAAGATCTTTGCAGGGGCCTGGGGGGTGACACATCAACAAGTAGTTACAAATTGCATGATTAGTATTTTTTTTTTCAATCTTCCAGATTCCATAACAACTTGGCCTTGTTGGACAGGTATATGATGTGACCAATTTCTTGGAAGACCATCCTGTAGGTCCAGAGGTTCTCATCTCCGTCACAGGTACAAATTACGCGCATCATCTTCTGTTATATTGATTCCAATTGTAGACTGTTTTAAATTGCTGTTCTTGTCTACGTATCTTAGATAGAAAAGAGACATTCTCAGTTGCTAATTGACTCTTTACATGATCCTGAAGGTGCATTGCAGGGAAGGACGCGACGGATGATTTTGAGGACGTAGGACACAGCAGTTTAGCAAAGGCGATGATGGATGAAATGTACGTTGGAGATATTGACACGTCAACCATCCCCAAGAAGACCAAGTACACTGCCCCCAAGCAGCCTTACTACAACCAAGACAAGACAATGCAGTTCGTCATTCGACTTCTTCAGTTCCTCCTTCCAGTTGTCTTCTTGGGTGTGGCCTTCGGCATCCGCTTCTACAACAAATCAGCTTGATCGAAAATTCATCATTTTAAAAAGAAACAAAGGCCTATGTGCTTTTAGGATAATTGTATTTTGTGTTTTTTGTAAGAACTTTGTTCTGTTCATCATTGTCTTCTTCTTCTTCTTCCTACATTGAACATGTGGAATCTGAGCACATTGAAGTTCTCTTGTTGGTGTGCTATTGATGTTTGAACAAATATCCTTATTGGAAGCAACAAAATTTGTTATGGCACTCAAACTGCTTATTTCCATAGATATGTTGTTGTTTTTCTCTCTCTTTTTTTTTTATGACGAGGAGCCCACTTTTGGTGGCAAACTCCAGCCTCATGACTCAGCCAACAATGGAAGGAAGGATGGTAAGGACTTGATTTTTCACCTAAATGATCTGTTTTTTTTGGGTAAAGACTAAATGATCTTCTATAGTATAAGGCATTTGGACTGAAAAAGCTAATTATAATAGACAAATTGGATAAAGTGGGTAAGCACCCTCGCATCACTTACCTCACTCAAGAGAAATGGGGATATGTCGAATCATTACTATACACCATACCGTATTGAAAGAACAACAACATGAAAGGGCTCTCAATAGCAGGACATAAGACAAACACAAGGCAGCCAACCCTTAGGATCAGAAGCGTGAACAAGAGAAGTTCCTATTCATTTAGGACTTTATAAGTCTTAAGACTGAGTTCGGGTATTTAGGCTTTTAACCTTGCTATCAAGGGAGTCTCGCCCAGTAAGGATTAAGATAGTATATAGCCTTCAGTAAGAGTAAGAAGTATACCCTCGAAGGCAGGGATCGAACCATAGAACTCTCAACATTCCCCATACTTCCTACTGTTAGGTCATCCCATATAGGGGCTCTTTTTTCTCTTTTGCTATGGCTTAAATAGAAGATACTCTCCATTTCCTTTATCTAACTCTATTGTGTTGGGTTTTTCCGCTCTTTTGTTGTGGCTTGAATAGAAGATAGTTGTGTGTACCTAATCATCCATTATCACTTCAACTAACAAACATTAATCAGTCTCTAACTTCATATAACACCTTGACTCCTCTGTTGTCACGTTACAAGACCAGAAGATAAAAGTACTTCTCAAATGAATCAAATAAATAATAAACTTAAAATTCCATTTAGTTGCCCATCCCATACTTTGATTTTTCATCTAGGAAAGGGGTTGGTGAATCCCCAATTGTGCTAAAAATGCAACTACACAATCCAATTCTACCAAACACCCCAAACCATGTCTCATGTGACTCACCAACCAACCCACCACTCTCCTCTCTACCTATTTTAATTCCATTGAGTTTTTTTTATATAAGTTGTGTCTCACTTCTATATAGTGCAAATGCTTCTCTCTGCTCAATTAGAAGCTTCTGAATCTCAAGCTCATATCTTTCTCCACTTGCTTGATTCTTGAACCAGTCTCAAAAAATGAGTAGGAAAGGAAAGGTTTTCACATTGGCAGAAGTTGCCCCACACAACAACGCCAAGGATTGCTGGGTCATTATTGGTGGCAAGGTTCTACACTAATCTCTTTTCTTGATTTTTCTTTTTTAATTTTTTTGCCCTTATTCATTTGGTCTATAGAGACTTTTTTAGGTGCTTTAGTCTATTTGGGTTATGATTGGTTAGTTGTGTAGACTATTTGATAAGAGTATAGATAAGATCTCCCAAACAAGATGACATGTAATCTAACTGTCCTCTGCGATGTGCTTTTAGTTAAAACCTGTTCTTGCTAACTAGCTTTATCCTAGATGGTTGAGATTTTCTTAAGGCTGTTTATGTTGTACTTCTTAAAGTGCTTCAATGAGCATTGATCAGGGATGAATTGCTGTTGTAAACAATAGGAAGAGGCATCATAATTCTTTTTAATTGATTAGTTGGGATTCTATAACAAATCTGACCTTTTTGGACAGGTATATGATGTGACCAAGTTCTTGGGAGAACACCCTGGCGGTCCTGATGCTCTCATCAACGTCACAGGTGCAAATCTCGTGCCTCATCTTCTCCTATATTGATTTCAATTGTATATTGTGTTAAATTCTTGTCCTTGTGTACGTATCTTGCAAAATAAAAGTTGTCAATTAACCGACTCTAAGATGATCCTGAACATACGTTGCAGGGAAGGATGCGACGGAAGATTTTGAAGCTGTACAGCACAGCAGTGATGCAAAGGCGTTGTTGGGTGGAATGTGCATTGGGGATATTGACGCGTCAACCCTCCCCAAGAAGACCGAGTATGCTGGTCTCAAGCAGCAGACTTACTCCAGCCAGAACAAGACAATGCACTTCATCAATCGAATTTTCCAGTTCATCCTTCCATTTGCCCTCTTGGGTGCAGCTGTTGGTGTCCGCTTCTACAACAAATCAGATTGATCCAAAAATCATCTTTCAAAGCAAAACAAGTTCCCTACGTGTTTTTAGGATGAGTCTCTAGCTTGTTCGTGTGCTATTGATGTTTGAACAAGAGAGTGAGACTGTTTAATTTCGCTCTATGCCTAGGGGTGTTCTCTAAACCCCAAGCTTCAGATGCTTTTAGGATGAGTCTTTTTGTTTTGGCAAAAATAAGGGTAAGTGATTTGATCCATCACAACTGTTAGAATCTTCGGTGTTTTGTTTTCCCCTGTTTTCTTACAAGCAAGGTTGGGTCAACTATTACCTTTATCAGCTACCATATCAACTACGGAGTGCATAACCTTTTTTTTAGTGAAAGCCAGCAACATAACTTTATTAGACGTAATAGCACAGGCAAGGCAAAGAAAGAAGATAAGATCCGTAAAAATAGTATTAAATGCAGCCATACATAAAATTTACATCAGCACATAAATATTTCCCTACCTACCGTAGCAGCTGGAAATTGGATGCAAATCCTCATAGGGGGAGTGCCGTTTGTACCGTTGAGCTTTTGGCTCATTGGTGAGCATATAAACAATGTCAGAACAAATTATGAAGGCGTTTGTATTTATCTGTGGGCTGAAATTGGTTCAGTTCATAATCCAAACTGAGAACTTACTCTCTACCATTCTACCCTTATTAAAGATAATTCGGCTGTTAGATTATGATAGCTACACTAACAAAAACAAAGAACACATTACCAGCTCACAGAATCTCACTTTACAAGAGGATTAAATCATAGACCCTTTTTCAAGAACTACATATCACATTGCAACACCTCATATACACAGGTGATGACAATCATTTAGAAACATAAAGACAAGAAAAACAAAAACTAGACAATTCATAGGGCTGAAAAGGTAGTATCAGTCACCTTAGAATCGGTCCTCTGTGAAAGCTTTGAAGGCGAGCTCGATCCCCTCGAGTCAGAACTATGTCCAAAGAAACTCAGCTTGCTAATCTTCTTTGAGAATGAGCTCATAAACTTACGCGACCCCGACTTCTCAATGCTATTCTTCATATAAACATGGTCCTTCTCCAGATCATTCAGCCTCATTCTCATCCTAGCCAACTCCAGCTTCAGCTCCCTGTTCTCTCTCCTCAGGGAAGCATAATTGTCCTTTGGTGACATGGATGCGCTCATTGCGCCGCTGTTGACCCTCCATGACTGGAACATCGGCTTTGGTTCATCATCTGGGTAAGAACAGAACAAGGCGCTTCTAAGCCTTAGTTGCTCGAAATAAAGAACTTGCACCATGGATTGTATTGGTAGTCGTTCGTTTTGAGCTGCATGTGCACCGGCTTCTTGTGAGAGTTTCTGGAAATCAACCAGCTTGCAAAGCTTTGTCTTCTCCCCTTCTGATAAACCCTGATGAGCCTGCAAGATATGGATTCAGAAGAAATCAAGTCAAAGGATAAGCTCAAACTATCAATTTTCTAGCTAGTTTCTTTAATTTCTCATATTCCAACTTCCTAATTTTTAGGCATTTTCCCTACTTCCTCCATGTTTCTTCCATTATATGAAATTTTTTATTTACTTATTAATTATTTCTATCCCTTTATTTTTCCTTTTTAGGATTCTAAGAAACACATTATTTAAGAATAAAGAGCATAAGTACACAAAATGAATACCTTAAGGTATATATCAATAGCTCGATAGAGTCCATCATGTAAGGTGCGGGCATGTGAAGGTAAAGACTCTGCAATAAGCATGAACTTGGAGAGTTTGAGGTTGGCATCAGGGGCAATCTCAGCAAGGTAAGTGTCCACCAGCTTTGAAACCTTAAAGAGTGCAGTTTGTGATGGGGAGCGAGGACTGTCTGATTCGAACACAGATTCATCCTCCAGCTGTTCATCTTCACTGTTGTCTAACTGGGAGAAGTTGACCAGGATCCTGTGAACTGTGTCAACATCAAACAAGGTATCTCCAGCATGGCGAAGTGAAGGGATCAAAAGATCATCTAAGGTGGCCACATCCAACTGGGAACCAATTCTCCTTTCCAGATTCAGCCTGCAGCTGGCTGAGCAATCAAGCATCACAGCACTTCTGAGAATCCCAAAGAGGAAATTTATAGGAACTATGAGCTTCTCCACGGGCAAGAGGCTCACAATAGTCTCAACCACGATTCTCTCATGTTCTGTTGATTCAACAATGAGATCTGGCCTTGATTGGCTAGGTGGGTCCCATAAGCTTGGTCTCTTTGTCAACTCCTTTTGGGCGTAGTTTATGAGTGCAGAAGCTATGCTCTCGGGCCTAACTCCTCTGCATTTCATGGCATTTATGACTCTCTGGAACAAATCAATCCTAAGAACTGAGAGATCCTCAATCCACCAATCTCCCTCACATTTGACTGACCGGCTCATTTGGAGCCTCCCTGAACTGCTGTACTCCAGCCTTGAGAAGCTTGAAGCAATTTGCTCAGCACATGCCTTTGAGGCAATGGAGTCTATGCAGCGGCTTACTATTCTTAGTTCATCAGCAAGGGGAAGGAGGTTTTCGCATTGTTTTAACACCTCAACACACATTTCAAGATTCTTGCATACAACACAATCAAGGTACTCTTCAGCACGAGAGCCAAGGTTGTCTTTTGAGAATATCTCGTTCATTTCCAGGTAATCAGAGGCACAGCAGAGCTGAGCAACGTTTGCAGGTGTTATCTCAAAGTTAATGCCGTAACAGAATTTGGCTGCCAACTCGAATGCCTCAGCCCCGCCAGGTAAGTTAGGGAGCTCCATCTTTGATGTGTCGGAAACCCGGTATTCTGCCACTAGCTTCCGGATTCGGCCACTTCTAGAGACCAGTGGGAACTGGGTTTATCCAAATGGGTAAGAAGGCTTTGGATCAGTACATCCCTAAAGTTTGCAATGCAGAACAAAGACAAGGGGGAAAATGCATAAATTTTGTAATGAGTTAGGCTAAAGCTCACCTTGTGAAGTGCAAATGTCCCTCCGGTCACTTCGATTATAATATCACTAGGAACATCCCGAAAAATCCTGCATTAGAAGTAAGAAATAGTTATAATAGAATTGAGGTAAAAAAAATGAGAGAGGGAAGAATAATTCACATTTTGATTATGAGCACACGGGCATCATTCTTGGATGACAAGTACGAAATCACTTTATTACCTAGTGTTTCATACTAAATATCACAACAAAGAGTATTTGTAGTAAGAGTAGACGAGTATTTGTAGTAAGGCCAAATGAAGAACCAGCAACAATTTCAGAATTCACTGAGCATTTTGCCAGGCTATGCATTCATTTCAACAACAACCCAATGTAAATCCCGCCTTAGGCAGGGTCTGGGGGTCCAAGATGTGGGCACCCGTGCCCCGAAAGGAGGCTATGTAACAATTTAAAGGGGAAAAATGAAAAATGGAAATAACAAAAGAGATCCAATTGAAATTATTTACTGACTCAGATTAACAAGATACAAAATTCCCTGTTTTTATTTATGTGAGATTGATTGGTGATAAATCCATCCAGAAAACTTTCAAGCTGCCATTGCCAGCTGCTTGGTGACCTTTTAGATTTGAATGTTTTGGATGATCACATGTACTGATTTACCCGTGTAAGATCAGGTGAAGCAATTCTGTAAGGATCCCTGGGTAATCAACTCTAGCTCTAGCCATCAGCTCCATAATTCTCCTAACAACTAAATTAAACTTTATTCAATGTGATGAATCATCCAGTTTCCTAGTAAGAGTTCCACTTTGCATTCTCAAATACTTGAACCCTTTCCTTGAGCACAGTTGCTTAAAGTAAGAACATTTTTTAAATTGAATGATAAGAGAAACTTCTAGAAAATTTTGCTTCAAATAGAAAAAAGAAAGACAAAAAAGATGAAGCTTTTGCGGATCAAGCAGGCACCATATTGATCTCAAAGAAGAGAGGATTTGGAATTGCTAGAAGCAATTACAGAGCATCCATAAGAGAACAAGGAAAACCCAACAAAAAGAAAAAGGATCGATATATGGGAGCACAACAATCAAAAGCACAAACCATTCACTGGAACGCTGGTGGCGGGAGCTTTTGGGCAGCACTGAGTTCTGATGCTGCTTGCTTTCACCCCTCTCCATGGAAAAATACTACACAGATGAGGCGTGGGAGAAACAATCAAAGTGAGCGAGAAACAGAACAAAGATCAAAAAGAGGTCACTGAAAAGAAGACCGCCAGAGGAGAGACAGGGAAAGGACCCAGATGGAGACGTTGGTTTTTGGGAAGATTTTTTTATTTTTTCAGTTCTGTGAGGAAATTCGTCAAACAGGTGGTGTGCAAAAAGAAGGATATGTATAGTCCAAAGCACTGGGCCTCTTCCTCCTTCTCTCCAGTGATTGTGGGTCATCATCATCTCTCGAATTCTCTCTCCTAGACCAGGATTGCTTGGGTTGACAGTGATTTGCACACAGTTCCTGCAATTAGTGGGTACTGCTGGCCGTTAAAGAGGCGCAAAAACAGGGCAGAGTCTTGACTCTTTGAGACTCGTCGGTGTGGGGGATAAACAATTCGTATGTTGAAGGTGAAGTCAAGTTTGCCGTATGGTTTGTAGGGGGAGAATATGGAAAGGACACGCTGAAAAGCGGGAGAAAGAAAAAGGTTGACAATTTCACGCTTTGTCTTCACAAAGCCTTCTTTTTCAAAAATTGGAAAAGATGGATATATAGCACAATCATTAACGCAAACCAATGGAAGAGCCAATACATGGTCAAGTTATTTTCAGATTCATACAGATTTTTATTTTAAAATCTACGATGGTTTTACATACAGGTTTATTAGAAAATTATAATTTCAACTGTGTGTGACAAGAAAGATTGATAATCTCTTTTGTAAATATTTATGTGTTGATATATCAAACTTAATGTAAAATCTTGTAGGTTTTCTTAAGTCACAAATACATATGTGATACCATTTGCATGATTTATACTTTGTTGTGTGGTTTAATTCAACTTACGTGGTCGATTCATCTATTCAAGTTTTCTTGATCCGCAATCATATCACGTAGTTTTAGAAGGAATGAAGGATCATGTACTTGACCATACAAAAAGTTTTCAAATATTATACAGTACATGCAACTATATATATATGCAAGTGCTTCATATTAAAAACAGTATTGCAGTACATTAGATTTATTTTTGTTTTAATAGCTAAAGAAAATATATAGCTTAAATTAAAGTATTAAAAAACCATATTTTATATTTAAATACGAAGTAGTACATTTTAGCAACTCATATTTTATAGCCAGCAAAAATACACTTGTCCACTTACTTTTATCATATCTCTTTCAAAGTAAGTAGTACTAGCAAAGATTAAAACGAAGATGACACTTTCAAGTATCCACTATTTTTGGTGGGCCTTTATTGTCTTATTTTGGTAAAGCCCAATGGACGCTATCCAAATAATTGCAGTTTACTTCTACGGTTTCATTTTTCCAAATAATTCATTCTCCGTACTATTATTTAGTCCAAATAAATTGTACTGGTATTTTACTAATTAAAATACTTAGGAAAATTATTTGTAAAAAAAATGAAAAAAACTTGATAATGGGCCTTCCATTAAAGCTAATGGGACCACCAAAAATGAAGTATGTTACCCTTAAATTTGATGAGATATGATAATTTAGATGAGGCACGCTCGTAGTGGTGTGGTGTGGCCAACTTTGTGTTGCATTGATCATCAATCACTTGTTTGGTCTGATTCGAAACACTTGTACTCTTGCTATTCTTTTGGGGAGTGGTTTCTTAATTCTTACATAAACTAATTGTCTTAGATTCTGTTTTCTCGTTTGCATCATTATTACTTTATGATTGTACTACCAATTTCGTCCTCGTTTTATTTATTTTGAATTCGTTTTTGATGAATTACGTTACTACCTATGAATTTAATATATACATATGTAGTTAATTATAGTTGTCCTTAAATATTCTTGATTAAATATTTATTTATTTTTGCATTGGAAATGAAAATAAGATAAATTTAGTTTATTTCTTCATTAAATATAAAGATTATAGTGAAAAACTAGCATATGTATCGGTACCATGTACGGATTTTGGTTAAATATAAATGATATATTTTAAAAATAAATTAATTTAAATTTTTTTATTTTTTATGTGAATATGAACAAAAATTATTGATTATTTTAATCCAATTCCTACAGTTTTTAAATTTTTAAAAACCCCAAGGTTAATATAACTAATTAAGCAAATACAAAGAAGATAATAATTTACAAATTACTAACCAGCATGGAGCGGCGTCAGCTTTTGATTGAGCAACCTGCGGTGACAATGAAAAAAAAACAATTTACAAATTTAGTTTCATTCGAAGGATATAGATTAGAATCACGTACAAATTTTCTTGATACAAAGAACATAACGTGGTCGATTCATCTATTCAAGTTTTCTTGATTGCTTGGTTGAATTTTACAATATAGATTTGCATCACCTACAAATTCAAGGGGGGCGGGTACGGTTTCTTTTTTTTTTTTTTTTTGTTTTGTGGGAAGGAAACTTCAATATCATTTGACATGAAACTAATTAAACGTGATCCACCAATTTTATGATAATGATAAGTTGGCTAATATGGCTTTTCATAGAAGCCAAAATAATACTCATAATTCTAAATGCATTGATGGATAATTACTCGATCATATAATAATGTAACGATATGATTAACATAGGCTTGATTGACAGATTTTTCTTTTCTCTCTCTTTTGGTTTCAATGAAAGAATTGGATTGAGGAATAAGGATGGATTGTCAATTTCTACCAAAAAAAAAAGGATGGATTGTCAATTGTCACTATAAGGAGTACGACATACATCAAATTATTAATCGGTGAAGTAATGGAGTGACACTTTCAAAAAAAAAAAAAAATAATGGAGTGACAAAATTATAAATAAAATCGTGGCTAATTTTATTGTGCATTTCCGACATTCATGTTTGTGGAATCAGTGGCAACACTATAAAAAACCCTCATGAATATTGTGTGCATATGTGAATTATATATAAAAGCAGTTCGATCACAATCTTGAATAAATGGCCAGTTTTGCGAAAACATCAACAACCATGCTATATTCTCGATAGGCATGACGAATATGAATCGTCCAACTATTGCTTGCAATCAAGCGGTGATAATATATACTCCGTATTAAGGTTAAAGTTTACGTGAAGTTAATAATATTACAATGTAATATATGTTTGGATTTGCATTAGGTATATATACCAAGATCAAGAATACGGCACAAATCGAAGTTGTTGATAACATGATTCTTGCTTTCGTTAATTTAATTTATTTGATAGCTTGTTTTTTACTCCGTATTTGGTTTGAAATAAGGCAAACCACCCATCCTGTTGAGGATTCTGAATTGTTCTACTCTCACCTGTCTCGGTCTTGGGGCTTGGTTTGATCGGATTTGGGTTTGGGCGTTTTGATAACTGGATAGCGTTATACTCAAAGTATCTCCATGGGCCTTGAATCAAAACCAGTCCAAAACTTGAAACACAAATCTAGCTCTGACCATTATTTTTCTATGAACTTTGACACTATGTGTTCAAGGTCACGATTTTTTATAACTAGTGTTAGGACATCTTTATCAAGGACATTATAGTCTTTGTTATAAGGGGCGGTTAGAAATGTAACCAGCTGGCAAGATGGCTAGTGGGAGGTTCACGGTGCTTAAATAGAGGGGAATTGGCTTTGTTTGGATTATCCAGAAAGATTGTAAGGATCGGGCAATTGCCTTGGGCTCTTTGGAGATTCATC
This sequence comes from Fallopia convolvulus, assembly GCA_964016875.1. NCBI lineage: Eukaryota > Viridiplantae > Streptophyta > Magnoliopsida > Caryophyllales > Polygonaceae > Fallopia > Fallopia convolvulus. The sequence continues at coordinate 45,185,850 of OZ024733.1, forward strand.
TCCTTTGAGAATTGGCTCTTTGGAAGGCTTTTCTTCCACTGAGATTGGGCTTTTTTGGAGTGTTTAACTCCATCTGAGATTATCTTGTTCTATTTCAGATTTGTCTAGTTGAAATCCTCAGATTTTGTGTGTTTTTTTGTGTGTTTGAGCATTTCCTGATTTTATACTCTATCAATTAGCTAGTAACGTTTGAGAATGAAGTTACATAAGTCATGAAGTTAAAACCAATGACGTACTCGTTGGAGGCAAGTTTTTTCGGTTGGAAGAAACATTAGCCGATTTACCTGGTATGATAGAACTCAAAATGGCTGATTATAGTTCACAAATTTTACTAACGAAAGTCTATATTTAACCAGCTTAGAACAACCATGACAACTACGGAGTACTACATATTGTAGATTCTTTATCAATATTAACTTACTACGGAGTACTGTATTATTAAATTCGACCCGCCACACCAAATCCACATTAAAGTTATATGAGGCCACTTCAAAGCTCGAGAAATACGGATCCAATAACCAGTAAGACTGAGCTCATGTGAATGAAATAATGAATACCCAATTTAAAGTTGCACAGGAAATCAATCATTCAAGACACAGGCGTTCAGAGCTCTGAATCTCCATGACAAGATACGCATCATCATCATCAATCCCCTCGTTTGTTTTTACACCCAACCTCATTCTTCATCCACCATTCTACTTCAACAAAACTGCAATTCATTTTCACCACTCTCTCTCTCTCTCTCTCTCTGACTCTCTCTCATCATTAATGAGTATTAAATGCCCACTTGCTTTGATCAATCAGAACTCACCTTCTACCAAGTGCAAAAGGTGGTATCAAGAATGCCAGTTTTAGTGTAATACCTCTAATCTTTGTAACTTTCTACCATCTGTCACTCTGTCAGCTTTAAAAAAACAAGAACCCATGAGAGCAAGCTGAAACCCATAAAAGAAATGAACTGATCCTCTTGGAAAACTCTACCCCTAATCTTAGGCCAAACCATGTCAGTGAATTGAAACAAAAGTGATTCATCAGAGGCCATTTTAGGGTGAATCCAATAAGAGTTTATATCAGTACAAGCCGAATAAGAAAGGAAACTAGTGTCCTAATATGCAAATGAAAACACCACTTTTTAAGAGTTAATGATATTAAATGCACCAATGTACCTAAAAGTCTTCTCCTTTGAGATTTTGGTATAACTTTCTCCTGCCATTAGAGTTCCTTTACATCTATTTTAGACTAGTTTGGTTCCTTTCTAAAGTGTATGTTTGGTTCATTTGTAAATTACTACATAAGTACTATGTGGCTTTGTGCTATGTTAAAACACACACATATTATTACCAAAGTACTAAAGAGCACTTGGCCTGAACAAGATATCCATGAATGATCTTCCCCAGCAATAGTGCCAAAGTATATGAATGTAGACAATTTAGATATCATTGTCAAAGTACTTACGAATAGCTAGGCTTAATAATGACAAAGAAGACGTAATATTATGACCTGTACGAAAGATATAGTTTTGAGCATAAATGAAGGTAATGAGGTATATCTAATCAGTGACCACCACTATCTGATATAGTTCAAAGCAAATGTGTGTCCGTGAGAGAGAGAGAGAGAGAGAGAGAAGCGGTCACCATCTGCATAACAAGCCAAAGCTTGCGGCAGAGAGACAGTGTCATTACAATTTTACCCTAGATCAACATCATCAGAACTTGGACTTGCATGTACAGATAAATGTCTTGTACTCATGTACAATAATAAGGGCCAAAGCCCACCTCAGAAAAACAGCTAACAAGCAAGATTTGAGAGATTAGGAAAATGTTAAAAACACCAGAGACAGAAACCAGAAAGGGGGTCCAACCCTACCCATTTCACTAAAACGATAAACAACTAACACACAGAATTGCAAAACATCAGCAACTTCACATAACTTTTTTGACAATCCCATGAACAGATTACAATGGTGTAACCAACAGAAAATCCTACTACTATCTGATCTAAGTCCTACAATCTTATGTCTGACTGGTCAAACTTGGATCTCTCTAAAGATCATCTAGTCTGGCTATTAGTCAGGGTATAATTAGTCGGGGGAGGTTTAGTCTTTATATTACAGATCAGATAAGGTTACACTGAAAATTTCCACTAGACTCCTTAATTGTACACAGCTGTTCATGTCAATCCAAAGAGTGCAGCAACCTTATGGATCTACTCTTACCCATTCAAAACGTCCCGGGAGAGGTAAATCATTGAAAATATCAAAGTTGTACCTGCATTCAAGCAAAGAACATCCTGTCAACTAAAGCACATTATCCCAAGTTTTTAACTAAAGCAGTTCAAAATTTCTAAACTGAAACCGGCGTAATTTTAAAGAGTTACGCACTTGTCCATAAATTGCTTCTGCTGTTGGCTCCCGGCATTAGCAAAGAACTCATCCATCTCACGTGTTGAAGGCATGCTTCTTTGTACAGGTTCATGCACTCTTCTTTGGTTAACTGCACCCGAGTAGGTGGACCTCACAGCCGACCCAGGTGTTCCAATGCTCCCTACATTCCTTATTAAGCTACAAGGCGTGCTTTCCCGAGTACTCCTGCTTTCAACAGCCAAACATAGGATGATATATATATAAAGAACAAATATGAAAGGATTGAAGAATTAAATGTAACACATGCTCTAAAATTATTTCAATCATAAGAAGATATCTGTTAAACTTGCTTCCAGAAGATGCAGACTCCCGGTCCGAAAACACAATTTGCAGGAGTGAATGTAACTTCTCACTATAAATGGTTGAGACTTTTAAGATGTGCCTCTTTGAAAAGTATGATAACAAGAAAAAAGTAGAGTATTTCCTTTGAAGTTTTTTAAGCTACTAAATGGTCCCCACTAACAAAAGATCTTCACATATAACACTTATATAAGGTGGAGTGAAGCTGTTACTTCTATAATACACACTTCTTATTTATATATAGATTGGCACGTGTTTGCAGAATGGAGATAAATTCCATCTAAGGATGCGATTTCAAATTGTAGCTTTCAAAACTCAAGAAGTTCCAGTTACAGATTCGGACGGCTCCACCTTGCATCAACAACAGAAAAGTCATTTTCTGGCAAGATTAAATTTTTATTTTCTAGATTGCATTCTCAACTCATATACTAGTATTTACTAAGAAATGGCAACAGCTAAAGGAATATGATTCCAAAGGGAAATAGGATTGACCGTTGATGCATGAAAGATTTACAGAAATTTTTGAAAACCAACATCAGTAATTCCTCTATGGGCCAGAATTGTTATGCAAAAGAAAGAGACGTCACATAACACAAAATAATTCAGAACCTATTTGGCAATCTAGGCCTAAGTTTCGATAAGGATATACATATGTTGCTATGAAGGGCTAAACCATCACTTCCTCTCTTTTTCCCCTTTTTTGTTTTTTTTCTTTCAATAGAGGGAATTGCAAAGTTGGAATTCATATACCAGAAGCAAACCCTTTTTCATCCATATCATGATACAAGAAAGAAAATTTGAGATATGATGTTCACAATCATTTGTAGTTCTAACTCCACTGAGAGATCAAGTTTGCATCAAAAATGAAAAGGTTATATTTTTATTTGAAAATGAAAAAATTAGTGGTGATCTCAATAGTCATCTTTTGAGGGGAAAAGGGGGAAGGGAACGTAAACAAGCCAGGCCAAAATAAAAAAAGAAGAGTCCTTTTCTATGTATGGTGAAAGCTCAGAGCCCCAATCTCAAAGGTTTCTTTACCACCAAAGAGCTACAAAGGCCAGAAAAAGCATCTAGCGGAAAGCGTCCATCGGCATAGAAATTCAAAGCAATTTCTGAAAACCCCCAAATTGAAACCAAAATAATTCAAAACCCTAGAAAACAATAAGGTTAAAAAACAATCACGATAAGCGTGTAAACAGAGAATTTCAAACCTTCCGGTTCCATCATGCTCCAAATTGTTCTCCCCAAATGATGCCTCTACGCCCAAACCGTCCACCTCCTCTGTTTTGAGCTCCACTTCGACCTCTCCCGTCTTCGAGCGGCTGAATGAAGCCGGCTCAGCCGGACCCAAGTTCGCCGACTCGACCCGCAGCCTAGAACCGGGCGCCCTCCGGCTCTGAGTATGATTCGAATCGCTGCGATTGCTTTGATTAGAGCCGTGGATGTTCTTTTCTTGCTTCTCCAGCTTCCTCGGGGGCGATGGAGGAGGAAATTGGGGCTTCTCTAGGCGGCGGTTTCGAAGCTGGAGGTAGCAGAAGGCAGAGTTTTGCTGGAGCGCTAGGGTTCTAGCTCTGGTCCGGACTCCGAGCTCCATGACGGCCACGTCACCTGTGATCTTCCCCTTCTTCACGTACTTTCCCATTGTTGAAGAAACTAATAATACTCAAAGACTACGGTCCTGAACTCAACAGGAACTCATCAATTACCCGCAAACCACAGCGCCAAAGCACGATTCGGTGTAGGAGAAAGAGAGAAGAGAAGAAGATCGGCGTTATAATTTGGGGGTTTTTTGGATGGGGGTGGTGGAAGTCTGGAAGAGAGAGAGGAGGGAAAACCAAACACGAAACAAGGGACTGAGAAGCAAAAAAAAAAAGAGTTAGGGGGTGGTGTTTAGTGTTTACACGGGAAAAAAAAAGTTAGGGTTTTTTAGGGGAAACGCCGTGCTTTGTTTTTTCTCTATTTTTTAATCTTTTTAAGATTTTTTAGAAGTGTGTTTGGTCAAAACTCTAGACATTATAGATGTGTGACCTTAAATGTAGTTTTCATCAACTACTTTTTTCTGTCCAAGGTAACTATGTAAGATTATGTAAGATCTCAAGTATAGATTTTATAGGTGCTTTTAAAATGTACTGTATATTTCTTGTTATATAAAGTCTTATAATTATAATGTAAAATGAGAATAAATATGGACCATTGGATTAGAAAAATGGATGGTAGAGATTAAAGAATATTGGTTTGGAGGGGAGAATAAGATAATACGAATATATGATGTGGTGGCATATATTGTAATTTTGCTGATTTTTTAACTCATGGACAAAAATGGCCCGCAAAAGCTAATATGCCCAAATTGAATGAAGGCATATCAGATCTCGTTCTCTCTCTTAAAGAATACCGAACGACACTCGCTCGATCAATTTCACCCCCTTCCTTGTCTTCTCTGGTTTGATTTCGATCGATCAATGCTTCAAATCAACAATGGTGAAAGTAATTGATCAAGGTATGAACCAATTTTTACTTTTCTAGGGTACGGTTTAGGGCTTCGATTATAGCTTCATTATTTTGAATTGATGTATTTTAATTTGTTGCACTTCAAATTTAAAGGTCTTTGTTTGATTTCACATGAACGGAGAATTCGTTTCAAAAATTGGAACAAGTTGATTCTTTCTAGGTTGTTGGACATGAACCCTAACACGAGGATCACCATTGATGATATTACAAGGGATTCGTGGTTCATAAAGGGCGCGTATAAGGAATTAAGGTTTCTACCAAAGTCCGAGTTCTTCAATGACAAGAGGGAGAATTACGATGGTGATGATGAACAGTTGAAATCCAGCAATGGGGTGATGAAACGAGCTGCAACTACAATCTCAATGCTTTCGATTTTATCTCATTCTCAGCCGGTTTGGATCTCTCAAATTCGATTTGAATATCTTTTGGGGTGGATCGATTTGATCTCGTTCTTAGCCATTTTGAAATATAGCATCGCTAGAGGAAAAAGAAATCGATCTTGATCAGTTGATCCCCCCACCTGTTCCATATGAAGAAGAGTGTTCACATCCAAAGCCTGTTGTGGTCGCCATTGTTGAAGAAGAAGTTGAGATCACTCAAGTTGGAGTCGCCAAGCAGATGGTGGTGCTTGTGCTAGTTCTCACTCCTAATCATCATAATCTAATGGCACATCTCCTACCTGCTTGTTTTTGTTTGTGTGTGTTTTGGGTTAGCACTTTCAAAGGGTAGGAATTGGGTTAGCACTTTTAATATTTTAAGTGGCTTGGGCTGGAGCTTTCGAGAAATTCAGGAGAGAATATGCAATAAATCGGTTTGGAACTCTTTTTTTAAGTCCAATGCCTGAGTTGAGTGCTTATTGGCTTTTGATTCAGTATTGCTTGATTGGGAATGCTGGAGTTGTTTGTATTGTTGGACTGTTTTTGTAATATTTAGATTTGAATTCTTTGTTTTCATTTATAGTTTAATAGTTAAGTTGATGGCAAAATGTTCGGTTCATACTATTCTACATTGTGGTTCATAGTACGTCAAAGTTTGGTTCATGCGTTTTTTAATGTACTTGTTAGTTCAATTTCTATTTTTGTATTTGAAAGCATAGGTTCCATGCAATTTAAATGCTGGTTTTATGCTTGTTGAAGCATAAGTTAACACTATTGTGTAGTATATATTCAATGCATGCTAATGTATTAAAAAGGTTTGAAGTAATTCAAAGTTCGGTTCATGCATTTTAAAGTATAGGTTCATGCTATTCTATTGTATGGTTCATAGTATGTCAAATTTTACTTTGCCTTAGAAGTTAGTTTTTTGGAAATGAGGTTGATAATAATTATTCTATTGGTTCATTATTTTGTATGCTTAGGTTCTTAATAAGTGTCTATATAATTTCTCATTTAGTAGCCTATTAGCTCAAATGGTAGAGCAATGTGCCTATGTACATAGATGTGTGTTCAAATCCCACATAGGCTATTCTTCATACGGTTCATGTCTTTTGGTTCATTATAGTTCTACTTTTGGTTCATACTTTTATAAGCTCTAGTTTTTAATATTTTATCTTACGTTTCATATTTTTTTTAAGTCATACTAGTTGTTATTTCGGTTCATGACATTTGTTTATTTGGTTCATATATTTATCAACAAATGTTCATAATATTTCATCTAATGGTTCATGTTATTTAGTTCATAATAATTGGTCTATTGGTTTATGTCTTTATATTCTTAGGTTCATAACAATTGTCAATAAAGTTCATAAAATTTAACATTGTAGCTCGAGTGCATATGCATCAAAGCTTTAAGAATTTTATTAGTTCCTTGATAAGAAAGATGACAATAATCTATTCAAATACAACATTATAATAAAGCATACATAGCATAGCAACTACCTTCAAGATCATTACCAATATCATAAATTAATCTTTAGAAGTAAACAAAGATGGAGCATGGAGTATCTCGGGGATTATATGAGCTTGCATTTTCTATAGTGGTGCATATGAAGTGATTGTAATTGATCCTTCCTTTAAGCATGCAAGGTTCCCTTGGCAAAAAGTGTATTACGATGACACGTTGAAGCAATGGAATAATTATTATCATTTAATGTGGTTCATAAATGTATTGACCACATAATTGAGCATGCCGACAAATTTGGTCGGAGCTTGATGAACAACCTACAATAATAAAAGGTAAAAGATTAAGTTAATTTAGAAGCAATATGGAACACATAATGAGCAATAAAAAATGTGTAAAATATCATTGTTCGTTTGGTTCACAAAGATTGTCATTGCGGTTCATAACATTACACAGTAATGTTCATTGAAAATGACGATGCGGTTCATGATGAATCGGACTGAACCATATATATGTCATTTCGTTCTGTTATGTACATATATGTCCAACTTATCCAGTCCGGATTAAACTAACTTATTATTATGATCATGTATTCAACACTTAGTGAAACACATAAGTACTTAGTGAAACCAAAGACCATGTCAAATCCTTAATACAAATTCACTAAGCCACTAGCAGAGGGAACCTCCATGGTCATGGCAACAAGGCATACAAAAATCTTAGCAAAGTTACAAGGATGCCTATTAGTAGGGCTATACCACATGGCTCGATTGAAAACGCACACACCCATATTTATATAACATAGATTTATTTTCATTATCTTCTCATATGTAAGAATCATGTTTATTAAGGCATTTTATCAAACACTTGGTGGGCAATCAAGCAAGCATACAAAATCAAACTCTATTTTCAATTGAATCCTTCAAATTGTAATACAAAAACAAACATAAATCTTTATTTTACACTCTTTATCAATTCTATGGTTCTTTTCACCACTATCCATGAGCAAATATGAAAAATAGTACCTAAATTCATGAAAATCTATGAACAAATATTGAAAATCTAAATCAACGAAAATCTTACATAAATCCATTAATAAGAAGGAATTGAATGTCAATTTATTTTAGAGGAAGTTAAATGATAGTCAAATGAGTAGTCAAGACGATTAAGGAGACGAATTTGTGACGATCGAAAAACGAAATTCAGGAACGGAAGTGTATATGTTTGGGTTGAAAGTGAGGTTGAAGATAAAAGGCAGTAAAATTACTCAAATGACCCTCAAACTCTAAATTTTAAAAAGGTGCGCGTGTTTTATTTGTGCTCATCTGGACCCTTAATCTCACAAAATCAACGGATGAGAATTGTTCTCATTTTACATGATAAGAATAATTCTCATTTGATCCACAATCACATTATATGAGAGTACCTTGTTAATATTTTTTTATATTTTTAAATAAAAAGGTCTACCTCCAGAATATTAATATAATCAAATTTAAGCATCCATTATCTTTATTGTATTAACAATTCAATAGAATCCAAACTTGTATCAACTTTTTACTTTCTATAACTATATATTAAAGCTATACCTTTTCGAGCCACCAGAATTAAACTTGTATCAACCAGATATTTTAACCTAAATTTAGAGCTTATCAAATATTAAAGCTATACTTCCAGATATTTTTTTAAATATTTTATATAATTAAATTATCTTTATCTTTCATACTTTATTATATCTTATTTATTAAGCTAACTATAATTTTTTAAATTCTTCTATCTTCCATATTTGAATGTATAAATTCTTTTATTTATATATTTTTTTTTAATTAAATATCTATGAAATATCATCAAAGAAAAAGAGAAATGTAATTATTTTATCTTAATAATATATCTTCATTCTTAACATTAAATTTAATCATTTATATTGATTAAAAATTATACATTATACGAGCAATAAATTACTTATATTAAATTTTATATTATATTTTTATTTATTAATATCTTATTTATAATGTCTATAAAATACCGAATCGTAGTCGTACATGGTACGACGGGTACAACTAGTAATGAAATATGTTTGTATAATTTTCAAAATTTCCGTCATCAATGTATACATTTAATGTATCTATCTATACAACATATAAAGTTATCCCTCAAAGGACAAATAAATGTTCAATTTTTTAGTTAATTAATTATATTTTTGTTTTTACAACTATAAAAACTCTCAAGACCAATAAATATTCTATTTTTTTAATGAAAACTAATTATCCTACTAATATATCCTATCATATTCTCCATATTCAATCCATTTAAAAGAGGGAGGTTAAAAGACTAATTATTCTATTAATAAATCGTATCATATTCTCCATATTCACTCCATTTAAAATAGGGAGGTTAAAAGTAATAAGAGCATTAATGAGTTTGACCTTTCCGATTTCTATGATCAATATTTTATATTCCATGATCAATCTTTTAGCCTTTCAAATTCCTCAATCAATGTTGTCATCACACTCCCTTCAGCTTCCTTCCTTAATATTGTAATAACGTAATAAACACTTACCCTTCTTTCCCCTTCCCCAAAGTTAGCAGTCCCTGCACTGTATAAATAGTCAAAGCCTCCAAGCCTTTACCTTTCATCTAGCCAGTCATCAATTGCTTTTCGGATTCCGCTTGCGAGCCCATTTCAAGATATGATATAGGTTGCCTCTTCTTCCCGTTTTGGTTTCATACTGCAATCCTGCAAATATTAGGAACAAACATTACCTTTTTGTTTTATATTTTTGCAGGAAAATTGGTTGTTGTTCCATCCATGGAGACTCAAAAGTTGTCATCCTTGGCTACCAAACACAAGAACAACCCAGAATTTGCACACTTGATGAAATGTTTGATGGTGTTCATCATGAGCTTAAAGTGAAGGTATGTAGAAAGTGGGATGCAACTAATGTATATGGAAAATATCTAAGTACGAAATTCCTGGTTTCTAACAGTAAGGTAAAACATGACACATTTGGATGCCCAATTTGTAAAAAAAATTTCCTCTTAACATAGTTTTATTCATTTATGATTATAGGAGAATCTTATGCATGCAATGCAGTGCGTGGAGCAATATTACTCATTATTCTATTGGATGGGTTAACACATATAATTTGCATTTCTATTCTAATTTAAATAACACACGTAATTATCTAAGTCTAATTATAAAATTAATAACTATAGATCGTCCAACGGACGGGCCAAGCCATCTAGTATGATTGTACATGAAAGATATATAGGTGTTAGAAGGTCTTAATTCACCTAGTCATCTATCAGGTCTAGGCGTCCATATAGAAACGTATAGGAAATTGTTATGACCGGTTTGGTGATTTTTCTTGTGATGTGCACAATGAAGATGATTAGATGCAAGTAAAACCACACAAAATTCACTACTTTTTTTTCCCGAATTTAGGGCTTTATTGATGTTATGTAAGTAGTGTATTTCACAAAAAAGTATATGCTCTGGCATAAAAGATACCATTCCCTTTACTTTGATGGCTAAGTTTCCCTCCAAAATTCCCCAAACCCTAATTGGTCCACGTCAATCAACTACGGCCACGTCGCCTTTATATCCGATCAACTTCGGACCACCCAAAAACAAAATTTAATTTTTTCAAAAAACAAAGAGCAAAAATTAATGGATTTTATAAAAAGATTGTATCATTATACGAGGCTTATCAGCAGCATTGGATTCCCCCAAGTGGGCTTGGCCCTTGAGCCTTGGGCAAACCATGATGCGACACGTGGGACATACTGACATGGGCAATTGGGCACCCCCACCTATCATTTTGGGCTTTGATTGTCCTATTTATTTATCAATTACTAATTAATACTTAATTAAATTCAGGAGATCATTTTATGTACGTCCCCTTTGACTTTTGTCTCTTGTATATGGGAATATATTGGGGATGTTGCATTCTTATCAAATCAAGTAATCAACCCTTCCATGTTTTTCTTTTTCTAATGAGCAATTATCAACCGTATGGAGCTATCCTTGACTTTTTTATGGCCTTTGAATTTATCATGAACCGTTCTCATACTTCGAACTAATAAGGTACACCATTTTGTTCATTGTTTAACTTGGCAAAAACACCAACACTTATGTGCACATAAGTCATATTTGGATCCGACTCATCCGAGTTCCCAATATGCTGTTAAATTTCTTGGATTTAAGAACTTATAGAGACTAGAGACGTCCAACTCTACCAATGCTTGAGCATTTGTCATGAACCATTCTCATACTTCGAACTAAGGTACAACATTTTGGTCATTGGATTAACTTGGCAACACACCAACACTTGTGTGCACATAAGACTTTGGGTCTTGTAGATTTTTTGGCATTCACAACTAAGCCTACCTATAGGGCCCTATATGATTTAAAGACTCGTGTGGGCTACACAAGCTAGTACGTGTATTACCGAACTCAAAGAGTAGTTACTTGCAACATTCAAACAGCCACTTCACAATCACACATGTGAAGCTAAAATTTAAGTACAATTCTGAAAACTTGGCAGAGGAGACATCTATGAATTCTCTCATTGGCTTAGATATGGGTTCGTCCTTGTCGCACAGACATCACAAGTCCACACTACTCAATGAGTCACGGAGTGGAGCGAAATAGCAATAACCATTTAAAAAAACCCTCATAAACAACATCAAACGATTCAGATCTTTAAGTTGGTCCACCTTGATCAGTTTAGACAGAAATATTGCTAATAATTCAGACAAGTAAGTCCAATTTTAATAAAGAAGCAAAAGTTAACATGTAGGTGCATGTAGAATTAGCGAGATGAGTGTTTAAATAAGCATGATCATCTAATTTATGCAGAAGTTCACAACAGTTGAACCACTTTCATTGTTCCTTCTGTTGGCAAGAAACCGAACCCTTGTAACTCTGTCACTTCCACCAAAATAAAGAAATAAAGAGGAAAAAAAAAACCTCTCTGCGACAACATGTCAGCAGTATTCACATAGATCGATCGGATGCAAACAGATGAAAGAACAAAGAACTGAGCACAACTGGGGAAACCATGCCTGCTTATGATTCACCACTCGCCTGCAAGCCAATGTGCATCAAATTTGAATGATATTATTTACTCTGGATAAATTAAGGGCGGGACTCAATACTGCCGTTTTGATCCCCCATGGCGTTGTTATTTGATTCAGCGGGTTCATTGTTATCAGCATTCTCCTGAGGATTAACCGAAGGTTCCATTGTCCTAGACCCATCTTCAGAGTCATCTGAAGATAAAACTATGGATTCGTAATTAAAGCTCCAAGGGCGGGACTCAATATTGCTGTTTTGATCACCCATGGCGTTGTTATTTGATTCAGCGGGATCCTCTTCATCATTATCAGCATTCTCCTGAGGATTAACTGAAGTTTCCATTGCTGCAGACCCGTCTTCAGAGTCATCTGAAGATAAAACTATGGTTCCGTAATCAAAGCTCCCTGTAACAAGATTCAGCATTAAACTACGCGCCGTCTCAGATGTCTTTATGAGCTCAAACTTGTGTTCTGCAGTATGCTGCTGATTGAAGCGGCCCGGAAGTTTGGATTGTGTATTGTAGCATTTTTCACAAAGATCAAATCCTATTCTCTCCTTGCAATCCATGCATCGGTATCTATTACCAACTATGGGTAAGACCTGCAATATTAGACTAAATGTCATTAGCTGGATCATATATGTAAATTCCTAGCAGATGCTGCTACTAAATTAAAGAGACAGATGCGGGTTCAATAGAACCAAAATAAAGGGTAGAACCAGAGTTATAAATGCAAGAAAATTTTGGAAGCTCACCCCACAATAATCACAACCTGCTCCAAAGTGGACCTTTGGACCATGTTCAGTTAACCAGCGAAGCATATCCCCAGAAGGAAAAAAGGAAGAATAATCACAATTACTATCAGATTTTTTTGAACTTGAACCTGGAAAAAAAAAACAGAAGTGAAATTAAGACGTCAAACTCAAATCAAAATATATAAAAATAAATGCTAACAGCAGCTCTTCAACAATAGCTGACAACGATCTCCCTAGATACCACCTCTAATAATCCTTTTTTTTTTTTGCTCTTTTGACATATACACGAGTGAACCTTGCAGATAATAGTAATTCATCTTCGCAAGAACTTGTAACATGATGTTATAGTGCACCTCAACCTACAATACAATCTCCCTCCTTCTGCTAACACAGTCTGAAGAAGCACAAAAATAAAATTTATGGTCTTCCTATCAACCCATATTTAAAAGCTAACACGTATACAGATAACCGGATTTATTATTTGAAAAAATGAACGTGAATGGATGGTGTAAGCATGCACAAAAAGTTCATTGTTATTCCTCATAAACTTGCTCTCAGCCAAAGTGATCCAAAAAATTATTAGCTTAGGGTTAGGGGGAAAAATCATATAACCGTGGATAAGAAGATAAGAAAAAAACGCTTTCAAATAAGACTACAGTAATCTCAGAAATAAGCCATACCAGCAGGTGGGCTCTTCTGCTGAAACTCAACTCGTTTACGTTTAACGGAATCTCCCCGTGCTGCGTATTCCTTGGGGAATGTTTCTTCCAATAAATTGCTCAGCTCCAAACAAACCTTTGGAAAATCACTAGGATGAGGAACTTCACAAATTGGACAAATCAGTATTTCATCCTCTGGAGTGGTGATGCAAGTTTCACAATATGCTGCACACATAGAAACCAAATATATCATGCAGGGTTCACTAAGAGAAAACGAAAAGAGAGACAATATGTAAAGGATTATATGCAAATATTAAAGCATATAACCATAGGCAAAGAAAAACAAGCATACCATGGCCACAATTAAGAACTGCAGGGCGAAACAACAACTTTTTGCATGTGGGACAGAGTACGTCAGTGATTGAAATCTGATTCAAGGTTCCATTGCTATTTGTCTGAGACTGGTTATTCTCTTCAGTGACAACGACACTAACATCTTGCACGCATTCTGGTGTCTCTAGCTTTAGAAGGTCTGAAGTCAAGTCTGATTTCGAGCATGGAACAGATGAAAATGCAGATCCACCAAGACTATTGGATTTCAAAGAGCTGATCTCAAACTGTGGTGAGAAGACACCAGTTTTTTTCTCTTCTTCTGGAACATGCAAAAGTAATAACAATTGAGCTGAATGCATGGGAGTGTCAGTGTCACCAACCTTTAGTTGGCAACAGTAAGTAACAAACTACACTTCAGATTAGACGCATGTCAAATATGAGTTTCACAAGTACTACGACAAGCACAGAGCATAAGTTAATATTTTATAATATGTAGAGTAAATAGTTTGAAAGTGGACATATTTATAAACTACTACCAGCTCAGCCAAAGAAAGAATCCATGAAATACAAGTCCTCAGATAGATGGAAGTAGTAGATAACCATCAGATTTTATTTTAGTTCAAATCAGCAGATAAAAAGTGAAAATTTAGTAGAAGTCACTTACCGAGAATTTGATTATGCCTTCTTTTATAAGCATTAGGATACATCTTTATGATCAGGAAGTGAAGCATTTGGCATATGGTAGGAAAGTGATGATATGAATGCCTACAGATTGGACAACTAGATTGTCCAATGCCGTTCATTGATTGATGTACACACCAAAAACAGGAAACATGTCCACAACCTGCAAATCAGGGAGAAGGAAAGTTAAGTCTAGGATCACAGATTTCAGTAACCATTTGCTCCAAAACAAAAAAACAAAAGTAACCATTTGCTCCTCAAAAAGAATCACATTACCTAGGACAACGGGCTTGTATAAGAGATCCCTACAAAACGAAAAGGACTTGAGATCAATAAGAGGTCAATATAGAACCATTATCAACACTCTGCACCACTATTGCATGTGACTTACAAATTAAGGCATAAGGCAAATGCATTCCTGTGGAGATTGGAAGAGTTTTATCAAAGCTAAAATAATTTATACCTTATTGTACCATATCTCCTTCAAGTTTGTTGCTATCACATGGCATTTGTAGACTTGTAGTAGTGCAAATTAGTTTAGAAAATTTCAAATTTATCAGTCATAATTCTTAGAATGTTCACAGAGTAGTAATGCAAGATGCTATATGCTGAAAGAAGACAACAAAGCACCAACAATGCATGAATCCTGTTAGCATCTCCATAGACTGTACATATTTTACTTGTAACTTTGAAAGTTGCGAGAAACTATATTTAAGCCCAAAAATACATTATTCTTGTAATCAAACTACCAATTGTTTCTTGCGAGCACGCGAACAGAAGAGAAAGCAATAGGCTTTCAATCAAATTCCTCTCCGCACAAACAAAGAGGAAACATCTAATTGAACAGCAAGACAGTTAAGAGTAAAAAATTAAGATAGACGGAGAGAGAGAGTGAAACAAAGTTAAATCTTTTGATCTTACAGACAAACGCAGCAGATGAAGGATTCAGAGATATTCTCCTCCGAATCAGCACAATCCAGAGGCGTATTCTCCTTGGTCTCCTCCGTGATAGGGCCGAATTCCTTATCCATGTTACCTCAAATCACAACTCGATGAATAACAATTTCGTTAACTTGGCTCCCTGATTCCTCGAGGGGAATGGGAGCGGAAAACCCTAGGAGAGAGATAATAATATGGTGAATGAGAGAGAGGGAAGAGAGTCGGATGGAGGAGGCGAGGAAGTAAACACCGCCACGCCAAAAGTATGGACATGAAAATTGATTTTGCATCTAGATTCCAGAAGAGTAGAGGGCCCCTATGACACGTGGACTTACACGTCAGAGCTGCCTGGCTGCTTCACTGGCCCTTTTAGTCAACTGAATATATATTTGGATATCGATCGGTTATTGGTAAATACTAGTTTTACTCGTCGTAGCATGTACGATTACGATTCTATATTTTATAAGAGATTGAATCAAATAAAATTGGGGCTTATCATGAAAACTAAGAACAAATCTAGACCATCCGATTGAAATACTAGAAATGAATTTAGGCCATCCGATTAAAAAAAAAATTAATTTTTTTTTATTTTCTTACTTTATTTTTTAAAATCTTTTTACGTATGTAAAATGATGTAAATCGAGTATGAACATAAGGCAATAAAACGTGAACATGCAATACTAATATGTGAACGTATCTATATTATATGTGAACGTATACTAAATTTTCTGAAGTTAAAATGCGGTTATATGTGAACAGCCCTTGTAAAAATGTGAACATGTGTATAAAATATGTGAACAGAACGTAAAATGTCAACCTTCGTGTTTTTGGCAAAAATAAGCGAAAAAATAAAAAATAAAAAATAAATTTAAATTTTATTTTTATTTTTTTGTCAAATTTTTTTAAGCCGTTTAACGCTTGTATTATGATTTAATCGAACATGAACACATGACCATAAAACATGAACAAACAGTAATAATATATGAACACACTTGTAATATATGTGAACGTATTATAAAATCACTGAAAAATGTGATAATATGTGAACATGTCTTATAATAGTGTGAAAATATGCATAAAATACGTGAATGTAACGTAAAAAATCAAATTTCGTGTTTTTGGCAAAAACAAGCGAAACTAAGAAAATAAAAAAAATTACTTTAATTTTTTAATTTTTTAATTTTTTTAATTTTTTTATTTTTTGTCAAAATTACCATTTTGCCCCTATCTCTTCTAATCTTAGCCATCCATTCTTCAAATCCAAGGGTCCTCATTTATTCTTAGTTTTCATGATAAGCCCCATTTCCATGTGAATCAACCTGACCTTTGACCAATTGGTCACTTTGACACCCCACCTTTGAAAATGTTCGATTGAGTACCTAAACTTACACATTGTGACCTATTGAACACCTGTTTGATCAAAAAAATTATCGTACATAGCACGCGCGCCATGTCAGCCTGCCACATCACATATTTAAGTAATAAAGTTTTAAAAAATCTAAAAACAATTTGCCACATCATTACATTAGAAAAAAAATATATTAAATTTTATTAAAAAACATTTTTATTTTATTTATCTTTCTCCTCTCTCTATCTATCTTCTTCCCCAAATGTTCTTCTTCCCCAAATCATGTCTTCATCACCCAGCTTCACCACGGCTATTTTGTTTTTGAAATCAAATAAAACAAATTAAATCTAGATTATTAAGTTTAAAATTGAAGATAAACATAGATTATTAAGATAAAATAATCTACATTGTTCTTTTACCTTGACAATATTTCATAAACAGGTTTAACTATTGTACTCGTGGTTCCGTGCACGACTATATGGATATAATACTTAATTTATTTAATGAATAGTATTTTAATTTAATACAAAAAAATAACGTATTTATTAGAAAAATCATTAAGGTGAGCCAATATAATGTGAGGCACAACTAAAGTTGCTAAGGTAGTCCAATATAATTTTGATAATTTATTTATGAAAAAGTATAAATAAAAATGATTTTAATTAGAATCATTAAATTTTATAAATGTTTTACAAAAATAATTAAAAAGAAAAAAAGTCAAAAATAATGAAAATTCTTATAATTTTTTTAATCAAATTCAATTCTTTAAAAATATTTTCAATAAAAAGTTAAAAAGATAATTAATAAGAAAGATTTAAAAAATATGAATGAATATAGAATTTTTTTAAAGATAATCTTTTACATAAATAGATAAAAGGATCAAGATAAAAAAAAATTTAATTAAAATTCGAATTAATTTTTTCCAAATATAAAATATAGTGTAATGTTAGTTTTAGATAGAAAAAATTAATAGTAAAAATATCTTATGATAACAATCTATCATTATATATTAAAAAAATCATATGTTTTATTTTTTTCCTTTCTTTTAATTTTTTGTTAAATATATTAGAACATTAGTTTTTACAAAAAATAGATATATTTATAGAAAAATTAAAAGAAAAAATTTTAAATAATAAGAATACAAAATTATTTTTTAATTATAAGGTGGAGCAGAATTGTTCTGGTGGCTCGAAAAAGTTTGACTTTAATATATAGTTATAGATTATAGATAGATAGATAGATATTTCAAAGATATTATCATTCATATGGCTATTTTTATTTCAAAGATATATATGTGACTACATGTACATATTTTTTCTTATATTTTTTTAATTTATTTTTTTAAATATGATAAATATAATGTCCATTTTTATATATATTGGTAAAATATACTAATATTATTTTATCTTTATGTTTATTTGGAGATAAATTTTTACAATATTATTTTATCTTTATGTTTATTTAGAGATAACTTTTCACATGATTAACTATAAAAAAATATTATTTTAATAAAGGGATGATGTGGCGCAATGTGGTGGCATAAATTGTTCCGGCTTTAGTTTTTAGTAATAGATTAGGAGAGATTGTGAGTATATAATTGATATCAATTGATTACATTATCTTTATCTATATATCTATTTCTATAAATGTTTTGTTGAATCAAATTATGATAAAAAATAAAATAAAATTACAAGACGATAAAAATTACATTATCTATGTCTTTTTATCCATTTATGATGTAAGATTTTTTTAAAATTAAATTTTGGTTAAAAATATGTCTATAACTATATATTAAAGTTGTATCTTTTTGAACCACCACATTGACTTTGGCCCAACTTTATTTTTAAAATTTCAAATTTTATTTATATTACTTTATCTTTTTCAAAAAAAAATTTCTCTATTTATTTATAAAAATTGTAAAAATTTTAAATTTATTTGATTCTAAAAATAAAAAAAACTATCGTATGTGAGTATTTTTTATCTTTAATGTATCATTATATTAAAATAAATATGTTGATACTTAATCCGAGTCGTAGTCGTGCATTGCACGACGGGAATAACTAGTACATTATAAAGCAGAACCCAAGTTTGTTGTAAAATTTGCGCCACGTGGCATTTTTGAATAGATTAATGTAAAATTATATTTAATAAATTTTGTAACAACTTATAGTATTCTTGCTATATATACTAAATAGATAACATGTTTATATAATTTTTTATGCATATAATTTTCTATCTATGGATTATGTATTAGTTTACTACAATAAATAAGATATTTATATAATTTTTATATACATAAATTCCTATGAGATGATATTTTCCATATTAATTTAATATTTTTATCTCTTAACAAGATTTGGGGTTTTAAACTTTTAATATATTTTTTTTATCTTTTAACAAGGCTTGAGCTTCAAGTATAAATTTTATATCTATATAATGATATAATTTTAAATAATAAATTTTTTTATTTTGATATAATTTTATTTTGAGAAAAAGATATAGTTTTATGTTGATGACTAAAATTGTATGTAAATGTAAAAAATAAATAGAAATTCGAATTTTAATTTAAATAAATAAAAGGACGAATTAATTATATAGCAAAAATTAGGAGGCTAATTAGGTGGATATTAGGAGAATTGGGAAAATTAGGTAAATAGCAAAACGGCTCGCGCGGACCCATATTCCGCGAAACTCGATCTCTTCCTTCCTCACGCTAGCTTCTCATCGCTTTCGCGATCCTATTGTCATCGCTTTCGGGATTGAAATCAGTCGATTTCTTTCCAGTTGTCATCACGAACGCATTGGTCTTCGTTTTCGCGGTCGATTCCTGTCATCAAAAGTTTCTCGCAAATTTCGCCATTGAAAGCTCGTCGAATTCATTCCAGGTGTCATCACGACCGATTACTAGTCGTTTCTCGAGATCGAATCCTTTATCTTGTCATCTACAACAATCGTTTTATCTACTAGGCAATCAAAATTCTCTGTCCTATCATCTACAACGAGGCAAGTTTCCCAGACACTGTCATCATATTTCACGAGATTTAATCTACATACGTAACAAAGTTTCAATTTTGATGTTAGATCTGCCATGGGATGACAATTCAATAAAACGATTTTTTTTGAAAAATCTCCAATTTGATGACACTGTTCATAATTACAGTCAATTTGATGACAGTGTTTGTGATAACAGTGGTGAAGTTTAGTTGATAACAGTCTTTGTGATGACAGTGTTCATGTTAGTTCATGCCATTGTCGATGTTAGATGATGTCAAATTTCTGATGATAGATGTTAGTGATGACAGTTGTTCATCATGACAGTGTTTTGATGATAGATGTTAGTGATGACAGTGGTTCATCATGACAGTGTTTTGATGATAGATGTTAGTGATGACAGTGGTTCATTATGACAATGTTTTGATGATAGATGTTAGTGATGACGGTGGTTCATTATGACAGTGTTTTGATGATAGATGTTAGTGATGGCAGTCGTTCATGATGACAGTGTTCATGTTATTTGATGACATATTTCATGTTTAGATGATGATATATTTTTTGATGATAGATGTTAGTTGATGACATATTTCATGTTTAGATGATGATATATTTTTTGATGATAGATGTTAGTTGATGACAATATTTGTGATGTCTCTAATTGGTGTTTGTTGATTACAAATGATGACATCAAATGGATATCAAGGTTCTAACTGTCTGTGTTGGTGGAGGATGGAAGACAAACAATGGTGAATGTCTTTATATTGGTGATGATGTAAATTCGAAAGCATTTCTGTTGGAGGAGGATGTAACACTAGACGATCTAAAGAAGAAGATTATGGCAAGGTTTGCAATGAACTCACAACCAGCAGAAATCAACCTATCACACCTACATCCAACAAAAAAGGTGACAAGTCCTTTCACAGTTGAGACAGATGAAGATCTCAAATCATTCTACCAGATTAGCAACACACCTCAAGTTGCTTGGGGTTTGCCTATCTATGTTACAATAAATGGAAGAAGGAAACGAAAAGAGCTTGCAACTGAGAATATGCAACTGTCATCGAAGGGAAAAGAGCTGGCAACTGAGAATATGCAACTGTCATCAAGTGTAAACAACAACTACCAACCACTAGAAATGTATGATGCACATGAAAATGCAATGATATCTGATGATGATGATGAAGAAGTTGATCATCCACCAGATAGTCAGTTTGTTCAAGTAGGGCAACTGTTAGGAACAAAAGAAGATCTAAAGACTGCAATATATAACCAAGCAATAAAGGAGAGCTATGGTTTCAAAGTGCACAGATCAAGGAAGGATTACTACTCGTTGAAATGTGTACATAAAGAATGTGAATGGCAATTGGTGGCATCAAAACTGAAAGGCTTGAGTTATTTTGAGGTGAAGAAATTCAATGAAAACCATACATGCCCATTCGAAGTGAAATGTTCAAGGCATATGCAACCACCATATCAAATTATTGCACAGAAAATAAAATTAAGGTATGTTTCTATTTTGTAATCACTGTCATCGATGTCATCTCTGTCACCTCCTGAAAATACATCGTTGTCATCACAGGTTTGATGGTGTTAACAAGGGACCAGACCCAAGTATGATCATGAATGACATGAGAAATGATTACTTGTAAAATGTTAGCTACTGGAAAGCTTGGAAGGCACAACAATGGGCACAAGTGCTGATAAGAGGATCACCGGAAGAAAACTATGAGATGCTCCCATCATATTGTCACATGATCAAAAGAACAAACCAAGGCACGTACACATGCCTCGAAGTTGAAAGCCAAGGCAGATTCAAGTATGTCTTCGTATCAATCGGAGCATCAATTAGAGGTTTTAATCAATTGAGAAAGGTACTGTCATCACTATGATAAGCTGTCATCACTTATATTCATGACCAACTGTCATCAATTTTGATTTCTCATCTATCTTTATAATCAAATGCAGGTCATTCAAGTAGATGGAACGCATCTCCACAACAAATATTTGGGAGTTTTAATTACTGCTTCAGCACAAGATGCAAACCAACAGATATATCCTCTCGCTTATGCCATAGTGGATTCTGAAAATGATAAAGCTTGGAAGTGGTTTTTTGATCAGTTGCTAACTGTAATTCCATGCTCTAGTGAGTTAGTGTTCGTGTCAGATCGGCATTTAAGCATTGGAAAATCTGTTGAATCAGTCTACAGATGTGCAAAACACGTGATATGTATTCGACATTTGAAGCAAAATCTCATTACAAGATTCAAGGAAAAAGGGATTGCAAAGTTGTTCAAGCAAGCAGCCGAATCTTACACGATGACAGACTTCAACAAATATTTCCAAGACATTTGTTCAAAGAATCCAGATATGGGAAAATATTTAAGGGATGCATGACTAAAAAAGTGGTCAGGAGTACACTTTAATGGAGATAGGTACAACATAATGACCACCAACAACTCAGAAAGTCTCAACAACGTTTTGAAACAAGCAAGATCTTTCCCTATTGTTGCTTTCTTGGAATTCATCAGAGATTTGTTGTCAAGATGGTTTGCAGAGCGTAAGCAAACAATCCAAGAGAACACCAACCAGCTACCGCCAACAATACATAAGATTCTTGAGCTAAGATGCAGGAAATCAAAGAGATATGGCGTTAAAGTCCTAAATAATTCTCAGTTCGAAGTCTTCAATGGAGACTTCTCCGGTGTGGTCAATCTAGCTCAAAAAACATGCAGTTGCCGGATGTTTGACTTAGAAAAAATCCCTTGTGTTCATGCCCTTGCTGCAATTCAGCAAATGCAATACCCATTGAGAAGCTTTATCAGTGAGTACTACCAATGATACGTGATTGCCTCGGAATTCTCCTTAGAAACCTCATGACCTCACAAGATCCCGATCTTGCCTTGTAATCGAATTTCCAACCTACAATGCTCTCAAAGTTAATTCCTTGATGCGCAAGTAAACAAAACTGAATCGAAATTGAATGAATGGAAATCGATCAGAGTTATAGTTGAATCAACTTGGTAGTACACTCGGATTGGCTCTAACGCTAAATCCGAATGATTAACTAGTTTGATCTTTAATAATCAAGACTTGAACAATCTAATTGATGGAAATATGACTCAGATTCGACGAGAGAGAGAAGAGAATTCGAAGATGAGGATGAACGATCTTGGCTGAAATTCAATAGCTCTCACACGTGTGTTTTTGGGCCCAAAAGCAAGACTAAACCAAAGGGGTTTAATCTTACTTCAAGCTGATTTTTATTAATGAAAGACAAGAGTATTTATAGTAGAATACAAAGCTATTACTTGGGGAGCAAGGAAAGAAGTGCAGCCGGCCCTAGAGGGATAGAATTGACTTTTTCTTGCTTCCCAAGATATACTAAAATATCTAAAATAAATCTGTCTAGATCTCCCTTAAATAAAATAAATCATGGTTGATTTATTTACTTAAGGAAAATATCCTAAATTTCCTAACAAACTCAAAATATCTTAAAATATCTCTAACAACCAAGAGAGAGAAGATCAACCAACTAACATAAGCCTATTGGCTGATTTCTCTTCATTATTTAAATAAAAACTCACACGCCTATAATAAAAATAATAAAGATATTTTCTCAATTTAGAATGGTCAAGTCAAAGGGTTGACTTTGACCCATATACCAACTTATTTCACCCGGTCACTTACTAAATTCAGCCCTAAAGTGAGACAAGCTAATACATGTTTCTAAATAAAGAAATAGTGAATTTTCGGCCCATTGATTTGATCCTCTTCCTTGGTGGTCTTTGGCGCCATTTATGAATATTTGTAAGAGATAATATTGAGTCCATGAAAACCTCTTTGAACTTGAACGCCCTTGACCTTGGGAAAGGTCTCAGTCTAGGCCTTCTAGACACCTTCTTTTCAACTTTAATCTTCACGGTCCTTTGATCGCTATCAACCAATTTGAAGCTTGGTCGTCAACATACGAAGATTTAATCTACCCACTTCCTCCAAAAACAGATTGGGATGTGCCTGTAGAAGTTAAAAGCACAATATGTCATCCACCAAATGTGAGAAGGATGACTGGGAGACCTAAAAGAAAAAAAATCCCTTCCAAAGGCGAGTTCAATACAAAGAGAAGCAAGAATGCTAAGAAGGATAAGGTTTCAGCTGAATCAAGCAACACCACAAATATTATAGAATAGAGTTTCCTTCATTTCCTTCTGCTGTCATCAGTACAATCGGATTGTTGTCATCGATATACAATATTTCTGTTACTGTCATCATAAAACTGTTGTCATCAATATCCAGTACTATTCAACTATTTTTATTACTGTCATCATAAAGCTGTCATCACTATTGTCTTTACAATTGTCATTTAAAACAAAATCAAATCAGCAAATGCATATATTGAATTGAATATGTTTGAATTCTCTCATATTCTCTCAGATCACATTCATTTATTACACATCCATGCATGCATTGGTGCACATGAACCTTTACCCCCTATTTTGATGACAATATCAAACAGCCTATCATCAAAAAAAGCAATTTTCTATTTTCGAAGCATATCATCAAAAATAGTTTTAAATAAGACCAATGAATAGATAAAATCCATAAATACATTGTAAAAAAGGTCATGCATTCAAAAAGATTTGCTTTTAATTTGCTATTTTAAAATTCTCATATAAAAAGTATACTTCTATCATCACAAAACACTCTCATTCCAGAAAAAAAAAATTCTCAACAACAACAGAAAACACATTTCAATTCAACCATGTCAAGAAGGAATGCCATAACCAGAAGAACCTGCGCCAATCCATTCGTCACCGTCACAATGGTGAACGTTGAGGTAGCAATCAGTCCATATAATTCTTTTTGTACACCGTATATTTCATGAAAACTAACAAATTTTCTATTCCATGCATAGACTAATGAGAGAACACCAATAAGAATAAGAGCACACACACCATTGTCGATATTGGTGAACCGTTATAGCATTATGAACGGGGTACCACCAGGATTTATGAAATTCTTCTTAAGCGAAACCGACATCACATCACGGATTGGAGGAGACACCTATATTTCTGTAAGTGTTCATGATAATCCAATTTCTTGTCATCAGAACATATACATGACATCATGATAATGCTTTCTTTGCAGCTTGGCCTTAATGAAGATTTTGAGATCAGAGCAATCAAACCAACAATACAGCAATGAAGGGTTTCTTATTCAATATTTTTCTCTTTTAATATGATTATACCATGAATCTTCTAGTTGTCGTTTTGCCTGTTGTATGTTGCATTTCATGGGATTTTCTTTCTTTATCTGTCATCGAATTGTTTCCCATTTTAATATTAGTATGTAGCATCTCGTAAGATCTATTATCATCACAATTACTCTCATCACAGTTGAATATCAAAAAAGACATAAATTTTGCAAGAACAATTACTGTTATCACAATAAAAGGTTCTACAAGTATTTATATCCATCTCCTACATTGTCATCAAACACCTAAACAAAAGTTAAAACATTGTCATCAACCACTAGAACTAACACTGTCATCATCTATCATCACAGATTACGTTGCACTAACAATACATCTATATCCATCTCCAACAGCCAGATCCAATTTTTGATCAACCACCCAATTGCAGTTAAAAATATCTATGACCATATATCTTCTCTCTAATCGCCAGCATGTGCGCATCATCAAGACCATCCAAGCTAAGTCCTAATGAAAGAGCTTCAATATACTTGATACAATAGACACCACAATTACCACTGAAAAATAAAACAAAATGACTGAATTAATCAAAAAAATATACATAATTACACAGAATAACTGAATTAAAATAACACAAGGCAACCTACCCAGAATAATCTTGACAAACCAAAGCGTCTCTAGACCAAGTGAAATCAACATCCAAGCCCTCAAGATGATCAAACCTCCCACTTTTCTTCATTAGAAACGGAAGCAGCTTGGTAAAAGGCTGTATATAACTGGAAAGCTCCTCCATCGTATACAAATCCCGAAAACAGTCAAATACAGTCATGTGGCGACGATGCAAGTTAATTTTCAATACAACCCAATGTTCACACCTCTCTTTTGAAAGGTGAACTGGTGTATAAACCTTTGTCACCTCACCACGAACCCATGATTTCCCAAATAGACGAGGCTTCCAACCAGTAAAATAATCGAACACATTGCTTGGCACATTATCATTTCGAACGATGTAAGACTCCACTTCAAAAGGCGTGAATCTCTTGTACCAAATCCAATCCATAATAACCACATTCTTGAAGTCATCAGCATGATCATGTATAATTTTCCTCAAATAATACAAAGCCTCATAGAAATGCTACAAAAAGACATGAAATGTCACATAATTAATTTGACAACAACAAAATATCATTTGATCATATACTTACCTCATCTCCTAACCAAAGACCTCTAGTCTTGAGCAGTCTAAAAAATTTCTTGTTCAGCATTTGATCAGATCCAGCCACAGTAGCATTTTTATCACTAACACAAAAAAAAAGTCTGTCATCAGAGAATTATAAACATGCAGTCAACATCATCATCATCACATTACTGTCATCACAATGCAATCAACACAAAAAACCCTGTCATCATAACATTACTGTCATCATAACATTATAAACACACTATCATCGCAATACTATCATCACAAAACTGTCAGAACACTACTATCATCACAAACTGTCATCACAAAAAAAAACAGATAACATACCCGTTATTATACCAATCGTAAAATGGTTTACGAACATCATCTTCATAAAAGGAATGCTTTGGAGCCTTAGGCAATGCAACAACCCTCTTTTTCTTTAACTTTTTATCCTTCTCAACAGTATATGGAGTTGTGGTTGAAGCACCTGGCTTGAAAAATCTGGTAGACCTCCTAAGTTCAACTATTTCCTTTGCATCATCATCAGATTGAACCGTTGGATTATGAAAATTTTCATCAATCTCAGAGGTTGCACCTTCTTTTGAAACTTGAAACAAAGAACCAAACAGTGACCATGCTCAGTAAGTTGAGAACAATTATCCATTACATCTTGTAAAAGTCCACGCATGTCAAAACCTAACTCATCCGAGGAGACAGAAAAAAAGCTTGAACCTAACTCACATGGGTCATGAATTCTGTCATCAACCTCTGTTTGATCTTTGACAGGTTCATCAACATCTTCTCTGTCATCAACCCTTGCTTTATCCACAACTGGTTCTTCATGATTAACTTCCCTTTCATCACCACCAACTTGATCCTTCACTGGTTCATCCTCATTGACTTCTTTGTCATCACCACCATGCTCTTTACCATCTTTCACAGACTCAACCAACTCAGTTGCCTTGATCTTCCTTCATCCACAACTGGTTCTTCATCATTAACTTCTCTGTCATCACCACCAACTTGATCCTTCATTGGTTCATCATCATTAACATCTTTGTCATCACCACCTTGCTCTTGACCATCTTTGTCATGAACCAACTCAGTTGTCATCTTTGTCATCACAGGCTCAACCAACTCAGTGGCCTTGCTCTTGCCTTGGAATTATATCTAGTGGAACATACTTCACCAACTGCAAATTCATACCTTCACCTCCATCTTTAACAGAAATGTCATCATCAGGGGACAACCTCAAAGACTCAATGCCATTGCAATCACTTTCTCTCACTGGTTCCACACTTCCAATGCGAATCTCATCACTGTTATCATCAGAAACAGAATCTTGGTCTTTAGATTTCAGTTTCTTTTCAATTCTATCAACCCTGTTGTTAACTTTCACAACTTGCATCTCAACACGCTGCACTTGACTCTGAAGAGTTTTCATCATTCTAATCATATCATCTTGCAGGGAACACATACTTTCCCTCAAAGACTTAACCCAAGCTGGCTCTTCCATTTTATTGTACTCTTCTGCCTTCTCCTTTCCCTTGGAAGAAACTGGATCCTCATCAACTTCATCAAATTTCGCCTTCTCCTTGGCCATTGACAAAATCCGTTTCATTGTCATCCACATCCTTTTTCTCTAGAAAGTCCTTCTCTACAACTTCATTAGAATCTTTCTTCAACTTTGGCCTCTTGCATTTTTCAATAATCTCACGCACATTGTTGATACGACTCTTCCGACCACTCACACCCGAATCTTTTGAACCCTTTGAATCCTTCGGGCTCTTGTGATCCTTTCCAATCCTCGGAATCTTATGCATACTGTCATCAACCTTAGTTTTAGCCACTCTAGGAAGTTGTAATCTCCTACCTTCCCTCTTCACAATTTCAGAGCGCTCTTTTGGTTTCTCTTCAGATTCCTTTTTCCCTACCCCTTTAGCCTTTGCACCTTTAGCCTTTGCGTCTGTACATCCAATCTTCCTCTTACCACCAACACTGGCTTTTTCAATAACTGCATCTCGTGGAGCAATAACAAAATCAGCAAGTTCATCTTCCGTATCAGACTCAGATCCTTCACCTTCAATCACTTTTTGCTTCAGTATAATCCGTTTCACAAGATCATTGTACACAGGGTCAACAACCTCATCGGGATAGTCACATGTGATGAATGCAGCATATTCTGAGTAGGACGGATACAAACATTTCTGTCATCAAAATAAAACAAATTAAACTGTCATCAAATAAACTAGACCTGGACAAGTCCGGCCCGGCCCGGCCCGCCCGACCCGCTAAAAAACGGGCTTGGATATGAGATTTGGCCCGAAAGGCCCGGCCCGGCCCGGCCCGTAAAAAATAGCACCGGGCCTGGACAAGAGGAAAAGCCCGTAGGCCCGGCCCGGCCCGGCCCGTATATATATAAATTAAATTTTATACTAACATTAATATATTATATTACTAATATTTCTAGCTATAAATACTTCTTACAAAAACCCTAATGTCTCATTTTCATTTCAGAGAATGGACTCAGGACGCCGCTCTCCTATTCTCCCTAAAAACCCTAAACACTCAAATCTTCTTCTCTTTCTCTCCTTCCCTTGAATCCCGACGGCCCGCTCATTGGCACCCCTGCTCGACGACGTTTCTGGTGTCCAGCCCTGCTCGACACTCGGCAGCCCCTCCAGCGCCGGTCTGCTCGACACTCGCCGAGTCTGCTCGACGATGACGGGCTCCTCCAGCGCCGACGACTCCTCTTCTGTCGAATCAACTCCTCCAACGCCCACAGCTCCTCCAGCGCCGAGCCTGCTCGACAGCTCCTCCAGCGCCAAGCCGATCCTCTGCTCTAGCACCGACGACGGTGACGATTTGTGACTCTTTGTTGGATTTAGTACTTGAATGCTGCTGGTTTTAGTACTATTTGTTGGATTTGTGACTATTGTCTTGTTGGATTTGGGCAGATTTGTGACTCTTTGTTGTTGGATTTTACAGGTTTAGCAATAAGTTTTAGTCAAATTTTATTGTAATTTTGGACAGGATTTATTGGCCCGCCTAGCTTGTGGACAGCCCGGCCCGTGATTGTGGGCGGATATGGACAAAAAAATAGGCCCGAATTACCGGGCCGGGCCAAGCCCGGCCCGTTTATGTGGACAAAAAAATAATTTTGGCCCGGCCCGAACCCGCCCATGTACAAATCTAAAATAAACTCTACAAGTTACAGCTGTCATCAAATTCAACTGTCATCAAAATAAATAAATAAATTAAACATACCAGTTTTTTGTCCCCAACATCACAAATTGCTTTCCAACCAACAAGTTGCGATGAAGTGCTACGCCAACGCAGCATATAAGGAACTTCTTTTTTACCTCCTGTCTCAGCAAGATGACAAATGCCTCGAAAAGCTAGAAAAGTCTCCACAATCCAAAACTATAACAACACACAAAAAAAGAAACAATAAAAAACCATTGCAGATGCAATTAACATCAAAAAAAATCAAAAAATATATCAACACATTACCATAAATCCAAAAGGATATCCAAACACATTGAAGCCAGGTATATAGTTTGGCTTTTTCATCATCTCCGGGTCACGTGGGGTACGATTCACATGCAACAAGCTATCGAGAAAAGCGTTATAGGACAATCTACCCCAAGGATAAGCATAAAATTTCTCCAAATCACTTGAAAGAGCAATATGAATTGGATCTATAGGAACCTTATCCCGTTTAGGAAGCAAAACAGCCTCAAGGATCAACAGGTGTGCATGTTTAAACTTCCTAGACCGATCTTTTTCTTTTATAAAAACAGACCGTAAATGATCCAAATCACACTTATCCACACCTACGACATCTACGGGGTCAACTTTCGGGATATCAACATCACCTAAATTCTCACAATTCAAGCCAGTGACAGCAGCGAAGTCCATCAAAGAATAACGACACACATTACCCCCTATTCTAAACCACATCTCATGCTTATATGAAGTTTTTAACTCACACATGTTGACATAATGCATAACTTTGTAACGAAGTGGTATAGTATCACCTAACTTTAACACTGCACTAAAGCACCCCTGACCTAACCTACTAAACTCATCAGATGTAAGATGACACTTGATGAGGTGGAAAATATCTGGAGTGTGATACTGGTTTGCTCTTCCATTATATCGTTTTGATACGGGTACCATATATTGCAATTGCTTAGGCTCCATTCTTTATCTTGGAAATCAAAAGAAAGAGACAATGTCATCACAAACAACTATCATCATAAAGCAAAAAATACCACATGTTTCAACTCTCAAGTAAACACTTTGTCATCACTAATATGTCACTGTAACACAATTAGAAACAATATATTATCATCATTAGCAACACTGCCATCACAACATATAAAACATAAGAAAAGGCAACTGTCATCACAACCCCTAACATAAAAAAACTAAAAAATGTCTTTGTCATCACTAATGTCAATAAAACACACTTATAATCAATATACTATCATCTATATAAAACAAGTTTTATCACAACTTAGAAACATAAGAAAGAGACATTGTCATCACAAAAAACTATCATCACAAGAAAAAGCAACTGTCATCACTAATGTCAATAAAACATAAGAAAGGCAATTGTCATCACTAATGTAAATAAAACACACTTATAATCAATATACTATCATCAATATAATTCAAGTGTCATCACAACTTAGAAACATAAGAAAGAGAAATTGTCATCACAAACAACTATCATCACAAGAAAAAGCAACTGTCATCACTAATGTCAATAAAACATAAGAAAGGCAATTGTCATCACTAATGTCAATAAAACACAATTATAAATCAATATACTATCATCAATAGCAACAACTGTCATCACAACCTCTATACATTTTAAAAAGCCAATGTAATCACAAGCAAATACAACATGACTCAACTGTCATCACAAACAAGTATAATCACAACATATTGCATGAATATGTTACTATCATCACAAATAATCGGGGAAGATGATGCTCTAATCATAGTTATAATCTGTCAGCACAAAAACGTAATGCATTAAGCATAGTTACAATCTGTCATCACTATTCAAACATAATCTCGAAATCGAGAATTTGACTTCAAAACATCCAAACAGATGAACAATGCAAAACAAAAAACAAGAATTCAAACACAGAAAATAAACAAACACGAAAACAAAAGTCATCAAACGAACCAAAACATGTCATTACTATCATCACATGCAACTCATATTCGAATCAACAAACAAACCGAAAAAGCAAAAGCATACAACAAAATCCAAACACAAAAACGAAGAAAAATCGAACAAAAATCAATGATAACACAAACAAAAAACCCTAACCTGAAGCAGAGGCTTATGGACGATCAGTGGACGAAATCCAGTTGCGCAAAAACACCAGAATCTCGAGAACGAACTTCAAATCAACTTCAAATACACATTACACTACGAAATCCGACTTAAAATCGACGAACTCAAACCGTTTTTTGCAGTTGAGAATCGATTTTTGCAAGTGATGGGAGAGAGTTTACCGGTCGCACCAGACGAGAGAGAGAGAGAGAGGAGAAAGTAAAAAATATATATTTAAGCCTTATATACTTAACAAATAGCTAATTTAATAAGGGAGCTTAACAAGGGCCTAATTAGGGTGGCCCAAAATGCTTTTGGGCTAAATTTGTTCTAAATAAAATTATATTTTCTTTATCTTTTTATGCATTTATATTAAAGATTTTTTCTTAAATCAAGTTGATAAAAAAAGAAAAATTTACAAATCTTGATGAATACTGCCTTAAATTGAATTTTGATAAAAAAATTTACATTACATTTTTCTTAATTTCCTTTTTATTTTATTTATGTAAATATAAAAAATATTTTTTATCTACCCCCACCTTACATTAATTTTTTTTTACATCTATGTTTTTTTCTAATTTAATATGGATGATAGGTTGATTAATACATTGAATTTACAGTCTAAATGGAAAACAACTTTATAGATGGATTGAATTTTGCAAAATAATACATAGATAATTTTCTCTATATTTTATCTCTTAAATCAAGGACAATGCTCTCTTCTATACTAATCTTTATATTGTATTTTTCATATTTACAAACATTCTAATTATTATAGAGTAAAAGATAAGAACCCTAATATATAATTTTAATAAATTAAGTTTAAAAAAATTATTTTATAAATTATTTTATGCTTTATAGATAACATATCCTAATTATTATTATCTTTATAAAAAACCAAGTATTTTATACATATTAATGTCTAAAAAAAAGAAAATATTATTTAAAAATATTCAATAAAAAGTAAATCAATATTTTAATAATTTCAACCTAAATTTTGACAAGATCTCCACAAATAATGGAAAAATATTTAAAATATATTCAATTAAAATATGGAGTACAATCTAAAAAAAATAATTTGTCTATTGCATAATTTATTATGATATTATATAAATATATTTAGTATTTTATATTAATATCGTAGAATTGTATAGTTTTTTTAGTAAAATTATCCCGTGAATATCACGGGACTTCAACTAGTTGTTATACTAAATAGATCTTTGTTAGATGTTAGAGATAAATTTAAATAGCTAAAAAAGAATTTAATAGAAAGAATTTATAATAATAATAGAAATAAAATTAATTTTTTAATATGAGGTGGGACAAGAATCGTTCTGGTGGCCCGAAAAGATACATTTTTAATATATAGTTATAGATTTTAAAATATTTTAAATTTGTTATCTTTAATTTTAAATATTTGTATAAGGAAGTTTTCAAAAGAAATTGTTATACTAAATAGATATTTGTTTGATGTTAAAGATAGATTTAAATAGTTAATGAAGAATTTAATTAATAGGAAAAAGTTAAAAATTAGGAATAAAAATTAATTTTGTAAATATGAGGTGGGACCAGAATAGTTCTGGTGGCTCGAAAAGGTATAGCTTTAATATATAGTTATAGATTGTAACGATTTTAGGGCATAGGTTAAGCTTTTTAAAGTGGTAAGATTTTATAAATTTTCATTTATTTAGAATTAATTAGATTTTATAAAAGGGTTCATTACTTTAATAATAGGGTTTAAGTTCTCTCTATTAGTATATTTTAGGACATAGGTTAGAAAAACCGATATTGTAAATCGGGTTTTACATATGCTCCGTATTTGTTAAGATACTTTTCATGCATTGAGCCTTTCTCATCCGTTTAAATATTGTAAATCAGGTTTTACATATGCTCCGTATTTTTGTGATTCACCGCCTTTATTTAAGAGGATAAAATTCGAAGATATGTACATAATTACGTCAAAACGACAAGTTATCTTGAATAGGAATATAAGGTTCAAACGACAAATTTTCGTTAAAGGAGGGAGTATTACTTATTAGTTATTATCCATAATATATGGTAGAAAGACCCTATTTCGCTCATTTTTACTCCTCCTCGAAACTCCAACAATGACCGACAAAGGGAACAATAGCGGTGGACGCATCAATCCACTACCCCAACCCATGGATATAAAACGTTTTTTCCATCAAAAACACGCAACATCTCAAGCTCTTCATGTTGCAAGCATTAAAATACATGTACCCATTAACCTATACAACTCGATCTCCCCTCCTCCAACTATAACAAGTGGCGAGAACTATTTCTCAACCCTCGAAAAATTCGCCCTTAAATTGGTATATCTTTAATATACCAATTTTTTGAGGTATATCAAAATATCACTATAATATCAACCTAATATCAATTGATATCGATATTCCTAGATATCAAACAACATATATCGATATCAGAATATGTCAAACACAAAATATGAATATTAATCATATCCACACTCATACTCGATATCCTGATATTGATACTAATCGTGCCCTTAGTGCTTATAGAATCAGCCTACTAGCGACAAAAAATAGATAGAAAAGGCCAAGAAAAAAATTGTTACAAAAAACAAAAAGAAACCTAAAAACTTGTGGTCTTCAAAAATCAAAAAAGAAGATTGAAAGATATCTGAAGGCTTGTTGAGGAAATATTTATTTGTTTTTTCATGAAGGATTGAGATGTTCTTTTTTCAGTGTGAAGTCGGGTGCTTAATCTATTTTGGGTCGAGTTGTGGTTTCAAATGAAGTTTTGGTCATGTGATTCTTGCGAGCTTCTTGAGATGGAGGCATAGAGCATTTCACAAGAGGTTTCGTCACAGTTCCTCAAGAGTGTAAACTATTGCATACTCCCCAACGACATTATATGCACGTGTTAGGTTTCTACTAATACGTGATTGTGTCATATTCTTGCATTTACGGGCTTTCTTATTCTTCCTGTCATTTTGGTGTTATTACTTTTGTTTTCGTGTTGTTGTCGGCGTTGTCGGCGTCGGCGTTGTTGTCGTCGTTGTCATCGTCGTCGTCGTTGTCGTTATCGTCGTTGTTGTTGTTGTCGTCGTCGTTGTTGCCATTGTTGTTGTTGTCATATATTGTCGTCGTTATTGTCGCGGTTGTTGTTGTCGTTGTCGTCTTTGTCGTCGTTGTTGTTGTTTCTTCCTTTGTATTCTTGATATCTTAATTTATCAGACTAGTCTGGTAATTGCATTTTTACCTTATAAAAAAGGGTCAGGCTGTCAAGGCATGTAGTGGATCGAATGTAACTCCACTCACGTCCAACCTAACAAATAAAATAGACTTGTATATAAGACTATGAGTTACTTCTCTTATAACCAATTAATTTTTGGATGGAATCCCATCAAACTTTTGTATTGGGTTTACGTATATATACGACCCCCTGTTATTTATGACCCATGAATTTTCACATATGTGAACCCAAACTATACTATATAATAAGGTGCATACTATGCCAATCAAGGGGAAATCACTACGATAGAAAGAATTTGATACATTCATTCCATCATTGTTCATTAAAACATTCATCCCACAAAACTTGCACAACTTTCAACTTGTGGTTCTAGACATGGCATTGGTTTGGCCCCACTCTATGGCCTCAGCCAAGGCTCGTTGTCGCTCCAAAGCCAGAGTCGAGTCCTCGTCAGGGTAAACCTTGTTGGAGTCACCACTACCATCATACAAAGGAGACGCCTCTGTGGATGTAAAGGGAGATATGTCTTTTTCATCAGGAGAGGTAGAAAGGAAACTGAGGGCGGTCACCACGTCGCTCATCATGGGTCTAGCCATGTCTTCGTCCTGTATGCACATTGACGCTATGGCCGCTGCTTGGTTCAATCCCTTCACCGGGAATTCCCCACCTAAGAGTGGATCCGCTAGCCCTACGTATTTCTTTGGCTCCTTCAAATATGGTTGTGCCTTTTTTTATAGCAATAAAAGAGACAATTGTTAGTATGACTTGATTGATGTGTACGTTGATGGTTTGTTTATGATAATCACTAGCAACAAATTTCTCCAACCAACCCAAAAGATTAATTGTAGTTCCTTTGGTGGATCAATTGCAAGTTCCAGAAGTGAAAAATCAGTGACATTCAAGGTCAAACATGAAACATCAAGGAAATTCAGTTTGTGCGCTCAAAAGTGTCATCAAGAGTTCAAAATTCACACTAACTTTCCAAAATATATATAAAGGAGAGTGAGTAATTACCCAATTGACCAGATTTTGCTCTTCCTTAGGTCTTCTCATGTCAATGGCTCTTCGCCCTGTGATGAACTCCAAAAAGACAACGCCAAAACTATAGACATCCGACTTGACGGTAAGGTGACCTGTTTTCTGGTATTCGGGCGCACAATAACCATAAGTTCCCATCACCCTGGAAGAAACATGCACATTGTCCCCAATAGGTCCAAGCTTGGCTAGCCCGAAATCGGATAGCTTAGGATTGTAATGTTGGTCTAACAATATATTTGATGATTTCAGGTCGCGATAAATCACCGATGGAGTTGCCTTATCATGTAGGTATTCCAAACCCTTGGCTGCTCCAAGAGCTATCTTCATTCTTGTATACCAATCCAATGGCTTCTTATCCGGTGTAAGATCTATTATTATACAAGACAAAAACAAGATAAATTAGTACTAAAATAGAAGATTTATAAAAAAAAAATAATAAAGACCAATCAGTTTCGTTCTTTTAATCATTAATTATTATACCGAGTAGAAGACCTTCAAGAGAGCCCAAATGCATAAACTCGTATACAAGAAGTCTTTGTTCTCCATCAGCACAATATCCAATTAGATGCACAAGGTTTGGATGTTCAAGTAGACTCAACATCAAAACCTCAACAACAAATTCTTTATTTCCTTGCAAGCCCTTTCTATCAAGCTGCTTTACGGCGACAATCTATATAAAACCAGACAATCCGATATCAAGCTCCCATTGCGCGCAGAGTTCCCAAATTAAGACTAAAGAGTAAAAACCCAAGGTTTAAGAAATTACCTGGCCAGTTTTTTCAAGCTTGCCTTTATAAACCCTTCCAAAACCGCCTTCTCCTATCACACACTCTTGCCGGAAATTCTTGGTGGCCGTGGCAAGCTCTCTGAAGGTGAATGCTTTAGCTCCAAGGTTGTTGTGGTTTGGATTCTCTTTAGACCCATTTCCATTTTCAGTTGGTACCTTTGATGAGTTGCAGTCTTCTGCATACCAAAATTGAGCTAATTAAGTGTACTCTTTCGATTATATATAGATGACTAAATGAAAAGTGGGGATCTCTACATCATCAGAACCAAGTTCTAAGGAATCATTGGATTCATGTATTTGTGTTTATGGATAATGCCCACAAGAATCTTCTTACCTTGAGGTTTTATGGAGGAAGTAAATCGCATGATATGCGACGAAATCAAAACGGTTCGAACCCATGAGCACTTGCTTGCAAAATTCATCCATTTCCACTTAGCCTTGTCATGTGCACCAGGCTCTAAATCCATGCACATTGATTAATTAATAACTCTTTGAATGTAGAAATCCAATTGTTTTGATTTTAACCTAACACTTTTATCATATACAGTATGTTCTTTCCTAGGCATGGCGTGATATAAAAGACCATCATTCATGTCAAACAAAAGGCATTTGCATGAACAATCCCTTAGACTGCATGCTACATTAATTTATTGGGGTCATTGCCAAGAGAGGTTTTAAGCTTCTATATAGCTACTTCTTTTTTACATTTACACTTGAATATGCATGGATGGTGGTTACTATTTACTAATAAGATTTACCCAAGCTAATCATCAGCTCCTAGCATGCTTATGATGTATAAAAAAAATGATGTCAAAGTGTAAATACGTACCTGGTTGTGTTTGTGAGTTGTCATTGTTTATCTCTTGTGATTTCCTCCTTTGGGATGAAAAGCAGGGAAAGCAATTCATCTTTCACTCTGCTCTTGGAGTCCCAAAGGATCAATCAATCACCCCCCTACAATTGGAATTATTACTGCCTAAAAACAAAGAATTGATTTGAGTTGTCACGATTCTCTGTTACACGTAAAGGAAAACTTTGAGAATTTTTGAGATGAAGAAACAAATGTTCATAAAGATTGGATAATAATGTAAATTGATAATTAAGAAGGGTTTGGGGACCCAAAAGGTCCGAAGTTATTGTTTTAAATCGCCCAGTGCGAGTGAATGGGATAATTTTCTGAATGATTTTGCAAGGGAAAAAGGAAACCAAGAAAAACCCAGATGACAAAAACTTGAATATCTCCCAGGAACTCGCCAAATAACGAAATTTTGACAACAACGGGGAATAATTGAAAAAAAAATGGGATGTTGATCAAGAAATGAATGTTAGACGAGTTGGTTTCAAGATTTGGGAGACTAAGACAATGTAAAATGGAAGAAAATTGGGATTAATTAGGTTTAGAGTTTAGATTTTGATTGTTTATTGAATGCTTCCGAAGAAAATGGAAGGGGGAAAGGGGGAAATGAAGAGGATTCCAGATACGAGGTGATCTGGCGGGGTAATAATCCATGTAATTTGTTGGTGTAATACTTTTTCATTCAATTCATTTCCACTACAACGGTTCACATAAGATATGAGCCAGGTATTAATTGCTTAATTGTTGAAAATTATGCACTGCTAGGCCCAGCCCATTACTCGTGACGCGTAATAGGTAACAGCTTGGGCCCAAACAAAGCCCAG
Organism: Fallopia convolvulus; assembly: GCA_964016875.1. Lineage (NCBI taxonomy): Eukaryota > Viridiplantae > Streptophyta > Magnoliopsida > Caryophyllales > Polygonaceae > Fallopia > Fallopia convolvulus. The sequence goes on from OZ024733.1 coordinate 45,224,193, forward strand.
TGTTATTTAAAACCCACCAATCTCCTCACACGAGCTAGGTGGAGTTTGGTAAGAGACTTGCTCATTAATCAAAGGTTTTGAGTTTGAGTCATGGAAATAGAGCGAATTTTTAAACTTAGTGACTTGTGAGAAAATGTTAATACTTTTTTAATAGGCTTAATATCCAACAAGAAATGGACCACCATGAAGCAACTTTTAAAACCTGTAATGAAGTATTATATCTCCTTAATAGGCTTACTTGACACGAACTAAATCACCATGGAGTAACTTTTAAAACTTGTAAGTGGTATGCCTCCTTAATAGACCACCCGACACGAAGCAGACCACCACTATATAAACCAAACTAGGGATGAGAAAGGTTTGCGTTATGTATCGGTGGAGCCATTTCACCAACAGTGTAAGTGTGTAACCCCTCCACCAGAACCGCATGTTACCGCATTCAATCCACCTTTCACCCAATTTTATCAGATGTCTCCGAAGACACAACTCGTGGAACATACAGGGAGGAACGAGTCGAATAATTAACCCAATTACACTGAGACTCACATTAACTGGGAGAAACGAGTCGAATCGTACTTACGAGAGGACAACTCGTGGAACATAGAAAAATTAAGTAAGGTTGTTAATCCCGATGACCTAGATAATATAGTCAAAATAATTAACCCAATTAACAAAATCCAAGATAGGCTTTACTGGCAACCAAGCAAAAACGGCTGGTATTCCACCCACTCCACTATGCAGTGGATAAACCTCGCTAAAAATGAACCGAAAATCAACCTAGAATGGATTAACAAACTCAATGTCCCACCTAAAATGCACAATTTCCTTTGGAAGGTGGCAAGAAATGGCCTACCAACCAAATCGAGACTTGCTGAAAACCACATCCCGGTACCACAAGGTTGTTCTGCATGTAATAACCAGTGCGAAGATACAAACCATATTCTGATTTCATGCCCCCTGACAAAGAAAACTCTTAACACCATAAGACCCAAATTACGGAGGACGATCGACCTTATCTCCTCCGATGGAAAAAAACCACACGAGGTCCTGGAGGATATCAGGGCAAGAATAAATAAAGAGGAAATGGAAATCCTTACCAGCACCTGGTGGTGTATTTGGTACTCCAGGAATAAGAGAGTGTTTGATAACAACACCAGAACAAACCTAGACGATGCAAGCAAACTTAGTGAATTTACCCAAAAACAAATCAGAGAATGGAAACTACCTAGGGCACCAGACTCCACTGATCCGCAACCTAACAAGGGTCATGTAAGAACTGAAAGGAAAAATACTAAGTGGGTAAAACCCAAGCACGACTATATTAAACTTAACTTTGATGGTGCTGTGTGTGCAGATGGTGTGGCTACTTTTGGGTTCATACTTAGGGACTCCAACGGCTCTCCCATCTCGTTTGACGGAGGACTGATCGGTCGACAGTCTGTTTTGATCTCCGAGACCATCGCCTTACGCTAGGGACTTCTCGAGGCCATTCGTCATGGCATTCCCCGGATCCAGATTGAAGGCGATAACTTGCAGCTGGTCAAGGTCGTTCTTGGCTACTGGCGCTGCCCGTGGGAGATTGAAGTGTTGCGTGCGGACATCCACTGTTTGTTGGCTCAGTTCCAGGATTGGAGTATTACTCATGTCTACCGTGAGTGCAATTCTGTAACTGACTTCATCGCTGGCTCCTTCCGACGTGTTTCTTCCGTTCCACTTGCAGATGACTTGAGTTTCTGTACCCTCATCCGTCAGGATGCCCTAGGACGGTCACTAATTTGTTAGTGACCTCTCTAATTCCTTTCCTAATAAAAAAAAAAATTCCACCTTTCACCCACCCAACGTGATTCAGGCCAGTTAAACTAATCATTCATACTCTGGTATACGTTAATTAGTTGTTCATATTCCATAAACGAACGACTAATTATCATGTTACAAGAAAATACGAAATTGAATATTAGTGCGTACCATTTATTTTTTGTCAACGTCCATCTACATTCAAGGGTTTGAGATGGTGTCTTGGTTATCTTGTTATAGCAAAAATAGTATCTATATAATACAATAATGATAACAATAGATTTTGTTAATAAATTAACTATTTAGCCGATGACATCCGTGATTTAATTTGTAAAATCAAAAAAAAAATTATATAACAATAGATTTTGTTAATAAATTAACTATTTAGCCGATGACATCCGTGATTTAATTTGTAAAATCAAAAAAAAAATTATATAACAATAGATTTTGTTAATAAATTAACTATTTAGCCGATGACATCCGTGATTTAATTTGTAAAATCAAAAAAATCTTGTACAACGAGATGATGATGAGTTTTATGTAGAAACATCAATCTTCATCAATCGTTATGCAATGGCAATTGATTTTGATTTTTGAGCAGGTCACGTGGCGGCCTACTGAATTCAATTGCCGGCCTCAAATTTTGAATTTTTCTCCCCCGTGGCCGTGGTGGTCTCCTCTATTCATCTTTTTCGTCCTAATCAATTATTGAATCCCCTCAATTTAATTTGAATTCCATGCAGCCCATGCTTGCCAATTTTGCTCAATCAACATTTTGAAGAGGCTAGGTGAAACAAAATCGCAACGGCAGCCAAGATTAATTAGCTTATAATTAATAGAAGAGGTCAACAATTTCTTATAAGAATAAGAAAAGGTCAACCTAGCTAGCTAGCTAGCTTGAAGATCGAATTCATACGACTTGTAATCTTGCTTAATGCTCAATGTTAATTAGTTCTACTCCACACACATTTTTATATGTAAAATATCCCCTTTGTTGTCGTCCACAAACAAGCTATAGGTACACTTATTAAAATATCATGGAGGAGTGGCCCGCACATAAACGTACATAAGCACATTAATTTAGTGGTAGTAAGTTTATTATAATATATAAACTTATAGTATAAGAACAATTAATCTTCTTTCACCTGCGAGCTAATGCAATCTTATCCACTCGATCAGTCGATGCTACTGTACAAGACAAATACCTCCATTCAAATACATTACCTACATATATACGAGTCTGATAAGTCGAGTGAACCATCAAATGACTTGCAACAGTTACTTTTATTTTCAGCAATTTGTAGGCTTGTATGGCTCCCCCACCTACGATACATATGTAATTCATTCATAACATCTTCCCATAAAAAAATGCAAAATACAAAAAAAAAAAAACAAACAAACAAGAGAGCTATATTTTTTTGGTCGAAACAATAGAGCTATATTGCTACGACATAAAATAAAATAAATATTCATATTAAAATTCGTGGGCAATATCAACAAAGGATGGATTGTTCAAGCGCACATACGATTATAGACTTAGCTAGCATACAAATTCAGTGGAGCTAAAACCAATTGACAATAAGTAGAGTAATCCAAATACTTATATACTAGGTAATTTATATATGTCCCAAACTTTAGATGTAAGGTAACTTCTTCACACACATGCCCCTCAAGTGACAACTGTCTAACACAATATAACAAATGATGACGTCTCAGTCTCTTTTTAGGCAACTCAACCCAAACAACGGGTGGACCACTAGCTAAACCCTAACAACCAAGAAACAGGACCCAAGACCGAACCACTCTGATTTCATATATATTAAAGTTTCTGGGCCAATACTAGCAGAGGAGGAGACTCGAATGTCTAAAAACTATAAACGGTAACCCGACATAAGCCTAGTAAATAGACAAAACCTAAGTTGGGATCAAATTAAACTTAATTTTGATGCATCTAAGCTAAAAGATGAAAGCAACCGTTGGATTTGTTCTTGAGAATTCACATGCTGAGAAAATATGAATTGGCTCGATGAAAATAGGATCTCGTTCAGCCTTCCAAGTTGAAACATTAACTCTTCAAAAAGGACTAGTTATGGCAAAAACGTTAAATGTTCAGAAATTAGAAAGTGAAGATGATAATATTACTCCTTATTAATAGTCTTAGACAAGACATTAAATGTCTATGAGAGATTGAGATGCTTGTGCGGATATTAGAATACAACTTATCTCATTTCCAAATGTTACTATTAGACATGTCCCTAGACATTCTTATAATGTAGCTAATAAAATTGTAAAATTTGCCCATGTTTATTCCGCCAGACAGATGTGCATTCATCCACAACTTAGTGCACTTATTTGAAAGAAGGATATTGACATCAGGTAACTTTCAATTCCTCGGTTCTAAAACCTTACTTGATACAAAAAAAATGCTCTGAAATAATTCCACCCTAAATAGTGTTTCCCCCTCCTTGGAGTGTATGGAGACGTTTCCATGGCTTAAGACTTTTGGTTTACATCTCTATTGTATTGCCTAACCTATCTAACTCATGACCAGTGTTTTGGAAAAAAAATCAAATGTATCAAGAATAAGAGATTCTACAATTCAATGGGATAACATTTACATATCAAATTAGCTATATAGATTATAAAGCATAACGTAAAAAAGAACATACAAGTTAAATTGTCCTTCTAAATTATACAATATAAATATGGCAAAAGAGGCGCCTAATGTAAAGAAAATTTAAAGGGGCGCCTAATGAGTGATCAAATGGGTTTGATGTTTGAACCTTCACAAATAATCCAAAACAATTTGAACTTTTAAAAGAGGCGCCCAATGACTAACAACACCAGTAATTCCAGCCTCTTTCTCTACCCTTTGAAGTTTGAACCCTTCTTTCTTCTTTTTTTGAGCAAAATCCTACTTTCTTTCGGTAAAGCATAAACTTTTCCATTTGATAAATTTATAAAGTGAGTGATTTACTCGAAATAATCGAAATCATTACTTGTTGGTTGAAAACAATCTACAGTATCAATTACTCCTATAAAATTTGCATTGTAAGTAAAGTCATTAGTCATTATGACAAACCTACTGCTCTTTTTGTTTGGTCAAGTGTCAAGAATACTGTATTGTTTTAGGGGTAACAAAATAATGAGGTTATACTAGCATCAAAGTGTAAAGTTTATTCGGAAAGAGTGAATTATATTTTCCAGAGATGAATTGGTTGTGAGAATTAATAATCAGGGTTCTCTTGATTATAATTAAGTTTAATGAATTAATGGTACGAATGACAAAATGTCAAAATGTTAGGTTTGGACCAAATAACTGTTTACAAAATTGCAAAATTTCCACCATTTGTAAACTTAGCCAGAAATCAAAGAAATTCCCAACATCAAATGTATATAAACTAATAAAACTAATTACTAGGACTATATATAAGTCTAATTAAAATACATAACTAGAAGATAAAAACGTCTTTAAAAAATAACAATTCAGATCACTGACCCTCCCTAAGAATTTGTTACAACTACCCTGCCTACCACCACCAAAATCGTCCTACTGAACCGGATTTTCCAGCAGATTTCTAACCTATCAAGCCCAAACCGGTTCACCACATTTTTTCCACTTCAACAACTCAAAATTGTTGGAGCAAAATCAGGTGCAGTTGGCTCAGACATCTTCCTCTTCCTCATCTCTATCACCTTTCTATGGCTATTGGAATGAATCTCGCTAGTAAACGTTGGACTACAAGCCGGTCTATACTCTGGAAAAAGCCGGCCCGACTTAAACCGGACACCACACGCGTTGCAAAGGGTTTTTGGGCCAAACGGTCCGGTTCGCCATTGCGGGGTCTTTTGAACCTGACAATGAGTGCATCTTCGCTGCTGGGCCGGCCCAGTTAATGAACCGTCCTCCGAGGCAGCCGGTTTTCTCTTCGGTTTTTTGACACCGGGTTTTTTACTCTTTGTGGGCCCTGCTCCGGTTTCTTGAACCGTTTTCTCTAATTCAAAACCCGGTTCAGATGAGTAACCGGTTTTGAGTAGCGAGCAGGTGGACCAGGCACCGCTGGAGGTCCTGAGGCGTTTGCTTCTCGGCTTCACCGGGGTAGGCGGTGGAAAACGGACTATTTCAACTGTAGCCGGTTTAGTTTCCGGTTCAAAACGGACCCGTTTCTCAGAACTCGGACCGGTTTTGACGTAAACAATTCGGGCCGGGCACGGAAAAACGTCGTCGCGAAGAGTGTCGTCCATCAAATTCGACCATAATTCAAGCTCCTTCATATGATCTACCTGCAAGATGTTATTGTCATTCTCTCTTCTAGTTGTTTAATTTCAACCTTTAAGTTGACCCACAAAACTAGAAAATTTTCTATTTAAATTTTCTATTTTTTACTATTCTTTGGGTAAAATTTCCAAACTACACCTAAATTTATTGTCATTCTCTCTTCTAGTTGTTTAATTACAACCTTCTAGTTGTTTAATTCCAAACTATTTTTTTTGGCTAATTTCATTTGTTTCCTTCTAAAAAAGTCAAAAATTGACAATTCATTTTAAAGGTAAAATTTGGGCCGTAAAATTTGTGATTTGTGAAGTATGAAATCTTTCTAAATTCTTACAATGAACTGTAACATACAAGTAGATAAATTTCCGACTGTCCTATTGCCCACCAAAAACTTATACTCCGTATTTTACAATTCTTTGTCAGAAAATTTCAATTATATACCGAACTATTTTTGCGCATTTCGTTTTCACTTTTCCCTGTTCCAAAGAAAAAATAATGGCTGAAGCTGAAGTTTTATTTTAGTCAAAACGGGTGAAGAAAAAATAAAAATTGAAACTTGAAAAAAAAAAACTAATTAATTGAAGCTCGAAATCATGGTATTACCGGGATGGCCAGCCCGTCGGAGGCGGGAAGAAAACCAGAAAGTCCGGTACCGGAAAAGGAGCTTCCCTCGTCAACTTGATCCTGCGAGGAGAGCGAAGACGACGAGGAGGAAGACGAACTCTTCTCTTCTACCTCCTCCCCCTCTGACAAGCCTTCGAGGTCGAAGAACTCGTCCACAGAGAAGTCGTCGCCGGCACCGGCGGGCGATACAAACAAGTAGTCTTCTCCGACTCCGAGCGCTTGCGAATTGACCGGCTTCGTGGCTATCTCGGTGGAGAAACAGCTGGACTTGAAGGCTCTGGCTACAATACTCTCCATGTGAGACCAATTTCTCGAGAAACAAAATTAAACGGAAACCCTAGAAAACGAAAGCAGATGAGAGAGAAATTGAGAGTCAGTTTTGCTATATTGCATGAAAGTCGAAGGATGAATAAATCATAAATGGGAGCGGGTAATTAATTTCGCGTGCTCAGTTAATTTGGTGTGGAATTGGTGGAGTTTTTGTGGGAATCAGAACTTCCGAAACGGGAGAGAGATCGAGAGAACGGGGAAATGAAAAGCAGGAATATGAATTTACCTGAAATATGGAGTATCAATCAATCAGGCAAGGTAGAAGAGGAAAGTGGAGAGAGAGAGAGGTGGGCACTAAAATGAAGGCTAATTCGAGCGCGGGACAGGTGGGTGAATTAATGGTGTTTATCTTCTCTCTCCCTCCTCGGTCTGCTTTTCAACCCTCTTTTCATTGTATTTTTTTTTAATTCACTGACCAAATTTGATTTTTAAACATATAAAAGTAAGGGGAGAAATTCCTGAATGTATATTTCATGCTGCGGACTAGGAACGGCAATGGAGGGGTCGTTCTCGTTCAATTTCAACCCGTTTTAAAATTACAAAAAATCATTCTCGTCGAGCATTGATTTTAGGGAGGTTTAACGGTTCGGGTCGACCTGAGCTTCGACCGTAAAAAATAATTTTATCCCCAACTCGACTTGTGGATTTAAAAGGTCGGATCGCGGGTCTATCTGTTTGACTAAGTCAATCAGATCGAAAAATGATTTATTGACCCACAAATTCAAAAGAATGTTTTTTTTCAAAAAACTTGTCGGGTTTTTTATAAAAAAAATATTTTATATATTAATAAAATTATACGAAAATATTTTTTTAAAATATTGCGATCCGACCCGTATGGATCGTGGGTCGGGTAAGTACAGGTCACCCGACCCGACCCATTGAACATTTATATTTGATTTCGTTTTTACCATTTCTATTTTAGGGTTTATTTTGCGGTTTTACATTGGAATTTTCGTTTATATAACGAGTTTTTCGAGTCAAACAATAAACTTATACGATTCAATTGTAAGTTTTTAACCTATTTAAGGCTATGTTTGTTAAGTCACTAAAAAAACTAGTTGGACTTGCAAAACTAGCTGAAGTTGTAAAACTAGTTGTAAAAGTAGTTGAAATTTTAAACATATATATAAACATGATTTGGTAGCCAAAAAAAATTATCCAAAGGAATTTAGACGCCATTTTGGGGATTCATTGTTGATATCTTAACGTAATATTCAGTGCATGTTTGGCAAGACCAAAAAAGTAGATATTGGGAATATTGTAAAGTTACTAGTTTCTTTGTATTTTGATGATGAAAAATCAGTTGATATTTCATAGTTTGTTCCCTTTGAAAATTCTAGGTAATGGGAGGAGATAAAAAAACAACAAAAGAGTTGAGAATAACCAAAAAAAAAGAAAGATAGAAAAATCAATTGCACCATGAAAAACAAGTAACCAAAATGATTGGAAGTTGAAGGAACAATAGAGGGAACACAGTCGATTTGTGTATCGTTAGCGACAAGTTATGACTTGCTAAATCAGGAAAGTTCTCGGGTTTTTAATTTAAGTGTGATGTAGAAAACGTGTGCTTGAATAAGGACAGTTGTTTCTAGAAATCTCTTATGGAAAATGAGGAGATATTGTTAAATTGACACCAGATTTTCTAGAGTTTGCGGAATATGATGAGATCTTTCTAGAATGAAGATTGTAGCTTATAGAGAAGATATTGTGACTAATTTTATATTATTCTTGATGGAATAATTTATTGAATTGTTAAATTGAAACACTAGCTTTTTAAAAGATATATATTGTTATTAGTGTTTAAATTTAAGCTAATTTTACCACTCAACTATCACTACAACGGTATCGATCGCTACCGCTTGATAGGCCAAACTTAACACAATTTAAACTAAACTTTGGATGACTGGCTGCACATTTCAAATTTGATTATTTATCATCAAAGTCATCTAATATGTTTGGACTGTTTTTTAAGCATATTTGAAACTTAGTTGAAGTTAGTTTAAATTAGAATCTGAAAATTGAGCTACTTTACTATATATCAAAATATAATAGGGTTATAGGACGAAGTTGACAATTGTGGAGGTGTTTGACATTATATTGTTAATAAATGAGCTTATTATAAGTTTATTTTGGTGGAGTTGTGATGTTCCTCACCGGGCAAAGTGGGCAGCCATACGGGATCCCTAATCAAGCGTCGGCTCTCAACTCTCAAGCCTATCTTCATAATTGAAAATGGACCCAACCCACTGTGCTTTCTATCTACTACAACTCTTACCTTCTTGCCGGCGATTTGTTTGCGCACTCCTATTTTTGGGCTTCGCACTCAGCTATGGGTGGGTTCCAAACCAGCCCAAAAAAAGATAAAAATTATGGGCGGGTTTTAAACCCGCACAACAAAAATAGCACAAAATATGGGCGGATTTCAAACCCGTACAAAAAAAAACCGTATATTTATGGACGGGTTTAGAATCCGCACAAAGTGGAGTACGCATCCGAAAAAACAGAGTGCGCAAAATCTACCCGCTTCTGGCCACATTCAATTTTCTCCTAAATCTTCACACCAATCAAAGTTCTACCTTTTTTTGTTCGTTGTTAATTTTAATTTTATACTATTTCACGATTGGTTGTTACTTATATTAAGTGCTAGCAGCACTAAATATATCATGAACTCACTTTCTTACAAAGGAATTATAAGTTGTGAATGATACCTACGTTCCAAACTGGCATGACAATTTTGTCATTAAAAAGGTAAAAAGCAGAAAACCATCCTTTCATGGGTGATTTTGTGTAAATAGATAGACTTAATGGATACTTTATTTCTTTCAAGTTGGAGTTAAAGGATTTTAGGCTGAGTAGATCCAAGACAGAATATGTGAAGTCTAATTTCGGATAATGATACGGATTCGATTCGTGTTTGGGGAGGAAAAATCGTTAGGAAGAAGTGCTTTAGATATTTGGGGTCAATTTTGCAAAGTGAGATGAGTATTGATGAGGATATCAAATTTAGAGAGATTGGCAAAAACGAAGGGCATCTTCGGGGGGGTTATGTGTGACAAAAAGGTCCCGCTCAAACTCAATGACAAGTTCTATATTTAGATCATTTATTAGGCCTACCATCCTATATGGTGTAGAGTGTTGAACAACCATAAGGACACGGGAGCAGAGGCAGATGTGTGGATGCTTAGATTATGGATGTGTTGCCACACGAGATTAAATAAGATTAGAAATAAAGTGTTTAAGAGCAAAGTAAGGGTGATAGTATATAACAAGTTGTGAGAATCAAGGCTCTGCTTGTTTAGACACGTATAGTTAGAGGTGGGTTCGGTTCCAAGGAATCGGGGAACCGAACCGGAAAATAACCGACGGTTTCGGTTCCGAAACCGGAACCGGTGGAACCGGGGGTTGGCCGGTTCCGGTCCCGGAACCGCCGGTTCCATCCCTTAAAAAAGGAAATATACCGTGAAAATGGAGAACCGCGGCTTAGGTTCACCGCGGTCGCGGTTTTGCAATTTCAATTTTTTTTAAAGGTTTGGAACCGAACCGGAACCGCCTTGGAACCGGAAAAAAACTAAAACCGAACCGAGGAACCAGGGGGTTCCCAGTTCCGGTTCCAAGGTTCCGAGGAACCGGACCCACCTCTACGTATAGTGGAGGAGTCCTAACTCCTAACGCGTTGGTCCGGAGGTATCAGAGCTTGGTCTCGCTTGACAAAGCTCTCACACGAAAGTATATTTCCATTTTTTTAACGAACGAAAGTGTATTTCCATTTTTAAAACTTAAAAAAAAAACCTATATATATATATATTTTAAACAATGGTAAATATATTTTGAAGTAAATAAAAATGAATACTAAAGTGAAAATATTTAACGTTTCAAACATTTTCAATGCATCTTTTGGTTGTCAATCATATATATAAGTTTTTCACTTGTCCACACATATGTTCAAATTTCAAACCTCGATCTATATTCTAGAAAGACACCATTATTCTTAAGCTTGTCTTGCATTATGCTTTCACTTTATTTTGCCCTGTGTTTTCGGATTTGTCCAATTACTTTGTATTATGGCATCATAATAATAACCCTTATAATTATACCAAGTACTTAAGGCGGACCATTTGTCTGCGTTAATTGCGCCACTCTTGCTGCATCTCTTATTTTTTGTGCAATTATCTTGTATTACCACATTATTATCAACTATTGAATTTTCATAATCTAATTCTGCCAAATAAGTTCGACCAGTTCAAAGTTGTGAAGAAATGAAATGACTATCATATATTCATATATATCCGTTCAAAAATTAATATTGTTAATTTGACCATGCAAGTTTAAACGATGGAACTTACATCAAATATATCCTTGAAACGTTTTTTGTCAGGATAAACTCCATGTTAGTATAGTTTACAAAGTAACAAAGACAAAAGTGCTATTTTTCAATGTTTTTGTCTATTAGGGAACACTAGACCATTCTAAAACTTAATTTAAACGAAAGAGTGGAAGAATTTGTACGTTATATATTGGACAGGTAATTACCCCGAAACGAGATATACGTCAGTATACAACATCAAACTCTGGCTTTACGTACCGAGAAAGGAGGATAACAAAAATAAACTCAATTAAATTATAATGGTTCAATTAGCACTAGATATATACATATTATATATTTATTATATTTTTTTCGATATATAAGCTTATTATCAAATCTTATTAAATTTATTGATAGAGTTAAAACTCTACCATATATATATATATATATATATAAGCTTAATTAAGCCTGCATATTTGGGTTGATAATATTATCGTACATGTTACATATATATATATTAATATATATGTTCAAGTTGAGAAAAATCTGGAAGTGACATACTATTTCTCACTCGTACATGCATCATGCAGGTATTTCCAAATGACCCAATCAAATCTTATGTACTTTGAATTCATAAGGGTTAGATAAAATTAACTTGGACATCTTCAAGCACATGGCAGGGGACCGGTTTGCATTTGAATATATATATAGTTTGCGAGGTTACGTTGAACAAATACAAATATGCAACCCAAATACAACCTAGCTAATATTTGTTTTGGAAATTAATTAATTACTCTAATTCTTCGTTTGATCATATCCTTGGTGATAATTAAGCGGATAGAATATGCTTTAAGATCGATACCAATGTCTGACATCTACGTAAACTATATAGCCAAAAGAAACTCCAATCGTAAGCGAACATGCGAAATCCGTTGCTGAGCATTTGTGTGTGGGGAAGCAAAACGTTGTCGTTTGGAGGTAGAATGTTTGGGGGATGATGGATCATGTCACTCTCGTGCACACACATCATATAGTCATATGCACGGACTTGGCACGGGAGGAGGGTTAATTGGGAGTTGGGTCTCTTGGTTGTTTCGTGCACATCTGAACAAATGAGGTCGGCTCCAAATCGGGGGCCCCACCTCGCCGAAAGAAGGCTGCGTTACGCTGCGTTTTGGGTTGGTGGTGGGCCTCCTCAGAATCAGGTCGCGTCGTTTAGCTTCGTAGTGGTTACAGCTTGCACCGCACATGTGGCCCAAACGAAATTTGGGCCACTCAGCAACCCATTACGCCATTTTTCACACCCACCCAACAAATGCACAATCTCTGCTTATATAACTCACTCTACTTTTGACACATACCACACGTACATACATCAGGAAATGTTTTTGAAGTGTGTTAGTAATTTTATCTTTACCCGAAACAAGTACAAGTTCTGTCATTTCATCAAGTAAAGCTATGTTTTTTGTGTTATATATATCTACCCTCGCCTACCCTATTACATTATAAAGCAGAAAACGTGTCTATTGAAAAAATTACACCACGTTGCATTACTTAAATAAATTAATGTCAAATTTTTAATAAATATTATAATAACTTATTTTATTTTGCTATATATACATCCAATAAATTTTATAAAATAAATAAGATGTATGTATAGTTTTTTATGTGTATAATTTTCTATCTATATGCTGATATATTATATATTAATTTATGCATTTTTTTTTCTTTTACCACACTTGGGCTCCAATTATACTATTGTCTATCTATACGTCGATATTTTCTAATATAATAAATTATTTTTAGAATATATGATACCTATTAGTATACATTGATATATTTTTATATGAATCCATGTTCCACATACAATTTCTTGAATAATTAAATTTAATTTTCTTAATAAATATTCTAATGACTTGACTTATATGTTGATATTTTCTATATTAATTTTATACACGTTTTTTATCTTTTATTTATATGTTGATATTTTCTATATTAATTTTCTTAATAAATATTCTAATGACTTGACTTATATGTTTATTAACTTTTTAAAATAACCAAATAAAAAGGAAATAAGAAAGATATATATATATATATATATATATTGTCCATATCAATACTTTTATAAAAGCAAAACGCTTGCGGGTTCCCCGAGGAACAGTGATACAAGCTGCTGAATCAATCACCTTCTCCCGTTTTATTTTATTTTTATGTGTGGACCCCTAATCATAACTATTGCTTCTTCAATTTCGCTTTTTCCGCCTGACTGCACTCTTTTATTTTGCTTTTGCTTTCTCCCACCGCCTATCTCTGTCTTCTTTATAAAACCCTAGAAAGGAACAGAGATAGAATCGGGACGAAACGGCGACTAACTCGGGAGAACGTATTCGAATTCTTCACCGCTGGCGTATCTTATCTGCATCGTCAAAGTCTACGAATTCGTCTCCAGAAATTGATCAGTTTGAACTTGCCCTTCTCAAGTCTGATAAACAACCCTAGGAAGGAGTAGCGAGAATGAGGAAGGAACGACGGACTCGGGAGAAAGAATTCTGATTTGGTCACCTCTAGCATATATCTTCTCTGCCCCCGTCAAAGTCTACAAATTCGTCTCCAAAAATTGATCGGTTTGAACTTGTCCTTCTCAATTTAATTTTGTTTCTAGAAAGTTAGGTCTCTACTGATGTTAGTTTGCAAAATTCATCCCAGAGTTGAAAGGGTTGACCATGTGGTCCAGTGAGGCCTAACTTTCCTGGCTCGTGTACCTTGACTCCGATATCGTCCGTTGCACCGCCTATTCCAGGTCACCGTCGGTTTCGTCCGTCATAGGCCCAACCGTCGCTTCTCTGCTCGATCCAGGTATGGCCACTAAGAATTTATTAGTGTATTATTTAAGTTTATTCTCTTTATCATTGATTTCATCACTCATTTTTTTGTTTACATTCACTGTTTTCCCTTTTTGATTTCATCTCTTTTTGGCTAGATTGATTCTTTATTAACTTAAACAGATTAGACATGTCTTTTTGTTTATGTAGTCTATGTGTTTGATGAAATGCTTGAAAGAAGGATTCACAAAATTGGATGACTATACATGTGGGCTTGAAGAATTGACTTAAAATTATTGTCAAGATGTACATTATTTTTACTTAAATCCAATGAGTTTTTAAAATTGTTTTACTTAACATCTTCATACTTGAAAGCTACTCATAACTTGAGTAAACTGGGACCTTTACATCTCACTTCTAATCTGGTTTTGAAAGCTACTCATACCTTCTCAACATCTTCATACTTGGGTGAAGGAGGATTCGGTTCTATACTTCCATCTACAAAGGATGGCTACCTGACGGTCAGGAAATTGCTATGCAGCGAGCTAGGTAGGTATGTGATAGATCCCTATAAATGAAATAAAAAAGGCAATATGAAAGCAAGGATCTTGCTATTCAGCCAATTTTAAGGAATCTTTGCAATTTGTAATTCATTTCATTAATCATGTCTCAACTCAATATATGCATCCTCATTATATATAATAGATAAAAAATAATAATTTACTTGCTCCTAAAAACTTGAAAGTGGGAATACGGAAAATTAAGGAAACTAACTAGAAAATGGAGGAATGAGATAGTACTTAAAACTAATAAAATTGATAATTTAGGATTGTGTGCTAATTTAACTGTGTTGTGCTATAAAAGCTGGTTTTGATATGGTCATCAACTGAATGATCTTACATTTTGATTTCATGCTGAAGTGACTTTATTAGGTTATGACTCTACATCTCTACTCCTGTGAACAATAGTTTATTTCTAAGTATTGATAGAAGGAATTTTCAAATTCTCAACCAATGTGCAAGTTGACAGAAAAAATACTTATAGAAAACACTATGCTATATAGATTGGGTGAATTTATAATTTGTTACTTTGGGATTGGTGTAGGAACATTTTCATTCAATTGATCGAATTCAACCGTGAGCTTGATATTCTGTTGAAACTTGATCACCGGAGTTTAGTGAGGTTTCTGGGTTGTGTTGACAATGGAAATGAAAGGCTTATTTTCGCGGAGTACGTGACAAATGGTACTTTGAGGGAGCATTTGGATGGTGAGACTTTCTTACAGAATATGATACAATACAATATCTATGCTTACTTTGTGTTCACATATAAATTTTTGGGTTCTATAGAACATAGGAAGATTTTGAATTTTAATCAACG
Organism: Fallopia convolvulus; assembly: GCA_964016875.1. Lineage (NCBI taxonomy): Eukaryota > Viridiplantae > Streptophyta > Magnoliopsida > Caryophyllales > Polygonaceae > Fallopia > Fallopia convolvulus. The sequence continues at coordinate 45,239,722 of OZ024733.1, forward strand.
TCTTGAGATATCTATTGATGTAACCCATGGCTTAACCTATCTTCAATGTAGTTAAGCCAACGGCTATTATTTCTCATTCGAAATACACCTATTTCAACTGTAGTTTTTTTTATGGGTGCTATACAACATGGGAAAATTCGCAATTAAGATATATTTTAATGATACATTTGAATTAGATGTTCTAATTAGCCCATTTTGCCAAAAAAATGATGCAAGCGCATTGTGCTTGTGACATTAATTTGTTGATTTCCGGGATCCTAATAGGAATGATGTGAGATTTCATGGATATATGTTTTTCGACTCAATTGCCTATCACAATTGAATTAGTCCATAGTCCCATTCACTAAATATCACACCTCTTTTTCCATTTTAATTTCCATTGGTTTGTGTTTGTTGTTTAAGTTACTTGCAGAATATCATCCCTGACAATTATAGAATAAATCCAAAATAGAAGCTGAAGATCGGCTCTAAGGTTGGTTTTTCTGTTTAATTATCCAGTGGAGAAGCTTGCTTGTTATTTGTCTGATGATGGAGGTGCACTGTTAACGTTTGAAGCACTTGCCAAGCTTTGCAAGGATTTGGGTTCCATTCTGTAGGAAGCATGGAATAGAACCCAGAAGCCCAGAGGAGTATTTTGGCCAAGAGAAGGATTTTCTGAAGAACAAAGTTAGATTGGACTTTGTTAGAGAGAGAGGGAGGATTAAGAGGGAGTATGGTGAGTTTAATGTGAGGATTTACTCCTTACCGGAATCGATTAGGAGAAGACCAGATGCTTCTAATGCCCATGAAGAGCTGAAGACAAAGAAGAGGCAGATGAAAACTGGTGGTAATCTGGCTGAACAAATTAAGGTACCAAAAGCAATTTGGATGTCTGATGGATCTCATTGGCCTGGAACTTGGCTCTCTACTGAGATTGATCACTCCAGAGGAGATTACGTTGGCATTATTCAGGTAAAGTCTAATTTCAGTTTAAACATCGTAATATTTGTTTCAGTTCATTTGAGTTTCAACCTCTTAATTTTTTTTGGTCATTAAATTTCTAGCACTAAAATTGCAATCGTTTGTTAAAAATTTAGGCAATGCTGGCTCCACCAAACTCAGAACCAATTTATGGATCAGAAGCAGATGCATATAACTTGATTGACATAACAGAAGTAAATGTAAGGTTGCCATTGCTGGTTTATGTGTCCAGGGAGAAAAGGCCAGGTTATGATCACAACAAGAATGAAGAAAATGTCCATTCTAATAAATCCATTTGCGTTTGTTTCACTCATACAAGTACACAACCTTCCTGATGAACGGTCGTTGTTGTGTTCCGGGATTTTATATGGTGCCTGCTTTCAAGTGGTGGATTTAGAGGATGAGAGAAGACAAATCCAGATCATGAAGCATTTTTCTACACACCTTATTGTTGTGACTTATAAATATTTCTAACAAAAGAGAGTGTAAGTATAATATATGATGTATAAAGTCATGTTTCAATCTGTTCGCTTAGTTTTTTTAGATGAATTTCAATTCTAATAGCCTAACATAATACGTAGTAGAAATTACAAGTTATTGTTTCAAGTTTCTTTTATATTTTTATACTTCCATTTTATTTGCGTATAAATATCATTAGTTATTATAATACCAATAAAATTTCTAATCCACACGTGCAAAAAGATTGTTTCAATGGTACATACCAATTACCAATAGCCTTCTATAATTGAGTTACATTACACAATATGGTTGGCCTTGCTTTTAGAAATTAAAACAATTTTAAAGCATAAACTAAAATGTTGTTGTGTTCCTTTATATGGAATTTAAATTTGCATATTCAGGATTCCATTTGTGTTTGTTTCACTCATACAACATTCTTGAAGAGAAATTTATACTACATGAGGATGCTTCTAACTTTTCTGGCACCTACTTCGAAGAAGCTGGTAAATCATCTGCAAATCGATTTCAAAGCAGGTACAAACGACGATGGATGTAAAGGATGTGAGAAGACAAATCGAAATCACGAAGCATTTTTCAACACACCTTATTGTTTTGACTTATAAATATTTTTATACTTCCATTTTATTTGCGCACAAATATCATTGGTTACTATAACGCTAGAAAAACTTCTAATCTCATTGCTCAAAAAAAATTCGCACGCGGTGTCCACCTAGTAAGAGATAAAATATAAAGGAAAAATAAAATTTTATTTAAAAAAGAATATTTAATTTAATATAAAAGAAAATTAATATATTTATCGAAAAACTTGAAATATATTTTCTTAATAATTTAATATATAATTTTATGAAAATATCAACATATAAATAGAAGTTGTTTTTAATCAAAAAGATAAAATAAAAAGGAAATAAGATATATATATATATTGTCCATATAAGAGGTAAATTATAAAGGAAAAATAAAAATTTATTTAAAAAAGAATATTTAATTTAATATAAAAGAAAATTAATATATTTATCGAAAAACTTGAAATATATTTTTTTTATCAAAATTTAATTTATTCAACTAATTATGAATAGATAAGATAAGTTTTTATCATTTTTAATCAAAATTCGATTTTTAAAAAAATCTTTTACAATCATTAATGGATAAAAGGACATAGATAATGTAATTTTTATCATCTTGTAATTTATTTATTTATTTTCTTAAATTACTCTCTTACAAAATAAGATAAAAATATAAAAAAAATGTAAATTATTATAATTATTTAATCAAACTCACTTCTTTAAAAATCTTTCAAATAAAAAGTTAAGAAGAAAGTTAATAAGAAAAGATGAAAAATATGAATAAAGACTGAATTTTTTAAAGATAAAAAAATCTTCTATATTTACATGAATAAGCTAAAAATAAAATAAAGAAAAATGTAATATAATTTTTTTTTATCAAAATTCAATTTTGGCAAGTAATTATCTAGATACTTAATTTTTTTTTATTATCAAAATTTTATTTAATATAAATCTTTTACATAAATAGTTAAAAAGGTAAAGATAGGATAATTTTCGTTATTTTAATTAAATTTTAAATTTAATTTTCACATAAATAGATAGAAAAGAATTTAATTGAAAAAGCTAAATTAATATGGATAAAAATTAATTTTAAATGTAAGGTGGAGCCAGAATCAACGTGGTGGATCGAACAAGTACAACTTTAATATATAGTTATAGATAGATTTACAAAATCAAATCCCACATTAGAGAACCTTGTAAACATGAAATCTTTTTCTTTCTCCCCTACCCTTCCATAGCTATTTTCCCGTAGCTATTTTCAAATGGTCGAGAAGACCGAAGATAAAATTTACTTAGAATCACCATATAGTGAAATTGATTGAGGATTTTGTCTATTGAGGCCTTGTAGAGATGATTGAAGAAATTATGAAAATTAATTTTGCTTATATAATCTGATTTATTTTGGTCTTTCATGGTGTGCTAGAATGAAAAGACTATTCAAGAAATTTATGCTATGGTTGGAGCCATCGCTTTCTCTAGATCTCTTCCTTCCGACTCTTCGTATCCGACCCTTTAAATATATATCTTTGCTTGATTAGATATTATAATTTTCTGCTGGATGATGGCTTCGATAAACTTTTGTTTAGAGCCGAACTCTCCTTTCAATCGTTCTAGTGTGATAATGATGCTTTGTCGCCGGTTTTCAACCCTTTCTAGCACTTATTTAGTGCCCATGAAAGGATTTTCTTCTAGAGTGATTTATCTCTTTGAATTTTTCTTTAGATTATGTGGAAGGGAAAGAAAGTTAGGGAAATTGACGGTTGAAAGCTATGGTATTCAGGAGATTCCAATAGCAAAAATGGTGTGGGTATCTTAGTGGACAAGAAGTTGAGAGATCAAGTGGTACAGGTGGTACGTAGAAGTGATCGTGTGATGATGGTGAAGCTAAAAAAGGAGGTAGCCAAGGCTAAGGCCAAAGCCTACGAAGGGGTGTACAAGGCTTTGGGCGAAAAGGGAGGAGAAAAGGCGATGTTGCGTTTGGCTCGGGATAAAGAGAAAAAGAGCAGAGATATTGATAGAGTAAGGTTTATCAAGGATGAAGATGGACGGGTTCTAGTTGAGGACAACTAGATCAAGGAGCGCTGGCAAAGGTACTTTTATTGTTTGCTCAATGAGGGTTCGGATGTAGGGGACTGCTCATAGGCTCTAGAGGGGCATGCAAGTTGTCTTTTCTATAGACGTTTTTCCAAGGAAGAAGTGAAAGAGGTGGTTCGGAAAATGGGAAACAGGAAAGCAGTAGGAAAAAATGAGATACCAGTGGAAGTTTGGGAATACTTAGGGACTCGTGGCTTGGAGTGGTTAACGACACTATTCAACGTCATTTTTAAGACGGCTAAGATGCCTAAAGAATGGAGGCTCAACAAGTTGATGCCACTATATAAAAACGAGGGAGACATACAACAATGCATCAACTACAAGGGTATCAAACTTCTTAGTCACACGATGAAGTTGTGGGAAAAGTTGATTGAGTCAAGACTGAGGAAGCTCGTCGGTGTGTCGGAGAACCAGTTCGGTTTTATGCCAGGTAGGTCATCCATCGAGGCGATACATTTGCTCAGGAGGTTATCAGAGGCTTACAGAGAGAGGAAGCAAAATTTACATATGACTTTTATTGATTTGGAGAAGGCGTATGACAGAGTACCGAGACAGTTGTTGTAGGGATGTTTGGAGGCCAAAGGAATATCAGGAACATATATCAGGATTCTTTTGGATATGTATGAGGGGTCCTTGACCAATGTGAGTAGCCCAGGGGGGGATATAGATTACTTTCAGGTAAAGGTGGGGTTGCACCAGGGGTCGACACTTAGCCCCTTTCTATTCACACTTGTTATGGATGTGCTTACGCGAGAGATCCAAGGAAAGGTACCGTGGTGCATGTTATTTGCGGATGACATTGTACTGGTAGATGAGTCGAGGGCTGGAGTTGCTAGAAAGCTCGAGGTTTGGAGGGAGAAGCTCGAAGCAGAAGGTTTTAGACTAAGCAGGACAAAGACAGAGTATGTGGAGTTTAAGTTCGGTCAGGTAGAGGGGCCCACCAAGGAAGTACTTTTGGGAGGTGTTCCCGTTATGGAGAAGGACAGTTTCAGGTACTTAGGATCGATTGTGCAAAGCGAAGGGGACATAGACGAGGAAATCAAGCATCAGCTTCAGAGGGGTTGGCAAAAATAGAGGGACGCCTTAGGGATTTTATGTGACAAAAAGATCCCACTTAAGCTCTGAAGGGCAAATACTATAAGTCAGTAATTAGACCCGCAATGTTGTATGGTTCAGAATGCTGGCCTACCAAGAAGGTGTAGGAGCAGAAATTGATGGTAGCAGAGATGCGTATGATGAGATGGATGTGCGGGAATTCGAGATTGGACAGGATCAGAAACGAGGTGATTATGAACAAGGTTGGAGTGGCTAGTATAGGAGAGAAGCTGAGGGAATCGAGGTTGCGATGGTTCGGGCACATACAAAGGAGACCACCAGAGGCCCCAATACGTAGATGTGAGGGGATGGTTTTCAACGATTCTCGCAGGGGCAGAGGTAGACCGAAGAAGAACTGGAAGGAAGTTATAAAACAGGATCTCGCCTTGCTGGATATTTCAGCAGGCCTGTCTGTCTGCAGGGACCTTTGGAGGGAGAAGATTATGGTAGAGGAGCGGTAGCTAGGCGAGGAAGAGCCCTCTTTCTGCATTTATACGTTCTCTCTCTCTCTCTCTCTCTCTCTCTCCTCTCCCTCTCCCCGGTGTCGTTTTTCTTTGTGTTTTTTGTTTTTAGGGCTTTATTACACGCCCTCTCGATTTATAAGTCGAGGGAAGGGTGGGCACATCTTGGCCTCCCAGACCCTGCCAAAGGCAGGTCCACACTGGGTTGTTGTTGTTGTTGTTGTGTGAATTTTTCTTTAGATTGTGGAGAAGTTGGGTCAAGATGGTTTGTGGCCTTGTTAGGGCTTTTTTGCTTTGTTTGGTTGGTTTGTTTGCTGTTTGTGGCAGGTTTGGTCCATACTTTCCAATCTGGATGCTCTCACTCCTTCGTGTGTGGAGGATATTTTAGAGGGTTTGTTTTTCAACCCGTTTTCGAGCTGGTGTGTGGATTCGTGGATGTGTGGAGTATCCTTTATTTCTTGTATGTTCAGTTTCACCTTCTTTCAACATCCGGTTAATGGATTTCCAATCTCTCGAATTGCTAAGTCTATTTAATTTTTAGAAATGTATATCACATATAAATAATATTTCTAATATAAGACTTTCGGTCCGGTTCTAAGGTCCAATTTTTTTTGGAAATCGGTCTGGGTCTTGTTATGGACCGATGCGCCGCTAGACCATATTCATCTCGTCCGAGGCTCTCCGAGCAATAATATCCTACTCGCAGGACGTCGGACCCAGATAGCTAAAACTGATTTGTTTCAAATTCCCTCTCTCACATCTTTTTCAGCACTTAGTCGTTGGAAAATCTGGGTTCCCGTTTTGATTCGTCGGTGTGAATGGAGGCGATAAGGAAGCAAGCTACTAGGCTTCGCGAGCAGGTTGCCAAGCAACAACAGGTTATTTTCTTTCTTAGTTTCCCGTTTACAGTTTGATGAGATTGAAACCCTAATTTGATTGTCGCAGTGGTGTATTCGTTTTGGTTGAAATCCAGATAGTTCCTATAATTATAATTTTTTGGTTAATCTCGGGCTCTTCGATGTCATGCTCAAGAAATAAATTGATAATCGAGCTCATTTGTTGGAAATTGCGGCGATTAGGAAGATATGCGTTGTTTCTGATTGGTTGATTACACGAAGGATATGTTGATTTGTTTGGGTTGATGAGAAATTATGTGTTTTCCATGGTTTATTGTCACATGACTGTTCCACTTGCTTCAGCGTGGATCTCTTCTTCTGTTGAAAGTTTTCGTTTTCAAACGCATAATGCTTTTCTTTAGACTCAATTGATCTTTGAATTAGGTGGATCAGAAAGATATCAGTAGACTGGGTTTGTGGCGTTGTTTTGTTTCTGGTATTTGTTGGTCCTTCGGCATGTGGTCTAGGTGAAGCGAGGGAGAAGGTTAGTTTTTTTGCTTTGTGCAATAAATGTTGCAAAACAGGAAACCTGACTTGGAGTTCAGATTAAGTGGTACTATCCGATGTTGTTTTTGTGGTTTTCTTCTTAGGGATCCATTCTGCATTTGGGTCTCTTACTGTGGGGGGAATTGCCTAGAGTGGCTTACATTGAATACCCTGGTCAATGGTCATTACCTTTTTGTCCTGAATCAAAGAACCCTAGCGGATCAATCATATTTCAGTCATTGACGCATGATCATCTTGTTAACTGCTGCTAAGGAGAGCTAAAAGATAACTTACGGTTTGTAAAGCCCTGGGACACAGTAATTCATCTGGGAGTCTCAGTGGCACTACTGATGCATGACAATCCTGGATAATAGAGCTAAAATAATGTCTGGTAAGGAGAGAGTATTAGTGGAGGATGTAGATGCACAAATTCTGTATGAATTTTCCTTTGGCCAGTTGCGATCATTGGTGACAGAATAAAGAATCGGACATTGATGAATATAAGCAGTTTCAATGGCACTATTGAAGTTTATCAACTGCTTTCATGTTCGACCTGGAGGGGGGGGGGGGTCTCTAGCACTGGAATATGCTCCGCAACTGAACTCTTAGTTGCATAAGTCTTCTTTTCATTGACGACATGTGTAATAAGCATTTGTTTTAGTTATTTCCATCATCTTTGTCAGATGAATTAAAGCTGAATAAAAAATTGAGGTACTATGAGAGGAAATAGGGAAAGAAGTATAGACGAAAATCTTGCTAAATGAATGAGAAGGAACAGAGAGGACACAAGAAATATGGAAACAAAATTGGGAATGGGAATGGGAATTCAGGGGGAGGAGTATCTTGGGTCACAAAAGAAGTTGCAGCTGTGAGCTGTCAAATAAGGGGTATAGTAGGTTGAAGTTGGAAGTGGGATTGAAAAGGTTAGTGTTTGTTAGTACCCAATTAGATCACCTATTTATTTATGACTCTATTCCCAAATATATTTCACTCTGACATGATTAGTTGATTCACTTTTTAATTAAATAAAAAAATAATTTTATTCTTTAATAAAGCAATAAAAAATCAATCCAACCAATTAAATCCTTTATTATTGAGGCTGTTAGCCTTTCTTACTTTTACTTATCAGTTATAAAATTGCCTTGTGTGTTTACCTGTGTACGCAAATGCTCTTTGCTTGATTGATATTTAATTGAATATATATGAAAGTAAACAAATTCATTTATTAATTGGTTGGGTTACCTTTTATCTTCATCAGGCAGTCTTCAAACAGTTTGGGGGTGGATATAACTCTGACAATATAGTCACAGATGAATTTGAGCTCCAGCAGCATCAGAAACTTGAGAAGCTTTATGTATCAACACGGGCTGCAAAGGTTTGCCCGTTTCCTGCGTCCATCCCAGAGGTGTATATAATATTATGTACTTAATGAAGTGTTTCTGCAGCATTTTCAAAGAGATATTGTCCGTGGTGTTGAAGGATACATTGTCACTGGTTCAAAGCAAGTTGAAATTGGTAAGCTCATATTCATGAATTGAATGCGGATTTCAAGTTAATTTAATTTGATATAAACCTACTTTTGACTTCGCAGGGACAAAGCTGTCTGAAGACAGTAGGAAATATGGTGCTGAAAACACGTGCACCAGTGGCAGTACACTTTCTAAAGCTGCTTTAAGCTTCTCTAGAGCCCGTGCTCAAATGGAGAAGGAACGTGGAAATTTATTAAAAGCTTTGGGTACACAGGTTAGGAGGTGGCTATGAAAACATCTCTTAATCATTGCTAATTTCAATTTCTATTTTTTTTCACACAAAAAATGTTTTCATGTTGTGACATGTTATTCTTGCTACATCATACTTGTGAAGTTCTTTTCTTATTAGCAAGTTTGGGGTTTGAATCCACAAATAGTTAGAGCTTCATATGTTGAATTATGTGAACAATCTTTAGCATGGTGATATTTGATGTTTTTTTTGGAAATTATGATGATATATGATGTTGAAGGAAGTTTGAACACTACCTCACCTTTACTGTTACTATTGGTGTCCTTTTATCTTGTGTTGGGCCACTATTTATTATTTTTCTGTAACTCCTTCCTTAGGTTGCGGAGCCTTTGAGAGCAATGGTTGTGGGAGCCCCTTTGGAAGATGCTCGTCATCTTGCTCAACGCTATGATAGGATGCGGCAAGAAGCAGAATCTCAGGTACTGACTAGTGTGGTTAGCTAATATGTATTGTTTAACTACAATTCTACACATTTTGGCAATTGTGCTCACCTGATGTAGTTCCTCAATTTAAAAGTTAGGTATGATTTGCTAAAATAAACTTATGATAGTAAGTTTCTTTTTCATCCTATGGTTGTGGAATGCTTTTGTGAAATGCCTGTGATCTGGATCTCTCTACGTACAATATTTAAAATGTATCTGCACTTACATTTGAGCCTAGACAGGCTATTGAAGTTTCAAAACGGCAAGCAAAAGTTAGAGAGTCACAAGAGAATCCAGATCTGGTTATGAAACTGGAAGCAGCAGAGGTGAAGCTTCATGATCTCAAATCAAACATGGGAATATTAGGAAAAGAAGCTACTGCAGCAATGACTGCTGTAGAAGGTCAACAACAGAGGCTTACGCTTCAACGGCTTATAGCCATGGTACCTCTAATATTTATTTCTCATGGATAGTTATACATTCTGAAATGTCGAGAGAAGAGATGTAAACTGAACTGTTTTTATTTTTTAACACATTAGGTGGAAGCAGAACGCTCATATCATCAAAGAACACTGCAGATACTTGAGCAGCTTGAAACAGAGGTATCATATTTTGTGTGTGTGCCTTTTCTCTATGATCGCATTGTTCTTCTCTTATGAATGATGATATCAAGTGTTTTTGGATGATTGATAGATGATCTCAGAAAGGCAGCGCATTGAGGCATCTCCTAGCCCGAATGTTGAGAATAATATGCCTCCACCACCATCGTATGAAGAAATTAATGGTGTTTTTGCTGCTCAATCTGAAAATGGATCAATGGATAGCATGTTATATTTTCTTGCGGAGGCAAGCTGCTCTAACCTTTTTTACCCGAAAATTTTAGTAGGAACAGCATGCTTGTTACCATTTTTGAATCCTTCTTTTCACAGAATTGAAGAAGGCAATAGACAACATTTACAAAATTTAGACTTTCACAAGCAATATGAATCATATGATGCAATAGTACTCTTAGTAATCTGCCTAGAGATTTTACATTATAAATGAAGGAGAGATCCTATTGGCGGAGAGCTAATGGAAACAGTTTCCAATGTTCTAAAACACGATGACATTAGGATATACTGGGTGTTGTTGTTGTAAAACATGATGACATTGGGATTGAGATAGGGTAAAAAGGTTTTGATAGAAGAAGACGAACACATGTTTGCATAATAATGTCTTGCTTCTTATTTTGATTAATAAACAGAAAAGCTTATTGTTTTCTGTTCATTTCTTAATATGATGCTGCCTATCATATTTTTTCAGGTTATGTTCCCGTATCGAGCAGGATCTGATGTGGAACTGAATTTAACGGCTGGTGATTATGTGGTTGTCCGAAAGGTTCATATCTTACAACTGCTGATTCAGTGTTTTTGCTAGTTCAAGCTTTCTTAACTGTCAAGAGTTTGAAAGTAAAATAAAATATATATATGAGCTAGACTCATTCTCTCCTGCTATTTTCCTCTTTGATGTGCCATATATTTCCTCTCATTTATGCCTTATCTTCTATTATCACCAATATTAACCTTCCAGTCAAGTCCTTATTGAGTGCATTTCTGCTAAGAATGCCACATATTTTTGTGCTTTTTGCAGGTGTCCAGCAGTGGTTGGGCTGAAGGAGAGTGCAGAGGGAAAGCAGGATGGTTCCCATATGAATACATTGAGAGACGGGAACGCGTACTCGCAAGCAAATTGGGTATTGTGTTATGAAAATAGTCCGTAGCTTGGTAATTTTGTGATATATGTGGCATTGTTTGTGAGTTTGTTTTGGTAGAGTTACTTGTCAATTGCCATGATCTTTAGATGTATGTCATTTTCTTCACAAGTGGGGAGGGAAATGAGGGGTTCGAGGATGTTATATGCGAGTACAATGACTGGTTAATTCTATTCATTGTAAACAGGAGGCTTAATTATATACTCTGTTACGCTTTCTGATCATTCTGGATTTTATTTGTTGAGTTGCTGTTTGATCGTTTCATAACTATAAATTGAATAAAAAAAGAACAATTCATGTTCAATCCTGACATGATTGGTTACAACACAATAGTGCAAGTTCGGGTTGGGTAGAGTTCGGGTTCGGGTTGGGTCATTTAGATACATCTTAATTTCAAATTATTTTGGATTTTATAAGCTGAGAAATGGCTTCATAAAAAAAAAACCCTTTTATTGGAATAGTTTTTTTGGTTGCCTTGTGATCGGACAAGGCAAATTAAGTACTGAGAATTGACAACTTACCTGGAACTTGCGTCTTGATATTCCATCATAATTTTGCACAATAAAGGAGTCTGCAAGATGAGGCAGCTCAAACCACACAATTTTGAACTTACAAGCTCCATATAGGAGTCAAAATCCGAGAATCACATATCAAGTCACGATGATATACAACAATTTGCAAGAATGCAATGTAGAAGTCTGCAAACACAGCCGAACACCTTCAATTTCCGGTCCAGTAAACACTTATTCCCTGCAGAATGCAGCAAACTTCAATGGACTTCACAAGGACTATAAAAAAGCTTTGCTAGTAGCAATTGAGGAAGGGGAAGAATTAGAAAAAACAAAAGAACTCAAAAGTCTTTAAAGAATTCATAAACAACATACACTAGGTTCCGAACTAGAACAATCATATTCCCTTGTTTTTACTCCAAATAGCCCTCAATTTACACAAAAAGGAACAATGGAGTAGGCAACTTCCTTGTATAAATTTGTACATACATAATTGTAACGTTAGTTTACCCACCTCACTTCACTTGTAAAGCCAGTCTGTTGAAAGCCTTTGCAAGAAGTACTGCTAGTATGATAAATACAACGACCACCTTCATATAACATTGAGAAAGAATAGAATAAGCAAATCATAACTTTCATTGGCGAACAAGTGAAGAGAGCTTGATAGTCTCTTATATAGAGCGATCGCTGCATGCTCACCGGAACTGAACGGTATAGTGGCTCACTCCCCAGTACGTGCAATTTTCTAAAAAGACAAGTGTGTATATATATAATTGATTTAGTTAGTAAGAACTTGAGAAATTATTTTCAGTTGGCAATTAGTATGCATCAAGACAAACCTTTGGCTAAGAGTTCCAGAGTCCCTGCAAATCTTCTGGATCCCTTCAATTCTACTCAATGTTTTGGACGCATTAGGATCATTCTCGTCGATCTGAGGCCATGAACACAGTCATTACGTCTGAGCATGGTAACCTTAATATTTCTACATTGATAGTGTTGAATACATATTCAACCAAAAACTAGTTTAAAGGAGCAATTCTAGGTAAGAGTTAACATAATGCGAAGAACAAAGCTTACCTTGGCCTTTAACATGCAAGAGAAGTCAAAGAAGGCTCCATAGACATCAGCCATTGAATTTGCACGGTCAATTATCTTGGCAGCAAGACCTACATCAAAGAAGAAGAAAAATGTGAGGAAGTAGAATTATGTACAGCCTTGAAGCATGAAAGATAATGAGATATGAAACTGAAAGTAACACTCACCCAATCTATAAAAACCATTATGAGTTTTACACGCATTGTTAAACCATGAAAATGCAATAACCAAATTTTAACTTAGCAGTGTCTATAGATCATAGATGTGAAGGTATCTTACCCCGTCTCATTTTGACTACACCTCTGAAGACTTGAACATTGTTGTAGCATAAAGCCAAGTTTCCTATCCCCATAATCTAGTAAGAATAACTACAAAAGTTAATGAGTGATCGATAATGTCATAACAGGTGCGATGTGGATTCTTCAACGATTACAAGAACAGTTTATATATCCACAACTGTTCCTGTAATCTTTCAAGTGTTTTCAATCCCTTTGATATCCAGAACTGACTAACACTACTACTAGTTAGAAGTTGATCATGTACCTGTGGAATGGCACAAAATCTGAATATTGCACCGTCCTGCAAAGCCGACAGGTACATAATGCAGTCTTCCACGTGTATTAGAGCGTCTGTCACCATTTCATTTAGGCATTGCACTGCTTTCTCTGAATTCTCATCATATTTCAAGTCCTATAAATGTTTTGCAATTAGTTTAATAGAAATATAATCAAAAGTTTGGAATTTAGGCTTCCATTAGCATGGTATTGACAGTTGTTGGGCTATAGTATGTATGTGGTAATGCTTAGTGGTTTACCTCAAGTTTGCTCACATATTTACTCCAGATTTCTCGGGGCCAGAACATACGCGGTTTTGGTATTTCGTTCATGTCTTCCAGGTAGTCTCGAATGATGTTTATTTTCTGTAACCAATGTTTTAATTTCTTTTTATCTATTACAATATGCATTAAGACAGTGAACCACTAGTAAGACCTAGATTGCATGTCTACTTTTCTAAGGGGAAAAAAACACTACCTGAAGAAATAGACCCAATGAATTGGATAGATGTTCAGGAGCTAGATCTTCCAAACCAGAGACATGGAAAAGCTTAGACAACCCCAACCCAATATTTCCAGCCGTAACACTGCAATATTCTTCATATTCATCAATGGACTCCACCTGCCAAGCAAAAACAAAAGAACATAGCTCATAAGTAGTATGACAAATAAGCACAGGCTTAATGTAGTTGCATATTATTATCTAACCTTGTTGCAGATAAATTTTGCCATTCCTGCACCCTCCATTTTTATGTATTCTTCAATCACTTCCTGGTAACTGTAAGATGGAGCAAGTCACTTGTACATGCATGTAATCAAGCAAATTAATCACTTGAACCATCATCTCATAAGGTAGCACTTTGTACTGAGAAGAATACCCTGTTTCAAGTTCAGAAAAGGCAGTTGAAACTTGATGAAACTCCTCCATAAGAAGCTTGCAGTCCTTTGTGCCACCTTTATTATAAACATCAAAGATCAATGTAAATGATAATATAGCAGAAGAAAGGAAAGGGGAAACCAGATGGGAGCTGGGAATAGAAAGTATTCAACTCTTGTTATACAAGAAAGGAGTAAACTATAGAAAGAAAAAAGTGAGAGTAGATTGGGAAACAAGAATAATTGAAGCAAGAACTCACATGAAAAATGCCAGTGGCGATCATATATATGCTTATGGAATCCTAGTAGGATAGGAACTTTTATGTCTGCAGGTATGCTTGTATCATCCTCTACATATAGCCAATCAAGCACCAAATTAAGAAATTTTAGTACAACAAGCAACCAAATCCCGACAAAATGAGCAATTTCAAGATAACTGATAAATGAAACGAACCGACAGTATCAATTGCTCGCAGGACCAAGTAAAAGATGCACATCTGCAATGAATTGGATCTTTTAGCACCAAATTGAGAATATCAGCCAATTCCCTAGAGGAAAATGGAAGAAATTTGAAGACTCACAGGATTGCGAATATCAGAGCCGAGCTGCTGAATAACGAAGGCGAAGCTTCTAGAAACCTTATGGATGATGGAGTAGCAGAAATTCCAGTGGGTCTCCGGAGGAATCTGCTTGCCGGCGCTCATCAACGCCATCTTCAGCTTCAGCAACGGCAACAACTCATCTGGATGCAGATTCAGAATCTCTCGCAAGATCCCCATCCCCCTCGATCTTTCTCTCAAACTTGCCGATCCGTTTCAAAGTCAAATCGGATCGCTTTAGGATTTTTCGAAAGCGCAAAACTGAGAGGGAGAACATTATATAATTTAAATACTGCAGACAGATCACAGATCTGACAAAAAGTAATGCTACAGAGTACAAACTACACTGACTACCGAAATTGCGCGGGAATCGTGGTCGTTAATAGGTGTTTAACGTGGAAATTAAAACAAGTCAACGAAAAGATATACGGAGTATAACGTATCCATTAATGATTTTTTAATAGGTTATCCATCTCAGTTTTTTTTATTAAGATATATCTCTTATTTTTTAATAAGGGGTATATTACGACTAAGGCTTAATAATTTTTAGACATATTATAGATATGATATTCATAAAAAAATACAATATAAAATTAAATATAAGAAATTTGTTGTCACTATCAAGTTCAAAAATTATTTTTTTTTGGAATCAAATAAAACAAATCAAATTTAAATTATTAAGTTTAAAGTTGTGAATAAAGATAGATTATTCAGATAAAATAATTTACAATTCTCTTTTTCCTTAACAATATTTAGAAAATAGGTTTAATTTTTTTTTAAAAAGGACATAAAACATGAATAAAATAAAACAAAAAAGATATATACTTTTACAATATGGAATAGATAAAATTTTAAAATTATTTTAATAAATAAGATATAATTTAATATGAAAGAAAAAGATAATTTATTTACAAAAATAGGTAGAATATAATTAATTTAATTTATTGTGGTGCCAAAATTATTCTAATGGCTAAATAAAATAAATATTAGAAATGATTAAATGTTATATTATCCATATTTTTTTATTACTTTCCATGTATGTAAACTTTTAGACGATTAAATATTTTAATATTTCTACAATACTAAATATTATTATATATTAAATATTATATTTTTTGTATTTTTTATTTTAAAAAATCAACGTATATATGCAAATAAAGTATCATTATTTTTTTATTCTAAAATAAATTCAACATATATATATATAAAGAAATTCTTAAATACGGAGTATCATGCTAAAAGATAAAAGATATTTATCCTAATTTTTTAATATTTTTAATATTTAACTTTATTTTTAAAAAAAAAGATATCATCTACCTAATCATACCTATATACTAAAGCGGATGTTAAGAAAATTATTAAACAACACATGTTACTTTTAGATTGGACCACACCACCACTTTTATTAAAACCAATCTCTGACGAAATAATTAAGTTTAATATAAAGATAGTGTAACCAATGGAAAGAAAATCCCATTCTTAATTTAAATTTTTTTTATTTTATTTTTGGATATGATAAATAGGAAGATTATTAAGATGTTTTTTATGCTATATATTATACAAATATTAGAATATTTATTTTATTTATAGATAGAATGCATATGCTAGGTTTAGATAATTAAGTTTAATATAAAGATAGTATAATGTGTGTACAATCTTATATCACTATAATTAAGTTTATTTTGAACGGTCCCATGTATATAATAAATTGATAAGTTTTTATCTTATTACTTATCTATTTTCATAATTAAATAAATTATCATAATTAAATAAATTATCATGTTTTGTATATTAATTTAATTCATAATACTAATAAAATATTATTGTTTCAAATAAAAAACTTTTATAGTTTATTGATTTTAAATATTTATTCAATATTTATATATAAGCATTTACATGATTAATTTTCTCAAATAATAAATATATTTGAAAATATTTTATTGTTAATATTTTATTTAGGAAAAACTCGTACAAGGTATTGGGATACATACTAGTCTATTACTAATAACTAAAGCGAAAGCAATTTCTGCCACCACGTTGCGCCACATCACCCCTTTATTAAAATAATAATTTTAAGTAGTTAGTTATGCAAAAAAAAGTTATCTCCAACTAAACATAAAGATAAAATAATATTTGTAAAAATTTATCCCCAAATAAACATAAAGATAAAATAATATTAGTAGATTTGACCAAAATAAATAAAAAAAGTACATTATATTTATTATATTTGTAAAAGATACATTAAAAAAAGATAAGAAAAATATGTACAAGTGATCACATATATGTCTTTGAAATAAAAACAACCATATCTATCTATCTATAACTATATATTAAAGTTGTAACTTTTCTAGCCACCACATTAATTCTAGCCCCACCTTATATTAAAAAAAATTATTTATATTTTTTTTCCAATCAAATTCATTTCTGTTTATTCATGTGGAAAAAAATTAATTCGAATTTTAATTTAAAATAATGAAGATTAATTTATCTTTTTATGTATTTATAAAAAATATTTATCTTAAATCAAATTTTGACAAAAAGGTATTTAATGACTTACCTAAATTAAATTTTTATAAAAAAATTATATTATATTTTCCTTAATTTCCTTTATGGATTTTTATGTAAATATAGAAGATTTTTTACCTTTAAAAAATTTATATTTTTTTATCTTTTCTAATTAACTATCTTTGTAACTTTTTAATGAAAAGATTTTTAAAGAATTGAATTTGATTATTTCTTAAGAATTTACATTATTTTTGATTTTTTTATATTTACTTTATTAATATCATATTTATAATATATCTAAAAATTGACGAGTCATAGTCGTGCATGGCACGACGGGTACAACTAGTACATTATTAATCGGAAACCATATCTGTTGAAAAAATTGCGCCACATGGCAAAGCTTTAATAAACTAACTTTGAAATTTAATTTTAATAAATTTTATTATACTTGTTAGAAATTCTATCCTTATTATTTATAAATTATAGTATTATATTGTATATTTTTTCTATCTTATCTTCTCTATCAATTTTTATATTAAAATTTTCCATAACATTATCTTATTTATTAAATAGTAAAAGATAAGAATCCTAATACATATCCTTAATAAATTAACTTTAAAAAAATATTTTAATAAATTGTACTCCGTATTATGTTTCTAGATAACCTATCCTAATTAATTTTATATTTTTAAAATTAAGTATTTTATGTATATTAGTGTCTAAACAAAGAATATAAAAATCATTTACAGTTATTTAATTAAAAAATTGCGACACGTTGTAGAGCTTTAATAAACTAACTTCAAAAAATAATTTTAATAAATTTTATTATATTTGCTAGAAACTCTATCTTTATTATCTCTAAATTATAGTATTATATTGTATTTTTTTTCTATCTTATCTTCCCCTACCAATCTTTATATTAAAATTTTACATGATGTTATCTTATTTATTTAAGAGTAAAAGATAAGAATCCTAATACATAACCTTAATAGATTAACTTTAAAAAATTATTTTAAAAAATTGTACTCCGTATTATGTTTCTAGATAATCTATCCTAATTAATTTTATCTTTTTAAAATTAAGTATTTTATGCATATTAGTGTCTTAACAAAGAATAAAAAATCATTTAAATTTTTTTAATTCAATTGACACTAATATTTTCATAATTTTATTTTAACTTTAGGGCAAGATCTCAAAAAATAATCAAAAAATATTAAAATATATTCACTTGAAATAAGGGGTACAATCTAAAAAATAATTTTTATAACTTATGCAGTTTTAATGAAGATATTATATACATATATTATATATTTTATATTAATATCATAAAACTATATATTTTTTAGTAAAATTATCTCGTGAATTTCACGGGATTTCAACTAGTTATTTTTGTATTTCAAATATGTTATGATGATTTTTTGATAACGATAGCTTTAAATAGATAAAAGAATTTAATAGGAAAAATTGGAATAATATGATCAATTTTTTTTAAATATAAGGTGGGAGGTGAAGTATTCTAATGACTTGAAAAGGTTCAACTTTAATATATAGTTATAGATTAATAAACTTTAGTTATTTGTATTAAAAATGAAGATAAATCCCTAGATTTAGTATATTAAAAAAAAGATAAATAAATCATCATCTATAAAAATTAATTAAATTTCTTTTGTCGAATATAAAATTACTATTTGTCAAATGTTAAAACTTAAGGATAAATCCAATTATTAAAAATTTTCTGTTAAAAAGGCTTTATAATGTAATTTTCGTAATTAAATAGCTATATTCAAAAAAATTGATAAATTGAATTAATAAATTTTATATTCTTATATTATGAAAGATGATAAATAAAAAACTTAGAAGTAATACATTATTGAATTTATTAAATTAAAAACTTTTGAAAAAGTAAATTTGAAAAAATTGGTTACATCATCATCTATGAAAATTTACTCAAAATTATTTGTCGAATATAAAATTACTATTTGAGAGATGTTACAATTTTAAGATAGAACTAATTATTTAACCTTTTCTATTAAAAATTATTATATTATAATTTTCGCAATTAAATAGATTTATTAGAAAAAATGATAGATTAAATTAATAAATTTTATATTCTTATGTTAAGAAAGAAGACAAATAAAAAATTTAAAAATTATGAAAAAATTAATTAAAAATAATACTTTTATGGTCTTATCTTATAAGCATAAAACAATTACATAAAAATGAAGTAAAAGTTAATATATTTGATTGTGTTATTTTTGGAAATAAGATAAGTAAAAAATATAAAAAATAAATATTTCATTATTGTTGGCATAAATGATAAGATAGAAAAAATTTCTTATTTATATTTACTTTACATATAATTAGATAAGATTGTAGTTGTCAATTTTTAATGTATTTCTATCCATATTGTTCAGGTTATCACAAATAAAAATAAAAAGTATTTTGATATATTTTTAATATCAATATTTTAAATAGCTATTTTAATATAGGGTGATGTAACGCGATATTATGGCAGATATATTTTATCTTTATTTAAAAATATCTACCAAATACATTATAAAGTAGAAACTATGTCAGTTGAAAAAATTGCGCCACGTGGCATTACTTGAATAAAATAATGTCAAGCTTTTAAATAATAACATGTATTATTCTTTCTATACATCTAATCTACTATATATATGAAAGCAATAAGGTTTGGAGCCACCACATTGCGCCACGTCAGCTTTGTCCACATGTCGCTTCTAGAATACGTCACATCATATTTTGCCACATGTTGTCTTTTCCTTAAGCCATGTCATGTAATTTTTGACACGTCATATGCCACATCGTATTATTTTCACCCCGTCACTTACATGTCATATTTAACTATAATGATAAAAATGCTTTCCTTATAAAAAATATTTTATATAAATAGATAATTATAGGCCTATATATTTTGATAAATCTATGCTTTTTTTAATCAAAATACTTCCTTATGAGAAGTTTGGTCAAAATACTTTCCTTTTATTGCAACTAACAATTTAAAAATTTACCATAACATTTTATGAGCATTGTATATATTATTCTCATTATTTAAAAATTTACCATAACATTTTATGAGCATTGTATATATTATTCTCATTATTTAAACTTAATAATCTAAATTTAATTTGTTTTATTTGATTTTAAAAAACAAAATAATTTTTATACATATTACGATCAACAAATTACTTACATTAAATTTTATATTATATTTTTTTATTAATAACTTTTTGATAGTATATCTAAAAATATCGAGTTGCGATTTGGCAAACAAAAATATAAGAAGGCACCACACACCGCGTTCAATAGTGGGCGAGCGTCACACTCGGGCAATTAATTTGCTCATTTGTGCGGCACATGTAGTCCTTGTTAGCAAAAGTACTTGTTTAAATTGTGTGGTTCTGCCACCTTCAGAATTGTGTGGTTCTGCCACCTTCAGAAAGAATAGTCATCTAACATTCAAATTTTAAAAATTGGGTGTGGCTACATAAACCATGGGTTTCTATAGGGCTGTATAACGGGTCGATCCGACCCGTAACCCGCTTTACGGGTTAGGGGTCGACCCGTTGACCCGTAAAAAAAATAAAGTCGACCCATGACCTGACCCGCAACCCGTAAAATGGGTTACGGGTTTACGGGTCGGGTTACGGGTTGACCCTTTTTGACCCGTAAAATTGACCATTTTTTACCCATTTAACCCGAAAACTTTTATTTCTTCCTTTCACTTACTATAAGAAAATATTTTTTTTTAATTTTTTTAATATTACGCGTCAACCCGTAACCCGTAAACTAAAAAAATCTGACCCGTAACTCGTAAAATTACAGGTGGGTCGGGTCGGGTTGCGGGTCAACCCACCCGTTCGACAGTCCTAGGTTTCTAAGATGAAAAGATCACTCTTCATATCTATACTCTCTTCATATCTCATCACTCTTCAAGGCTCATCAATCTTCAAACCCACAAAGCATATTTCAAAAATGTCTAATGACTCTTCAAGTCCAACAATAGATATTGAGCTAGAGAAGTCTTTCAACTAGATGTGAGTTGTGTACGAGTATTTCCAACAACTGTCCTAAATCGTAGACAAGCCGCACAAGCCAAAAGTTCGAGAAGATGACACTGATTGTATGCATTGGAGGTGGAAAAATTATCCACATAGAAAGGCATGTTTGAGCGTGGAGATCATGATGGTCCAATAATTATCCTAAAGGCAGAGTCATATGACCTATGATTTTGGCACGCATTCTTTGGGACAGTAGATATGTGCAATGATATTAATGTGTTTGAGCTGACTCTTGTTTTTTATGACATTTTGTAAGGTGTAGCTCCAAACATAGCCTTTATGGTGAAGTGCATGAGCCTCCCTTAGGGTCACTGATGATATCTACCCATCTTGGGCGATATTTGTCAAATCCATTAGCCTCCATTAGGGTTGTAAAGCAAATTTTAAATTGCTCAAAGGAGCAACAACAATGAAATACTCACGCATTAGCAAAGATTATTTTAGGAATACTTTTGTTTAACCGAGCCTATTTTAGGAATACTTTTTTTTTAGCCTATTTTAGAAAAAAAATTCAAATTCTAATAGTGCACATGGTAAAACAAGAACTAAACAGAATTATATTACCCAAATATAACGAGACACTTGAACATAACGAGACGCTAACATAAAGATGAAATCATGAAATCGACAGTACTAAAACACAACAGACGACCCATTATTGTAACGCAGAAATGCCGAAAGATAGAAATAGACAATAAACACGACGACCCATCAAGTGCAGAAAGTGCAACATCCCTAGTGGCCGGCCGGCCCAACGCCGCCACCACGTCCAGCCCCGTCGGGCGGTGTCTAGAAGTACTGAAAATCAACAGGGTAAGGTTGTATCTTCGCATTTAGAGGAGCATATCCCTAATGCGCGCGCTGGCACAGGGGCTCCGGGCTGAGGGACCATCTGATACAGCGGCTGATACGGCGTAGGAGGCGCCTGGAGTTGTTGATGCGGCAGAGGCGCCTGGAATCGCTGATGCGGCGGAGGCGCCTGGAATGCTGATGCGGTGAAGGCGTCGGCTCAGCCTAAAAGCCCATAAATGGCGGCGGTGCGGCCTCAAAGCCCACATCGGGATAATAGGGTTGATACGCTTGAAAAGCTGGCAGCTGATAATAATGAGCTGGCTGAGGAGGTACAAACTGAGGCTGATGATCCGCCGCCGGATAATAGGGATGATGATGTGCCGGAGCTCCGGGCTGGAGAAGCCCGCCGGGCTGAGGTGTCGGCGCCTGCGGCGGCTCCTCCACAGCTTC
The DNA here is from genome assembly GCA_964016875.1 of Fallopia convolvulus. NCBI lineage: Eukaryota > Viridiplantae > Streptophyta > Magnoliopsida > Caryophyllales > Polygonaceae > Fallopia > Fallopia convolvulus. Next base: position 45,262,169 of record OZ024733.1, read on the forward strand.
GAATGACACCACGTTTTTCCTCTCCGTGGCATATAGGGATTAGGGTTTTGATGGTGACTAGTCCTTATTGGGCCGATTTAATAGGAGTTGTCCCTTTATTTTTTGTAGGGTGACCTAGGTGTCATGTCCCGAGAGATATTGTACGGATTTAAATCACCCTACAATAAATTATTTAGGGAGAAAAATTATTGATTAAACCTACAATAAATTATTTATTACGGAGTAAATGGTTGCAAATAAATCCTATGATATATATATATATATACTCCATATAATGATGGGGAGGGCTCCAGAGAAATGGAAATTGTGGAGAAACGGAAGTTGTAATAAGAGCCATTGGATTTGCAAGAATGGATGGCTAGGATTAGGGTGTATAATGATAGGAAAAAAGAAAAAATGTAGAATATATTTAGTAAAATGAAAGTTCCTAGATTCTAGGCTAAATTTAAGGGGGCGTTTTTTTGTTAACATTTGAATATTCGAACAGATTTTACAGTAAAATCAAACGAAATCTTGCACATGTTGATCGTTACTCATTATAAATTCGATTGTACCGCTTCAATATTCGAGTGCATAAATATCTGAATTTGTCATGTGTATTAGTGTGTGTTTGAATATGTTTTGACATTTTTTGAATATTATTAAACGTTTTTCGTATTTGTCATTATTTGAATATCTAGTCCACTTTGTTGAATGTGTATTATGTTTTGTCTTATTGGAAGTAATTAAAACTACGTATCGAATATAAACATAGTAAACATTGAATTAGTAATTGTAATATATTGAATATGAAAAAAGGGTCATTACATGTTCACATTCTGATTCCATACATGGCTAAAAATTAGAATACAATATTCAATTCGCAATTTATATCTATGAATTCAACAAACAACATATAAATATTTAAAGTAAAATGACGCCTCTTTAGTGTTAAGCGTCATCTTTGATCTTTATCATCCTTCTTTCATTCTCCTTAGGCTTCTTTATGTTCTTCAACCATCTCGATATTTGCCGATCTTCAAGACTGCATATTCAACATATAATACATAAACATTCGAGTCAAATAACTATAAATTCAAATTTTCTTGTCTAACATTCACATATTCAAATATTTGGTAGTTCGTGAATTTCAACCTCATATTCGATTGTTAAGAATGCATATTCAGAATATCAAATTACATATTCACAATATAAAATTGCATATTCAATAAAATATTCAACAAAAAAACACATAAACATTCATAGTAAAATGCTTACGAATTCAAACAATATATGCATTTCAACCTCATATTCGATTGTTAAGAATTTATATTCAGAATATCAAATTGCATATTCAAAATATCAAATTCCATATACGATAAAATATACTCAATATGCATATCCAATCGTTTAATATGCATATTCTTTCATTCACATATCAATCTATTTAGAATTGTATATTTAACAAAAAACTCATAAACATTCAGAGTAAAATGCTTACGAATTCAAATAATATATGCATATATTCACAATAAAACAAGCGTAGAGGAGTTATTGTTCAACATTTATCCATACATATTCAACTGTTCAGAATGCATATTCAAAGCCTCAATTTAAATAAACTACCAACAAGTATGAATATATTCAATGTTTGTCCATGTATATTCAACTATTGAATGTTCATATTCAATATAAATCAACAATATATACATATACCTTGTTTAATGTTTATCCATGTATATTAGCATTGAAAACCCTAGATCTGACAACTGACCCACGAAATATTCAATTGCAAACCCAAACTATACTACGAAAATCGAATCGACTACTAACTGAGTTGAATATATGTTTATCCATGTATATTAGCGTTGAAATTCCCATATCTGAATAACCTTCAAACGAAAAATTCAATTGTTCAGAACGACAATTGAGAACAGTGACGATAAAGAAGATGGAGACGACAATTGAACCCATACTACACATGAACCCTAAATCGACATCAAAACAAAAACGAAATTAAAAGATGTTGATGGACAACAATCACGACAAGATAGAGAAAGAGAAAGACGATACCAGAACAGTGACGATAAAGAGGCCGGAGACGACAATTGAGACGGATAATGGCGAGCAGGAGAGCATAGACAATGATGGAGAGCAGAGAGAGAAATCTGATTTGACATAAAAAAATCCGATTTGGATGTGGTTTTATTTGGAAAAAATTAATATGGAAGAGATCTGATTTAGTATAAAAGATATGAAGAGAGAAAAATTAAAATTTAATAATCCACTTAATTTGGATAAATCTGGACCATCAATTTTTTTTAATCCAATGGTTCTTATTATGACCAGGGGCGTAGCCAGGAATCGAATCCAGGGGGCTAACTCGGAATACTTAATGGATCGGAATTAGAAGTAGAACCTATATTTTGTGAACCCCCAATAAATTGAAAAAATCTCTTCATTTCCTGAATAATTACACAAATCATCAACTCAGCACACAAACACAAATACCCTAGAATATGAAATTAGGGCTAATACAAATTCATCAAATCTAAAATTGGGGGTGACACAAATCTGAAATTCAGCACACACATTGACACACACAATTTATCAAATTATCAATCCATAGAATTTAATCTGAAATTGAGGTTAAAAGCCTAACACAAATCTGAAATTGGGACAAATCTAAAATTGGGACTAAAAGCCCAATACAAATCTGAAATTGGGGCTAAGATCCATAGAATTTAATCTAAAATTGAGGTTAAAGGCCTAATACAAATCTGAAATGAGGACAAATCTAAAATTGGGGCTAAAAGCCCAATACAAATATGAAATTGGGACTAAAATCCATAGAATAGAAGAAGTCTACACTAAAAGAAATTCATTTTTTATATATTTTAAAAAAAATTATTTTTTTTAAAATCCCAGTGGGGGATACAGCCCCCACTGGGCACCACATACGTCCGCCACTGATTATGACAATGGTGAATGTGCATGACACGACGGGGACAACTAATTTTTTATATTATAATAACTTTATCTATCCATATGTTGATACTTTCTATATTAATTTTATGCATATCATATCTTTTAACAAAACTTGATCTATATGCTAAATTTTTTATATTAATTTTATCTTTTAATAAATCTTGCACTCCAAGTATATAATTTTTTAACTATATGTTGATATTTTGCAATATAATAAATTATTTATAGAATATATGATATATTTTAGTATACATTGATATATCTACCTAAATTTTAATAAATTAACGTTAAAAACTATTTTAATAAATATTTTAATGAGTTATATTATCATTGCTAGATATCCTACAATAATTATCTTTAAGTTATAGGATTATATTATTTTATTTTTTTCTATGTTATCTTCTATACCAATCTTTATATTAATGTTCTCTATATTTAAAAATATTATTATATTCATTACAAAGTAAAAGATAAGAACTCAAATGCATAACCTTAATAAATATTTTAAAAAATAATTGTTTTATGCATATTAATATCTTAAAAAAATTTAAAAATATTCAATTCAAGTGAAATTAGCGTTTTTAAAATTTTTAATCAAAATATGGGGAAAGATCTCAACAAATAATGAAAATAATTTTTAAATATATCAACTAAAATATGTGGCCCAATATTAATTTTTTATAAATTACATAATATTATTTCTATATTATATACAAGTATTTTAAATTTTATATTCGTATCAGATTATTGTATAATCTTTAGTAAATCACTTCGTGATACTTACGGAAATTCAACTAGTTAATTATTTAAAATTACACATAATGTATATTTCAAAGATATTATCATTTATATGGCTATTTTTATTTCAATGATATATATATATATATATATGATCACATGTACATATTTTTTCTTATCTTTTTTCATTTATCTTTTACAAATATAATAAATATAATGTCTTTTTTATCTATATTGGTCAAATCTACTAATATTATTTTATCTTTATGTTTATTTGGGGATAAATTTTTACAAATAATATTTTATATTTATGTTTACTTATAAATAACTTTTTTGCATAATTAACCATTTAAAATTATTATATTAATAAGGGGGTGATGTGGCGCAACGTGGTGACAGATATTGCTACCACTTTAGTTATTGGTAAGTACTAACTAGTATGTATTCCCGCACTTTGTACATGTTTTTCTTAAATAAAATATTAACAATAAAATATTTTCAAATATATTTATTATCTGAGAAAAATAATCATGTAAATGCTTAAATATAAATTTTGAATAAATATTTAAAATCAATAAACTATAAAAGTTGTTTATTTGAAACAATAATATTTTATTAGTATTACGAATTAAATCATAACTATAAACTAAAGCGGAGGTTAAAAAAATTATTAAATGTCGCTTTTAATTTGGACCACACCACCCCTTTTATTAAAACCAATCTTTGGCAAAATAATTAAGTTTAATATAAAGATACTGTAATGTACGTACAATCTTATATCACTATAATCAATGGATAGAAAATCTCATTCCTAATTTTAAAAAAAATAATCTTTTATTTTTGGATATGATAAATAGGAAGATTATTAAGATATTTTTATGCTATATATTATACAAATATTAGGATATTTATTTTATTTTTAGGTAGAATGCATATGCTAGGTTTAGATAATTAAGTTTAATATAAAGATAGTGTTGTACATAGACCTGGACCCGGTTCCGGAACCGGCGGGAAACCAGCAGGAACCGGAACCGTCGGGTTCGGTTCCCGGTAAGGTTCCGGTTCCTCCACCCCCGGAACCGGTGAACCGACGGTTCCGAAACCGGCGGTCTGGAACCGCCGATTCCCCCTCTAACGACTATATTTTTTCACCGAATTCCAAAACCACGACCGCGGTCTTAGGGCCGTGATCGCGGTGTCCCACAACGCGATCGCAGCCTGTTACCCGCGGTCGCGGTTTTTCAACAGAATGCTTCGGATTTGGCCAAAATCAAAACCGCGATCGTGGCCCTCAGGCCGCGGTCGCGGTTTTTCTTTAAAAGCCAACGGCTAGTTTTCAACGGCTATTTCATAATTCCAACGGCTAGTTGATAAATTTCTTCTATAAATACCCATTACATGATCTCATTCCCACCCACACTACCAATCTCTCTATCTCAATCCCTCACGTTTACAAAGCTCTCTCAATTCTCAATCGTTCAATCTTTACTAGTTCTTACAATTGTTTTCATAATTGTTCTTTCAAGGTTCATTATCTTCTTAATTACATATTTCTTTACCACACATTGCTTTTTGTTTTCTTGTTTAGTTACAATTTAAAAAATGGAAGGATTTCTTAACATTGATCAAATTTTTGGCTCACAAGAGAGTGGTTCAAATGTAGAATTTGTGCCCCCAATTAACTTGTCGGACTTCTCGGATCCCAATATGGTACAACCGGGATCGTCCACTCCCAATGAAAATGAGGGAGTGGATGTGGATCATGGATCCGAGGCGACCGAGGGTGATAATTTATTTAATTATGAAAATAGATAAGTAATAAGATAAAAAATTATCAATTTATTATATACATAGAACAGTTCAAAATAAACTTAATTATAGTGATATAAAATTGTACGTATATTATACTAATTTTATATTAAACTTAATTATCTAAACCTAGCATATGCATTCTATCTAAAAATAAAATAAATATCCTAATATTTGTGTAAGATATAGCATAAAAAATATCCTAATAATTTTTCTATTTATAATAAATTAATTATAATAAAAATTCAAAATAATTATTTATGTTATATTAAGAAGATACTAAATCTTTACACAAAGTTGGATGAGAGCCTAGCAACTAACTGGACTTCTATTTATCATATCTAAAAATAAAAGATTATTTTTTTAAAATTAAGAATGAGATTTTCTATCCATTGATTATAGTGATATAAGATTGTACGTACATTACATTGTCTTTATATTAAACTTAATTATTTTGCCAAAGATTTGTTTTAATAAAAGGGGTGACGTGGTCTAATCTAAAAGTGACATGTGTCGTTTAATAATTTTTTTATGATAGATAGAAAGATTTCAGGTTTATAAATTAGGAGAGTATCAAGAGAAGTATCAAGAGAAGAAAACTGACATATGAAGACTAGAAACCTCAGCTCTAACCTCTCTCTAAAAATCCTATTGTGAGAAACACTTTTGAACCCCCAAACTTCATAACCCATTACTTTCTTCAATCTCCAATAGCGATATGGAGATTGTAAGGGGAAGTTTTTGAAGGATCGATTGTGAAAAAATATATCAGAAAGATAATCAAATATCTCTTTGGAAATCTTGAAATGCCTTTAGGACAATAATTTTCGCCGAGAAGGCAATAATTTTCGCCGAGAAGGCACAAGTTGTTTCTTCATCTCTTCATTGAACTCTTTCATACCTGAATTTAAGAACAAACCCTAATTGTTGAATCCTTCTCTCTGGTGTAATGGATTCTAAAATTGATTTCGTTTTGGCATTTCTTCTTGCCTGGGTGGCAAAGCCCCTTTTGAAATTTATCTTCCCAACCTGCTTTGAATCCTCGCGGAATGACCGGCCGTCTCGGTCTGCCCCTACTGTCAACCGTGCCTGAAATCTGTCCCTATCCAGCCTGCCGCTCAGTTCCGACTGGTGGTGCTTCTCCACCATGTCCTCTCTCGGCTGTTTTCTCAATCCTTACCACAGATCCGAGCAAATCTCTTTTTTTTTACAGATCTGGTTTTTGACCCCTTTTCCTTCGTTCTTTCTTTTGTTGAAGAAAGAGTAATAATAATAAAAGAAGAAAACAGAAAAGAAAAGGAAAAAAAAATTAAAGAAACTCTTATTTTGGGCGGAAACCACAAAACAAAAGGAAATTCATTCTTATGTAGCTATTTTTTTACAAAGGAAGAAAAAGGGAAATTTTGTGAATTCTTCTAGTTAAAAAATAATAATAAAATATAGGAAAAATAAAAATAAAAAGCTTTATAGTACTTGTCCTTCAAGGCTAGTTTGTGGGTTACTTAGGTGATAAGTTCGACGTTTTTACTTGCGTAATAAGTATTACTTACTTGCGTAGCAAGTTTATTTACTTGCGAGACAAGTAGTTTATACTTGATGAGCAAGTTTTCTGTCTACTTGCGTTGCAAGTAAAACTTTTACGTTTTTACTTGTGAGGCAAGTTGACGTCTTTTCTTGCAGGTTAGCTCGGGGATTATTTAATGTACTAATTTTTTGAGGAGTTGGAGCTGAGTTTGACATTGGACCGAGTTGTATTGGGCAAGGTCGCTAGGTGCTTTGAGGTTTCTGAAGATCCTTCATCTCGGTGGAGAGAACGTCAGTTGTCCATTTCGCACTCCCAGGAGGGGTCGACCTGCTGCCCTCGGCGCTATTCTTTTAGTGTTTTACTCACCCCGATATCAAACTCTTCTTAGTTCTTATTTTTCGGAGATTTGTGCTTTTTTAGCTACTCCTACTTGCTTCTGACTCATTTAGCCGTTCTCAGCTGCCTTTTTTACGGCCTCTCGGATTACCAAGTCTGTTTGGTATTCCGAATTATTACCTTTTCAAAAAAAAAAAAAGAAGAAAACTGACCTAATTCAATCAGGTACCCTTGCAACATAAATTTGCACAATAAGGAAAGTATCAAGAGAAGAAAACTGACAGGACTCATTATTAATGAGTCCCCAAATCGCATATATTGCAGGAATTATGAACTTACAAGCTCCGTCTAGGAGTCCAAACCCGAAAATCACATATTAAGTCACGATGATATACAACAAATTGCACGAATGCAATGTAAAATTCTGCCAATTTTTGTGCCTAGTAAACACTTACTCCCTGCAAAATGCAGCAAACGTCAATGGACTTGACAAGGACTAATCAGAAAGCTTGCTAGTGGTGATTACAGTTAATTCATTGAGGAAGAGAAAGAAAAGCAAAAAAAAAAGAACTACAGCATTGCTTCAGAAGCAGAACAATCTTGCTAGTTAGTGTTTGAAGTTAGGCCACAACCATTAGAAAGAGTTCACCGGAAGTAAAGAAAAACGCACCTGAAAAAACTTGCAGCTGTTCTCGTTTTTACCTTTCCAAAATTCTTATAGCAAATCCTAATAAACAATTCAGAGGAATCATGGAGGAGGCAGCTTCCTTGTATAAATTTGTACATACATAATTGTAACTATAGTTTACTTACCTCAATTGTAAAGTCTGTCTGTAGAAAGCCGAGCAAGAATTAGTGATATTGTGATGAATATAATGATCGCCTTCATTTAGCATTGTCAAAGAACAGAAATAAGCATCACAAGTTTCATTGGCAAACAAGAGAATAAAGCGACAGTCTTCTATAGATGCTCACCGGAACCAGGCGGTATTGTGGATCACTCCCAAATATGTATAATTTCCTAAAGACAAGTGCAAAATTAGTTAGTAACAACTTGAGAAATTTTTTTCAGTGGGCAGGTAGTATAAGTCATGACAAACCTTTTGCTAAGAGTTCCAGAGTCCCTACAAATCTTTTGGATCTTTTCAATTCTACATAATGTTTTGGTTGCATTCGGATCCTTCTCGTCGATCTGAGGCCATGAACACAGTCAGTTTTAGCATGATTACCGTACTATTTCTACACCGATAGTGTTCATTACATATACAACCAAAAACTAGATTAAAGGAACAATTCTAGGTAAGAGTTAACATTTTGCGAAGAACAAAGCTTGCCTTGGCCTTCAACATGCATGAGAAATCAAAGAAGGCTCCATAGACATCAGCCATTGTATTTGCACAATCAATTACCCTGGCAGCAAGACCTAGGGCAAAAAAAATGTGAGGAAGAGGAATTGTGTACAGCCTTGAAGCACAAAAGATAATGAGATATGAAAGCAAACTTACCAAATCTGTATTACCAATGAGTTTTATATGCATCATGTAACAGCAAAAATGCAATAACCAAATTTAGCAGTCTGGGTATTATAATTCATAATGGAGAAGGTATCTTACCGCGTCTCATTTTGACTACACCCCTGAAAACTTGAATATTGTTGTAGCATAAAGCCAAGTTTCCTATCCCCATAATCTAGTAAGAATAAATACAAAAGTTAAAGAATGATAAGGTCATAACAAGTGCGAGTGGATGCTTGAATGGCTATAGGAACAGTTTATATATTGTTTAGTTAATGAGATGATAATCTTTCAACTGTTGTCTCTTTGATATCCAGAACTGAGTAACACTACTACTAGTTAGAAGTTGATCATGTACCTGTGGAATGGCACAAAATCTGAATACTGCACCATCCTGCAAAGCCGACATGTGCATGATGCAGTCTTCCACGTGTATCAGAGCGTCTGTCACCATTTCATTTAGGCACTCCACTGCTTTCTCTGAATTCTCCTCGTCTTTCAAGTCCTATGAACGTGTCTCAACTAGTTTAATAGAAATATAATCAAAAGTTTGGAATTTAGGCTTCCATTAACATGGTATTCAGTTGTTGGGCTATAGTATGAATGTGGTAATGCTTAGTGGTTTACCTCAAGTTTGTTCACATATTTACTCCAGATTTCTCGGGGCCAAAACATACGTGGTTTAGGTATTTCGTTGATGTCTTCCAGGTAGTCTCGAATGATGTTTATTTTCTGCAACCAATGTTTTTTCTTTGTAATTACAATATGCATCAACACACTGAACCACTAGTAGGACCATGTCCGCTTCACTAAGGAAAAAGGAAAAACTACCTGAAGAAACAGACCCCCTGAATTGGAAAGATGTTCAGAAGCTAGATCTTCCAGACCGGAGACATGAAAAAGCTTAGACAACCCCAATCCAATATTTCCAGCAGTAACACGGCAATATTCTTCATATTCATCAATGGACTCCACCTGCCAAGCAAAAACAGAATATCAGATTGAACCTCAAATCCTCATAACGGGTATAAATAAGCACAAGCTGAATTTAGTCTCTCTATATTATTGTGGACCACAGATATGTCCTCTTCCTTTGCAGGACATATACGGTCCAATAAAAAACCTAACTTGTGAATTCATGGAGTATAATTTAGGCCATTTTTGGATATAATTTAGGCCACTTTTTAGAAATGTGATTAAAGGAAGGGTGCATTGAAACAGTTACGCCATATAGCCAGAATATGTCTGTAGACTAAGAAAAGAGTTCAATCCCATACATGACTACAACAACATTATTATAAAAGATAATGCATATTCAGTAAGTTTTTTTTGTATTTGTAGACTAGACATCACAAACCTCCTTGCAGATAAATTTTGCCATTCCTGCACCGACCCGTTTTATGAATTCTTCAATTACTTCCTGGTAACTGCAAGATGGATCAAATCACTTCACTTTGTATAAGCTAAAGTATTGAATCGTTTCACATGTGAAGAAAGGTTTTTAATTTCCGAGTTGGAATATGAGGTATAGTCACATCTATTTCTGTCAATATAATCAAGCACATTAAATTACGCGTACATTATGAACTAAAACCAGTCAAAAGAAAATACTTTGGAATGAGAAGAACACCTTGTTTCAAGCTCAGAAAAGGCAGCCAAAACATGATGAAACTCGTCCATAAGAAGCTTGCAATCCTTGGTGCCACCTTCATTCGAAGCATCAAATTAAGATCAATGTAAATGATAATGTAACAGAAGAAAGGAAATGGAAAAAACAGAAGCTAAAATGCCAGTCAGTAAATGAATGTCTGGGAGTTGGGAAACAAGAATTGAAGCAATAACATAACTCACATGAAAAATGCCAGTGGCGATCATATATGTGCTTATGGAAGCCTAGTAAGATAGGAACTTTAATATCTGCAGGTATGCTTGTATCATCCTCTACATATAGCCACTCAAGCAACAAATTAAGAAACTTTAGTACAACGAACAACCAAATCCCTACAGAATGAGCAATTTCAAGATAACTGATAAATGAAACGAACCAACAGTGTCGATTGCTCGCAGGACCAAGTAAAAGATGCATATCTGCAATGAATTGGATCTTTTAGCACCAAATTGAGAACATCAGCGAAATCCCTAGAAAATGGAAGAAATTTGAAGACTCACAGGATTGCGAATATCAGAGCCGAGCTGCTGAATAACGAAGGCGAAGCTTCTAGAAACCTTATGGAGGATGGAGTAGCAGAAATTCCAGTGGGGCTCCGGAGGAATCCGCTTGCCGGCGCTCATCAACGCCATCTTCAGCTTCAGCAACGGCAACAACTCATCTGGATGGTTCATAATCTCTCCTAAGATCCCCATCCTCCTCGATCTCTCACTCAAACTGGTCGATTCGCGGTTAGATTCTTAGAAAGCGCAAAATTGAGATCAATGGAGTAGAGAGGGGAGAGAATTTTTTTAATATAATTTAATAGAACAGAACAGAAGAGACAGATTCTGACTAAAAAGATGATAATGCAGACTACTGAAATCCAATTACCAAGACTTGAGAGAGAGAGAGAGGGCGCGGGAATTGGGTTACTGCCTTACTGGTTGTAAAACGTGGAAATTGAGTCACCAAGTGGCAACTGTCCGTTTCATTCATTCTTGTTGCTTTGACGCGTCATCATACCCAAATAATATATTCATTTGTTTCCCTTTCTGAAATATCATGGATTTTTAAACAGGTTACAGATTCTTACAGTAAGTGAAAAAATAAGTATTGTTGTATGGATTTTTAAACAGGTTACAGATTCTTACAGTAAGTGAAAAAATAAGTATTGTTGTATGGATTTTTAAACAGGTTACAGATTCTTACAGTAAGTGAAAAAATAAGTCTTGTTTGGTTTGGTTATAAGGATTTTTTTTCCCATTATGTACCTTCAAAATATAGTTAGGGAGAGAGTCAATTGTGTTTTATCTCTCAAGTTAAAATCAATCGGCAGTTTCTTGGAGAATTTGAATCGATAAAAGGTATTGATGAGTTTAACTTGGATGCCTACTGGAAGGCAACATCACTCTGTTGATGTCGGCATATACGATCGAACTTTAAAGTGGGGGTTGTCGGCATATACGACCCAACTTATTTTAAAGTGAATTTTTTAGAAACAGGAGACTGGATGTCGGCATATACAATAGGCTCCATTTTTTTTGGTAGAAGGAGAGGCGCTATTTTCCGGCCCCTCAAGGGGGCGTTTTATTAATAATAAAAAGTGGGCTAAGTAGTCAGCATACGGGGGATAGCCCGACCCCTAACATCGTCAGAAAGCAGTAAAATAATCCCTCAGGCGGGGCAAACAATACATGGAATCCTAACGGAAAATTAAATGCAATAGACGTGAGGCAATCCGCAACGCGGTTCGCCTCTCGGTACACATGACGGAACTGGATAATCCAATCCCTACTACAAAAGTCTTGGCATTGTAATACCAGACTAGACAATGGATGATTCTTATTCAGTTTAGCATGCAATAAATTAATAACAAGGAGCGAGTCCGATTCAACAACCACATGACGGAGGCCACGGTTCCAAGCAAGCTTCAGCCCGTCAAGCACTCCCCACAATTCCGCCATTGGCACCGTACACGCTCCAATCTTATGAACGAAGCCATCAATCCAACGACCCTGCTCGTCTCTAATTAATCCAGCTGCCGACGCCATCCCCTCCTTAACCGCACCGTCAGTGTTGATTTTCGCCCAACCAGCCTCAGGCCTGCACCAAGCAATACCCTGCAACACTCTATTCGAACAACTAAAAGAAGGAGAAGACTTACCAGTAGCTACTTTATATTCTCTAGTCCTTTGGATGATGAATTCCAATTTATTAACCGGCACCTCAGTACCCTTGAATATTTTTTCGTTCCTCCAGCGCCACGTCCACCACAACACCGTGGCAAGCAGGCCATTCCAATCACCATGTTCGGTTCTCCTCCCTTGCAATATGTTCTTCCGAAGCCAGATAGCAAAGTTATCCTGAAAGAAAGATGAATCAAAATCAGTGGCCGATAAATCAGTCCAAATAGTTCGGACCTGGGGACAATCCCGGAAGATATGAACGAAGGATTCTTCAACTCCATTGCAACGATTGCAGCTGTCATTATTGGTGATGTGTCGGCGCTTCCTTTCGGAATTCGAAAGAACGCCACCCTTGCTCGCGAGCCATATGAAATTACGAATTCTTTCCGGCGTAGGGATTTTCCATAACCTGTTGAAGAAGTCTCTGTCCATACCCATGGTTTTATCACTCCCCTGCAACAAGGCGTAACCAGAGCTAACAGAGTAGCAGCCATCAGGAGAATAACCCCAGCTGAGTTCATCACTAGAGCTACACGATTCAGGCGTAACAGTTGCAGCTGCGATGCTCAGCAAAGTAGATAACGGCAAAAGCGATTCGAGCATCGACCAGTTCCAGCCACTGTCGTTACTCCAAAAATCAGCAACAGAAGCCTTCTGTTGGTCCTCGCTTATTGTGCTCAGCGCACTATTCAGTAGCGGCTCATTAGACAGCCACGCATCCGACCAAAAGCGAATGCTCTTACCGTCCCTCAATAACCACTTTGCCCCTTTAATGACAACCTCAGAAATACCCGCTCTTATCGCTTTCCAAACGTGAGAACAAGCGGACGATTTACCAAGAGCTGAGTCCACATATTTATTTTTAAGAACCGAGATCCAAATGACCCCATCCTCCATGACAAATCTCCACCCAAGTTTGCCAACCAGTGCAAGATTCAACTCCTTCATGGTTCGGATTCCCAATCCCCCTTGAACTCTCGGTTTTATCACCTCGCTCCAAGCGACCTTATGCATTTTCTCCATTAGCCAGGCATAATTAACCATATGAAATATTCAACCAAAAAAAAATTAACCATATGAAATATCAGTAGATGGGTAAAGATTTAGTAAGAAGGGTGCTTATATGTATAATACCAAAGGATAAGGGACGTTGGAAGGGAGTGAGATCAATAATACGGATCATTTTATTTATAAATAGAGAATATGCAGTGTAGACGAATTTCATACATGCATTAAAACTAAATTTTATATATGCATAAAAAATATTCAATCGTATTTGTGTGTATTAAAACTGAATTAATGTATGTACATTTTCAACTTGTTTTATAATTATAGCTTTATTTACCTAATTTAGTTGAAAAAAGAAGAAGATGAAAACACCCTTATTTTTTATAGGTCTATCGAAAATACATTTTCAACTTGTTCAAGAGATGTGTGTACATCTCAACCCCTAAAATCTAGTTATGCAAGATATATAGGGTAGTAGTGATTGCTGTCGTTCTTGCACTGAGAACACAACTTACCCCATCTCATTTTGACTACATACACCTTTGCAAACTTGGATATTGTTGTACCATGGAGTCTAAGTTCTAAGAAAGTTACCGTGGATGTGGATGATGGAAATTAGTCGTGGGAAGGATTATTGTAAAAAAAAATAGTTAACATAAAAAAAAAGTTAAAACTTTTTTTTTTGTTTTCAACTTCCCTTTTTATTTCTAAGAAAGGTAATGGTAAGGATTAGTTTAACATTTTTGGGTATAGGGCAAATTTGGTATAAAACTCAAGGTTACAATGCAAAATATGTTCAACTTGGATACACCTCGTGAATTAAACAATACGGTTAGTCGGTTACCACACAATTTTCATTTTTGGGTCCAGCTAGTAAACTAAGTTTAGAAAGTAATTTAATATTATTCCCTAAATTGAAATGGATGAATCATTTTAAAATTAACAAACAGTTATCATACTTACTAAAGTTGGTATTTTCATTGTGTGTCCATGACACACATTAGAAAAACCCTTCATTTTTTTACAACGATTTGCTTATAAGGCATATAAATATCACCTTCTTCCACCCAAAAAAATAAAATATAAATATCACCTTCACCAAAAAAAATATAAATATCACAGAAATTTGACATATATCGATTTAATTTTTTTCACTACACATCAAGGAATTCTAGGCATTTCTATTACCATTTTCATTTGAAGATACACACAACTCAAACTAGACAATTTTGAGGGTATTTTGGCAGGGAGCGCCTTCAGTTTTGAAGCTCCATCTAGGAGTCAAAATCCAGAAAACACGTACGAGTCATAGTAGTAGACAGTAAATAGCACTCCAACATAGTAGTCTACACACTCTTCAAACATAACAATCTTATCATCAACATTTATCCTGTCCAGTTGAATATTTCTTCCCTGCAAAATAGGGCATTATTAGTCAATGAATGACTTCTAAGAACTAAATGCTCGCTTCTAGTGATTGTACAGTACAGTAAGTAAGAGAAGATCTTCCAAAGGACACTTAAACAAACACAATGAAATAGCTCCTAAACCACACTGCTTCCCAAGTAGAACAATCTTATAGGGTATTGAAAGCTAACAAATTGGATTTTCCATATTTACTTGAATTAACTTCCACTCCTTACATTCAATCATGCATTCCCTTTCTATTTACCACAAATAGTCCTTAATGATCGTTTGTAATTATAGCTTCATAAGACCTACCTCAGTTGTAAGGCCTGTCAGTAGAAAGACGAGCAAGAAGTACTGCTAGTATGATGAATATAATGATCATCTGCATAGACAATTGTCAAAGAATTAAAATAAGTATTTTATATTTCATTGGGGAACAATGAGGAGGGAGAAGGGAGATGCTCACCAGAATTGGACGGTATTGTGTCTCATTCCTCAGTACATATAATTTCCTAAAGACATGCAAACATAGTTAGTAAAACTTGAAATTATTTTCAAAGGGCTACTGGCAACAAGACAAACCTTTTGCTAAGAGTTCCTGAGTCCCTGCAAATCTTCTGGATCACTTCAATTCTACTTAATGTTTTGCTCGCATTAGGATCATTCTTGTTAATCTGAGTTCATGAAAATAGCCAGTATTAAAAATGACAAATATTCCAATTTTCATTGTTGCAGTTTTTTTATTGAAAAGTGGGGAAACATCCCTTCATATTATAGATCAAGGTAAGTTAAATCTACAACAGTAGCAGGAAAAGTGTCAACAAACAGTAAAACATAGATTTGATCACAGATTCAGTACTAATCATTTCATGGCAGAGTGACAAAGGGAATATTGTAATGCCAACTATTCACAGGTTTGTTTCTATTATAGTTATTGCAATCTCACAATTTACATCGTGCAAGGCACAGGTTGTGGGTGCGCGTGATGGTTTTTCATTCCGAAAAATATCACTAAGCATACCAGGATGGCAGGACCAGGTAGAACTTATGTTTTCCAATCATTTCATCAGTTTGGTTCTCCTATCATTAGATAGATGACTAAGTTACATGATTTCCACTTTTGGATTGCCATCATTTTTTTTACCAATGAACCAACCAAAAACTACATTTGAGGAAAAAAATTTAGGTATCACTTCAAATTTTGCCAAGAGCAAAGCTAACCTTGGCCTTCAACATGCAAGAGAAGTCAAAGAAGGCACCATAGACATCAGCCATCGTATTTGTACGGTGAATTACCCTGGCAGTAAGGCCTGAAGGAAATAAAAACTGTGAGGAAGAAGAACTTCGATATTAAATGAGTTTGATCTGCATCATTGGTCAATCAAAGTTCAATAGCCGATTTTCACAATCTGGGTATTATAGGTAACACATTGAGAATGCAACTTACCCCGTCTCATTTTCACTACACCCCTGTAAACTTCGATATTGTTGTAGCATAAAGCCAAGGTTCCAATTGCCATAATCTAGAAAGGAGCAAAAAAAACTGAGGAACATTGGAACTAAATACGTATTCTTCCCCTAGATATATGACTTGGCAAAGTTTAGAAGACCATATCTTTTGATAAATGCCACAGTTGCAGAATAGATGCCAGATATTCAAAACTGGAAGACTACTAAAGTATAGAAGTTCATGTACCTGTGGAATGGCACAAAATTTGAATATTGCACGATCTTGTAAAGCTGACATGTATCGGATGCAGTCTTCCATGTGTATTAGAGCATTTGTCACCATATCATTTAGGCACTCCACTGCTTTATCTGAATTCTCCTCATATTTCAAGTCCTATAAAGGCATTGTTACAAGATTGTATTAATATACAAATAAAAGGTTTAAAATTTAGGCTTCTAAGAACTTAATATCCAACCTATACTTTGAAGATTGTAGCAACAAATAGAAAATAGATGTTTAGCTTTTGGATAAATTAATTGTCACAATGGTAGTCTGACACTTATAAGTGGTGCTGCTCACCTCAAGTTTGTTGACATATTTACTCCAGATTTCTCGAGGCCAAAACATACGGGATTTTGGTATCTCGTTGATGTCTTCCAGGTAATCTCGAATGATGTTTGTTTTCTGCAACATCAATAATGTAGATAATGAACAAAAATATGGATAAGACAATGGCTCACTATTGGGACCTACACTGCATAATTGCTTTACTAGGGAAAAAAAGCCACCTGAAGAAATAAACCCATTGCATTGGAAATATGATCAGAAGCCAGATCTTCCGAGCCAGAGGCATGAAAAAGCTTAGACAAACCCAAACCAACAAGTCCTGCCACATAGTGGCAATATTCATCATAGTCATCAACTGATTCCACCTGCAAAAATGTTCGTGAAAATGAGAGTTTGTATAATCTATTTATGCAGCAACACTTCTCAGGGCTGTATATGAACTAAAGATCATAACAAAACCTAATTTAGGAATTTCCCATGATTACGAAAATCAGTGGAATTATTATCCCAGAAATATAAATATAAGGGTTCATTGCTGAAATACTTTTGCCAAATAGCCAGAAATATGTTTATTTCCCAAACAAGAGTTCAATTCCATATATTGCAAGACCATTTCTATTAAAGACGAAGCATATCGATTAAGGCTTTAGTTGTATCCATCTCAAACCTCCTTGCATATAAATTTTGCCATTCCTGCACCCATCCGTTTTGTGATATCTTCAATTGCCTCCTGGTAACTGCAGGTGAAGAAAATCATTTAAAAAAAAATTGAGCTAAATGTGAAATCATTTTGAGCTGTAAAGAATGTTTCTTTGATTCCTAGCTGTGCAAATACATGTAAAGACTACTATCGACTGACTTACTAAAGGTGCAATTAATAATTTATTGAAAATCCGTTTGAAATTCTATTAGATTTTGTATTTCCTGTTTTCATGCGGAGCCAAATCTAACATAAATGCTAAGCAGACAAAAGTCTTCCTCATGGGTAGTTGGAATTATGGCACAAACAAGATGAAGCTATTTCGTGTCCTCCATGCGAGCCTTGATAAGGATGCAGATGATATTCAAAGTATTACCTAATGTAGAGATCAATTTCAAGTTTCTCAATTATTTTACTGGAAATGCAGCAAGAAACTAAAAGAGCACTTATGGAGCCACGGAATTAGTTGGTTGACAAATGCAATGGCCAAATATAACATTCTACATCACCAAAAACATAAAAGGATTAGTAGTAATGCAAAATGATACAACTAACTTTACAAATTTTATATGTACTCTTAGCTCCATTACAAGTACAGTAGTACACGCATCCATCATAAAAAAAATTGCAGCACATACCCACATATCTGAATCAGATTCCTATATGCCATAAAAAAAACTTTAAAATGGGACTATACCCTGTTTCAAGCTCCAAAAATGCAGTTGAAACATGATGAAATTGATCCATGAGAACCTTGTACTCTTTTGTGCCACCTTCATTACAAACATGAAAGATCATCAGATGTATATGTTATTTTGCTCACTTCTGGCCTTTTTCTCAGACGTAAGACATTAGAGGGTACACAGTTAATTCAGTCAATGACTCAATGGATAACATAAGAAAAGGGAAAGGAAAAAAAGACTTTGAGTCAAGGCAAGGCAAAAGCAGGCAGAGAAACATAGGCAGTCATTTTATGGATATTGGAGTAGGGAAGAAAAAATCTTAAGGCGTGAAAAAAAAAACAAGCATCATGATTTATTTCACAGCACATTCCTCTAATCGTACACCTACAACTCCCTTTTTATTCACTTATTTTCATAAACTTTATTTGTAGAGATATGATTTTTGCAGCAACAGGCTACAAGATGGAATAAACTATTATCTTTTTGACTAAAAAGGAAGCAAAGTCAACAAACACAAGCAATATTCCTCAAAAAGAAGTTGGATTAATTTACACTAACTCCACTGTGAGTACAGATTTGCAAATAACAAAGATGAGATCTAGGGTACTCACATGAAAAATGCCAGTCGGGATCATATACGTGCTTATGGAATTGTATGAGGATGGGAACTTTGACATCTGCAGCTATGCTTGTATCATCCTCTATAGGCAGCCAAACAACCAGAAAAAAAAAAGTTAATACATATTAGTGCAGCTAAATTCAATTTATAAAAATAAAAGAAATGCCTAAACAGCATCTATGAACTACAAAACAATAGTTCTGCGCAGTGTTGAAATACTCCCCATATCTCAACATATCAAAAGACAACGAACCGAACTAAGATAATAGAACGAACCTACAGTGTCAAGTGCTCGAAGGACTAAATAAAAGATGCATACCTGCAATAAGGGGTTTTAGAATATGTTAGCAACTTATGCACACAATATATAAGGAGACTAGCTGATGAAGAAAATGATAACAAAAGCCCCAAATGTTTAAGCAATTGCACAAAACGTACAATCAGAGCAAAGAGAATTTGAAGAGATTCAGTGCGTTGATTTTGATACTATCATCAAAATTTAATTCTATCATCGCTATCAGATGTGTAATTCTATGACATATTCGTTGGAAACAATAGTCGATCCTAAAATTGAAAGAATAACGATACTCACAGCGTTGCGAAGATCGGTGCCGAGCTGCTGAATGACGAGGGCGAAGCTTCTAGAAACCTTGTGGAGCATGGAATAGCAGAAGGCCCAGTGCGGTTCCGAAGGGATCTGTTTCTCGGCGCTTCTCACCGCCATCTTCAGCTTCAACAGTGGGTACACGTCATCGGGATGCTTCAGAATAGCTGCCAAGCTCCCCATTCTCCCTCTTTCTCTCAATCTCTTTTCACCAAAAACAAAATCTCTTATCTCTTACCTTAATACAGGACACCGTAAACAAGAGGATTCTGATCAATATAGACAGATCACAGACGAGTTCGAAACCAAATCGTAAGCAAATCGGATTGCGATTCAATGATGAGATTGGGCAGATGCGCGAGACAGCGAGAGAATATATGCGCGTGGAGAAAAGGAAATAGAACTGCAAGACAGAGATGGAGGGAGCGTAATTATTTAATTGATGAGCTACTGATCATAAATCCACTCGATCGGTGATTCGTTGTTTCCGTCAACTTAGGCTCCGTTCGGACCTCAGCGTCTTCCAGCGTGAGGGGGAGCGGGACGCAGCGGGAGCGTGACGGGACAGTGTTCGGGTGTAGATGAGCGAACTAGCGGGAGCGGGGAAAGCTAGCGGGAGGACGCTAGTTTTCGCCCCCTCCTCCCCCCAGCTTCTACCGAGGACGCTAGCACCTTCCCCCTTTCATTACCCTCGATACCCCTCCATTATCCCCAAAAAAAGCCAAGCCCAAAAACCTAGCTTGAGCTATCCTTCTCCAGCGGGCTCTCTCCATCGTCTCTCCAAGGTCACTCCATTTTCTTCATTCCGAAGAAATCGTGTAATCTTCATTTCTCCTTCCAGGTACGCCTCTTTCTCTCTCCGTTTGTCGCTTGATTGTTTGAATTTCAGGTATTGAAACGAATCCATGAGCTTTGTGCATCAGATTATAGCCATGAGCTTTGGATTTCCGTTGTGCTTTGTGCATTTGCTTTCCTCGAATTTGATGAAGATCATTGAATCTGTGCTTCGGTTCAAGCATTATCTGAAATCTGATGTTGTTAATGACAATTTGTCTACAAAATCACACAAATTGGGGGAAATAAGAGGCCACGTGAGTTGCACATGTTCACAAGGGGCATTTCCAAATTTTTCTATAAGGGTAATTTTGTCAATTCATCTAGCTTTTTTGGATTTCCGCTACTACTTGTCAAACACTTTTTTATCTATTACGCTAATAAATTCAGTTTCAGCTTCTCCCAAAAATCCAGCTACCAGCTCCAGCTTCAGCTAGATTCCAGCTCTAGCTGCCAGCTTTAGCTAGGCGTTCCAAACGGAGCCTTATCTTATTTTGTTCTCTTCCCTTTGTCAGGTTTCGGGGACCTAAAGGATTGGGTGACGTATTGGAAATTTTTATCACTTAGCATAAAGCTTAAGCCATTTGGTAGATTTTTACCCTTCCTATATGCTATTGGTTCGTGGCCTTGTGGGTATATTGTTCGATGTGGAAATTTGATTTTAGGTCCAACACCCTTATTATATTATTTGTTTTTAACATTCCAAGTGTTAAACACTCAATTTGAAAATATCAAAATCGATATTATAAACATCTCAAAATCATGTGCAATAGAGAGGAATCAAGCTCCTTTCACACTCTCTCTTCTAATAGAAACACTCCTTATTGTGGAATGAAAACTTTGGTCTTGTGCAGAGATGGAACCATGAATAAAAATTATTGTGGGCTAAATTATAGGGAAAAAATTAAAATTAGAAAAAATGGGTTAAAAATTATAATTAGTAAATAAGTAGGGTAAAAAGTCCAAAAAAGGGATTATGTGAGGAAAGAAAAGCATAAGGTGCTGGGAGGGGACTTGAACCAGCGTCTCTTCGTACAACATATACAAGATATTGTCACTTGAACTAATTAAAGTGTTTTCATTTTACCCCCTATAATAGTATTAGTATTAATCCTGATTCTGTCTGTGGTCTTGTATTCAAAAAGGTATTTTTACCCATTCACAATTTGACGCATATATTCCCAACATTCAACTGATTTCATTTATTCCATTCTAATCTATTATTAAATAAATTATCAACAAAATAATAATTAAATGTAATATTTAAAAAATTAATCAATTTGACATCGGATTAGCTTTTGTTTCTCTCATTTACTACTACTACATTCTATGGATGAAGAAATGCATGTGGCTCTAAAGTACGATTTGATGGATAACTTATTAGAGAAGTTTCAGGATTTGACATCGGATTCAGATTTAGATAAAATTTCTATACGAACAATGTTTTTATTATCTATGCTTAACATTATTTTTATTTTATATTTTTTGTACTTTATAATGTTGTTTGAAGTTATCTTAATGTTAATTAAGTTTATTTTTTGTAATCAGTTTATATTATCTTAAATCCAAATTATTGAAGTGAATACTCCCTCTATCCCCGAAAGTTTGTCCTAAATGACAACTTTCACATATATTAAGAAATGTATATAGAAGAAAAAATAGTCAATAGGAAGAGGGGAGAGATTTTGACTGTGAAGGATAAAAGTGAGAAGAAAGATAAAAAGAAAGGAAAAGACTAAAAGGGTTTAAAGGGTAGATTTTTTGTTAGATAATAGCCTAATAGGGGTAAAAGATGAGATAGAATGAGGGTAACATTGTAAGAAAAAATTGATATAAAAGGAAAGTTGAAAATGTGGACAAACTTTTCGGGACACCCGAAAAGGAATACAAGAAAAACTTTCGGGGACAGAGGGAGTATAATTTATCATTAATCCATTTGATTTTCCTTTTGTAAATATAATTTAAGTAAATATAATTTAAGTAAATATGTAATAAATATATATGTTAAAGCTTAGGTTGTAACGCCAATGCTGGGTTTCTCACTATTGCGAACCTCGCTCGTAACGCTTCAAATACTCGTTCAACATCTATGCTGACTATGCGATATCTCTTGTAGTCGGGCAAACAATTTAGCCTTTGAGCTTCGAGGGAGAGAAATCGACTTAACAAATGTCCCCCAATATAATCCGAATATACCCCATTGGTGAGATAATATCCCATGCGATACTCATGCTCGTTGACCGTAAAGTTTATGGGTGGAGCTACACCTTGGAGAACATCATCAAAAACAAGAGATCGATGAAGAACGTTAATATCGTTGCACGTACCTGGTGTACCAAAGAATGTGTGCCAAATCCACATTTCATATGATGCAACGACCTCGAGGATCATCGTCGGACCATCATGATCTCCACGGTGAAATTGTCCTACCCATCTAGTCGGACAATTCTTCCACCTCTAATGCATACAATCGATGTTGCCCAACATCCCGGGAAATCTGCATGCGTCTCCTAG
This sequence comes from Fallopia convolvulus, assembly GCA_964016875.1. NCBI lineage: Eukaryota > Viridiplantae > Streptophyta > Magnoliopsida > Caryophyllales > Polygonaceae > Fallopia > Fallopia convolvulus. The sequence goes on from OZ024733.1 coordinate 45,285,284, forward strand.
GCGAAGTAGGCGTGGTAAGTTCGTCGGGGTTGGTCGCCTTAGGTACTCATCGCCGAACAAATTTATGTCGTCATCTACAAAGTGGTGTAAGCATTTCCTTACAATCTCCACACCAATACGTATGTACTCATCGCAAGCATCTGCATCAACTCCATTAGCTAATTGGCGTAAGACATCAATACATTTTTGTAATGGAGACAAACCTTGCCTCTCGGTAGCATCCTACCTTTGTTGGAAGTACAAGATCACATCGGAGAGTCGGTCAACAATGCGTTGGAAAATGGGGTTGCGCATTCGAAACCTTCGTCGGAATTGGGCATCTGTGTACGTTGGTGTCTCACTGAAGTAATCGTTGAATAGTCTGGCACACCCTTCTTCCCTTCCTCTCTTAATGTGGGATCGACAACGTTGGGTTCTTGAACTTTCTGCTTTTACAACCTGTTGAATATCGGCTTGAAGTTGTTGGTATGCAGCTTGCCAATTGTGGTAAGTAATTTCTGCCTCGTTTGGTTCATCACTGTTGCTACTAGAATAGCCAGAGATTGAGGAAGTTGATGAATTTTGTTCTGGGAAAGACACTTTTCACTTGTAAGAGAGGGATTTATTCAAATTGATGCAAATTGTGCAATGGGTTTAAAGGGTTTATATAGAAATCCTAATATATGCTAGTTGAACACAAACCGAAATAATTTTCAAATTTCAATGGTTGAGGTGACTAGTCTTTGCCAACATGCATGCCATCCTCCATTATTTATTTGAGGTGACTAGTATCTTACACACATCACATGACACTCTTCCACAACTTATTTAGGTGACCAGTCTTCGTGGATTGCATGCATGTCATTCTCCACTCTTCCATTACTTATTTGAGGTGACTAGTCTATGTGGATTGCATGCATACCATTCTGCAGGTTGTATGCATGCCACTCATTCAATTTGACCACCTTTAATGCATTGAAAATGATTCCTTTTTACACAAGATAAGATTCAACTTGACCAATTTTAATACATTGAAAATGTAACACCCCGATAATTTATAAGGGATTGAGGCGCTCCCCATGTCAACAAGAGCTCTTTCTTTTTTGAGTTCGAGTGAGGACAAAGAACTCAGAAGTTAAGCGTGCAAGGGCGAGAGTAGTACCAGGATGGGTGGCCTCCTGGGAAGTTCTCGGGTTGGCATGGGATAGCGCTTCTATGGCCTCGGGCCTTACAAATTGTATCAGAGACGACTCTAGGTTACGAGTGCACTTGGTCCAGAGGGCGGTGATTCGACCTAGAGGGAAGTGCTTAGGCCTTGACGAGGACGTCAAGTGTTTAAGTAGGGGAGATTGTAACACCCCGATAATTTATAAGGGATTGAGGTGCTCCCCATGTCAACAAGAGTTCTTCCTTTTCTGAGTTCGAGTGAGGACAAAGAACTCAAAAGTTAAGTATGCAAGGGCGAGAGTAGTACCAGGATGGGTGGCCTCTTGGGAAGTTCTCGGGTTGGCATGGGATAGCGCTTCTATGGCCTCGTGCCTTACAGAAAATTAAAACAAACTTATATTACATTAATTGAAACAAAGGAAACAAGGATGCACACTACATTAAACACACTGAAATTGAAAACATACAAATGAAAAGTTGGAATAGAAAGCAAAAAACATGAAACATTCAAACAAGGTTCTGACTATAACATAATTTAAAGACTATATAAGGCCAAGATCTTTGTTTATAGCTTGCTTTAGTGCTTCGAGCTCATCAGGGGTACACAACGCCCAATATTCTCTCATTTGCTTTCTTTTCCTTAAGTTGCAGTTCTGCCTTCCTATAAGTTGCATACTCCTCCCCCCTTTCCAAACTTTCCTCCGCCATACGCATAGACAACTCAACATTAACAGAGCTCGAGGCAGCTCCTTTCCCTTTCCATCTCATTGCATTCTTAGCCTTTTTAATGCCCGTTGGGCGCTGAATAGATCTTCATTCAACATACTCGTTGGAGTTCTCGGATCTGGGTTGGAAGCATCACCTTTGCTATCTGCCCTTGATCTCTTAAAGCTCTCAGTTCCCGAGCTTGGGGTGGAGCGATTAACTTTCCTAATCCACTCGGATGACCATCTTAGCATGGGGTTGAGAAGTTTCCAACAATGCTCATCGGGGAATTTGTGGTCTTGCATCTTATAGTACATGTCCAAAGCATCGTTCAATACATCTTCAGCCGACTCGCCGATAGCTTTCGAATTGTTAGCTTTTTTTCGTAAAAACCTACAAACAATACTACACTTTTGTTAATTCTATCCCATTTAGACTTACATGATTTCTTGCCTCGGGGGGGACTTGGAGTTCAGACATCTCCTTATTATAGTAGTACTTAATTCGCTTCTAGAAAGCTTCCAACTTTTGCTCGTTGTTCGTGATTGGATCTTCACTGACATTCAACCAAGCACTCGCCAAGAGTTCTTTGTCATCATGGCTCCATGCCACATTTCTCGATCTTTCATTGTTGTCAAAAGAATCATCCTCTCTTTCTTCACTGGCACAAGAACGACGTCCACGACCATGGGATCCATGAGATCTATGAGATCCACGAGAACGAGCTCCGTGATGACTGGATTGGGTGTTATACAGAGGGTTTTCAAAAGGTTGGGAGTTAGGATCAGGGTTAGAATCCAAGGGAAGATAGGGATTTGGTGATGGTTGGGTGCTCCCAAAGTTTTGGGATGCTTGCACCATATTAGCATACGGTTTGCCAAGAGAATGTTAGAGGAGTTGTTGATGGTATGCAAGATCAACATATGAATATTGTGGTTGAGGATTCATTGGATGAACATAGGAGTTTGGATAGAAGTAGAGACGAACGAATTTGCGGTTGGGGACGGCGGGGAAGGAGTAGGTGAACTCCGATTGGAATATCCGAGCTGTCATGTACGGTACTTGTTTGACATCGGTGGCTTGGCTAGAGGCGGTGGCGATGGAGGATTTGAACAGTCGGAGTCGTCGGCAGAAGCTCCGGAATGGACGTTGGTGATATACCAAAAAAGTGAAAATATTTGGGTTAGTAATGCACTTTTTGATATATCGTAATACAATTTTTCACCATAACGATACGCTTTTGTAATTTCCAACAAATTACGAAAATGTCATCGCGTTCATAATTTCCGAGAATATCAGCCATTGGATAAGGAGATCCTTCTAAACACTTCTTATTTTATAGGATAAGAAGTTATTTTATTTGAAACAAATTTACTCTTACAAAATATACACACATAATACAAATAAATGGACAGACATTTCAATACAAATAATGAGTCCTATAATATATATATTTTTAATATAATATCGAATTTTGAGTGGTGTGCAAGTATATCTTCTACATAATTTTCTGTTGTGAAATTATTTGTAAATGAGAAAAGGAAATGACATATGGATAGATTTTGATACTCTTCCTAATCTGCATTCTCTTAAGATTGTTAGCATTGAACATGTACATCGTCAATGCAATGTCGTTGTAGATTCAGTTATACGTTTACGTTATTCTCCCAACTATAATTAGATTAGGTAGGCACACTTCAAAACTTCATTATTATTTTTTGTTTCCGCCTAATATTTTCCTTCTAAAAAACATTGGCAGAAATACCAAATTGGTATTAAAAAAATCACCATTTGATATTTGGGTATTAAAAAAAATGGACATATGGGTATTAACTTAAAGATAAATTTGGACATTTGGGTATTAAAAAAAAAAAACAGTCAATTATTCAAAAATTCAGTTTATGTATACAAAATCCATTTTGAACCGGTTTTTTATATTCCTTTCTAATTAATAAGTACTCACATTTAGATAAAAATTTAAATTTGTAAATGAAGCATTTACATTTCGCTAAAAAATAAAAATTGAATTTTTTTCCCAAAGAAAGACATGCTCAAGTTTATCTTTATTAATACTCATATGTCCAAATAATTTTTTAAATACCCAAATGTCAAAAGGTGAAGTTTTTTAATAACAATTTAGTATTTTGGCCAAAAAACATTTAAGAATGATTTGGAAAATTGAGACATCTATGACCCGGTCCTGTCCAGTTCAGCCGTTGCAAGTTGTCCCACACTTTCAGAGGCAGAGGCAGGGGGTTGCGGGCAGGGGCGGCCGCCCCTGGTGACGGTCGGAGTAGTGGAGCGTCGAAGAAGACCTCCCTTGGGGCGAGGGCGAGGTTGGGGCGGAGAAAAATGAGGGAGTGGCGGCTAGTGTGTTCCCGGAGCCCGGAGAAGTGGAGAATCGAAGAAGCCGCCAACGTTCAACGTCATTGAAGTTCATCGCATTGCAGGTCTAGATATGTGCGTATTTGGGAAGAAGAGTCGGATGACATAATTGAAATTGGGCTGTTTTAATTTTTGGGCCTGTACATAAATTTATGAATTGGGCCTTCCCTTAAAAAAATAAGATCTCTTTAATTTTTAATTTTTAAATTATCAAAAATAAGTTTAGTGGTACTTATTAAGAGAGAGGTGTTTGCAACTATTAATAACGAAGTTATTTTGAGTCGTTTTCAAAGTTTAGATACTCGTAGATGTCAATTATCTCGTAGTGGAGATTTAAATGTAGCTTAATTTGTACGCTTTTTTAATGTAAAACTATGTTTAATTTAAATTTTTTGCACTAACTTTCATATGTTAACTAGTTTGATGACGGATCCAAGATTGTCCGCCCCTCCTCTCGGACATTCCTGGCTCCGCCACTGCACACTTTTCAATTATTTGGGAGTTAGGCCCAATCTATGTATATCTATCTATTTCTATTCTCTATTCTATTATAAAAGCATATGTAGCTTTTGATCACGACCATCCAATTTCATAAAATTGCGTGTACTATCGTGCGACTGTTATTAATTCATTATTTCTCCTCCCTTTGATCACGGCCATCCAATTTCATAAAATTACGTGTACTATCGTGCGGCTGTTATTAATTCATTATTTCTCCTCCCTTTGATCACGACCATCCAATTTCATAAAATTGTGTGTACTATCGTGCAGCTGTTATTAATTCATTATTTCTCCTCCCTACTAGGGTTTTCAAAACTTGACCCGACCCGAAAACCCGCCCGATCCGACCGACTCCGAACCCGACCCGACCCAAAAAAATACAAAAATTTATATCCGAGACATGTTTGACCTAATCAACTCCGAATCCGACCCGACCCGAGAAAAAAATAAAAAAATTTATATTCGAGACATGTTTGACCTGACCGACTCCGAACTCGATCCAACCCGAGATTTTTACCCGACCCGACCGACTCCGAACCCAAAGAAAAAATAAAAAAATTTATATCCGAGACATGTTTGACCCGATCGACTCCGAATCCGACCCGACCCGAGAATTTAAAAATGGATTTCCATGTGAAGCATGGCCCATTGGTAGTATATAAAAGACGTAAGGAATAAGGCCAACACGTTGCGCCACCTAGAATTTTTTTACGTGTCGTTCTCACGTTAAGCCACCTAGGATTTCGCCACATAAGATTTTTTATTTTGGGATAAAATAAAGATGTTATCTATTATATATTAGAAATTAGGATAGATCTAAAAGATTTTATCTAAAATTAAAATAAATTATAGAACATTAGATATTAATATTTTATATATTAAGATAGATATATTAATTTAATTTTTTCAATTAAATTTCTATCTATTTATATGAAGAAAAAAATTAAATTTGAATTTTATTTAAAATTTAAGAAAATTATTTTATCTTTATTATTTTATCTATTTATGTAAAATATATATCTTAAATAAAATTTTGATAAAAAAATGGAACTTTCAATATAGATAATTACTTGCCTAAATTGACTTTTGATAAAAAAGAAAATTACGTTATATTTTCCTTAATTTTCTTTTTGAATTATTTATGTAAATATAAATGATTTTCTAATCATTAAAAAATTCATTCTTTATTTATATTTTTTCATCGTTTCTTATTAATATATTTATAATTTTTATTCAATTTTTTTAAAGAATTTAATTTGATAAATTTTTTACATGAATTTAGATTATTTTTACCATTTTATTTATTTTTCTAAAATATTTTTAAAATTAAATAATTCTAATTCAAATAATTTTTATTTATATTTTTGCATAAGCCATCAAAATTAGAGTTTGGTTCAAACAAAACAACTCCTTATCCTATAAAATAAGGAGTGTTTAGAACCCTTGGATCTCCTTGATCCAAGGGTTTATATTTCCGAAAATTAGGGACGCGGTGACATTTTCGTAATTTATCGAAAATTACAAAAGTGTACCGTTATGGTGAAAAAGTGCATTACTATATACCAAAAAGTGCATTACTAAACCCAAATATTTCGAGTGATTGAGTTCAATCAAAATCGAGTTAATTGGACGCCCAAGATGATGCACTTTTTTGGTTTAGTAATGCATTTTTCGGTCTTTGCAATGCACGTTTCCACCATAACGATGCACTTTTACAGTGAACCGAACATGGAGCGCGTGCCTGCTGTCTTCATTTTTGCGTGCACTTTTTCGGGTTACTAATGCGTTTTTTGTATTTAACAATGCACTTTTTCACGATAGCGGTGCACTTTTGTAATTTTTGAGAAATTACCAAAATGTCACCGCATCCCTAAAAGGGATAGAACATCAGCCCTATCCAATGACTCTAAATGTTCCTTATTTTATAGGATAAGGAGTTGTTTTATTTGAACCTTACTCTCAAAATTATAGTGGACTCACCTTAATAATTTTGGCTCCGCTTCACATGACACCAATTGTAAAATTTTATATAATTTTTTTCTAATAAATAATTTTTTTATATTAAATTAAAATCATATTCATTAAATAAATTAAGTATTAAATTCATTTAGTCGTGCATAGTACGACGGATATAACTAGTAACTAATATTTCACTATCGATAATCCATTAAACCCCCAACTACCCTTATAAGTATAGGCCTAATTACTAACTATTTCACTATTGGCGACGATGACCCAATACAAAAATGACCTTGTGCGATGTATGAATATTTTGAAAAGTTGGCAACGTTTAAATATTAAAGGGATTTTCCTTTTGGTACCCCTGAGTTATTGTCTTTTCCTTTTGGTGCCCAAGAAAAAAACGTAATCCTTTTGGTACCCTTCAAGTTTGTATTTAGTTCTTTCCGTAACCTAAATTCAATTTTTTTTAACTTCCATCCAACTTCTCTTTTTAAATACTTATTATTGACATTAAAAGAAAAAATAAATATGTAATTTACTGTTAACTTCCTAAATGAATATCTGAAAACACCAACAACATAAAAAAATAAACTCTTCCATCCTGAATTTTATTAATGTTTTTTCTAGTCAATATGCAGGAGCCACTGAAATCCTTCTCAGAGCACCGAACATTGCTCAATGTCAGATCCAAGTGGTATTCCACGAATCCGGCGACTCCGATGAATCCCTTGCGGATTCGATCCGGTACGCCTGCAAGGTCACTCAACATCAAGACACTTGTTTCGATGCCATCTCCCCCATTAGTAGTCATCCCAAGCCCGATTCGGTTCCTATCCTCTCTATTTTGCTCAGATCTACAATGAACGACCTTCGAAACCACTTGGATCTCCCGAAGATGATGTCGAAGGTCAAAGATCACCGGACTATCACAGCTCTTGAGGACTATGGAATTTTGTTGAACGATGTGTTTTGGAGTCTGAACCAGCAGCTACAAAGCTATCGGCGGCGGAGGAGGAGTTAACGGAGATGAGGTGATCTGAGAACGTGGATTAGCGCGGCGATTACGGATCAGGAGACGTGCGTGGATGGATTGGAGGAGATGGATTCATCGTGGTGGAGGAGGTGAGGAAGGCGGTGCACGGGACTAAGGTGGGGATGAGCAACAGCTTAGGACCGTCGACCGTCTATCAAAAAGGACTTTAATGGGGATATTTAGATTTTTTTATTTATAAATTGTTAACGGAAATGTTAAAGAAATGGATGGAATTTGGTTTTGTGTGTACTTTAGGCTGCGGAAAGAACATTTTCAAAAGTATAAGAGTACCAAAAGGAATAAGAATTTTTTTGGGGCACCAAAAGGAAAAGTCAAAACCACGAGGGTACCAAAAGGAAAATCTCAATATTAAAATGAAGATTTTTCATTGGAATATTAAAATAATGTTGATTGGGTCAAACTACACACAAGTACATATATTTTGTACATCAGAACATAGATATCGTATATTTTGGAGCAATTCGTAATTCAGAGTTTACGGATACGTCAGGAGTGGAGTTTGGTTAGGGGTGTTATTCCTCCCAAGCCTCTTTGCTGCATAAACACCGCTAGAGAGTCTCGAATCCGAGACCTCTGGACAAATGCTTAAGCGACCTAGTGCCAATTACCGCTAGACCAAAAGGTACTTGGTAGAGTTTACAAATTAGAAAAAGAAGAGGGAAATAATACGTAGAGCTTAGGAAAGGAGGAATAAGAAGAATTGGAGAAGGGATAGAGAAGAAAAAGATTACTATACACTGATTTACAAACCTGCACCTGTTATAGGTTTTTATCTCCATGTATTTACACAATTATACCTCTATATCTCACACATGACATCACCTAGGGTCCGTTTGGATTACAAGTTTATAATGCAATTATGCATTATTTTTCACAATGCTTTATCAAGTGGGAGAGGGTGATTTATCTATTTTAATTTATTTATTTTTTGATATTTTCTTCTTTCCGTTTATTTCTCTGGACTAAAAATGGCCACCATTGCCAACCTCCTTCACCCTTTACTTCTCTCTCCCTCCAGACTCCCTAAGCTTCCTGCTCCTAAGAAAAATGGCTGCCACCGCCTTTTTTGAGCCATACTAGACACTGAATCTCCCGTTGTGAGCCCCTTTTGAGCCATACTAGACACTGAATCTCCTTTTGTGAGCCCTTTTTGAGCGACAAATAATGACTAAACCCTAGATCTAGATTTGATTTGGTACTACAAATTAAATCTCAATCTCCACATTTAACATGTGATTGTTGTTGCTAAGATGGTTAATTTTTCGATCCGGTTGGAGATCGACATCAATTGTATCGCTCACTGCTCTATCTCTCCTTCCCTTTCTCAAATTTCATCGGCGTAGGCGCAATTGTATAGATTGTGGGTGTATAAACAGTCGAACACCATTAGGTAGGCAGGGGAGATGGAAGGTGGGAGGTGGCTTGGCGGGTTGGCGAGCGAAGTGAAACGGGAGCAGTGATTAAGATATGTACAGTGTGGCGGTGGACATTAATGGAGATGATGGAAAGCTTCATTTTTTCCAGAACATAAATACTATTTTTTTGTCATCCAAACACAATTTATGATATTATTACTTATAAATGATAATGTAAGTTTATAAACTTTTGTTTATGGAATCCAAACGGACCCTTAATACCTACTATTTATAAAGCCTTATCCTCAAGAGTTGTTGAATTCAAAAATCACAAGTATAACTAGGGAAGGAAGACTAAAAGTAGTCTTGTGACATGTGATAATAAAAGTAGTCTCAACATAAAAGTAATCTCAACATATGCGTCCCTTTATATTTAAAGCATGCAGACTTCATCTTGTTTGATTCTAGCTAGTGAGAAATTGGAAAAATTAGACAATTCTAGCCACATATACTACCATGATCAAATCAAGTCAACAGACTTCATAAACCATAATTAGAAAACTTGCTAATAAAGTTAGAAATTGGAAAGATTAGACAATTCTAGCCACATATACTACCATGATCAAATCAAGTCAACAGACTTCATAAACCATAATTAGAAAACTTGCTAATAAAATCCAAGTCAAATCTCCTTGTAAAATAATTGTTCCACTCCTGATAACTATGGGCACATATGGACGATATGGATTTTATTTTAAAATCAAATGATAATAGGAGTACCCAAGATATTACATACTAGACTTTGATTCATTAAATTCCCGATGTGGGAAATACTTTTACACTCCCCTTCAAGTAGTCAAGTGACACTTTTTTTTTGGTAGAAAGTAGTCAAGTGACACTTAATAATTATAAGGTCGTCCAATAGGTTCCATTCTAACACCAATTAGCAATATGAGGAGTAAATCGAACTATTATCTACAACTTTTATTTATTAAATTTTCCGATGTGGAAACACTTTCATAGTTCTAAAGACAACAAATTCTATTAAAAAAATACTCACAAATTAAACCTTATCCAATGCCATTTTCATTGCCTTCACTCAGAACCATGCAACCAAATCATCCACTTAATCTCTAAGATAAACCAAATCAACAACTCCGTCAAAATGGCTCCAAATTTGTTGATTCTTGATCCAATCTCTGCTTGGGGATCTTGCTCAACTTTCAAGATCTACTTTGCTTGAATTTTGGCTTTGAAATTCCTTGAAATGGGTTTTGACGTGGTAGAGTTTTGCCTCTTTCCATGTGCCTATTTCATCAAAGCCACCCGATTCGATTTGAATTCTCTTATCGTTGGATGATGTGGCTCCCTATTGGATTGGTTGATGTTTTGCCTCTGAACTTTGTTTAAACTCAAGCATGAGTTTCTCTCTTGTTTGTCTATCCACTCTTCTTATGGAGTTCTCTCAAATTTTTGGGTTGAACTTTTTTTGTTTTTGTTTTTGTTAGTGTTTGTGTTTTCTTGAAATTTTTACATCCTTCAATCTTACGAAATATATCTCATGATCTTTCAAATGAAAATTTACATCAATTCTATAAACTTCAGTTGATTTTTATACCTTTGTAGTTTGATCTTTTTATCTATATATATATATATATATATGAAAAGTATTTGAAAATTTGTCTTTGATTTTTTTTTTGCATACTTGTAGTACAAATTTCTATGCTTTCTTGGTTTGAAGTTGATGTTTGCTCTTGGACTTGCAAGAAGCTATGAAATTGAAACAACTCAAATCCAGATCTAACAAGTATCGATTGAAGTTTGAAGACCCCTGGTACAGTTTCACAAAGCTTCTATGATCTCAAATTCATGTTTGCTCATGGATATGTTTGAAGCTTCGAAATTTAAATCGTTCAAGACTAGATCTAGATTCTTGTGTGATTTGTAAGCATCGATTGAAGTTGAAGATTCAATGGTCTTTTGGGTGTTGGACCTTCTTCCACCATCGGTCTGAATTGAAATCATTCTATGTTCCTTGAAGATTTGAAGCCTCAAAGTATGACATGCCTAGGTTTGAAAGTTTGATTTTTAATTTGTTCTTGTCTTATCCTTATGATGAGCTTGGACCTATTTGTTTATAGTATTTTTTAGATCACCATCTAATAGATGGTGAAATAGGCTAGCCTAGCTTTGTGCGAGTAGCCTAATGTTCGTCTTGGTTGTTGTTGTTACAATAACTCTAAAAAAACAACTCATTCAAATTAGAATTATTGCTAGCAAACAACTTGCTTATAAAATGCAGAAATTCATGTTGAAACTTGTAATTTGGAATTGAGTCTAAAGTCACAGTAGAGATGTGTTTAGAATCTACTTCATCATTTATTAGAAAATGCATTCACTTGAGTCATCCAACTTGGTTCAACAGAATCTTTAAGACAAACCCAATTTCTAACTTAATCTTTCCCCTATCAAAAGGAAAATGCAATCAAAGATATAGTTTATCGGACGTGGGATGCAACAGAAAATACCTTAGCGGAATTGTTCTACCCACATCTTTTACTGGTAGACCAAGGTACATGGTCCAAAACTATCAAGATGCAATGGCACTTTGCAGAGAATTTGGAAATCCACCACTTTCATCACATGTACAACTAACCCAAAATGGCCAAAAATAGATTAAATGTTGTTAGAAGTACCAAGAGAAACTAAAAGTGCATATGACAGACGAGATGTCATGGTCAGACTCTTCAAGATCAAGCTATCCCAATTGACAAAAGACATTCAAAAGAATGAAATATTTGACTCGGCGCGCGGGCCGGGGTTAGAACCTAGTAGTTTAAAAATATTGATATAATTTGAGAATCAATTCAATTATGTATAAAGTCATTTGAACATAAAGGAATATAAAACTACACATTTATTCTAGATCTAGCTTTTGCACATACAACATTATGAGAATTACATATTGATTTATTCGTTCTAAATTCGAATTTTTTCATAATACAACATTATGAAAATTGCATATATGAATCTATTTATTGAGATCTTCATCCTCATGTTAGGTACACAACTAAATGAAAAGATATTGAAAAACATATAAATTGCAATTTCTTCTAAAAACTCAAAACACTACATACCTAGTTGTAAGAATGAACCAAGACCTGTAATTGAGCAAATATTTGAAACTGTAGCTGTTGTTGGAGTTCAATTCTATGAAAACTATGTAACTAAATGTGGACTAGTTGTGGATAAAAGTATAAACAAAATTGTGAATAAAAAACCATTTAGAAATACTTGCTATGCAGTTGAGAAGGATTTAAAAAAGTCTCTCCCCTTGTTGCATCTATAGCTACTCCAAAAAATGTGTGCACGGAAAAGGTGACAAGGCGTGTAACAATATCCTACAGAGTAGGATGTAAATTAAATCAAGATTGTGTTGAGGCGTATAGAAATAGAAAAATACATTGTGAATATGTTAGAAGAAAAACATTCACATCCTTTATTGATTGAGGCAAAGAAGAAATTTGTAAAGAAACACATAGGTATTGGATCATTTCATGTAGATTTCATTACCAACATGAAATGAGCTAAAGTTAGAACACACAAGACCTATGTAGTGTATAAGCAACTATAACATATTATGGGTCTTATGTCAATATAGGAGCATCTATAGCAGATTTTAAAAATTTCTCAAGAGATCTAAACTCATTTCCTATAGGAAGTGATGCACAATTGATTGTAAATAATTTTTTTTAGAAAATAGAAAATGTGTACATTATTTTGGGTTGATCCTATAAACAGGAAGAAAATATGCACACTTCTTGTTGCATACTGTAAATTAAATGCACATTCACAATACTTGAAAATGCACATACAAAATATTTGAAGATACTGAAAGAACTTAAGAAAAGAGAGAAGCAATTGAAAAGGAATTCACGTTTCTGTGTATTGAAGAAGAAGAGCAAGATACAATATATGCTACAGACTTCCAACGTCTCTGCTGATGTTAAGCCTAAAGATAAGGGATTGGCAAAGATAATTGCCAAATTAATATAGAAAGAAAAGATAATCCTAGAAGAATAAAAGGAAAACCATATAAAAGATTTATAAGGATAATAAGAGGATTTTTATTCCTTAATAGGCCCCCTCAAGTTGGAGTGTATGTTGGAAACTCCCAACTTGGGCAAGAGGGACTTGAATTGTGCGTTGGCAACTGGTTTGGTAAACAAGTCAGCGGGCTGCTCGCTGGTCGATATGTGCCGTGTGTGGACTTCTCCTCGTTGGATTTTCTCTCGGATGACATGGCAATCAATTTCGATGTGTTTCGTGCGCTCATGGAATACGGGATTGGATACAATATGGAGTGCCGCTTTGTTGTCGCAATAAAGGGTTGCTGTGGGGCGATGATCGACGTTAAGATCAACAAGGAGTGTGCGCAGCCATGTCAACTCACAGCAGGTGCTTGCCATGGCTCGGTACTCTGCCTCGGCGCTTGAACGGGCAACTGTACTTTGTTTCTTGGAACGCCATGAGATAAGTGCGCCTCCTAGGAAGATACAATAGTCGGTGATGGATCGCCTGGTGTCGCGGCAACGCGCCCAATTCGCATCGCAGTACGCGGTTAGTTGTGGGCTGGCATTGACCGGGAAGAAGAGGCCTTGTCCGGGCGTCCCCTTAACATAGCGAAGCACCTGGTAGACCACATCAAGATGCGGTTGTTGTGGGGCATTCATAAACTGGCTAAGTGTGTTGGCGGCATAGACGAGATCGGGTCTAGTGATGGTGAGGTAGATAAGACGGCCAACAAGCTGACGGTATTAGGATGCATCAGGAATGAGATCGCCTTCTTGGTTAGACACGATCAGATTGCAATCGAAAGGCGTCTTGGATGGCTTGGCTCCAAGGAATCTTGTATCTTCAAGGATGTCCAAAGCGTATTTCCATTGGGAGAGCACGAGTCCACTCTTGGAGCGAGCGACTTCAAGGCCAAGAAAGAAGCGGAGCTCGCCAAGGTCCTTGAGCTTGAAACGATCAGCTAAGGACTGTTTGGTGTCTTCGAGGTCCTGCAAGTTAGTCTCGACAAGTATAATATCGTCAACGTAAACCAACAAGATTATAGTGTTACCTTTTGAGTGGCGCGTGAATAGGGAATAGTCGGCCCAAGATTGTCGAAAGCCAACAGATTTGAGGGCTCTCGAAAGCTTGATGAACCATTGACGGGATGCTTGTTTTAGTCCATAAAGGGACTTCCGTAGTTTGCAAACTCTAGAATCCCTATTGCGAGAAAAGTCGGGAGGCAATTTCATGTAGACATCTTCGAACAAATCGCCATGAAGGAAGGCGTTGTTGACGTCTAATTGATGTAAGTGCCAACCTTGGATTGTAGCCAAGCTGAGCAAGACTCGGACGGTCGTGAGTTTTGCAACGGGCGCAAAAGTTTCGCGGTAGTCAATCCTTTCAACTTGGTTATAGCCTTTAGCTACGAGGTGAGCTTTGTAACGTTCGATCGTGCCATCAGATTTGTATTTGATCTTGTACACCCATTTGCATTCGATTGGATGTTTATTAGGTGGAAGGGGAACTAAGCTCCATGTGTTATTCTCTTCGAGTGCTTGAATCTCATTTTCCATAGCTTGTCGCCATTTTGGGTCCTTGGTGGCCTGCGAAAAACATGTAGGTTCTTTCTCGAGCGAGATGTTAGAAATAAAATGTTTGTAAGGATTGGAAAGACGATCATATGATAAAACTGAATTAATAAGGTATATAGTACCCGTAGAAATTTTGTTTGTAGAAGACGATTGGTTCGAGCGAGAAGGGAGGGTTGCCTCAATGTGAAAATCCTGTAGGATGGTTGGTTGTTTGGTGGTTCGAGTGGAGCGGCGAATGGTAGGCAAGGCTACTGGTGTAGGAGGGTCTGGTTGGGTTGGGTTAGTGGGTACGATTAATGGGTTATTAGGAGTGGGTGGAGTTATTGGGCTAGGGAGTTGGGCCATTTGTGAGGGTTGGGTAGCGGAAGCATTTGGATCAACAAGGGGTGTGATTGGATCATCATCATCTACAAGGGGCATTGAATTTGGTATGGGGAGTGGTATATGTTCATTATGTGTTGGATGCGTTGATGTGGGGTTATTTTTGTATGGAAAATCGATTTCAAGAAAAGAGACATCACGAGAAATTAAAAACCGTTTTTCTTTTAAAGAATATAATTTGTAACCTTTAGTCCCAACGGGATAGCCAAGGAAAACACATTCAATAGCTCGAGGGTCAAATTTGTGAGGTCGGAGAGGGTGGCTTGAAGCAAAACAACGACATCCAAAAACACGAAGGTGCGAATAAATAGGTTGTTTTGAAACAGGATTTCAAAAGGTGATAAATTTTTCAAAATAGGACTTGGCATTCGGTTTATTAAGTAGCATGAGGTAAGTATTGCATCGCCCCAAATTTTTTTTGGTAAATTTGCTTGAAAAAGTAATGAACGAGCAACGTTAAGAAGATGGCGATGTTTACGTTCCGCAACCCCATTTTGTTGGGGTGTGTTAACGCAACTTGTTTGGTGTAAAATGCCCTTTGATGCATAAAAATCAACACATTTAAATTCCGGCCCATTGTCACCACGCACTATTTTGACACATTTGGTAAACTGATTTTCAATAAGATTAACGAATTGAATAACTAGATTACGAGCTTCTGGCTTTGCTCTCATAAGATAAATCCAAGTAAAACGAGAATAATCATCGACAATAGTGAGAAAATAGCGAGCACCGGAAATAGAAGGAACGTGATATCCACTGGCGGACGTACGTGGTGCCCACTGGGATTTTAAAAAAAATAATTTTTTTTAAAAAATATAAAAAAAATAAATTTTTTTAGTGTAGAATTCTTCTATTCTATGGATCTTAGTCCCAATTTCAGATTTGTATTGGGCTTTTAGCCCCAATTTTAGATATGTCCCTATTTTAGATTTGTGTTAGGCTTTTAACCTCAATTTCAGATTAAATTATACGGATCTTAGCCCCAATTTCAGATTTGTATTGGGCTTTTAGCCCCAATTTTAGATTTGTCCTAATTTCAGATTTGTGTTAGGCTTTTAACCTCAATTTCAGATTAAATTCTATGGATTGATGATTTGATAAATTATGTGTGTCAATGTGTGTGTTGAATTTCAAATTTGTGTTACCCCCAATTTTAGATTTGATGAATTTGTGTTAGCCCTAATTTCATATTCTAGGGTATTTGTGTTTGTGTACTGAGTTGACGAATTGATGATTTGTGTAATTGTTCAGGAAATGAAGAGATTTTTTCAACTTATTGGGGGTTCACAAAATATAGGTTCTACTTCTAATTCCGATCCATTAAGTATTCCGAGTTAGCCCCCATTGGATTCGATTCCTGGCTATGCCCCTGGTGATATCCGCCCCATATGTCTAAGTGAATGAGATCAAAACAAGACATAATGTTTGTAATATGCGTAGGAAAAACAATACGTGTTTGTTTTGCTAAAGGGAAAATTAAACAATTATAGTTATGTTCAAAGAAATTCTTAAAGCAAGGAATCAAACTTGAAACTTTATGTGAAGGATGTCCAAGCCGCTGGTGGATGATTTCTTGTGAAGGTTGGGACACAGAATTACAGAGACTTTGTTGCGAGACATCGAGGAAATACAAGCCCTCTTGTTCAGTTCCTATCCCAATCGTCTTCCCTGAGCGTGGGTCCTGAATTACACAACTATTTTTAGAAAAGCTTACATTGATATAAGGATCAAAAGATGTAATCTTACTAATGGAAATCAAATTCACATTAAACTCAGGGACACATAGAACATTATGAATGCAGAAGGTAGGAGTAATTTGCACCGTTCCTATATGACTAACAAAAGTCGAGTTTCCGTCGGGCAAGCGAACGTAACGATTTTGGACAGTTTCATGAGTAGTAAGATAACGAATATGACAAACAATATGATCACTAGCTCCACTATCCAAAATCCATGGTATATTAATGGAATTTGCCAATGAAATCTTACCCGAAAAGTGTTCGAAAGTAGAGATATTACCAACATGGCTTACGGATGATTGTCCGAGTGCATTCATGTTGCTCGTAAGATGATGTGGATCAACAGATTTGTATCCCATGGATTGCAAGATAGTCACCATCCTTTGACAGTCTTCTCGAGTGAGCGCCAAGTCGCCTTTGTTGTCAACATGGTTTGCAGTCGATCGATTTTGACCACTTTCCATTGCTCGTTTCTTTTTACGGCAGTACTCTTCTGTATGCCCTTTGATGTTGCAGAAAGTGCACTTAAGATGAGCACGACATTGCCTCGTGTTGTGGTTACTCATTTGGCACTTCTCACAGAATTTTCCTTCAGCATGCTTGTTATTCCCATCTCTTTTAACAGAGAAAACGGTTGCTTCATTACTGTTGAATGGCGTCTTTGAACTTGATATGACAGCCTGCTTTTCTTGTCTAAGTACCATGGCAAAGACTTGGTTCAAGTCCGGTAAGGGATCGATTGCGATTATGCTGCTCCTTGTTTGAGGATGACTTTCATTAAGTCCCATTAAGAATTTCATAGTTCTTTGTGTCTCCATGAATGTTTTGATGCTGTTGGCTGCTGCACAAGTACATGGTGGGAACTGGGAAGGCACAAAGTACTTCTTTCTCGACCCATAACGCCTTCAATTTGTTGAAGAAAACCGAGACGGTATCCGTTCCCTGCTCACAATCATGGATCCCATTTTCAATGTGGAACAAGGAGACGGTGTGAGTGTGCGAAAAGCGCTCCTTGAGTTCGAGCCACATGCTTCTAGCACTCTCACAATGAACCACACTTCTTGAAATATCCTTCGACATGGATCCGAGGAGCCATGTTTTGACAAGGACGTTGCACCTCTCCCATTGCGACTCCTCCTTCGGTTTGTCATCGGGCTTGATCAGGGTTCCATCGACGAATCCCTTTTTATTCTTGATCGTGAGAGCCATTAACATAGATTGCTCCCACAGTATGTAGTTGTCCTCGGTTAGAGGTTGTGACACAAGGATTGCTCCTGGGTGATCCGAATGATGGATGTACATCGGATGTGATGACTTCTCCCATGGTTCCTGGTATTGTTGTGGGACAATTTGCCTTGTTTGGTTTCCGAATTGATTACCGGTTTCGTTGCCGATGGCCATGGGGTATTGTTTGTTTGTTTTGATGAGGAAGAGAGATTTTAGAGACTATGCTCTGATACCATGAAAGAACTTAAGAAAAAAGAGAAGCAATTGAAAAGGAATTCACGTTTCTGTGTATTGAAGAAGAAGAGCAAGATACAATATATGATACAGACTTCCAACGTCTTTGTTGATGTTAAGCCTAAAGATAAGGGATTGGCAAAGATAATTGCCAAATTAATATAGAAAGAAAAGAGAATCCTAGAAGAATAAAAGGAAAACTATATAAAAGATTTATAAGGATAATAAGAGGATTTTTATTCCTCAATAGATACATATACCTCGATAAGCAAAATACAATTCATAATTATACAGCTTGTAGTGTGTATTGCTCTAAGTTTTGGTTTGTTGAAACCATTTGGGCCAAAACTGCCCAAATCTAGATGGGGCTCCCAAAGGCCCAACCCATGGAAATTGTGTTATTTGTTTTTTTTTGCTAGGAATTATCAAAATTTTATCCTTTATGCGGAGTTTTTTACTTGGAATAGTGAAGTTTTCTCCTCTCACTTCTATTTCTTTTGAAAGTTGGTTTTTGTTTCATGTAGGGCTATAACAAAGACAACTAATATTTGCTTTCGGGCATTTGGTTCAATGGTTAAGTCTTTGGGGCAGTGCCCCGAAGTCACCGTTTTGAATCCAACGGGCGGCGTGGCGTTTTGCGCATTTCTCTCTAGAATTGGTTAGTACTCAGTTCTCATTCCTAACAGAGTAACAGTGGATGCGTTACCCTAATTTTTACCCTGTAAAAAAAAAGACAACTAATATTTACTTTTGTGAGGACTAGATCGAGCTAATAATATCTATGCTCTACCCCCTCGCCTCACAACAAACTTGTCACCCGTTAAAGAGTCTAATGAAAGATTGATTGATTATATGGATCCAATCGATGTGGTATGACCACGTACGTACATATTCTCAACATTAATTTTGTCATATATAATACAATAACGTAGAGTGTCCAAATTCTAGATGTAGGAATTAAGTTAATTTATTGCCATACACGTACGCATAAATACAAATAAATTAAATACACGTGCATATGAATCATATGTTAGATATATGTAGGATAATAATTGAAAGCAAGTGCAGGTGGAACATGCTTCAACAACGATCGTAAGATGGTCCAAAGATATATAGAGGGCCATTGCTTCATTCAACAGCTCCCCACTCGGCTTCGCTTTGCCGTTCATGTCCGTCAATCCTATTCGATCATTCTTAGTTGTCCTTGTTATAGCCCCACAAGAAACAAAAACCAACTTTCAAAAGAAATAGTAAGTGAGATGAGAGAACTTAACCATTCCAAGTGAAAAACTCAACATAAGGGATAAAATTTGGCAATCCCTAGCCAAGAAAAAGGAAGACAACAAACAAAGATTTAGAATATGCAGCAGCAGGGACAATACCAACAAACCAAAATAATTAAAAAAACCATGATTCAAGCTTCCAAGCATATACAGCAACAAAGATTCAAAGGATATTAAAGCAAAGAGGAAGAAGAGAGAGCGAGGTTGAAGAAAGCTTTAGGATTAATAGCATTGAAAAAAGTCGAAAAAAAAGGGAAGAGAAGCAGATGAGGGAAGAAATGAAAAGAACAAGAACAAGGGTAATTCGAGGTACAAGTTTGGAAAATAATCTCCATAGGCCTCGTAATGTTCAGGGTAAAGATAATTTTTTGGCCCAAAAAAAAATCTGACGTAAGCTCCATTTAGCTCATACATGAACACATAGCATATCCCGAAACAAGCAAACCTATTGACAGATTGGCTGGATCGCTAGGATTAGTGAGAATTGTGTGGGAGAACTTATTTTAAAATTCCTAATGAAGGTTTAATTTCTATCATGAATGAAAACTGAGAAGTATGACTTTTGGCCTTCTTTGGGGAAAAAAGAAAGAACTAAACCAGCGAGCCTTAAGGTGGCCATGTTACTGCATAGTTAGTTAGTTAATTAGTTAGGTGCACTCCTTTCACGCTCTTAACTCGTGGCAATGGAGGGAAAATAATAAACCGATCCGGAAGAGGTTCGGCCGAAGGGCAGGTAGCCGATTCAAAGAAGGTTAGTTACTCCTACCCACACTTATTCACGCGCCAATCTGCTCGTCATCATCACCCTCCAATCCTATTACGCCACGTCATTCATCTTCTTGTGCCGTGCAACTGATAGCACAAATGCGCGTGGGCGTAGCGTCACCGCTGGGCGATTCAAAAGACTGCACTGCACCTAAACTTGTATTACCTGCCTTCTTCCCCAGTCAGACCCCCTTAAATATTACTGTAAATTCCACAAGAAAAAGAAAAGCAAAGCAAATCACTCTCAAACGTTATACTCCCTTCTCTGTGCCGACGTTTCTCCGCCACCGCCGTGATATTGTCACCGGAAGCGGTAAGAAATGCAATTCCTAGCACTTTCAAGGCCGTTGCCGTCTAACATCCTTCCGGCGAAAACATCGATACCTGGTGGCGCGATCCGCCTCTCTCCTCCGGCCACCGATCAGATTTCTCTTACGAATTTTCGCATCAATGGCGGTCCGCGACTGCCTCGTCGAAGATTGCTCCTCTCCGCGTCTCAAACAGTAGTACGCCATGGTTATAGAGTGAGCTGTAGCAGTAAATTGAACGCCGGCGGCGAGGTTTTGGTCGAAGACGAGATTGAAGATGAGAACGAGCTCGATCTGGCTCAATCGAATGGAAGAGTAGGAGCAGCAGCGGAAGAAGCGGAGGAGAAGGTGGAAGTTGCGAAGTCCGCGAGAGAGGAGACGGCGAAGCAGAGCATTTGGAATCAGATAGCAGAGATTGTCAAGTTTTCAGGCCCCGCGACCGGGTTGTGGATCTGTGGCCCTTTGATGAGTTTGATCGACACGGCTGTGATTGGTCAGGGAAGCTCCACTGAGCTTGCTGCTTTAGGTGAGATTAGAGAGAGAGAGGATTTTGACGTCTGAATGGGAAACATCTAATGGCTTTTGATGGAATTGCTTTATTGGTTTTTGGTTTTCAAATGTTCCAGGTCCTGGGACGGTTCTCTGTGATAATATGAGCTATGTGTTCATGTTTCTCTCGATTGCCACTTCGAATTTGGTAGCTACTTCACTTGCTCGACAGGTTAGTACCTCAACCATCACTATAATTGCTCTTTAAGTTCAGTTAATACTTTAATCATGGTGTAGAAAAGACATACACAGTGAATAGATTTTCTGAATAAATTACGTCATAGTTGCCTACATACGAACTTCGCCACACAATCATGGTTGAAACTTGAATCTGCGCGCAGTTTAAACTTTTTAGTGATTCTTTTTTAGCAACTCGTAAATTCTATATTCCAATTTCCAAGTGCTCAATCTCAATGTCTGAAATATATCCTGAAAATTTTCTGTACAAAGATTGGAACTCAAACCTGTCTGGCTGTCTCTTTGTATTCTGATGTTCTATTATCTACTTATGATGCACTGTTAAGGTGTTCTATGATCCATTAGACGACTTATTTAAGTTTACTGATGCAGGATGAAAAGGAAGTGCAGCATCAAATATCAACCTTGCTGTTTGTGGGTCTATCTTGTGGTGTGCTCATGCTTTTATTCACGAAATTCCTGGGTGCAAAGGCTTTAACTGGTATAAGAAATGTTTTTTTATTACTCCATTGAACAAGCCTGATTAGTGCAATCAGTACATAGTTTTCTCAGTTGGAGCATAATAAAGAAGTGTCATGTTTACTTTCTCAATTCTCACCTGTGCCCTATTTGACATTTCCTCCCAGCTTTTACTGGACCTAATGTTCATCTTGTACCTGCTGCCAACAAGTATGTTCAGGTTTGTATATTATCTAATTTCCCCTTACCTATAAATTGCCTGGCATGATTTTCATTCCTCATCTCTGATCCATACATTTTTTGCTATCAGATGAAATGTCTTTTTATATAGCACTATGTTTTGACTCGCTGATCTGCTAGCCTTAGCTTCCACTTCGTATAACTGATGTGTGCTGATACTAGCTCTTTTTTGTTCTTAGATTCGTGGTTTAGCGTGGCCTGCTGTTCTCATAGGATGGGTTGCTCAGAGTGCAAGGTGAATTTTGCTCTGATACATGATCTTAATTTCATTTTGATGACAGAATCTCATTGATTTTTTCTCTCTCTCTCATTTTAACATTCTGGAAAAACAATTACTGTACTTTGTACACTGTAGGTAATAATATACAGGAAATAAATGAAATCAGGAATAAGTTATACTCCACATCCTCTCAAGAAAATTATATCATTTCTTCTTTGTTTTCAGTTTGTAATATGTGTTCCAGTCTGTAGCTGCATCATTCTGACTCCCTACATTTCCTTCAGTGATAGCTCATCATCATTCATCTTTTTAATACATAAAACATGGCTATGAAGAGCTGCATTGTGATATTTCTAAACACTTTGCAGTCTCGGCATGAAAGATTCATGGGGACCTTTGAAGGCTTTGGTAGTTGCTAGTACTGTAAACGTGATTGGCCATTTAGTTCTATGTACTTTCTTAGGATACGGGATTGCTGGTGCAGCATGGGCCACAATGACATCACAAGTATGTTTTACTATCCCACAATCTCTTCCAGTTTGATTATCTTTCAATTATTTTTATTCATCCATACAAAATTCATCAATTGGAGTATGTTTCCAGGTCATTGCAGCATACATGATGATTGACTCTTTGAACAAGAAAGGATATAATGGTTATTCTATCCAAGTTCCATCATTCACAGAACTTGTGCAAATATTTACACTTGCTGCTCCTGTATTTTTAACAATAGCTTCAAAGGTTAGTTCATGTGCTATAATGCTAGATTGGAATATTGGATCACATTTCAGTGTTTCTTAAAATCTGATAAATTTTAAACTTAATGTCTAGGTGGCTTTCTACTCAATGATAATCTACTTTGCTACTTCTATGGGCACACACATGGTTGCTGCTCATCAGGTTAGTTTATATTCTAGAATCCTTGTTTCAATGGCTGAATATACCTTAATTTGAAAGGTACTGCTCAGTTTCTCATTGCAAATGACTACTGTTTCTATAGGTCATGATTCAAATGTTCAGCATGTGTGTTGTATGGGGCGAACCTCTTTCTCAAACAGCCCAGTCATTCATGCCTGAGATGCTATATGGAGTAGATCGAAGCTTGGAAAGGGTAATGATGAGATTCAGATGCTTATTCATTCGTTTTTTGAGGGACTTTACTTTTTCAATACGTGTCACAAGAACTTAAAGATAAGATTAACACTTTGACTACTTTGAAACAGGCTCGGATGCTGCTCAAGTCTCTCTTGATAATTGGGGTCTCTCTCGGCTTGGTTTTAGGAACTGTTGGAACATCTATCCCTTCTTTGTTTCCCAACATCTTTACATCTGATCCTGCAGTTATAGGACAGGTTTGTTATCATTCATCCTAATGCATACCATTTAACCCATGTTTGGTGTTTCACCTGAGGAGGGAAAGAAAGTGAACATTAATGAAGGAAAAAGGAGAAAAAGAAAAGAAAGGAAGGAGTTTCTTTGGATGATCTATGATGTAAAGTTAATTGCATTTCATAGTTAAAATAAACACAATATGCAGAAAATTGCAATAACATGCTCCAGCATATTTGAGGTTATCTCCAGTTCTCCACTGCCTGACGAGCACCTTTTTTTTTTTTTTTTTGCAGATGCACAAAGTGTTGATACCATTCTTCATTGCATTGTCTGTGACGCCTTGTACGCATAGCTGTGAGGGGACATTACTTGTAAGAATTGGCAGCTCTTCACATGCAATTTCCTGATCTTTTTCAATTCCTATGAAAATATTTACTGTCTTACACCACAAATCTAATCATACATGTCAAAATCCACCGGCTAGTGAAACCAGTCATTTGCAGTTTAACATAATATCCTTCTACGTGCAGGCTGGAAGAGATCTTAAATTCATGAGCATAGCAATGAGTGGATGTTTTACCATAGGCTCTCTTCTGTTGCTGGTATGATCTTACATCCTTTTTTTTTTCTTTTGAAAAATTCAATTAGAAAATTTCAGTCTAATACCATAAAGATCACAAGTAATGCGAGTGAATTGGTCGCGTTTACAGCTTGTGAACAGCCAAGGATTAGGCTTACAAGGCTGCTGGTGGGCATTGGTCGCGTTTCAATGGGTAAACCTTCTAACTCACAAAAACTAAGATCAGAAATTAGAATTGTTTTCTTCCATTTCAACTCTCTTGAACCCAAAACTTCTCTTATCAGGCACGATTCTTCTTGTCTCTAACACGCATCCTCTCACCTAATGGCGTATTATTCTCTGAGAACATGGAGAGATATGGACTGACCAAGCTAAAAGCTGCTTAGCTAAACATGGAAAAATCTACATATCAAGTTTTGAGCTCTCAATCAGACAACAATATTCTCACAAGGTGCTTCAGTGATGACACTCTAGGCCTTTGTGATAGGCGACTTCATAGATATTGTTCAAGGAGAAGGGAAAGCTCAATTTTGCCTTCAATTCTTTGAGGCCTGAAATGAGGCTTAGAAGCATAAAAAATGTCCCCAACTTTTGGGGATAGTAGTGTTTGTTGTATGCTTACTTTTCATAATTTTATGGATGGTGTTGTAAAGGACTGTGACAAAGCCCAGAATTTCCACAATTTTAAAAGTATTCTTTGTAGTATAATGTAGTACTCACATAACTGTAAAATATAACTATAGGCTGCATATCACTTCACTTTTAGAGAAAAAGTGATGAAAAATAAAAAGAAAGGTAAGCACTAAACCTCTTTAAAGGCTAATGATTGAACCAATAACCCATCACAAGTGCAATAATGTTGATCCAGAGCACAATGTGGAAGTACATCACATACAGCAGGCTGAGAATCCTGGAAGTAAGAGACCTAGAAGAATTAAGTAATATCTTCACCTATGATCACTAAAAAGTAAAAATAGGGACATAGCAACCCCCCACAAATAGGATTTCAGATTTTGAAAAAGAATCATAAACCTAATTAATCATCCCATCATTTACCAGAAGAAGGTCAACGATCAGATACGAAAAATTATAAGAAAGCAGTCAAAAGGAGCATCGGTTTTTATGTTGAGAAAGCTCATTGGCCTTGACTTTTGATGCAAACTTATTATATTCATTTTTTTGGGTACAAACTGAGTATATTCATTTTTTTGGGTACAAACTTATTATATTCTTTTTTTTTGGTACAAAATTATTATATTCATTATACAATCTCTCCTTATTCAAGTCGAGAGAGTTTGTAAATTGTAACCATGAAGCTTATTAAAATTGTTTTAATAATTAAGTTTCATAAATCACCAGTGTGGGCGTTTGGTCTAGTGGTATGATTCTCGCTTCGGGTGCGAGAGGTCCCGAGTTCGATTCTCGGAACGCCCCCGTTGTATATATTTTTGGTGAAAAATAAATAATTCCTTAAGCCATTTTGGTTTCAGATCGCGATAATCAAATTAAACACTGCTTGCTACACACCCCGGACGAAAAAAACACGCTCAGATCTGGGGTGAAGAAAAAAGGATACCCTCCCCTTCCTGTCTCTACTCTTCATTTTCTCTTTCCTGTCTTTGGTGCCAATTCAGATCTCTTCGTCGCCCTTGGCGGCAAATGTTAATGCGCTAGTGGAATTCACTTAATCTGTCGATTGCCTGATCAGATCTAAGGTAAATTGCTGGCTCTCTTCGTTGGTTTGCAGTTTCATTTGCATTCAGAGCTGTCATTTCTTCGGATCCACGTTCAATCGACGGGTTTAGCTTCCAGCGCTATCTTTTTAAGTTCATCTTTGCAGTTTGGCAATATTGATTGCGATCCGAGTTGTAAAACATATGCCTGATGTCCTGCTCTAAGATCGCGAAGCTTGAGTTTCATGAAAGTTTGGGATTTGTTTATTGCTAAATTTGAAGGCGAATCTGTTTCCTGAGAGTGTTAAACCGTAATTGCTGTTTTGCTTGCGTAGTTATTGTTTACGGAGAATTTTATTTTGCAGGAGAGCAAGTAAGTTTTGCAGTTCGATTTATATATATTGCTCTTAATGTGAGTAGTGTTTTCTGCAGAGATTGACTTTTAGTATACCAAAATGCTGACAAAATTCGAGACCAAGAGCAATAGGGTCAAGGGACTGAGCTTCCACAGTAAGCGACCATGGATCCTGGCGAGTCTCCACAGCGGTGTGATTCAGCTGTGGGATTACAGGATGGGTACTCTCATTGATAGATTTGATGAGCACGATGGACCTGTTCGTGGTGTCCATTTCCACAAATCTCAGCCACTATTTGTTTCAGGAGGTAATTCCTAGATCTGCCCGATCTGGTATTTGTCATGATCCTTTTTAAATGCTATATTGAATCTTATCTGAAGTTTAGATGATGTAATTCCTGATTGCCTGCTATTATGGTTTTTGAATTTTTATATCATCTTCTGCTTTATATGTTGTCATTTTTAGACGGTATCCTACCATTCCTACCCCTTATAACAGCTCCTTTTTGACGAACAACTTTTCACTCCTATGTGGTATAATCTTCACAGACTTCCTCTTATCATTCTTGATGAATTCAGCTCTACACTTCCCAGTTATTTTTTAAAGTGCATGGTTCGGAATTTGGATTGAGAATGCGTCTGTGCACTATGTGCTATTGTCTTCATAGAGGCAAACTTGCTGAAGTTTTAATTGTGAAATTTGAATATGTGATCACATGCTATTCTACAGAAAAAACATGAATGCATAACACCATCTCTCCTATCATATATTAATATCTATGGATCTTCACGGTCCTCCAGGCAGTGCTTGTTGCTTTTTTTTAGAGGACCTGTGTTCTAATATGTGGAAAATACGTTACTTGCTCAATTTTTATGATTGGTAAGCAAGATTATTTTACCTCATGGATAGTTCATTAGATATATCTTCAAGATTGTTTGTGTTTGCTATTTTTCAGGTGATGATTACAAGATCAAAGTTTGGAACTACAAAACACACAGGTGTTTGTTCACCCTTCTTGGGCATCTTGATTACATCCGCACTGTTCAGTTCCACCATGAGAACCCATGGATAGTCAGTGCCAGTGATGACCAGACTATTCGGATCTGGAACTGGCAATCTAGGACATGTATCTCTGTCTTGACAGGCCATAATCATTATGTGATGTGTGCTTCATTCCATCCGAAAGAAGACCTTGTGGTGTCAGCCTCTCTTGATCAGACTGTTCGTGTTTGGGATATTGGGGCCTTGAGGAAGAAGTCTGCATCCCCTGCAGATGATATTATGCGATTGAGTCAAATGAACAGTGATCTTTTTGGTGGTGTAGATGCTGTTGTCAAATATGTCTTGGAAGGACATGATAGGGGAGTCAATTGGGCTTCTTTCCATCCAACCCTGCCTTTAATTGTGTCTGGTGCTGATGATCGGCAAGTAAAATTGTGGCGCATGAATGGTAAGTTGTCTGTGATAGTGTGATCTTTTATTTACATGCACTCACAACTTAATATGCTGTCTCAAAAATGGGAATTCAGGTTCCCGCGTTCCTGGGCCTTCCTTTGACATGCTTATCTTATTAAATAGCTGAATGTTTTATTCTGTGTTTGTCATTGATAGGGTATAATTTTGAAGTTGCAGGTGATTAGTTGGCCTTAACTAGTTGTATGTCTCAGTAGATGCTAGTGGATTTTCATATGCAACTTTTGATGTTTATAATTTCTTGTGCTGCATTCTGATGCTTGGAACTATTCATGACTTGATGCTGTGAACAGATACTAAGGCATGGGAAGTGGACACATTGAGAGGACACATGAATAATGTTTCATGTGTTATGTTTCATGCTAAGCAGGACATAATTGTTTCCAATTCAGAAGACAAGAGTATTCGTGTTTGGGATGTCACAAAACGGACTGGTATCCAGACATTCCGCAGGGAGCATGACCGATTTTGGATCCTTTCAGCTCACCCTGAAATGAACTTGCTTGCTGCTGGTCATGATAGTGGCATGATCGTCTTTAAGTTGGAGAGAGAGCGACCAGCCTTTTCAGTTACTGGTGACACTATGTTCTATGCCAAAGAACGGTTCTTGCGTTTCTTTGAATTCTCCACTCAGCATGACACACAAGTGATACCAATTAGGCGCCCTGGGTCAACCACCCTAAATCAGGGTCCCAGGACTCTTTCATACAGTCCTACAGAGAATGCAGTTCTTATATGTTCTGATGTTGATGGTGGGACTTATGAGCTGTATATCATTCCTAAAGATAGCTTTGGTAGGGGTGATGTGGCACAGGATGCTAGAAGAGGTGTTGGAGCTTCTGCTGTCTTTGTTGCACGTAATAGGTTTGCTGTGCTGGACAAGACCACCAATAACGTGCTAGTGAAGAATTTAAAGAATGAGCTAGTGAAAAAGAGTCTTCTTCCTATTGCTACAGATGCTATATTTTATGCTGGGACTGGTAGCTTGCTCTGTAGGGCAGAAGATAGAGTTGTCATCTTTGATCTGCAACAGAGGATGGTCCTTGGTGAACTTCAAACCCCTTTTGTAAAGTATGTTATATGGTCAACTGACATGGAAAATGTTGCTTTGCTCAGCAAGCATGCCATAGTCATTGCAAATAAGAAGCTTGTTCATCATTGCACCCTTCATGAGACAATCCGTGTCAAGAGTGGAGCCTGGGATGAGAATGGGGTTTTCATTTACACTACTTTGAATCACATTAAATACTGCCTTCCCAATGGAGATAGTGGAATAATCAGAACCCTTGATGTTCCAATATATATCACAAAGGTGTCTGGAAATACTATTTTCTGCCTGGACCGTGATGGCAAGAACAGGTGTATTGCTATTGATGCAACAGAATACATTTTCAAGCTATCTCTGATGAGGAAGAGGTATGACCAAGTTATGAATATGATTAGGAGCTCTCAGCTTGTTGGCCAGGCAATGATTGCTTATTTACAACAAAAGGGCTTCCCTGAAGTTGCTCTCCATTTTGTGAAAGATGAAAGAACACGCTTCAACTTAGCTCTGGAGAGTGGCAACATTCAAATTGCAGTTGCTTCAGCCAAGGAAATCGATGAGAAAGATCACTGGTATAGATTAGGGGTGGAAGCTCTTCGTCAGGGCAATGCTGGTATTGTGGAATATGCATATCAGAGGACTAAGAATTTCGAGAGGCTATCCTTTCTTTATCTCATCACTGGAAATACAGAAAAACTTGCTAAAATGCTAAAAATTGCTGAGGTGAAGAACGATGTCATGGGCCAGTTCCATAATGCCCTGTATCTTGGCGATGTTCGTGAAAGAGTAAAGATCTTGGAAAATGCTGGTCATTTGCCACTTGCTTATATTACAGCTTCAGTTCATCACCTAAATGATGTTGCTGAGAGACTTGCTGCTGAGTTGGGAGACAATGTTCCTACATTGCCAGAGGGAAAAGTCCCCTCCCTCCTGATGCCTCCACCTCCTGTTCTGTGTGGAGGTGATTGGCCTCTACTAAGAGTCATGAAGGGCATCTTTGAAGGCGGCCTTGAAAATATCGGTAGAGGGGCTGATGAAGAAGAGGAGGATGGAGGTGATGGTGATTGGGTTGAGGATCTGGACATGGATGATGGTGAGAATCTCCAGAATGGAGATATCTCAGGCACTTTTGAGGACGGCGAAGTTCCTGAAGGAGATGATGATGATGAAACAGGCTGGGGTCTTGATTTGGATCTTCCTGAAGAAACTACTCCAAAGGCTAATTCTGTAAATTCACGTTCTGCTATTTTTACTGCTCCAACTACAGGCATGCCTGTGAGCCAAATATGGATCCAGAGATCATCTCTTGCTGCTGAGCACGCAGCTGCTGGAAACTTTGACACTGCAATGAGATTATTACACCGCCAACTTGGAATCAAGAATTTCATCCCCTTGAAACCCATGTTTCTTGATCTTCATTCTGGTAGCCATACTTATGTGAAGGAATTCCCATCTGCTCCAGTGCTGTCGGTTGCTGTTGAGAGAGGATGGAGTGAGAATTCCAGCCCTAATGTGCGGGGCCCACCAGCTCTCATCTTCAACTTCTCCCAATTAGAAGAGAAGCTTAAATCCGGCTACAAGGCGACAACCGCTGGGAAATTCTCTGAAGCTCTTCGCCTTTTCCTCGGCATTCTCCACACAATTCCTCTCATAGTCGTTGAGTCCCGAAGAGAAGTGGACGAGGTCAAAGAATTGATCATCATTGTGAAAGAGTACGTTTTAGGTCTAAAAATGGAACTCAAGAGGAGAGAAATGAAAGACAACCCGATTCGTCAACAAGAGCTTGCTGCTTATTTTACTCACTGTAACCTTCAAACACCCCATCTAAGACTCGCTCTTCTAAATGCAATGAGCATTTGCTACAAAGCCAAGAATTTTATCACAGCAGCCAATTTTGCAAGACGTCTTCTTGAAACAAACCCTAGTGTTGAAAACCAAGCTAAAACAGCCCGCCAAGTTCTGCAGGGTGCTGAAAAGAACATGACAGATTCATCTGAGCTGAAATATGACTTCAGAAACCCGTTTGTAGCTTGTGGAGCGACTTATGTGCCTATATACCGTGGACAGAAGGATGTTGCTTGTCCATATTGCAGTGCTCGGTTCGTTCCTAGTCAAGAGGGACAACTCTGTTGCGTTTGTGAGCTTTCAGTTGTTGGAGCTGACGCTTCTGGCTTGCTATGCTCTCCTTCTCAGATAAGATGATTTGCTCCATCCAAGCCTTTTTGTAAACTGGCATTCAACTCCAAGGTAAGGATCTTTCTATCAGAATTAATGTATTAAAGTTTTTTTTTCCTACAATCATTCTTATTGACTTGTTATTCTATTTGCTCCAATTTCGTCGAGTGTTTTTTTAGTTTCATATGAATTTCAATGTAATAATGTATCTGGAATTTTGACTTGGGCTATTCTTGTTGTTTGTTCATACACATGGATAGCGGCTGAGTTATTTGTTGAATTAGGTGATGGTCATATAGATAAAGACATGCATGCAGATATTTGGGCAAATTTTTCTTTTCTGTAATCGAGTGCTTTCTGGTACGCTTCTGGATTGACTGGGAGTGGACTGCTATACCCTTTGCTATGTTATTGAGTTCAATGATGTTGCCTCTTAATTCTTGCTCAAATATTTAGCAGTGCTAGTTTTAGTTGACAAAAGCTTATATTCATGTGCTCTTCCTATTAATTACTTTTGTTTCTATTTTTGCTTTGGTATTCCATATTTGACACTGACACTGCAATAACTTAATGAATTCATTTTAATTTCCCTCAAGGATGAGTAACCATAGGATAGTTCTTTTGTATTTTGGCTCTAGAAAAATCTTCAGTATCTTCTTTTTGTTTTGTCAGAAGAAAATCTTCAGTATAAGATCTAGTTGTTTCATGTTATTTTATCAACTGCTTTTTCGGGGAAGCCTTTGAAAAGGATGCAGGATTTAGTTGTAGTTTCTTTGGTCAAAAAGCATTTTAGGACTAGGAGGTCCACAAACCCAAGGTGAGGGCTAACTTTTGCCTCCCTACTACGACTACGAGTGACTGACTTCAAACAGAGTGGTTAGCCCATTTTATACTGCACTAACCCTCATAGTAAAAGATCTGCCGATTGAGCAGAGGAAGAAGTAAAATGAAGAGCAATTAAACCAACATTTAATTCCTCTCTTACAAAGTGGCAGTCCAAGGCCATATGATTTGTCTTTTCATGATAGACAGGATTTTTGACAGTATAAATTGTTGTTTGATGAATTTATCAAATTTATTAAGCCATTCACTGATCAAAAACACTCTCCTCTATATATATTAAAAACCAATATTGAATAAATGGACAAATAGATAGATGATAAGCCGATAATAGCTGGTAAAATGTACATTAATGCCGGCCAGATTTCTGACCGTTGCAGATTACAAGCGTGAGAGTTCTAATTAACGTAGTTTCTAATTGAACTTCAATTGAAAGGATTCTTATATAATTGAGCTTTATATTAACGAAATGAACAGTCTTTGACCACCCTAATTAATAGTATACCTATGGTCTTATGGTAGTACCTGTGTCAAATTCCACGAGTACATGATGCAAAACATATACAGCGATCTTTTTATTTATTTATTTTTTTTTTGGGGGGTGGGGGTGAAATTCACAGCGATCTTTGTTTGGCTTGTAGTCTTCTATTTCTATTCTTAAATTACAACTTTTGGAGGATAGTATTGCAAACTCCACTCTCCATAAGATTTTTCATTTGTCTAATGTGAGGCATCTAGTCTATTATTATGACAGGGAAAGGGAATTCGAACTTGTTAGTTAACCCGGTCATAGATGTTATCACCTATCGGTTTGGTTAGTGAGGATTGATACTCTCTCCATATGGTTAATCGGAAAATGTTAACTCAATTAAAGGGTTACTATGATAGGAAATTAGTTTTCACGTTCATATAATGTTTCTCCAACCTCAACTTCAATGTGGAGTTTATTTTGCTCGTGATTTCTACTGCCATAAAATGATCTTTCAGGACAGGTTTTACTTACACATTACTGTACATTTTATTTTTAGTTTGTAATGTAAAATCTTCACAATAAAGTTTTGTCGCATTTAACCCATAAAAATTGTTGCAGAGCGGATTAGTTGCATAAATCATCCCTTCGTACAAAACCATCCTACTACCTCCGCTTAAGTATATTTGTCCTTTAAATATTTTACACAAATATTAAGACAAACACTATTCTTACTAAAATATCCTTATTAAATCATCAATATATCTAATTAATTCTCCTTTTTTTATTTCAACCAATGAACTAGAAATTACTTGAGGGTAAAATTGGAAATTATTGGACAAAATAGCTAGAAGGCCAAGAATTAGACAATTAATTGAGTCTAAAAAGCCAAATAGACTTAGACGGAGGGAGTATATTACAAGTCATTTGCACATAAATCACCCCCGAATGACCAACATGCTTGTTCCCTACTAGAGAGCTATGTCAAGAATAATGCTTTTTAGTGTGATCGGATTTCATATGACCCTATGAGATCTCACTTAGCTATATCATAAGTTCGGGAGTTCAATACACGCTTGTGTAAATATACTTGAGGTCTAGAGGATATATTAAGGATATGTTACGTTAGTTATTAAGGAGCAATGAAACAACTATAGTTCCCCTTATAAGGAACAATGCCACTGAAACGAGAAGTTTGTATATGATATTAAGGATAAATGATATGCGTTGATCCCTTGGTGGGAACAACAGTTCTTTTTATTGAAAGGGACAATACTTTTTCTAGTAAGTGGTTCCTTAGCAGGGAACTACAATTTTGTTGTAAGAAGCTACAATTTTGTTGTATGGCTTTTTTCACTATGTGTTGATTGGTTCATAACCACCTTGATAACCGTTGTTTAACCACCTTGTAGCTTCCTTTTTATGATTGATTTCTGTAAAAACACGTGGCTCTTTAATAAGAGTCGTTGGTGACAGATGGAACAATTGGTAACTGTCATGGAATTGCGCCTATAACTTTTACATAACTTCTGTAAACTGCCAGAGACGATTGCATATGGATTTTCCATGGCCTATTTAAGAACAAAGGATAGAGTCGGAAAAGGTTGAGAAATCACACTCGGGATTTAACCAAGTCGAAGTCATACATCTTCTATAGTTTAATTTTCACCATAAGCCTTGGAGAGAACTAGTGGATTTGATAATATACGTACATGTCAAGTAGTTAAACAATAAGTTAAAGAGATCATACAGAAATATCCTTAAACTAGAGCATTATATTTGAACATATGACAAGGGTTAAGTTGTGTTTTTGTGAAGGTGAGCAAATGGTGAATAAAAGGGAAAAAGTTAGGAGTGTTAAAATGGAATAAGCACCCAATTCAAGAAACTTGTTTCCTTAGCTTCCTCAATCTTCTTTCTATCTTGTGGCGGTCTCATGAACCCTAGAAAGCAAAAGGAAAATACTAGCTAGTTAAAAATTAAGAAAGCATGTGGAAACTTGGCGAATCATGTGGAGAAAACCTAGCTAGTATTTGTCAAGTCTACAGTTCTGCAAACTTATTTTAATTTACTAGAGCAATATATAAGCTGGGGCACTAATTTGAAACCCTATATTTCATTTCTGCAAACACTAAATTGAAACGCAGCTATATGTGGAGACATTAATTAGGGCATAACATTCCGTATCAGTTTAACATCATCAGACAACAGAACAGACTAATCTACTGAATCATTTCCTAAATTGTCAACATTCACCTGCCAATTCAAGGAGTATGATAAAGCTAGCTTCACCTCTGCATCAGACATTTGATTGATTTTGCTTAATTAAAGGTCTCAATTTTAACTTTCAAAATGAAACTTTTGAAAAGATCATTACAAGAGGTTTTTTTTCCCATTTCCCAGAACAACCAAAGCTCAACTTATTACAAGATGAGGGCTTGGATTACAAAGTTGAAAATAAGGAAGGGCTAAGTGTAATTTACCCTTTTTATTCATCTTCCATGCTCATGAGCCATGAGCACTTATGTAGAAAAGAGAGAGTGGGTCAAAATCTAGGGTTGATGTGATTTTATATGTTATGTAGGAGGTGAATTTTTTTTAATTTATTTGTTGTTGAGATGAAATAAAGCTTGTTAAAAGCCAACATTTATGGACGTACATGATTCCACCCACATACCCCCCTTTTCCCCTCTTCCTTATTTTTTCCATTTAAATCTCTTAATTTATTTATCTGAATGCTTATCTTGACACCCCCCACACCACAACAAAATCACACCAAAACATACACAAACATAACATAGCTACTTCCATTTCATTTTCACCACCATTATTGCCTATACTATATAGCTCATGAGTTTCCTATATAATAGTACAACTACAGGATGCATGGTGGTACCTTATACACTATTCCTTTCCTTTTATTTAATTTTTGAAATGTAAATACTGTTTCCATTCAAAGGGCAAAGGGCCTAAGTTTATAAGCTTCATCAGCTACACTTTAGAGTTTAGACTGACATTGTATTCTTTCTCTTTGAGCCTGAGCCCCTAGCTCACATATAATGGAGGGCCAAGCATGCATCTAGTTTTTAATTTATTTAACTTTTTGAAAATGGAAATAGGAATTCCCAGAGTTTCCGGGTGAAATTTAACAGAAAGCTACAGTTGCTACTTGTTTTGTCTTACAAAAACATCAGTACTAAATTTTGACCCGTTGGAAAATGTAAATGTAAAGAAGAGCTCTCTCTAATACTACTATATAGATAGAGATAGATAGGTATTCCAGTGCAGTGTAGTAGTAGTATTTTTTCACATGCACTTCTACCAAACCATATTATTCAACCAACCACTCCCTTGTTTGGAATGATGATGAGCTCTGTTGATGATTATCATCTCCTCTTCTAGCTAGAAAGAGAGGAGCAAAAGAAAGAAGAAGAGCAACAGTAGGTTTTGTTGGTGATGTGATATTCTTTTCCTTGTTTATTAATTCTTTTTATGGTTTAAGTCTCTTTCCATATCTATGTATACTATGTATTCCAACAGGACCACTAGATTTCTTCTTTCAAAAATCCAAATAAACAATCCCCATTTTCTTTTTCTTTTAATTGTTTTGGGTTTTGAATAACTTCTTTCTCATGATTCTTCTTTTGTGGGTGGCAGCAGGATTAATGGTGGGTACGTACGTTGCTTGATAGAGAGAGACAGAGAGAGGAAGATCATCAGGAAGCAAGATAAGCACTTAATTTTCATCATGATCTAAATCACACTTCCACAAAGATAAAACAAGCCTTAAATATATCACTTAGGAGGAAAAAAAAATCACAAGAAGACAAAAGGATAAGAAGAGGGATATATGGGAGACAAACCAAAATCCAAAAATATTATGTGATGATTAAGAAGTTGAGGATTAGGTAGGGAGGTAGATCGAAACCCTCAAATTGGTATTGGTGAGATAATAAATTACAGTAGTAAGAAGGGCAAGCACACTAGTAGTGAGTCTAGGAAGTAAAACTAGTAGAAGAGAATAAATTAGTGAATTAAATGAGAATGAGCTCATCCGAAAGGAGTGTTGGAGGCAGTAGTGGGAGCTGCCAAGACTGTGGGAACAAAGCCAAGCGAGAATGCGAGCACATGAGATGCCGGACTTGTTGCAAGAGCAGAGGCTTCTTCTGCCCTACTCACGTGAAGAGCACGTGGGTCCCCGTCTCCCGCCGCCGCCACAGCCACCACCACCACCACCGCCTCTCCCTCCTCCTCCACACCCCCAATTTTCCATCTCCCACAGCAGGTATAACCTACCTACCTATGAAAAACCTAATTTGTAGTCATAGCTAAGTAGACGTGCTTAGTCTCAATTTATACTAGTCATAGCTAAGTAGACGTGCTTAGTCTCAATTTCTCCTTGTAATTTGTAGCTCCACCCACAATATTTTTCTGTGTTGTTTTCTATCTCTAACCCTAATAATATATAGCACTACTGATGTTGTTTTAGTGGTTATAGTTTGAGAATCTCAAAAGCTGAATTACTAGTTGTTTATTACACTGGTGATTCTATTAGCTAGTCTAATTAGTACAGTAATTCTTTTTATAAATTGTAGTAGTAATTTGCTTATATATGTTTGATCTGATTTATATGAGATAACACACTGAAATTAGGGTTAGGAGGAGGGAATTACCAAGGCTTGCCAGCAGAAATAAACACAGTAGCCAATTTCCGGCGGGTTCGGGTGAACTCCGGCGACAACGAGGTGAACGAGACCGCCTACCAGGCGTCTGTCATGATCGGAGGCCATCTCTTCAAGGGAATTATCTATGATCAAGGCTCGTCTTCCGCCACCATGCCAGGTGGCAGTGGTGGTGGTGGTGGCGAGGGCTCTTCGGCCGACTATTATCATAATCATCATCAGTATCACATGGCCGCCGGAATGACATCACCCGCCGCTCACGTGGGCGATCCTTCCGGCGGTGCAAATCCACAACCTCCCCTACATCCACCGCCTTACACTAGTAACCCTAATATAATTCCGCATCATGAGTACAACTTTTATGATGGTTCAAGTACTAGTACTACTCATCATGTACCAGCTGCTGCCTTTAATGCCAGCTTGTTGCCTCCTGGTATGCAATTCTTCCCACATCCAAAGCCCTAGAATTAGTTTAATTTTGTCCAATGGTTAGTTTAATTCTAATAATTTTCAATTAATTCAGACATCAGTTAATCTTGTCTTGTGCTTTTTATGAATTTCTATGTCATGACGCAGTTTCTTTTGATATGTGTACGTGGGCTGGATCGTATTTAATTTATTTCTTGACTTTGTTTATCTTTATTTTTAATTTGTTTCTTTTTTTTTAATTAGTGCAATTTTTAATGATTAAATCACTTACCGCTAAACACCTAAAGATTATATACTAATTCTATCCACCTCTGTACGCAAAAAAATTATAATAATTAAAAAGTACGCTTTTGCATGTTCGAGCAATCCAATATTCTAATGTAATATGACATGAACTAACGCTACTAATATGCTTAATTAATGAAAATCCCCGCTATATTTTCTGTAAAGTACCTTTTTATCTAAAGCCAGGCAGCCAGCCCGAAAGAACTAACGCTACTAATATGGACTTATAAGGTATTTTTAACTTGACCAAAAAAGGGGAGAAAGGATTAAGTAGTGCTGCGTTTGAAATTAGGGTTTAACTGGTGTGATTGTAAGTTGTATGAGCCTAGTTGAGTTTGGTCTACTGCTGTTTTGTTTTTCATCCTCTCGGTTGATGTAGGATGGGGTTGAATCTTGTCTTGGTTCATTTTGTATAAACTCTCCCTAATGCGAACTTTTGTATATATACTCTTCTTTTCTAATGGAAATTTATCGTTTCCAGAAAAAAAAATAGGGTTGACATATGGTGGACACATGTAAATTTTGTGACTTCGAGAACCTAGAGTAGGTGGTTTGGTGATGATAACTGTATTTTACAAATTACATAATTATACTATATTTGAAATGGTATTATTTTAGTTCATATAAATTTTCCATTTTTAAAATGTGTCTGAACAATTGAAAGATTATTTAATTTAATTTAAATTTTTTTAATCTTGTTAGGATCTGTTACCAATTTACCATCTATTATACATTTACGTAAATATTTTTAATTAGTAATTATATTATTGAAAAAATAATTTGAAATATAATAAATAACAAGTTTTATAAACAAGAAAATTAAGTTAAAATGACATTTTTTTCTGAGAAAGTATATACTAATTTTTCTTTTGGAGAGATTCTCCACCGTTTTAGGGTGTGATTTTGTATTTTGTTGGGGATTTTCACCTTTTTGGAAATACATTTTACTTTTTTTTCCCAAAAAAATTATTGGAAGGTCAAAATTGAAAAAAAATGTTGGAAAATATGTAAAAGTGTAAAACTATAATTAATACATTAAGTTATATTAAATTTAGTTATTTAAACGGCCGGGCCTAAAAAAATGATACCCTCTTTATTTGTTGGAATGTATTCCTCGTACGTGAAAAAAAAGAATAAGAATTGAATTAGCTTTTTTAAGGTATCTACCGGTTTTAAATGTCAAATTCAATTTTCTTTTTAAAAGTTAAACCCTTTAATTTTGGCCCAAACAAAATGGGAATTTTTCGTAATGCGCTCATAAAAAATTGTGGAAAGAATGATTAAGAGTATATATGATTTTAAATTTAAAAAAGTGAAGAATTTTTAAAGATTATATTTGATCTTTAGCATATGAAAGTAGGAAATCGAATGACACCTGAAATGTAGATTAATTGTGTGTGCTCATAAACAATTGTGGTACGAATTAATGATTAAGAGTATATATGATTTTAAATTTGAGAAAGTGAAGAATTTTTAAAAATTATATTTGATCTTTAGCATATGAAAGTTGGAAATCGAATGGCACCTGAGAAATAGATTAATTGTGTGTGCGTGTGTCATAAACTCATAAGGATGCATATGTGTTAATTAACAAACATTAACTAAAATGCCAAGCCAAAAAAAATGATATTATTTCCATTAAATATTATTGTCAACTATATTAATGGAAAACCTCTTAGTTTATTTTAATGAAAGGATTGAATCATAATTGGTAAGGAGTTAGAAAATATTTATATTCTAGATAAACGTGATATTACATATCTTTCTTCCAACCATATTCTACCTTGTCATTTGCAAGAATCTCTATTATGCTTCTTCCACATGGCTCTAAATAAGTATAAATTATTGTAATATTATTATTTTAAAGAGCTTAATTTATTTTTTAGGATATAAGTTAAGAATAATCGTAAATAATTATACAAGCACAAGAGTAGGATTACAATTAGTGCTCTTAAAAACGACCTCGATCATTCCTAGTTGTGAGAGCTGATGTCCACGTAATCAAAGAGATTGTAATAATTAATACATATAAATAGACCCAACTTTGGCAATTGCACGTTCAATTCAAACAATTTGATATATTATTGATCAGTACAAGCCTTCAAGCCATCAACAAGCCCACAAAAATTAGTATGAATGCCACAGGTGACGAGGTGGCGTATGAACGGATTGAGGCGGATGGGGTTAATACTGGCCGGATTCCGGCAGGTGCTGGTGGCGATTCCGCATCCGCTGGTGGAAATGCTGGTGTTTCTGCCTCCGGTGCCGACACTGGAGCAGTTGCCGCTGCTTTAGAAGCTGATCAACATCATCAAAATTAGCCCAACAATACACGACGTTATCTTGCTGAATCAATTACTTGTATTAGATGAATTGTGAAAGCACAAGTGATCATGGGATCCATAGCATAGCCAATCTAACAAGTAAGCTTGCACATCTAATAATATGGCCCTATATCCTAACAATGGGCCAACCATTTCGGCCTCTAATCTGCACCGTTGAAACTTGCATTGTTGGGTAAGTAATTACAATTGGCCCAAACCAGCGAATTTAACTTATACAATCTATTCCACCAGGCACCAGTATGTGTACGTCTCAAATCAATCTAATTAGGTGTAACAAAACAATCTAATATTGAAATGCGTCAATAGATGATCAACAACTTTCAAAACCCACCTAATTTGTAACTGTCAACTTGAAAATAGTTCAGATTTGAACACTTTGACCTATAAATGATTTGAACTCAAAAACATCCCAACAGGTAACTTCAATTGACATCCATCCATTCAATCAAACTCACACAATTTTCTTTATATTTAATTACCTTGTGGACTGAAAGCAGAAGAAGATGGAGAAGGTCCCAATTGTGCAGGTCCGGTTGCGGGAAGAGGAGACCCAGAAGCTGCAACATAACACAAATTAATCAACAACCATCATCCTTAATTAACCAATTAATTAATCAAAAGGCCGGATTACCACTTATTAGTATTGGTCCATTTTTATATGTACCTTGACATTGAACGGGAACACTGGATTTGCAAGCTCTAGGAAGAGAGATGGCGAGACTTCGATTAATAATCCCCGAAGGCAGAGGCACGCTAGCCGTTACGAGAAGGCAAGCACAATCCATGCTGGCGCCCATGAGAT
Organism: Fallopia convolvulus; assembly: GCA_964016875.1. Classification (NCBI taxonomy): domain Eukaryota; kingdom Viridiplantae; phylum Streptophyta; class Magnoliopsida; order Caryophyllales; family Polygonaceae; genus Fallopia; species Fallopia convolvulus. Next base: position 45,326,132 of record OZ024733.1, read on the forward strand.
CCTTGAGGGAGCTGCAACAATCAGCTGTTGGGGAGGTTCCATTGGAGCTGCTTCCCGTTATGTAATTCATACACGGTGTGAAGCTGTTGATCATGGCGGATGTGCACGGCGTGCTTATGCTTTGCCCATTTGTTGTGCTAAGAAGTTGTACTATAATTGGTACTGATAGTGCAAGAATTTGTGGATGGAAATGGGATTTAGAGTTTGAACTCTTCATTGTTTTGAGACTATTGTATCTTGCTTGCTTGGCTTGATCTCTGTAAATTAGGAGTTTGTTGTTGTGTTGTGTTTTTGAGGTGAAATTTGATGGGTTATATACATACATATATGAGTGTTTGGCTTGGAGGAGAGAAAAAAGTTGGTTTTTGGAGCTCAACTACTCGCAACTACTTGAACCATACTGGTGCAATCTGTTGAAGTTTTTGTATTCTTTCAGGCTTATTGAGGTTAATTTGGCAGTGGTGGTTGCAGCCTGGATTTGTAGTTTTCTTAATTGACCGAGAAAGAATCTGCTTTTGAGGAGTGTTATGCCTGATGATAAAACACAGGATCCTGTTGAAAATGACTTGATTTTATAATAACAAAGATTTTAGATCGATTAGCAATTTGAGAATGTGTAAATGAAGCAAGTAATTAGCAGTTTTTTGCAAGAAAAAAAATGATCATCAAGAATAGTACGGTGTTTCTACTACTAGAAGTCAGTATTAAAGTCCGGTGGACCGATAATCTGGAGGTCGTGTGTGTAACGGGCTTAACATACAAACCCAATGAGGTTCCAACCCAAAATCATATGACAATGGGTGGAGTAGCTCATTAGGTTATATACTAGGCAATTTTACTCCCAAAGTTTCAATGTGGGATATCTCACAACACGCCCCCTCAAGTGCAACTGCCCGGGCCAGTTGACACTTGGACAGAATCGCTTTAGTCAACCGTCACAATTGGACAGAATCGCTTTAGTCAACCGTCACAATTGGATCGGCCTCTCATATATTGGGCGGGCTGCTTCAATATGCTTACATGGCCGACAAGTCCGAATAAATCCCTCAAGGCTCACGAACCGCCACTCGAATTAATATGGTCCGGTGGGCCGATAATCTAGGGGTCGTGTGTGTAACGGGCCTAAAATACAAATCCAACGAGATTCCAACCCAAAACCATATAACAATGGGTGGTGTAGCTCATTAAGTTATATACTAAGCAATTTTACTCGTAAAATTTCAATGTGGGATATCTCACAATAGTCAGTGCTCTAAATAAAGAAAAACATTAGGTAATTTAACATGTCTGTCACACGTGCTATTTGAGATTTTGTTTTCAACCTGTAAATTCCAACCACCATAACTAATACTATAAGGTTGAGGTTGTTTACCAAATATAGTTTATCAAATCCCTTAATATAACCATGCAATAGGAGTTTATCTATAAAGTATTACCCTGAACAGTATGAATTCAAACACAAAATCCTCTACTCAATGTCATTCTTACTCTGCTTATCAAAAAATGTCATTCTTACTCTTAGCCTCTTAGGGATGAAACAATTCGATGGAGTAGCCAACTTCCAGAGTGCCTAAACATGCAGTATGCAGAAGTGTCAGCGGCAGGTTTGCATTTAGCTTGTGGAATGGGTCGATTAGGGGAGATCTAGTGAGGTTCAATCCGAAAATAATCGGCAATTAGATGAGCCCAATGAATGACGATGATACATGATGACTCGTGGATGAATCGTCTCGTGTTGAAGAAGGCCCGATCTTGTACTAGAAGTTCCTTTGGGATTGAAACCAATGAAGAATGTGAAAGATTGAATGCACAACAACCAAACTATATTGAATTCAAGCAACGATTACAAAATGTTTTGAGTTGAAATCAAGAAGCGCCTTAGCCAAAGCGCTCTCATTTAAATTCAACCTAAGTCTAGAACAGAAGCCTGACAAGTGTTTATAAAAGAGGCTACACGAAAACTAGGTCAGATTAGTGTAAAGAAAGAAGGAAAAACGAAAGTTGGCCTGTCATCACCAGAGTCACGACCATGACTCCACTACGAGGCCGAATAAAGGTCAGAGTCACGACCGTGATGATATGGTGTACTTTCTAAAGCTAACTAGGACTTTTTAGTACTTTTTATATTGAATTTTAGGTCTTTTTAGAGTTATTTGTTGAATATCAAAGAATTGAAGACCAAAAGTTCAAGTTCATGATTCGAGTTGAAGTTTGAAGAATCGACGTTCTGGAAGAACCGCGATCACAGGTCCCAAAACCACGATCGCGATTTCCCAACTGAGAGACGTCAGTTTCAAGGCTGCGACCAGGATTCCTTAGAGGCGATCGTGGTAACACACAACCTCGGATGGTAAAAGTAGTCAAAATCGTGACCGTAGATTTGCCAATTCATGCACCACCGAAGATCTTTCAGAGTTTACTTTTTATCTTTATTTTCTTATCTTTCTAATTCAGTTTTTCTTAGTTTAGAAGACCTTTTGTTAGACTTTGGAGTTTATTTTTTATGCATTATTATTTTTTTTCTTCCTTTCAAGTTTTAGAGAGAATTCCTATGGAGAACTAAAAACCCTAGTTACGTTTCATTCATTGTTGAAGCCTTTGGATTCAAGTAAAGTGTGAGATTCTAATTGCATGTTTTATTCCTTTGGTTATTTCAATCTCTCTTGTGATTGAATAATATTGATTGTATTGATTTCTTCTTGTTTGGCCAACTTGTTGGAATTAATTACACTATATTGCTAGGATCTTTACCCTTCTCGCTGAAAAGCCTAATCTTTGTAGCAACTTATTGTTTTAGGACTTGTTGGACTAAAACAATTGAGAAAGAGAATTGATTGCATGTAAATTGTTTAACTCGTTGTGAATTAATTGCATGTATCTTTCTTATCCTTGTGAATTAATTGCATGTATCCTTCTTATCCTTGTTCTTACTGTTAGTATCAATATAATTTTTGATATTAAGTATTTACATGACTCGTTGGCATGTTTATTACATATGATCAGGATAGGAATAACCTTAGGAAGAGAATTATTTGTTAAGAATCAATAATCAACAACCTTGATGATAAAAGTGGATGCTTTGAATGAAATTGATTTCCCTAATTGATAAAAACTTAATCTTTACTTATTTTGTTTACTTGATTTGCTCGTCTAGAGTTAGAAACTAAATCAAAATTCCCTTGTTTACTTCTTGACCGAGTTGATAAAGATATTAACTTGGGAATACAAGATTCTCTTGGGTACGACCCCGACTTACTTGCTATACTAAGTTAAGTAACTAGAGATTTATCTTTGATTAGGCACAACGATTTTAAGCCTGTCACGTGACTCAGGTCGTGAGTCCTCCTAGGCTTGCCTCGAAGTTTGCTCACGACTATGAAATGTGGACTCACAACCTTGAACGTGCTCAAGAGCCTTTGCTACATCCATTTCCATTCTTCTGAAACGTGGTTCATATCCTAGAAATGAAAAATTACTAAAAGGGAGAAGCATGCAACAACCCTTGCATGTAGGTTGGCTCGAACCAGAATTGTCAAGCCCATGCTCGCAAGCATGTTATAGCTTGGGCACGCCCGTGACTAGATTGGATGGCTAGTCAATGAGTGAGCAAGGTAACCCATGGTGTGATGGTGGGCTGGTCCATTGTGGTTCTTAAGCATGCTTGAAGGGCATGAGTGGCTTCTTGGGTCGACTTAGCCATAGCTCGAGTGATTGGACCATCGAAAGCCAGTTTCATCCTGTCCTCTACATCTTTCGGTGTCATTGGTGGGCGTTTGGCAGGCATCAGACGATATCGGATTCCCATGACAATGGGTAGAGTAGCTCATTGGGTTATATAGTAAACAGTTTTATTCTCAAGTTTCCCATGTGAGATAACTCTCAACAATTACAGAAGGGTTTACTTAGAAATAGATTCACAACTTATGATTCCTTTCTAGATAAAACTATAAATCCTTATCATCCCCTTTTTAGCTTAGTATTCAATGCCATATACTATATAACCTTCTGTTTCTAATAGGCCCCGTTGTCAGATTTTAATGGCTGGCACAACAGGTAGTCGTTCATCAACCTCTACTTACTATTTATTGTTAACCATGTCATAGCCTCAGCTACTTCCATAAAAAAAACTAAGAATGATGTAACCTCAAACCATAACCCAAAAGAGACCCTAATTATTGTACAAAAGTATCATTAATTAATGTACTTCATTACATTAAAATGTTAGTGATTTTTGTAAAGGTTTTTGAACCTACCTATATTTATATCCTTAGATTAAGAGCTCTTATTTGAAAATAGATTTTATAAATCTTATATTAATTAAGTTTTTTATATGATGCTTTTCTTTTTGTTTGTATAAAATCCGTTTTGGACATAGGTTTGAAAGATTATCCTGTTATTAATATAGTTATCAGCCTCGTGATCTACCATTGTTGATACCTAGCATTATATTGACCATTCAAAAGCTTGCAATGGCAACAGATGGTGCAAGAAGAAACCCTGTAATTTTCAGCAAAGTACATGCCAACAATATCCTAAATTATCTACATGTTTATTTATGGTGTAGCTACCAAACACCTTTTGCACACCCTGATTCAGGTATTGTGCAGCAAAAAAAGGAGCACGCAACAGTAGCTTCATATTAAAACCACCACAAAGCAAAACTAGCACTACTTTACCAAAGTATATGCCAAACTACTTAGGAAAAGTTGGTGAACAATTCAAACCACTTTTGTTCCTATTACCAATCGCCCCCCTCTTTAAATGCCCACATAAACAAACCTTAAACCACAACAATAAAAACAACAAACTCATCACTTGACATAGCACAGGCTCCTTCTCCTCCTCTCTCAAGCAAATGGCGAAAACAGGGATGGCAGCAGCACTGAGCGTGGCTCTCATGGCGGCGGTATGGACAGTGGAGACGGCCCAGTCGTCATCGAGCTGCACGAACGTGCTGATAAGCATGTCGCCGTGCTTGAACTACATAACGGGGAACTCGTCAACGCCATCAACGGGGTGCTGCACGCAGCTGGCGAGCGTAGTTCAGTCGCAGCCTAAGTGCTTGTGCGAGGTCATCAGCGGCAACGCGGCGGCGTCCTTGGGCATCACCCTCAACCGAACCCTAGCGCTTGAGCTCCCCGCTGCTTGCAAGGTTCAGACCCCGTCCATCAGCCGCTGCAATAGAGGTAATTAAGAACATGGTTTTATTATGTGTTGTGTATTAGTTTGAGTTTGTAAATGCAATTAAGTTAACAAGTGGTTGATTTTACTTGGAACAGCCTCTTCACCAAGTGTATCTCCATCAACAACTCCAAGCACTCCTTCTTCGGGTACGAGTACAACTCCGAGTGGGAAATCGACTCCTTCAGGCGACGCGTCTAAGGGGCAGGTAACAAAGGCGGGGCTTGCTCTGTTTGCTGCCCTGTTTCTCTTCGCAGGCTCGGCTTGGGATTTGGGCTTTGCTGCTGTATGAGGAACAGATTGAGGAAGTGTTTACCGACGTTTTGTTGTTTCCTTTTTGTCTGTCTACTTCTCTACTTGTGTGACCTTTTTTTTTTTTTTGGGTTCTTCCCTTTTGGTTTCCTCTCCAGGAGGTATTGGAATGGGATTCTTTTCGTGTGAGATTATTGGTATAAAAAGATTGTTCTTGTCCTTCTGAAAATGATCATCTCACTACTTAAATTATGCTGGAATGGTTATGATTTGTAAGTGATGACTGATGATCTAGCACCACGTTTGCTTATTGCGAATTTAAATGAATCCAAATTAATAGTTTCATATTACGAGTCAAAAGTAAAAACACTCAAACTTCTGACCCTAATATCAAATCAATTTTGATTGGTCTACCCATTAACACTTGTCACTTGAACATGTTATATAACATCCTAAATAAACTTGGCCCCGCTAATAAACCCTATCTAATATAAGGTTACCTAAAGCAATTATAAGTCAAAGTCACGGGCCCGTGAAGACGATTGAATATTTTAAATCACTCGCGACTCGCGAGCTTTTGTGAAACTACAATACTACATCTGATAGATGTGATTCTGTGCAATATATCATTCAAATTTTCTGTTTTGAATGATCATATTGCCACACAAAATACAAGGAACAGAGAGAAAATGGCAACCCATGAATATTGAGCAAGGAAATGAAGGGAATCAACATATCTAAGACACGTCAACACAAAGTGTGGCGATCTACATCGCCAACTTGACCTCGTATACCTGGCGCTTGATGCCATAACGGTCACAAAGGAGGGAAAATGAGCGTTACCAAACCATAATATAAGTCACTCCTCCATTACTTGAAAACATTGTAAATATAATTAAGTTTGTGCTTAGAAATTTAGACTAATAATTCGTTGTCAAAGCTGAATTTCATAAGATTATAACAATTATAAGGTCAATATTTCGCTTTATACTAGAAAATTATCCCTTTTCAGAACATGATATTGTTATTTGAATATAATAAAAAAGTTACGTTCATGTATTATTAAAATTACATGATATTGTTATTTGACAAGCTGAATGATGAAGCAAAATAGAACTTGACCCTCACTTGGGACTTGTTTTAGCTATAGTATATTGTTAGTGCTGAGCATTAGAATACAATATGCTATGGCCAAGTCGGGTTTTGGTTGTGTATAGGCACTCTGTTTTGAAGAGTTGTATTTTTACACTGCTACTGGCTTTTCTCAATAGTAGTATATGTGTATTCCTCCCCCTTTTCTAATACATTTTTACCATTCGCAAAAATTACAATCTCCATGTACAACCCCAAGCCTATTTTAATCCAAATTTTAGTTGGATTGGAATGAAATGACAAACCTTAATACATATATATTCTTACAAGACTAGAGTAAAAAAAATTAACATAAATAAAAAAAGCTGGCTTAGAGTGAAGATCACAACATTCCACTATTGTCCCACTAGGGCGGGGATTGGGGTCCAATGTTCGCACCCTTATTTCGGACACATCAAGAGGATGTTTTCGAAAGATCCTAAAACAAAAAACAAACTAGTACACAACACACCTAGAGGATGTTCGGGGTGAAAGATACTAGCCTAAATAAACATGAAACTTCTTTAATGCCCGAAGCACTAAATGAGGTTTTTTTTTTAAATCAAGCTGTCAAAAAGTATAAACTATAATATCAAAATGGCATTTTGCCCCCAATTTTCAAAATGAACTTAGTTCACAGTATTTAATACTTAAAAATTAAATCCGCTGCATAGGGAAGCAGATGCAGAGTCTAATGTGTTTGTGAAAAGACTAGAGTGAGTACACCTGGGAGATTTGTATAGAACACAACACAGCAATCATAAGTTGTAAGATGAACTAAAAGTGCCATAAGTAGTAACTTAAGCAAGGAACTTCTAAAGCAACTGGGATCCAAATGTTCAAGCAGATCCAGAAAATAACAACCAGACTATAACCATCACAAGCATATTAGAGTCATTTGGCTATTAACAAAAAACAGGAAATACAATACGGATAATATAGTGACTGGGATAATACTGACAAGCATATGCAGTTGGTTCTGCAGGAAGCTAACCAGATGCATAATACTTCTGTCCATAGGCAGACTCCTCAGCTTGATCCTCCATTGACTAAACATTCATTCAACTCTGTTGCATCAAATCAAGCAAATGATTTCAATAGTAAGAACCAGAAACATGTGTTTTTTTATTCATTTACAACAAGATGAATAAGAACAAGCCATAAGTACAGGCCTTACCTTTTAGGCAGCAAACATCCTTGATCCTTGAACAAGGATAAGCTTCAAAAGAGTAGACTGGAGGCACAAAATGGCTAAAGCTGGTAAAAGGGAAGTGCAACACAGGCTGACATAGTGACATATGTAACTTTCCAAGCTTAACTCTACCACCTTTTCCTTGGAAAAATCTGAAAAGATTCCGAAGAGTTGAAGGAAAGAAATGATCACCTTGGTTCATAGGGAGGAAGAGCTGAAATATTGTGGGAAGGCAAGAAATTGACAGAAGCTTAGCAGCCTGACTGGGGTAATGGGAAGATAACTTAGTAAACCAAATATTATATGAATGCCGACAAGACGACAAAAGCTAAATGAGAAAGGAGAAAGGTAATGATTGTGAGCTTAGAGGGGAAGAACAGACGCTCCCTGTTTGGCTGGACAAGGATGCCTAAGATAGGAAAAATTAAAAATAAACTAAAAAACAAGATAATCTATTAATCTAGTAGAGATGTGAAGAATCTACAGAGTATACGAATGTTCTAGGAGAAGCCTAAACGAGAGATAAGAGTTAATGAAGTTGGGAAGCATAAACTGAGACAGCCAAGTAAACTCTCCGGCATATCAAATATGTTTTAAGTAGTAAATCCACCAACAGCTTCTGCAGGTTTTTGAAGCAAATTCCATTCATTAGTTCACCTTTGCATCCCATCCACATCAAGATCGTCATCTAGGAGAAAGTGAGAAACCATCAAGGATTGCTGAAATGGCATTTGCCATTTGCATTTCCATTTTCCACCTCTACCAACATCTAAGCTAACCGAAAATGGGTCACACTAGCACCCATTTCATACCTTCTATATACAGTCTACTGAGCTTACACTAACTAACCACACTTACAGTAGCTTAACTACAGTTGACAAAGAAGCCTGTAACATCAATCAGCAATATCAAGATTGAGGATACGTCGCAAGGTCTTTGTAGCACTGTCATCAACATGCAGGAAGCTAACTGCAGAATGCTTGAATTCTCTGGTAGGAGAAGTAGGGGCAGATTTGGCAATTGGATGCAAATCAATCTCAGACTCCACTGGAGGCAGTTCAAGTGACACGGTTCGCCGGGGCTTCAATGAAAACTTGGGCATAGGCAAGGAGCTTGGAGGTGGAGAGTTTGAGTAGGTAGGTCCAGCCCATAGCTCAGAAAATGGGGCACTGTTATTCGAATTCCTTCCTTTTTTCCCACTCTTGAAATCTATTGTAATTGGGCTACTCTTAACATTCTTTTTAGACAGGTTAGCTTCTTTACTCTTCAGATTAGAAGGGGTATTAGTAGCAGGAGTTGGAGTTTTGGGGGAAGAAAGGGGTTTTTTGGATACGGGAGTTGAGCTGGTTCTGAGAGGGCTTGAGTGTAAACCTCTGCTGGATTCGAATGCTCGACAATTGATGTCCCCAAAGCCTTTTGATGGGGAAGAATCCAATCGGCCAGAAACTTGTGACTTGCCCCTGCTATAGTATTGGTTTCTCTGTTGAACTACAGCAACTAGGGTCTCCATCCCACCAAATTTTGAAACAAGATGTTCTAGTTCGAGTGTTCTACCACAACAACACTTCAGCCTCAAATTTCAACAAATAAAGGTCTAACAAATCCAGATAATCAAGCCCCGAAATGAACAATATATCGGCGTCAAATTTCAACAAACACAGATCCCCGGCTAAAAACCACTCAAATTTCCAGATCTCCTCCACACCTAGAACAGCAAGAACAAATTTCCTCTTTAAAATACGAAAGCGCAAAACTTTTAAACATACGAGGTCCTGGCGAAGAAGAACAAGCTCCTCGAAAACGCTGTAAACACATATACAAGAAACAAGATCTAGAAATCAAATTCATATTTTACACCATACTATAAAAAAATGTTCCTTTAGAAATTTGAGTACTATACTCACCAGTATTTGCTTCAGATCCGAGAGATCCAGAAACAAAATGTCTCACAATTTCAGGACCTTGTAAAGATAGAGATTGAAGGGGTAGATCTGAGGAAGACGGATAATGAGGAGACTTCGGACAGAGAGGCGGAGAAGGGAAGTGAAGTATCTGAGGAAAGGAGAGTGGAGTAGTGGACAGGTGGAAGATGACACATACGATACAAGACACTTATTTGACGAATATGGCACTGTTGTTATGTCAAATTACGAACTATCGGCCGCTCGTTTGCGCACTCCTCTTTTTATGATACGCACTCAGCTATGGGCGGATTCATAATCCGCACAGGAAAAATCGGTTTTTTACCGAACCATGGACGGATCCTAAACCCGTACAAAAAACGACACTGGTTTTCGTAAAAAAACCGGCTTTATGGACGGATTCCGGATGCGGCCAAAAAAAGCCCCTTTGGGCGGGTTCCCAACACTCCCATAATGGGCTGGTTTGAGACCCGCACATAAAAGGGTATTTTGGAAAAACGGCCCCTTTGGGCGGGTTCCCGGCACGCCCATATTGTGCGGGTTTAAAACCCGCACATAAATTAGGGTTTCAACCCACGTAACGCGTCTTTTATACAGCGGCCGAGTTATTTACTATTCAGTTTTCAATTGTTAATTCCACTAAAAAAGAGAGCATATACGACAAAGTGCATTCTCGTGAGATGTCGACTTCGAGTAGCGGGTCCACAAAGACGTCATCGTTTAGCGGGTCATCCTATTCGTCGGATTCAACCTCTTCCGTGGGCAATCTTTCTCTTCCCGATAATGAATTGGTAGTATATGTTGAATCCTTAAATTATAATATACATGTTTAGTTTATACTTTATTGATTGTCGGTCGATTTTAGTTTAGGTTGAAACTTGAAATTATTGGTTGTCGGTCGATTAGTAGCGTCGTGTCTAATTTGGATTATGAAATTTAAAATTTATTTCGTAATGATGATGATGATCATATTTTATTTGATTTTTTTTAATACTTGCAAGTTCGTAGTTATTACATGCCTAGTTTAAAGGTTTTCGGTTTTATTCATAGGTTTGTCCGTATAGTGAGCATGTTGATCACACGGAAGTCGACTTCTCTACGTACTTTAATAACAATGATGGATTTGATACAATGGAAGATTTGAGACAATGGGTTAAAACTATCGGTCTTGGTATGTCTATGATCATAACGACCAAGTCGTCCAAACAAGATAAGATCATTTTACAATGTTCAAGGTCGGGTAAGTATAGATCGGGGAGGAAGAATGAGGTGAAGAAAGAACGGGATTCGATGAAGACCGAGTGTCCGTTTGAGTTGCATGGGTTGTTTAGGAAAGGGAATTCATATACACCCTCTCGTTGGACATTATCGGTGATAAGAGGGTTCCATAACCATGAGCTTCCCCCGGATTTGAAAGGGGTTAGGGGTGCACATCGTCTAAGTGTGGAGGAGCGCAACCACATAATACTTGCTAGTACGTCGGGTACAAAGCCTAAGTCCATCTTTTTGGAACTTATCCAAAAGAACCCCGAAAGCTTACTATCGAGGACACAAGTCTATAATTTCAAGGCGTCTCAAAGGAGGATTTCAATGGGTAAATTGAATGTGACAAAGTACTCCTTGGCGTGGTTGAAGGAGAAGGGATACTTCACCGACACGATGAGTGGGAGGCAAACAGATGGGGAGTTGGCGGTGAGCGCGTTGTTTATTAGTCATCCTGACTCACAACATTTGTTGAGGATGTTTCCGAATGTCGTTATCATGGATTGCACGTACAAGACCAATAGGTATGTCATCTCGTTTATGTACCACGTTTTTGTTATTGAGTTGTTTTAGTGATCATTAATTCTTTATATATAACTATTTGTTGTCAATGTCTAGGTACGGATGGCCTTTTTTGGAGTTTGTAGGGATGACATCCACAAACTTGACGTATTGTATTGCTATTGTCTTCATGAGGAAGGAGAAGACGGAGTACTTCAAATGGGCACTCTTGCGATTGAAGTTCTTATTCGGCAACCAAAAGCCGCGTTGTTTCATGTCGGATAGAGAGCTTGGAGCATTGAAGGCGGTGAAGAGTGTCTTCAAGGTCCCCCACTTCTTGTGTCAAGTCCACGTGGCTCGGAACGTGAGGGCATATGCAAAAACACAAGATATAGACCCGGAACGATTCACTAGTAGCGTTCGTCGAGTTATGAGGTCACACACCGAGGAGGAGTATGATGCCCGACTTGAACATTTTCGGAATATATGGAACGGCAAAGGTGGAACCGGTTTGGTGTCATATGTTGAGAAGACATGGTTCACTCCACATAAGGAGAAGCTAGTGAGTGCGTGGTCCGATCATATTCTACATTTTGCAACAAGAACTACTAACCGGTAACCTTACCCTCCTATCATTTTTGTTCAATATTATTTATCCGATTTTTTTTGTATATATATATATATATATATTTATTTATTTTCGTCTTATAGGGTTGAGGCTCAACACTCTATGTTAAAAGACATGTTGCAATCTTCCGTTGGAGGCTTTGACACGATCATACAACACTTGGATAACATGTTTATGGATCAAGTTCGTCGAATCCAAGAGGAGATGGGAAGGAGTAGATCGGTGACACCGGTTGAAATACTAGATGGGCCCGAATGGAAGAAGGTTTTCTTCGACCGCATAGTGAGAAGGTGTTCGAGAGAATGCATTAAATTGCTATTGCAACAAGTACAAAGAGCGAAAGTTGGGGACATATCCGACGAAGTGAGTCCTCGAGACCGTTGGTGGAGTACCTCTATGGGATTGCCTACACCCCAAACGATCAAGGGATATGTTAAAGAAGGCATCCCGTTGGTTCCCGATGAAGTTGATGTATATTGGAGGCAAGTCCGGTGGGAAGGTTTGGGGGCGAATGATCGATTGCCCGATGATGGTGTCAAAGTTTCGTACGAGAAGAAGATATTGGGGAAGTTTTGGTCCAAGTTGCAAGCGGGGGAAATTCCCAAGGATACTATCTTCAAGGTCGCCCAAAAGGTGGTGGAGTGTGAAGACCCCCGTTCAGCTAATTTACAAGACGCCTCTCGTGGTGAAGCCGATAAGGGAAGGCCAAGGGGGAGTGAGAAGAAGAGTAGTACTAAGAGAGGGAAGACATGGGAGGAGTACATTGACGACGAGAATAGTAAAGGCAAGGAGAAGACGATGATGAAGAGGAAGAGGGGGGAGGAGAAGAAGAATGAAAGGGAGGAGAAGAAGAAGAGGAAGGAGGAGGAGATGCAAAAGAGGGATGAAGAAAAGAAGAAGAAGAGGGAGGAGGAGAAGAAGAGGAAGGAGGAGGAGAGGCAAAAGAGAGATGAAGAAAAGAAGAAGAAGAGGGAGGAGGAGAAGAAGAGGAGGGAGGAGGAGAGAAAGAAGAAGAAGGAGGAGGAGAAGAAGCGCACTACCGTTGTGTCGCCTAAGTCGACGTATGACCTTGATTTTGATTGGTGTAATGACACGATTGACCCCTTCATGTTTCAATACATATCTCGGCAACAAGATGTAGAGGGTGATGGTCATTGTGGTTATCGATCACTTGCCGTGTTACTAGGTGAAGATGAAAGTAAGTACATGGATGTTCGGTTGAATCTTTCGAATTACATTGTACAACATCAAAATAAGTTGGAATTGGTGTACGAGGAAAATGGTGGAATACCGAGACTTGTTAAGGAAGTGAGCATGACAACATCCCCATGCCGTAAAGAGGGTTGGATGGTAGTTCCGATGATGGGGTTGGTGTTTGCGACTTTGCACAAAGTGGCCGTCGTCGTGTTGAGTAGATTTGGGCCGCACACATGCCTCCCATTGTGGGCCGATGAGGGAGATGAGCCTCCTTTGACTGTATATGCTATGGCACTTGTCGGGACCCCCACCGCTGGACATTTTGTACCGGTATGTTTTCTTGACCAAAAGCTTGATTTTAATCTAAATTTGATAGCATATTTTAATAATGTTACATTGTGTGTAGATTTGGTTAATAAACGATGAATGTCCTATTCCCCCACCGCCTAGGCAATGGACAATATACAAGCAACCGAGTGTGGATGGATGGGAAACGCACCACCGCTACAAGAGCCGAATGCAAGAGTATGAGGTTCGACGAGCGAGTTCTGGACGAGGACCTATATCTACTTAGGTTTGTAATTAATGTTATATATTATAGTTACACTTTTGACTACTATATGTAAAAATTAAATATTTTTATATAAATAAAGCGTCGTCGTTTTTATATTAAAATCGAAATTTTTTGTTGCGCAATCGAATATTAGAAACGGGGTCAAAACGCGACCGAGTTTTTTCCGCCGCGAATCGCGTATACGACTGTTATGGATACTAGCGTAGAAACGCCCACATAGGCGGATTTGGGGCCCTAAACCTTATGGGCGCATTTGCAACCCGCCCCAAGGGGTTTAATAGCCCACATATGGGCGGATTTGTAATCCGCCCATAAGGTTTAGGGTTTGTAGATCGGACACATATTTGGGCGGATTTGTAATCCGCCCAAATGGACGGATTTGGAAGCCGCCCACTTGGGCTGATTAGGGTTTAGGGTTTAGGGTTTAGGGTTTAGTGTTTTGATTTTTGATTTGGAACACGCCTATACGGGCTTTCTCGTATTAAAATTTAATAACTCGTGCGGGTTATAAATCCGCACAAAATGTTAATGTGTTTATGGATGTCATTTAACATATAAATATGGGCGATTTGGTTGTCCTTCAATCATCAAATAATCCTTCCAAGCCTTACATATCTTAGTTGCAACTAACAAACCACTCAACGTGATAGTGGACTTTATCGGTTGATGGCTTCTCGTTGTGCTGAGTAGCTAAGGCAAATGATGTATATGAGTTGAACCATCGTAAGCAATGTCTAGTAGAAAGCGTCAAACGCCACTATAAGCTCATCGTAAACAATGTAAAAGCTCATGTATGTTTTATTTCGATCTTATTTTGAATTTATATACCTTAAAACTCTAAATCCTAAACCCTAAACCCTAAACCCTGTTGTGCTAGTTTTAAACACGGCCAATATGGGCGGGTTCACAACCCGCTTATACAATGACGCTGACATGACTAATATGGCGCCAATATAGGCGGGTTCAAAACCCTCCCATGGCGCCAATATGGGCGGGTTCAAAACCCGCCCATGGCGCCAATATGGGCTGGTTCAAAAGCCGCCCATGGCGCCCATATTGTGTTATAAATAATACCCACTTTTTGTGTTAAAATTTTAAATTAAAAATTTTCAAATTAATTTTAAAGCAGAACCAAGTCTGTTGTAAAATTTGTGCCACGTGACATTTTAATAGAATTAGATTTTCGTTATCTTTTTAGTGTTAATGACTAAGATTATATGTGATATCCCTATTTTTTTATTTATAAATAAAATATGACTATTTTTGATTAATTATAAATAAAAATAAAATTGGTTTAAAACAATTCATACAACGTCAACAATCCAAAATCGTCGTAATCGTCATAACATAATCTAAAACAATCCATACAACGTTAACAATCCAAAACTAAATCCAAACAACAATCCAAACTAAATAAAAATAAACAATCCAAACTAAATCCAAACAACAATCCAAATACAAAATAACATAAATGTCAACATAACCGATCCGCCCAATCGGGGTCGTTTTCCGGGTCAGCCCAACCCTGGACCTCTCTCTCAGCCTCCTCTCTCGCCTCCTCTCTCGCCCGCTCTTCCGCCATCCTAGACGACTCCCCTCGTTCCCAAATGGATGGGACACGATCCCTGCGCTCGGCCGACCTCGACGACTCCGGCGGCCTCTGCGATGCTCGACTCAAAGGGGGAGCAATCGTTGTAACGTCCAGCCCACAGAGACCTCCCAAGTAAGGTAAATCAATCTGAGCAAGCCCCTCTATGGCCGAAAGCACGTGTGCCCTGATCAGCTGGAAACGCTGCAATATAAAACGACATATGCAATTAGATCATATTTATATACACAACTCAAAAGTAATTCTTAGATAATATAAACACACTCACCTTGTGAAAATCGACAGCCGGAAGAGGGGCTCGAACAATGCGCGGCTGAACGGGCGCCCTCGGACACACATACGGATGTGAGATCTGCAAGAACCAGTCCAAGTACTCGTCGTCGACGTCCCACGGAGTGACAGCACGTGGCGACGTGAGGATGAATGGACAAATGTGGTCCATAACTGTACCCCACCCGTAATACTCGTCGTCGAAGTCGAGGATGTACCTTGACTTCCCCTTAAGAGACCACGGACGATGAGAGACGCGTGGTACGATAACGTCCAAAGGTCGACTCTGAACTCGTCCCCACTGCCGCACGCATCTCTCGGGCATGTACGGCTCATAGATGTCGAGGTATCGGATGGTGCCCCGATACCTCGACGTCGGATACTGGAGATCCAGGTCAACCCGAGAATAGGGGGTCCAACAAACCTGAAATATAAAGAAATGATGTCAAGAAACGTAAATTTAAAAATAACGATTCGTTACAAAAATATAAGAACGGATACGTACATCCTCCGGTCGGTAACAGTCGAGGATGCGCCGATAGTAGATCGACGTATCGTACGTCTGTAACTTCGTGCGATTGACCCGATAGCGACATGCTCTCCTCTCATCGTCCTCTGCTCCAGGCAACGGGTTCGGGTTGCCAGGGAAATAGATGAAATACATCCATATCCACATCTATGGCACCCCGAAAAAAATAAAATTAGTTTACTTTACGAAGATTTTGAAAAGACTTTTTCAATCAAAACTACCAAATACCTGAAGAAGATATGAGCAACCCGCCATCTGAGCCACCCCGGCCCGTGAAGCCTCCCCGAGATTGCGGTAGAGAAATGCCAACGTGCCGACGCCCCATGCAGTCTCGACAACCCGACCCCAATCCTCAAACAACGCCAACATATCAACATCTACACTGTTCGTGGATTTGTCCACGAACAAGCTGGTGGACAAGTAATGCCACAGAAAACCGGCAGCTATGCACTCTGGCGGGTAGTCGGAAGCCATCATCACAAGTAACTGATCGAAGAAATCTCGACTGTGTAGATGACCATCCCTAAGGTCCTTCAGGAAGTCACGCTGGTCGGGGAACACATAGTCGTCCGTCGTGCCAAACATATACTCAACCATATCAACACACTCAGCAGAGGAGAAAGTGTGAGCTACCTCGTGCCCCTCAATCGGCAAACCGAGGATGATGGCAACGTCGTGGAGCGTAATCGTCATCTCGCCCCACGGAAAATGAAAGTTGTTGGTCTTTGGATGCCAACGCTCTACAAAAGCAGAAATGAGGCCATGATCGACTTTGCCGAAATCGAAGTACAATAGCTGTGTCAGGCCGGTCTGTCGAATCATCCATAACCACAAACCCTGTGCAACATCAACGTCGACCAACGGAATGTGATCCCTCCATAGGCGAAACTCCTTCGGTCTGCTCTGACACGTAATACGTCGAACATATCCGTCCATGTCGCTCCTAAACGGGCCGAATGACTTCCAAATCAAGTCGGCGATGTGTATATCGAAATCCTGTAATACTGATGGATCGTCGATCCCATACGGTGTCTGCTCGGGCAAGTCGGCCTGTGGAGGATGGGCCTGTGGAAGCTGGGCCAGTGGAGGCTGGGCCTGTGGAGGCTGGGCCTCCGTCCCCTCAACAGAATCTACAACCACCTCATCCAAATGAATCTGAGTCGGGTCGGAGGGCAAAGTATCAGACTGCGGAGGGTCGGACTAGGGCGGAGCCTCTCCCGTCCCAACAGAATCCCGGTAAGCCTCTGTCGTCCCAACAGAATCAACCATCATATCCTCTAACTGAGTCGGTGGGACCTCATCATGGAGAGGCTGATCCTCTCCCGTTGCAGCAGAATCAGGACGAGCATCCGGCTCGGAGGTCGATTCTTCGTGTCGCCTCTTGCGACCCGAAGTCGTGACAAAACGATCCGCAGGTCGTCTACCATCAGCTGTAGACTGTCGAATGCGTTCTACTACCTCTTGTTATTTAATATAATATTAATTATTTAATAATTTTGCCTCATTTATTTTATTTCACTCAAACTAATCCTAATTTTTTTTATTTCTATTTAAGATTGTTACCACATAAAAATAACATTTCTAATCTAATAAATACATTATTTGTACGTTACGATTTCTAATTTCTATCGTACAATTTTTCACTATAATATAATTTCTAATATATATATATATATATATATATTATTTCTACGGTACGATTTTTAAATAAAATATATGCATTTCATATATTTTATTTTATATGCATCTAATAAATAAAATAGATGCATTTCATATAATATAAATTCTAATCTAATATGCATTTCATATATATTTCACTAAATAAAGTATATGCATTTTATATAATATAATTTCTAATCTAATATGCATTTCATATATATTTCGCTAAATCAATTATATGTATTTCATATAATATAATTTCTAATCCAATATGCATTTCATATATATTTCCCTAAATAAAGTATATGCATTTTATTTAATATAATTTCTAATCTAAAACATATATAATTTTTAATTTCTATAATATAAAGGACAATTTCTAATAATTTTCAATTTTCATATGCATTTAGTATTATATTTTGCTAAATAAAATATATCTAACATGCTTTTCCTAAATAATACATAAAATATCAATATAAATCTATATATACTAAATAATAAATAAACAATAAATTTAAATCTAAATATACTATATATCCAAAATATATTTTAAAAATTACCTCATGAGTCGGTCTCCTCTGACGCACCGGGCGACGCGGATTCGCAACCTCCGTCGTCGAGCTCAGCCCCAATCCCTCCGGCATCTCCACCGTCGGCTCCTCTCCGATGCCCAGATATACTTGCGCCACCTCCGCCGCTATCCTCGGATCCGCGCTGCCGCTGGCGTTAGACGCTTCGGCTGTCTGAGCGGAACCGAGATCCGCCGACAGTTGACCGTATCTGGAAACCGCCGAAGGAGGGGGCCCATCGCCACCGATCGCCGCTTCGTTTATCTCGGCGGAACCGAGATCCGCCGACAGTTGACCGGATCTGGAAACCGCCGAAGGAGGGGGCCCATCGCCACCGATCGCCGCTTCGTTTATCTCGGCGGAACCGAGATCCGCCGAAGGTTGGGAGGATCTGGAAACCGCAGAAATTGGCCGCCAACCGCCTTCGCCGGCGGATCTGGAAATCGGCGGATCTCTTTCGCTCGCTCTTTCATCCATAGATCGTGGTCGGAAATCAGAAATGTGGTCGGAGATCTGGTCGGATCTGGAAATCGCTCGCTCTCTCTCGCTCGATCGGTTTCGAAATCCAAATGAAGAAGACGACCTGCGACGGCGCATTTAATACGCACCTTGTGCGGGTTTGAAACCCGCACAAGAGTAGGTCAAATTTGTGCGGGTTTGATACCCGCACAAGATTCGTCCGGTTTATCCTTTCTTTTGTACGGTTTTGCTCTCCGCCTAAAGAAACCCGATTTTTTCCTATTTTTTGGACGGAGTTTGGATCCGCATACGTAAAACCCGGTTTTTTTAAAAAAATCTTGGGCGGGTTTCGGATCCGCCTATATCGGTGTGCGCATCACAAAAAAATGAGTGCGCAAATTTTAGCCGGAACTATCCTGGCATAATGGGCATTGTTGCATATATAATGTCGATTTGCGAGGCCATTCATACCAATTATCCGGAAGAAGATGTTGGCAAATTGACCCGACCCGACCCGAAAAAATGAAAGAAATGACCTAAAAGCTCAAATCTTACTTGAAAATTGAAATCATCAAAAAATCAAGTTATCTGATATAAAATTATCTTAATCCTTAAAATTGCTACACCCAAATCACCAAAAAATCTAAAATTGTTCGATAAAAAAAATAAACTAAAAGCTTAAATATTAAAATTACCGCGCACATAATAATATCTATTACTAATAACTAAAGCCGGAGCAATTTATGCCCCCACGTTGCGCCACATCACCCCTTTATTAGAATAATAATTTTATTTAGTTCATTATGTAAAAAAAGTTATCTCCAACTAAATATAAAGATAAAATAATATTTGTAAAAATTTATCCCCAAATAAACATAAAAATAAAATAATAATATTAGATTTGACCAATATAGATAAAAAACACATTATATTTATTATATTTGTAAAAGATAAGAAAAAATATGTATACGTGATCACATATATATCTTAGAAATAAAAATAGTCATATTTATCTATAACTAATTAGCTATATATTAAAGTTGTAACTTTTCTAACCAACACATTAAGTTTGGCCCCACCTTATATTAAAAAAATTATTTATATAATTTTTTTTCCAATTAAATTCCTTTCTATTTATTTATGTGGAAAAATTTGATTCAAATTTGATTTAAATATAACGAAAATTATTTTATCTTTATTTTTTTATCAATTTATAAAAAAATATTTATCTTAAATCAAATTTTGATAAAAAAAAAGAAGTAAAATTTTCAAATATCTATATAATTACTTGCATAAATTAAATTTTTATAAAAAATTTATATTATATTTTCCTTAATTTTCTTTTTGGATTGTTTATGTAAATATAGAAGATTTTTTATATTTAAAAAATTCTATATTTTTTTATCCGTTCTTATTAATTATCTTAAGTATTTCTCATTATTTTTTTATTATAAAAGAAATATATATATATATATACAAATTCATGAAAAGATATAAGACCTTTATAGTTATTTTAAAATATTTTAAATTTGTTATCTTTGATTTTAAATATTTGTAAAAAGAAGTTTTGAAAAGATATTGTTATACTAAATAGATATTTGTTTGATGTTAACGATAGATTTAAATAGTTAAGGAAGAATTTAATAGAAAAAACTAAAATATTAGGAATAAAAATTAATTTTGTAAATAGGAGGTGGGACCAGAAGCGTTCTGGTGGCTAGAAAAGGTATAGCTTTAATATATAGTTATAGATTCGAATGTTTTAAAAAATAACGAACATTATTTTATTTTTTGAAGTCACCACATTGAATTTGGCCCCACATTATATTTAAAAATAATAATTTTTTATTTATATTTTCAATTAAATTCTTTTCTATCTATTTATATTAAAAATGTTTAATTCGAAATTTAAATAAAAAAATGAAAATAATTTTATCTTTATCCTTTTATTTATTTATGTAAAGATTTATCTTAAATCAAATTTTGATAAAAAAAATAAAAAAAATTCATAATCTAGATAATCACTTGTCTAAATTGAATTTGGATAAAAAAATTACATTATCTTTTCCTTAATTTTCTTTTTATCTTATTCATGTAAATATAGAATATTTTTTATCTTTAAAAAAGTCAATCTTTATTCATATTTATTTAAACTTTTATTATTAATTATCCTTTTAAATTCAATATTAATATTCTATAAATAAGAATGATAACTTTTTAAATTTTCAACCATAAATATATTGAGTTTTATATATTAGTTTTCTATCTATAAATATGAAAGTTAAATGCAATATTGTCATTAAATTTAAATGTCTTAGTCACCATATTGTTGGTTACGAAATTGTTTATATTAATATTTTATCCATAATTATTACAACGTTTTCAATTAATATGAACCATAATAAATAAAAATTATTGATCCCTTAATCTTAAATCGGTTAATCACTATCCATATATATGACACATAAAAAATACTAACTTGATCTATAAGAGTAAAATAGATAACTTTTATCAATAAATGTGATAAATATAAAAAAAATTATATAATTGTTCTATTTGTAAGTATATTTTTAATTATAAATTTTTAATATTAAGTTCTTATCTATAAGTATGAAAAATATAAAATAGTAATTTAATATCCCAAATACACTTTTTTTTAATTTAACACCCCATTTAAATTAATTTTAGTATCTCTAAATGAAATAGATAACTTTTATATACATGAGTATGAAATATGGACCATTTTTAAATTGTGAATTTTCAATATTAGATTTTCTGATTCTTTTATATTAACTTTCAATTCAATAGTATAATAAGTCTTTTAATTAGTATGAGACATATTTTTAATCATGTATTTTTATATTAAGTTTTCAGATTTTTTGTATTAATTTTATTATTTATAAGTATGATAACGACTTTAATTAATATTGACCATGTTTTTCATAATAATTTTGGATTTTTCAATATTAATTTTCTATAAATAAGAATGATAACTTTTAAATTTTCTTCTATAAATATGTTGTGTTTTATATATTAATTTTTTTATTTATAAATATGATAGTTAAATGCAATATTATCCTCAAATTTTAATGTCTCAATCACCATATTTTAATTACTAATTTTTTTATAATAATATTTCTATCCATAGATAGGTTTTTTTAATTAATATGGACCATGTTTTTTATTATAGATTTTATAATAAATTTTACATTATCTTATATTAATTTTCTGTTAAGAAGTATGATAACTTTTTAAATTTTTTATCCATAAACATGTTGATTTTTTATATTAATTTTCTATTAATAAGTATGACAATTTTTTAATTAATTCAGTATAGATATGTTGTGCCTTACAATATGTTAAATTTCTATTCATATGTTAATTTTTTTATATTACGGATCCATACATAAATAAATAAAAGTTATTGATCTCTTATAGTTAAACCGATTGATCGAGTCAGTTCAATTGAGTTTAGGTTCAGACATTTCGGATTCGACTTGAGTATAGGTTCATGTCGTTGAAATTTATGGTTTGATTAAGTCATTTCATTGCGGTTTTTGTGTGTGTTCGAGTAAACCCTACTAATTAAGAGTATCAATTTTTTTTTAATTATTACATAAATATTACAAATAGTATTTTTAAGAATAAGATAATATTGGTATACATTTTAATAATAAAATATATTATTATAATTAAAATAATACATATTTAATATTTAATTTAATGATTTATACTATTATTTATTATTACATAAATTATAATACCTATAGTATATTTAAATTAACGTCTTACATTTTTTATTTAGAAAAATTCCGTGCAAGGCCCGAGTCATCAACTAGTAGACATCTAAACCCACACATGTTAATGGATTTGATCTTTATAATAATAGTTTTATAATGAGATAAACTACTTTACCATGCAATATGGAATATATATCTCTAAATCATTATACTTTCATCTTATTTGCCTCTTTTTTACTATTCATATTATCTAAAATCATTATACTTTCATCTTATTTGCCTCTTTTTTATTATTCATATTTTCTTACGATTTTGATATTATTAATGTGTTGACGTGTTTAAATGGATTATTGATTAAGGGTCCCAAAACATGCTCTACACACTCTTCCATGCTTTGGCTCCACCAGTCTAAAGGGAGTCCATAAATAACCTGAATGGATAATAAACTCAACACCCCCAAAATGAAGAATTTCTTATGGAAAGTGGCTCGAAACAACCTTCCAACTAAAACGAGGCTTGTGGCCAACCATATCCCGGTACCGCAAGGTTGTGAAGCCCGCAACAACCAATTTGAAGACACTAATCACATCTTACTACCATGCCCACTTATTAGGGCGACCCTTAACTCTTTAAGCTCAAATCTACTTTGGATTGTCGATCAGGTATTACCAGACGACAAAAAACCGCACCAAGTCGTAGACGAGATTAGGGCAACGACAACAATTGAGGAGATGGACCTCCTTACAAGAACCTTGTGGAACCTATGGTTCTCTAGAAATAAGAGAACTTTTGACAACGATAACGCCCAAAAATCAAATCATGTCGGAAACCTATGCGAGTTTACTCATGATGAAACCCGAAATAAACTGTTCGCTAAATGACAAGAAACGAGATTATTTTATTCGATTGTACAAACGCTTGCTCTTTATTTATTATTTCTTTACAACGAGGTTACAAGCCAACGAGGCCTACAAACAAACGAGATTTACGCCCTAGACCTCCTACAAGTATTCGAGATCTCGATCTAACAATGTCCGAGATCTCCTAATTGCTATGCGATTCTACCACCTCGGTGTCACTCGATTGATCTTGGTGCGAGGCTGAGCTAAGAGTGTGGTGAAGATGGCATGCGAGATTGTGTAGCGAGGTCTTTGATGTGGACGAAAACTCTGTGTGACTTGAAGTCTTTTTGTGGACTTCACTTGTCTATAGCGAGGTCTTTTGACAATGTTTCAATCACGTCGATCTTCAACGAGCAAGATAGTTCTTGACTTCACTTGTCTATAGCGAGGTTCTCCTCTATTTATAGAGAATTGAGGAGTCGAGTTTTGGCTATCATCCTATGTGGGACGCCCGAGATCAGGGCTTTTGATTGGTCCGAAGGTGAGGCAGCCGGTGATTGGCTTGGGGAAGCGGCGCCAACTGAATGGTCCAGGTGGGCGGGTGTGTCAGTAGAGTCGGTGGCGAGGTTTAGACCTCGCTTCGAGGTTTCGGAAGACCTCGCGGAGATAGGAATTTCGTTTAATCAAACGACGGATACGGTTGTGGGCCCCAAAATCCACCTTGGGAACCCCGTCCAGTCTATGTATTCTTTGCATCCCGGGCCCACTTCCTATTTTACCATTTTGGACATCATCACAACCCCATGGCCTGGGGACCTCGTCCCGAGGACCGCAGGTCATAAACTCCTTAGGATTGCGAGATGCTAGGTTTTTGGAGGTTGAGTGGACATATTGCGAGGTGTTAGATTTTAGAGGTTGGGAGGACATACTGCGAGGTTTTTCTCCTTGCGAGGCCCAATACTTAGGCTTTTCTCTTGCTTGTACGGGTGATGCTTCCCAGGCCCGCTCCCCGTTTTTTGCTTAATGGGTCGCCCAGGTAGGATAGGCCCAATAAGCCTTTCGGGAGCGAGGAGAGGCCCAAGCCTGTTTTTTATAAAGAGGCGTCTATCGCACGCCTCACTCTCATCTTCTTCCTCCGGTCATTTTCCCTCTCTCTCTTCCTTGTCTTTGTAGTTTTTGGTGAGCGGTTTCCAGACGGTTTCCGACGACCTTCCGACTTTCTCCTGGAGCGCCACCGCCTTTTCCACACCAATTCTAAGCAAGTAAGTGCTCGACTCCCCCTCTCGCGTTTTCGATGTGCTTTGCCTTTCTCTCGCCGCCTTCTGTTCTCAACGGGAGACGGATGCTCCCTGGCGTTTCGTGCCGGTGTTACGGCGGCGAAACGAAGGGGGTGAGGGCGGCGCTCGCGTCCGCACGACGCTTTTGATTTTCTTCTTTTTTTCCTTTCTTCGTTTCGTGTTCCAGGTGGGTGACGGTGTGTCGCCTGGTGTTTTGCGCCGGTATCGCGGCGAAACGGCGATGGTGAGGGCGGCGTGTGCTTCTGCGCGGTGCCCTTGCCCTCTTTTCTTTGCGTTTTCTCTTTCTTGGTTCCGTGCCCTAATGGGCAACGATTGTCTTTGGTGGCTTGTGCCAACACCCTGGCGGCAAAACGGCGGGGTGAGGGTGGCGACCGCCACGCCCTCGAACCCTCTGTCTGCCTATCAGCGGTTATGCTTCTACGCCCCCCTTTGTTGTTTTGAAATTCGAAACCCTTGGAAACCCAAACTTCATGATGCCCGATTGACGGGACGTTCGGGCTTCCACCGCTGGTTTCCACCGCTGGCTTCCATTATTCTTTCTCTCTCCTCTTTTTGGTGCTTCAACTTCTCTCCCGCTGTCCTATCTTGTCAGAGTAACCCAGGGTGCCACGTGGCCTTCTCCCTTTATGACCTCGCGTTCTCTGTCTTTGGTTGCTTTGCCCGATGTCTCAACCCCCCTTTTTTCTTTTCCAGGTGCTCGCTTTTCGTGGCCTGGACGTCGCTCTTTCATGCCTAGGAGAGATTCTTTGAGCCCCCCACCAGGCTTCGCGTTCAAAGCTCAAGAGAGATTCTACGAGGATGTTTCCGAATCCATAGGGAGTGTAGAGGCTAGTGATTCCCAAAACCCGAGGTCTCCCTCGTTGGTTTTCAACGACCCCTCTTCCAGCGACTCTGCTGTCTCCATCAACTCTTGCTTCTCCCGACTTCGCACATCGTCTGGTGTTGAAACGGCCTCGTCTTCGATTTCTGATGAGGAAGTTGTCGAGGTTATTGCGAGTTCGTCCGAATCCAATGAGCTCGAGAGCTTCTTTACGGAGTATATTACTGACGCCGTGTCTTGCGTCCCGCCCGTCCTTGAGGAGCGGATCCCCATGTCCTCAAACTCGAACGAGGCCTTTCTAGCTGAGGGGGAACCCACGACCTTGAAGCCTAAAGACCTCACGGATGCTACCAAGGACTTCGCTTGGATCGAGGGAGTTGAGGTAGCGCTTCCCGAAGGGAAGGGCTGCTCCTTGGCGCATTATGAAAGGTGCGTGGTCGTGCATCTGTTCAGTCTTCAGGCTACCCCTGGCCCAACACATCGTTTATTTCTTGTGGGCCATGCACGTCTGCCCTGCACAACTGTTTCCCAACGCGTGGAGGTTGCTGTGTGCCTACACGGTTCGTAGCCGCGAGCTTGGGGATGGGCCGAATCTCGACATCATGTCGAGCCTATTTCTAGCAAGGAGGGAGCACGAGTCCTGCCTCGCTCACCACGACCCCTTCAAACGTCGGGTCATGGAAGAAGAAATGGTTCCTGGTTCGAGACCCTAGGTATCTCAACTTTCCCACGACACCGAACAACTTCGTTCGACCCAAGGGTGCACATAAAGCCACCGAACTCAAGGAGCTTAAGGAACGATACAACCCGAACCGTCAGAGATCATTACAGGAGTATCTGGCACAGGACCGGCTTGAGCGGGCCGGCCTGAGCCTCACCCTTCCACCCCGCGAGGGCGAAGAGGGTACTTAATTTCCTTCTTGTTTGTTTTTGTTATTTGCCCTTGGTTTTATGCAACGAGGTTGAAACCTCGCCTACCTAGTGACGACCACGGGCCTTCGCCCGTTGGTGGTGCTGGCTTGACTCGTTGTTACGTCTCGTTTCTTTATCTAACTTATTTCTATGTTTTCCTTTGATAGTGGACCTCTTCAACGCTCTAACCTCGAATTCGTAGGGAAAGAAACCTGCGACTTTCACTTTCGCCGCCCAGGCTCCTCACGGCCAAAAGGGCATCGTTATAAAGGAGCCAACCATGCTGGCGAGGCCACCCACCTCGCAGCCAAAGGTGATACCCCCGCCGCCGAAGGTGTCCGGGGCGAAGACAAACGAGGGGGCCTCGAATAAGGGGACGTCGCGAGGATATCCTCCCAAGCCTCCTGAGGATCCGACGATAAAGCAGGGTCCAAGAGGAAAGGCACGGAGTCCCCCCGCGGGGATAAAAAGAAGCACAGGGGGGACGGCTAGCGTGGTCCGTCGGGGAAGTAGATAATCCCCAATTTTAATTTTAAGGGACGAGCCCTCAACGTCGTTGGTCCTTCTCCCGCGAAGTTCCACTGCCCCAGGCCGGCTCGGGGTGCTTCTGCGAGGTGGAGTCGGGATGAGTGGAAGGAAGAGGTCTCGTGGGCCAACAATCTCACCGAGGAGGCCCTTAACGACGATGCTGCCCGCTATTCGGCGATGGTACGTTCCGTTTTCATAAATCTCGCTTCTGTTTTGGATTCCGTGCTTCTTTCTCTTTTTTTTAACAACTTTGTGAATTTTCAGCATACCTTTTTTGAGAACTACAACCGCAGCCGCCTCACCCTTCTCCAGATGAGGATGGATAAAATGGAGGCGGCACTTAAGGCTCGCACATAGGAGTGTGTGAAGCAAGAGAAGGAGCTCGCCGAGGCCAGAAAGCGGATTAAAGCCGCGGAGGTTGCGGCGAAGGACGAGGCGTAGGCGGCGGCGAAGGCGAGGGAGGCAGAGGCGAAGGCGAGGGAGGCGGAGGACAAGGCAAAGGCCCTGGTCGGGGTTTTTCAGAGCGAGAACGAGGAGCTTCGGGGCAAACTCTCCGTCGAGCACAAATTCTTCAAAGAGAAGGAGGCGGAGCTCCTGAAGTCCGAGGAGTTGGTTACGAACCTTCGACAGCGCGTCAGCGAGCTCCACGAAGAGGTGGAGGCTGCGGGGCCCAAGTATGTGGAGTCTGAGGCGTACAAGGAGGAGCTGGTGGGCAGTGTGAAGAAAATGTTCCACCAGGCCGTCCGCATGGGGGTTAAGCAGGCGGTGGCGAAGTACGGGCACATCAACCCCCGTATTTCCTTCTTCAACCCCAACTACACAGAGACTATGGGGGAGGAAGCCGGTGAGGAGCCCGAGGGAGAATGTGAGTTCTTCCTTAACGAAGATGGGACCGTGGCTACCGAGGCGCCCTCCGCAGAGGATCTCGGCCAGGGGAGTCTGGACCCCGTAGTCACGGTCCCTCAACCCGCGACCGACGCGCCGAGCTCCCAGCCCGATGCCGTCTCTGAACTGGCCGTCCCTCAAGCTCCCACGAAACCCATCGTCGAGGCCTCGAAAGAACCCACGACCGACGCGCCGAAAGAATGAAGGATGCTTCTGACCTTTTAATGTTTTTTTTATTTCTGTTATTTTGGTGGCCCCGCCGGGGTCTGTAATCAAATACTTCGGCCCTCGTGGCCGTATTTTATGCAACTTTTTCTTGTCTTACGGTTGTGTTTATGTTTCTTGCTTTAATTTACTTGTGTAGATATCCCGATCCAACCCCATGGCCCGAGTGTCACAATACTTGTGGCACCTTCGGGACACATCGGGTGCTTGCTCTTATGACGAGATCTCGAGCTTCGCTCGGTCCTCGCATGACGATTATTATGCCAAGATCACGAGCCTCGCTCGGACCTTGCATGATATTTTTTTACTGTTTCCAACCCCAAGCGGGAAGCGAGGGGTGGATTTAAACACAAGTCTTTTAAACACGAGGTTCTCCAACCCCAAGCGGAAAGCGAGGGGTGGACTTAAACACGAGATTCTCCAACCCCAAGCGGGAAGCGAGGGGTGGACTTAAACATGAGATTCTCCAACCACAAGCGGGAAGCGAGGGGTGGGTTTAAACACGAGATTCTCCAGCCCCAAGCGGGAAGCGAGGGGTGGACTTAAACACGAGATTCTCCAACTCCAAGCGGAAAGCGAGGGGTGGACTTAAACACGAGATTCTCCAACCCCAAGCGGGAAGCGAGGGGTGGACTTAAACACGAGATTCTCCAACCCCAAGCGGGAAGCGAGGGGTGGGTTTAAACACGAGATTCTCCAGCCCCAAGCGAGAAGCGAGGGGTGGACTTAAACACGAGATTCTCCAACCCCAAGCGGGAAGCGAGGGGTGGATTTAAACACGATATTCTCCAACCCCAAGCGGGAAGCGAGGGGTGGATTTAAACACGAGATTCTACAACCCCAAGCGGGAAGCGAGGGGTGGACTTAAACACGAGATTCTCCAACCCCAGGCGGGAAGCGAGGGGTGGATTTAAACACGAGGTTTTCATTTTCGAGAGAGATTTGAAAATTCCACAACCCTTTATTCATAAAACTTGTTGGAAATTGCGGAGTTTAGAGGGTTTACACATACTATTTTTTGAGTCGATCGACGTTCCATATTTTGCTCAGGGTACGTCCCTCGTTGTCTTTGAGCTTGAAAGCTCCGGGCGCGACCTCGTCGCCGAGGAGATATGGCCCCTCCCAGTTAGGGTCCAACTTGCCACCTTCCGTACGCCTCAAGACGAGGCTACCCGTGGCCAAGACCCGAGGTCTGACCTTTTTGTTGTGATATACCGCCACGCGCCATTTGTATTCTCTGGAGCGCAGGTAAGCTACCTCGCGTAGCTCATCCCTAAATAACAGCTCGACCTTAAGGTTGGCCTCGTTCTCTTTTTCGTTGAAATCGAAAATTCTCGCCGAGGGGACCAAGGTCTCCACTAGGACTAGTGCCTCCGCCCCGTAGGTTAGAGCGAAAGGTGTTTTTCCCGTTGCGCGACGCGAGGTTGTGCAATACGTCCATAGGACGAGTGGGAGGAGTTCCGCCCAGCGACCCTGCGCCACGCCTAGGCGCTTCTTTAGGTCGGTTAAGATGCGGGCGTTGACATTCTCCACCTGGCCATTGGACTGGGGGTGGGCCACGGAGGAAAACTTGAGGTTTATGCCCAGGTCGGAGCAGAAGGTTCGAGTCTCCTCGCAATCGAATTGGGGGCCATGGTCGATCATGATGGTCATGGGAACGCCGAAGCGGCAGACGAGGTTCTTCCATAGGAAGTCACAGACCTTTTCCCCCGTGATCTTTGCCATCGCCTGTGCTTCGACCCACTTCGTGAAATAGTCGACGATGACCAAGATATACCGCACCTGGACAACAGCCTTGGGGAAGGGGCCGAGGATGTCCATCCCCCATATCGCGAAGGGGCATGGCGCGTGGATGGAGCAAAGACGCGAGGTAGAGGCGTGATGGAGATTACCGTGCTTCTGACACCCGTCACATTGCTGGACATAGGCCCTCGCGTCTTGCCGGAGAGTGGGCCAAAAGTACCCCTAATGGGTGATTTTGTGTGCTAGGGATCACCACCCTAGGTGGCCGCCACAGACCCCCTTGTGTGCCTCATAGAGGATATGCTCCGTAGACTCGGTTGGCACACACAGCAGATTGGGATCAGCATAGCCTCGGCGATAGAGACGACCACCGATGACGCAATAACGCACCGCTTGCATTTTCAATTTCTGAGCCTCCGCGGGGTCCTCTGGTAAGACGTCGCTCTCCACGTACCACGTGATCGGGGTCCTCCAGTCCCCAGTGGTTACGGAGAGAACCTCGCTAGTTACACTCCGCGAGAGCTTTCTTTCCACCATCACGCGATTCCCTACTTCCAAGGGGAGGGAAGAGCCCAACCTCGCGAGAGCATCCGCCTTCGTGTTCGAGGTTCGCGGGATGGACTCCACCGCAAAAGTTTCCAGGAACGACACCAAGGCCTTAACCTTCTCTTGGTATGCAGGCAGGAATCCCGTCCGGGTGTCGTATTGCCCGTTAAGCTGACGCGCAACCAGCTCAAAGTCGGTGTAGACCCTGATTTTGCGGGCTCCACTGAGGAGTGTCATCTCTATTCCGGCGATCATGGCCTCGTACTCGACCTCGTTGTTGGTGGCATCGAAGGCGAAGTTAAGGGCATACTCCGTCTCAATCGAGGGACCGGTGAGGAATACGCCAGCCCCGCCACTAGCGTCACATCGTGAGCCATCAATGAATACCTTCCACTCTTCCGAGCTCGCGCCAGTTTCGGGGAAGGTGACCTCCACCATGAAATCGGCGAGGACCTGCCCCTTCATCACAGTCCTCGGGAGGTAGCTGATGTCGAACTCGGAAAGCTCGACTGCCCATTTCGTCATTCCCCCGGAGAGGGCGGGCTGGTGGAGGATTTGTCGAAGTGGGAGGTCGGAAAGGACCTATATGGGGTGCGCGTGGAAGTAAGGGCGCAAGCGTCTTGCGGCGGTCACGACTGCCAGTGCCATCTTCTCCGCCGGGGAGTATAGCTGCTCCGCAGGTTGGAGCACGCGACTCACGAAGTAGACTGGGTGCATGACCTTTCTGGTTAGCACCGCGCTGACCGTCTCCGGGCTTACTGCCACATATAGTTGCAAGTCAACGCCCGCCATTTGAGGGGACAACGTGGGGAGCTTCGACAAGAAGGTTTTTAATTTAGAGAAAGCGAGCTCGAGCCCTTCATCCCAAACGTACTTATCGTTTTTTTTAGAGCGGGGAAAAAGGGAAGAGACTTGTCTGCCAAGCGGGAGCAAAACCTCCCTAGATAGTTTACGGAGCCGTTGAGCCGCTGCACCTCAGTTCGAGATCGCGGTGACCTCATTGAGAGGATCGACTCGACCTTGGCGGGGTTGACGTCGATCACGCGCTCGCTTATCATGAAGCCTAAGAACTTCCCTGATGATACGCCGAAGACGCACTTCTCAGTGTTCAGGCTGAGACGGTTGTGTCTAAGGGTAGCAAAGACCTCAGCGAGGTCGACCAGATGCTCTTCAGGGGTCTTGCTCCGGACCACGATATCGTCGACATAGGCTGACATGTTCCTTCCCAGGTGATTCTTAAAGATGCGGTCGACGAGGCGCTGAAAGGTGGCCCCCGCATTCTTTAGACCAAACGGCATGACCTTGTAACAATAAGTGCCTCGCTGGGTGATAAAGGACGTCTCCTCCTCGTCGCGCGGGCTCATCAGGACTTGGTTTATCCTGAGTATGCGTCGAGGAAGCTAAATACCCCATGACATGCGGTTGAGTCGACCAGCTCGTCGATCAAGGGCAAGGGGCCGGGTAGTTGTCTTTGGGACATGCTTTGTTGAGATCCTTGAAGTCCACGCACATCCTCCACTTCCCGCTGGATTTTTTGACCAGCACGACGTTGGACAGCCATCGGGGGTACTGGACTTCGCGAATGAACCCCACGGCCAGCAGTTTGGCCACCTCGTCATTTGCGGCATTTACCCTCTCCTCATTCATTTTTCTTCGTCGTTGCACCACATGGCAAGTGGTGACATCGACGTTTAGGGAGTGCTGGGCCACGGTCCGCGGGACGCCGCGGAGGTCCTTCGCGGTCCAGGCAAACACGTCGCGGGACTCAGCAAGTAAGGCTTCTAGTGACGTTGCCAACGTCTCGGAGAGACACTCTCCCAGGTAGATCTTCTCGGACTCACTCTCGAAGGGGGATATCGCCCTTCTTTCTACCTCAGGGGTGGGGATCGTGAAGTCCCAGACTTTGAGGTCGGGCTCGCCGGGGGACTCCACCGCAAACATCGGGCACTTCTGTTTTGCCGAGGTCGCATAGCAAACGCGACCCTCTTCTTGGTTGCCTTTTACCTCCCCGACCCCGTCGTCGACGAGAAATTTCATTTTGAGGTGGTAGATGGACACCACCGCCTGAAATTTCATCAGGGACACCCTCCCGATGATAGCATTCCACACCGAAGGCAGGCGTACCACCATGAACTCCACCATCTCGGTCCTCCTTGTGGAACCGGTGCCCAGCGTCATCCAAAGGTCTATGAGACCTGCCACGTCGACCTCGTCCCCCGAGAAGGAGGTGAGCTTCCCAGCGTAGGGCTTCAAGGATGTTTCGGAGATGCCCAACTACTCGAATGCGCCGTAGTACATGATGTCCACGGAGGACACCGTGTCCACCAACACTCGCTTCACCATTTTCGAGCCCATTTGAGCGTGCACCACCAAGGGGTCAGAGTGTGGCATGTGGAGCCCCTCAACATCTTCGGAAGAAAAGGCCAAGCCTACGTGAGACCGCGAGGTTTGGGCGACGCTAAATACCGAGGGCTCATGATGGCTTGCCCTCGCGTACCTCTTCCTTTCTGCCTGGCTTGATCCAGCCAGTGATGGTCCGCCCGAGATGGTGTGGATATACCCATCGGGTGCTGTCGCCTGCCCAGACCGTGCCTGCTTTGCGGGAGCCTGTTGTTCAACATTGTTGGCCTGAGTCTGACTCGGGCCTCGTGGTACGGTGTTGGCTCCCAATGCGGGGTTGGCGCGCCCCTTTTCATTCGGGTTGTACGCAAGGCCACCCTTGCCTCTATAACCTCGTGGCCTCCCACCGAAGCAGCTCCAACCTCCACCGCCACCTCCGCGGTTGTTATAGTGGTTATTCCTGTTGTCGTCGTCATTGTTGTTCCAGTTGTTGTTGTTTCTGTTGCTGTTGTTATTGTTGTTGTAGTTGACGAGGTTGTGGGCCTGCGTCACATACGCATCCCTCGCGGCCGGGGCTAGGGCTTTGCAAACTAGGACCGGACCGGAATTTTACGGTCCGGTCCAAGACCGGGACCGAGTCGGTCCGGTCCTCGGTCCAAGAAATTTGAGAATTTCGGTCCCGGTCCAAAACCGAGACTTGATTGGGAATTCCCGGTCCGGACGGTAAAGCCTTATTATTTATATCTTATATAGAATATTAGGCTTATAATTTATACTTTAAAGTTTCATATTGAAAAAATTGTTGATTATTACTAAATAAAAGTTTTGCCCATTGGTACTTTAACACTATAATAATAGAATTAATCTTGCTAATTACTACATCTCTATGGTATGAGTGTTGATTTTCGGCCAAAAAACCAAATTAAAACACTAAGCGGTCAAATCGGTCCAAACCCGGGACCGGACCGTAATTGGACCGGACCGAAATGTTCCGGTCAGGTCCGGTCCACGGTCCATATTTTTTATAAAATACGGTCCACCGGTCTGGACCTGACCGTGTTTATTCGGTCCGGTCCGGTCCGGACCGGTTGCACAACCCTAGCCGGGGCGGCCACTTTTGCCTTTCCCTTAGCCTCGGCGACGATTTCCTTGTCGGTCCTCGACCGCGAGCTCTGGTTGGCGGCATCCTCGGCATACACTTGGGCCGTGATCCGGGCGCACAGGCGATCGTACGTTGTTGGGCATTTCAAGAAAATGAAGTTCTTGAAGGGACCCGGACACAGGTTGCCCATGAGGATATCTCGCACCGATGCCTCGTCGATGTGTGCGATCACTGCGACCGCGGTGGTGAACCTCGTGAAGAAGGTGCCCAACAGCTCGCTCTCTCCCTGTTCAATACCGCGGAGATCTCGCATGTTCTTCTTGCGCTTCCTGGAGCCGTTGAAGTGTGTGACAAAGGATTCGCACAGTTGGGCAAACGAGGCCACAGACTCTAACTTGAGGCTTATGAACCACGTCATCGCGGCCTTGTCCAGGGTGGTTGGGAAGATCCGGCATAATATGGCGTCATTGTAGGAGTTGACATTCATTTGGACAGCAAAGTGCTTTACGTAGTCCTCCGGGTCATCCGTGCCGTCGTAGAGGCCCATTTGTGGCCAATGGAAACCTTTGGGCATAGGGGCCTCCTGAATCTCGGTCACGAAAGGGGAACGGCACCCGACCTCGACGGGTTGGCGGCGTGACTTCAATTTCATGGGGTGCATAGCACTCCCTGCTGTTTCGGACAACTCTGTGTCCCGCATTCTTGAACGTCGCGAACGGGATCGCGAGATTTGCATTGGGTCCCGGGGAGGTCTTTCCGTTGACGAACCGTTGGTGGACGTCTCGGGTCTCGGCATATTTCCGGGGACGTACGAGGGTACGTACTCAGAGTGGGGTTGCCCCGGGGGAGGAACAGGGACGTATGAAGGGACGAAGCCATGTTGGTACTGCCCATAGCTCGGGTAGGGATATGGGTTCGGGGGTGCGCCACCCTGTTCGTACCCTTGGATGGGTATGGGTTTTGTGGGGCGGTGTACATCCAGCCCGGGGAGACCACGAACGGGCAGCCCGGAGGCCCCGCGCCCGTCCACTACGCGGTTTCGGGCATGTTATCGGGGTGTTGGGGGAAGAAATTGTTTGGGCAAGCCATTTTGAGGGGATCGAAGCCAAGGTTTGCACAACTCGAGAAACTGCTTAGGATGAAGAGGTTCCCACAGACGGCGCCAGTGATGAAACCCGAAATAAACTGTTCGCTAAATGACAAGAAACGAGATTATTTTATTCGATTGTGCAAACGCTTGCTCTTTATTTATTATTTCTTTACAACGAGGTTACAAGCCAACGAGGCCTACAAACAAACGAGATTTACGCCCTAGACCTCCTACGAGTATTCGAGATCTCGATCTAACAATGTCCGAGATCTCCTAATTGCTATGCGATTCTACCACCTCGGTGTCACTTGATTGATCTTGGTGCGAGGCTGAGCTAAGAGTGTGGTGAAGATGGCATGTGAGATTGTGTAGCGAGGTCTTTGATGTGGACGAGAACTCTGTGTGACTTGAAATCTTTTTGTGGACTTCACTTGTCTATAGCGAGGTCTTTTGACGATGTTTCAATCACGTCGATCTTCAACGAGCAAGATAGTTCTTGAGTTCAAGATGTTTTTTGACCCCCTCTCACTTACGAGGTTCTCCTCTATTTATAGAAAATTGAGGAGTCGAGTTTTGGCTATCATCCGATGTGGGACGCCCGAGATCAGGGCTTCTGATTGGTCCGGAGGCAAGGCATCTGGTGATTGGCTTGGGGAAGCGGCGCCAGCTGAGTGGTCCAGGTGGGCGAGTGTGTTAGTAGAGTCGGTGGCGAGGTTTAGACCTCACTTCGAGGTTTCGGAAGACCTCGCGGAGATAGGAATTTCGTTTAATCAAACGACGGATATGGTTGTGGGCCCCAGAATCCACCTTGGGAACCCCGTCGGGTGTGTGTATTCTTTGCATCACAGGCCCACTTCCTATTTTACCATTTTGGACATCATCAACTCATAACCAGGTTAAAGAATGGAAACTTGCAGGAAATTCTGAAACTAACAACTCTCATACTTCTACCGCGAGAGCTAGGGAAGGGAGAAAGCTTGCTAAGTGGGCAAAACCCAAGAGGGACTTTATAAAGTTGAATTTTGATGGTGCAGTTTGTTCGGATGGCGTGGCCTCTTTTGGATTCATCCTTAGGGACTGTGGTGGCTCCCTAATCCATTTTGACGAAGGACTGATTGGCCGACAGTCTGTTCTGATCTCCGAGACCATCGTCTTACGCCAGGGACTACTCGAAGCCTTTCCTCGTGGCATTTCCTGGATCTAGATTGAAGGCGATAATTTGCAATTGGTCAAGGCCGCTCTAGATGAATGGCGTTGCCCGTGGGAGATTGAGCTGTTACGGTCGGACATCCACCGTTTCCTTGCCCGGTTCCAAGATTGAAGTATTTCACACGTCTTCCGTGAGTGCAATTCTCTGGCGGACTTCATCGCTAGTTCATTTCGACGGGTCTCCTCTATCCTGCTTGCAATTGATACAGGTTTTACATACCCTCATGCGATAAGATGTATTAGAGAGACTACTATGTCTAATGCTCTTATTCCTAAGAGTGTTTGCAACCAGATTGATAAGATGAATAGAGCTTTTATTTGGGGCAGCTCTAGGCAGCAAAGACAGATGCATAAAGTGGTGTGGGCGGAAGTAGTTAAGCCAAAAAACCAAGGCGGTCTTGGTGTTAAGACTATGCATGATATGAATGTTGCCCTAGTTGCCAAGCTCGGCTGGCGCTTTCTTGCTAGTGAGGGTGAGCTTTGGGCGGATGTTTTGAAAAGGAAATATGTTGATTGTACTTTGGGAGATTCTGCTGGTTGTTATCATATTTGGAAGGGCCTGAAACTTGGAATTTCGAAGTGGCTGCTAAGGAATGGCATATACATCAAGTTCTAGTGTAATATCTGGCTGTTGGATTATCCGCTCATTAAGGAAGCTACGACTCAGATTGAGGAGGCCCAAAATGAGTGGTCTGTTAGGGATTACTTGAACACGAGTTCAGGCTGGAATTGGGGCTATCTTTCCAATGTGCTTCCGGCAACGGTTTTACTTAAGCTAGCGGTTGTTAATGTGTTGGAAGGAGATGATGATTCCGAAGATGTTCTATGCTGGAAACATAGCCATGATGGAAATTATTCAATGTCACTGTCAAGTGGCTACAATCTGATTCGTGGGAACCTGAATAGAAGTGAGAGCGACCAGACTTTTTTCTCAACAATTTGGAAACTTAACGTGCCGGAAAGGGTCAGCCACTTCGTGTGGCTTTCAAGCAAGGGAGGGATCATGTCCAACTGTGAGAGAAAGAGACGACATATCTGCGATTCGAGCTGTTGCAGCCTTTGCGACGCCGAGGAAGAATCTTACGAGCATCTCTTCCGCGATTGCTCGTCGGTTAATACAATTTGGATTGATTTAAAGGCTACTGATATTTTTTTCATGTTATTTTTGCAAGCTGGCTTAGAGAGAACATCATGAACAATACTACCACAGGGGAGGTGTGCTGGTATGATCTATTTGCCACGACCATTTGGAGCATTTGGGACTGGAGAAACGCAAGGATTTTTGATGATGAAGGTGATGTTCTGAGGAAAGCGGCTGCGATCTTGAATATGGCCCAAGACTATGTGCAGATTAAAGGTAAGAATTCTAGTCCTCGCTCGTCCTTTAATAAATTTGGGGTTGGTGTGATCTATTTTCGACGGTCATTTGGAGCATTTGGGGCTGGAGAAACGCAAGGATTTTTGATGATGAAGGTGATGTTCCGAGGAAAGCGGCTGCGATCTTGAATATGGCCCAAGACTATATGCAGATTAAAGGTAAGATTGTAAGAATTCTAGTACTCGCTCATCCTTTAATAAATTTGTCCAGGATATTTCGTGGGAAGCTCCCGGGGCGGGTTGGGTGAAGGTGAACACGGATGGAGCGGTTAATAGAGACGGCCTTGCTACGGCCGGTGGCATCATTCGGAATGAGGGCGGTCAATGGATTGGCAGATTCTTACATAACATTGGTAAGTGTACGGTTCTGATGGCAGAGCTTTGGGGAATTCGAGATGGCCTTGAACTTGCTTGGAATGAAGGTCATCGAAAGGTGTTGCTCGAGGCTGATTCTCAACTTGTTTTTAATGTTTTAAATTCTAGAGTCAATAAATGCCACCCGCTTTTTACCCTGGTTTCGCAGTGCCAAGGTTTTTTTAGTAGGAACTAGTAATCCGATTCCGTCATGTGTATTGAGAGGTGAATACGGTTGCCGATCGCCTTACGTTTTATGCTTTTGACTTTTAAACTGGTTTACATGTATTGTCTGCCCCGTCTATGGGATTAATTTATTGCTTCTTGATGATGTAAAGGGTCGGGCTATCCCCGCTTGAGAAACGCTTAGTCCTTTTTTCTATTATTAATAAAACTACTCCTTAGGAGAGGAGCGTCCTCTCCTTAAGAAAAAAAAAAGTTACCACCCTCTCTACTCTCGTCTCGTTCCTTCCCGTTTATCTCCTCTTCTTATAAAACCAAACCAAACAGCTCCTTCCCTACTTCCTAATATTGACGCCCTCTCCTTTCTGAATGCTGATCACCGGAAATTCGGCAAATTTTCGCATAAGAAATATCCAAACAAAATCCAAAATTCAATTGCCAAGAATCTAACCTGAATTCCACAATCAATTCAACCTCCAATCATCCGACGTCGTTTTGGGTTAGGTTTTTTTACAGAGAGAACGAATCGGACGATGAAGGTTCATCCGGCGCCGAAGAAGAGGAACATAACCCTCCGGCACGACGTCGCTTCGGCTAACCGCCTCCTCCTCTGCCGGCAGAAGAAGCTTCGCCGACTCCCCCACATCTTCGCCAAGGTTCTCGAACTCCCCTTCCGCTCCGACGCCGACGTCTCCATCGAGGAAACCAGCGACTTCTTCCGCTTCACCGTCTCCGACACCGATGTCGCGCGCGACGTCCGCGCCGATACCGTCGAGATCTACCCGGGCGTCACCAAGATCGTCGTCAGGTCCGGGGAGGAGATCCCCGGCGGTGCCTCGGTGTTCGACGAGTTTGAGTTCGAGCTCGATTTGTGGAGATTTCGTCTCCCATCGTCAACGAGGCCTCAATTGGCAGTGGCGAGATATTCCGATGGCGATTTGGTGGTGACTGTTCCCAAGGGCGGAGCCGACGAGGAGGAGGAAAGGGAGATTCCGGAAGAGGTTTGGGGTGAAGGGAATCTTGTTCTTGTACAGTGAATAAGATGAGATTTGGCTACTGGTCGTCCATGGTTGGTCCTTTTGTTCAGTTCTATTTGTAAGTGTAATGTGGAATCGTTTTCGTTGGAATATGATTTTGTCTGTTTCTCTTGTTCAATGTGAGAGTGATCTCTGTTCTTTGTTCATTATGATTTCAATCTAGTCACCTTATTCTATCAGTTATTGCTTCTAATGGTGATAGAATGAATGAAAAGTAAGTTAGGTTTTTGATGTGAATCCATGATATTTTCTGTTCATTGAGGTTGGGGTTTTGACATGGAAGAATTGATGTGATACTGTTTTGATAGGGCATTGATGAAAAGTGATAACTGGAGGTGCTCGAGAGCACTTTTGAGGTTCTTTTTTATCCAGGGTTTGTATTATATGAAGTGTTTAATGGAAGCTTAGTTCACTTTTGTAAGTTTCAATCCTACCTAAAGAAGAATGGAGTTTGTGAGTAGCCGAAAATGGATGCGAGTCTTGGATTTCACTCACATAGACATGGTGAAAACTATTTAATTATCAGTTTATCCCCTTTTCTAGGTTAGGCAGTTGCAATTTTTATACTGTGATGAAGAAGATATTCTCCTTTGTTTCTTAAAGTCAAATATTACTGCTTTGAGTCTTTGATAGCCGGGCATTATCTTTGCTGCTTTTCTTGAGAGTAGAGTTTTAGACTTGACATTCTCTTCCTCAATGCGTTTTGTGCTTTTTCATTGTGGTATTGCTTTGATTGGGTTAAAAGTAAATGTTGATTCCATTTGCTTTTTGAGTGGTGAATCTGCTATCTTTCAGCGTATGATGATATTTAATGTCACTTTCACTCTAAGCTGTAACATTCTATCTTTGTTTTTGCTTTTGCTTTGTTTGCTACTTGATTTCAGTGCAGAAATGCTATAAACTTTCTTTTAGTAAGGATTGGTTATCTTTGCCTGGTTCCTCTACATTTTTTCCTTTTGCATCAGATGATTGTAGTAATGTGTTGCTGAGTTTCATTCATATCATTATGAACATGCTAGATATTTTTGCCTAACCTCATGATTGTAGTAATGTGTTGCTGCCTTTCATTTAGTAATATGTTTGGTTAAAACACTTAAAAGTATGGTTCTTCGTTGAATTATCGTTCTGTTTAGAATCTAGAGGGCTTAGTGATTCATGCTTCATTAGAATTATCGTTCTTCTAATCTTACAATAGAACTTAATTTGCATACCAGGACGATATGTGGCCTTTTGGGCAAGCACCAAAGTGTATTGCTTCTCATTTATAGTTCCTATGCCTTATCCCTTTTGTAGCAATATTTTGTTGTGTATACTTGGATGGTACAATGGCTTCCCTTGTGAAATTGGATTTTTCTCTAGTATGTTTAGCTTCTGTTGGAAAAGCAGGTTATGTATATGTGTGCCAATTCTGATTTCTGAATCCCTGCTTCTCCTGTGTGATTCCTGCAATGTGGATTCCTACAAAGCAATAGCAATAAAAAAAGAGATACAACTTTGAATATCGTGGATGAATTTTATGATGGTGGTCCTTAAATTGCATTATTCATAGCCTTATTATGCTGACAATTGGAGAAGCTATATATTAAATCAGCCCCCACCCCACCATGCTGTGTATCCATTCCTCCATTGTGGTTAATCTACAGGTACACTTTCAGTAATCTGTCTTTTTCGAAGATTTTCGTCTTCTTTCAGTTGTCTTGAAAGCCATTGAGTTTGTCCATGAACAACTCCTAGGGAGCTTCCAAGAAGCTGCACATCCTTTGGCTGTATGTAAATCTTACTTGCGTTGCGTATTCATCTTGGGCTTTCTGTTTGATAAGTTTTGTGGGTAGAATGGCCTTATACTATTAGAGTATCAGGAATAATGTTTGGACTTAGTGTATTCTGTACTGTCTGTTGGTATCATGCCCTGGGGAAAGTGGTTTGGTCATGGAAATTGGTTTGGTATGATTTTGATGGGCAAAAAACTTGCAAGTGTTGTGACCATCAAGAGATTTTGGCCACGAGACTGGAATCTAGATAGTGAGTTTTCTCGTCCTAGTTAGTGTAATTGTGTGGTCAAGGTAATTGATGGAGCCTGAGTAGGGTCTCGGGGCCTATGTTTTGGTATGTTGCCTAAATTCTGTTATGATGTTATCAACACCATGTCCTATGTACTAGTATTTTTTATATGAAAATTTTGCATCAAATAATCTAAACTATTAATTGTATGTAAAATAATACTACGTACAACTTGACATATATGTGCTTGGTATTAGCATTTACGGAGTACCAATTTATGCAGTTATAGTATTTAATTTCTGGTTACACAGCAGTACAGCACCAATTTGCTTTGTGGACCTATATTTTTAAGGGTTGGTTTGATATCGATATTAAAATATCTATACTTATACATGATATCAAAAATGAATTAGTTGCACCCAACTTGTTTTTCTCTTTTTTCGATGTGGTACCCCCGCACCATATGATAAAACTGATGAAGCATCAAATCAACCGGATTATATCAAATTTAGCTGAAAATTTAAAATATAAGGAACTTATTTTATCAGTTTACTTGGAACCAAATCAGGACGGTTTTCGAAAGGAAAAAAAAGAAAACCCGAGTCCAATCTGGATGGATCGATCTTTCAGTCCAAAGTCCAAACCATAGTCGATCTGGGTTATAAAAAGTTCAACTTGTGTGCACAATTTTGAATGGTAATGAGATAATGCATGTGGATTATGGAGTGTCTCTTAAGACAAATGAGTGATGTTTGCCTGACATGTGAGAACACGTAGTACTACTCTAGGCAGGTAAATGCTCTAAAGTAGTTAAAAGATAAGATAAGATCAGGAATATGCATTCC
Source organism: Fallopia convolvulus (assembly GCA_964016875.1). Taxonomy (NCBI): domain Eukaryota; kingdom Viridiplantae; phylum Streptophyta; class Magnoliopsida; order Caryophyllales; family Polygonaceae; genus Fallopia; species Fallopia convolvulus. Next base: position 45,368,145 of record OZ024733.1, read on the forward strand.
CATGCGAGTATGACATACAATATGCAACGTGTGACATGCATTATCAACGTGTCCTACTCCGAGACGCCAAAGTCGCTGCTGTCTGTATACTTGTCCAACACCAATTATTGTTCCCAAATTTCGAATATTACTTTATACAAGGACGAGACTCGACAGATTTTAACTAATAATGCTAGCTCACAGATTCAATTATATTTTTGAGATATTATAACTACATATACAACAAGCTGAAGAGCAGATCGAAAACAGTAACTACCAGCTTCAGTGGTCTAATTCTCCAAAAGAAGAAGAAGAAGAAGAAGAAGAAGATGAATAAATCTGAGGAAGGGAGGCGAGGGGCGATCAAATACGGCGACGTTTTTGATCAGATGAGCGGGGAGTTAGCCGACAAGCCGATCTCACCGCGGGACGCCGCCGCCATGAAGTCGGCTGAGAACAGAGCCTTTGGGGAGACGGTCAAAGGCGGCCCAGCCGAACTCATGCAATCTGCCGCCTCCCAGAACCTCCACGCCGGCCTCGTCCGCCCTGACGATGACTCTGGCGTTGTCCCCGCCGCCCACCAAACGGTACTCAGATCAACCAATAACTTCACTCCTTAATCCAGTATATGTCCTACCTAATTATTGGATTTGTAATTAGTTTCTAAAATTATGGCCAAGTCCGGTGGATCGGCTCAGGAGAAGAATTCATCATAAAATTAATTGACAATATTAGCTAGGTTTGATCTAGTTCAATCAAGTTTAGACATGATGAGTTATTTTCCACATTATAAAATTCAACGGATTTAGTACTAGTAAAGTGGAACAAGAACTTACTATTAGTTTTAACAAAGATGTATAGTATTGTAATTTGAAAAAAGTGTGTGTCTCAAATTGTAGGATGCCAAGAGTAAGTTGTCGAACGTCGAGCTCCCTCGAGACACGGAGGGAATTGTTATCGGTGGCCTGCATGGAGATCAATCAACCACCCCTCGAGTGGTGGCTGACACGGCGGCGATGGCGGCCAGGTTTAATGAGCCTTAAGAAAACTACTATTCAAGTCTATTATATGCACGTATATGGGCTGGGTCTTTTTTTTTCGCTTTTGAAATGGTATGTGGACATGTGGTGGTTTTAATTTTAAGGTTTTGCTTTCTTGTTTGTACGTGCTCAGAAGTTCAGAAAAAAAGGTTGGTAAAGTTAATGTATACAGATGAAGCTTTGGCTTCATACTTTCACAGCAAAATAATTATTGAGCAAAAAATGTTAGCGTTTTCTCAATTGTCATATTGCTGAGTATTGAAAATTTGAAATCAGTAAGAAATACTTCAATCAATTCAATGAACTTGGTGAGCACAGAAAGACCATTCTTAAACCGAAAAAAACAAAGATCTGAGAAGAAGAGATGAAATTAGACTTGTATATAGACCACTCCATGGGCCACATCAACATAAAGGGCCCACACCTCTCAATATTGGGCCTATTCGAGAATGACCCATTCCAATGAAGCAACAAACTCGGATTATTACCTCCAATTCGGGTTTAGCCCCGGGGGCCATAAACCGGTTCATGCTTGGGTCTGGGTCCGATCCGGATTGATCCTTGATTCCTATCTTAGAGAAATCTACCAAGGCCCTCTCAAGTCACATTGCTACACTATTTTCTGTCATTAAACTCAGACCATGATTTAACAAAATAGTACTATAAAACTACAATCAGAGAAGGGCGCAGAACGAGTTGAGAGGAGGGGCACAACTTATTTGACAATGTTAATAGACTAAGAATCGGGCGCAGAACGAGTTGAAAGGAGGGGCACAACCTATTTGATAATGTTAATAGACTAAGAATCGTCAATTAGTCTAGCTATTCATTACTCTTAAAAAAGATAAATTGATATAACATTTATCAACAAAATTTAATTTTATACTTACATTATATGACACTTACTCGATGATAAAAATGAATAACTGAAGCATTAAATGTGAATGAGAATGACACTTACTCGATGATAAAAATGAATAAGTGAAGCATTAAATGTAAATGAGAAAAATATTAAAATGAAGCTATGGAAAATTGAACCTTGATGGATTGTTTACAAAATTACGTAATTAACCATCTAAACTATTTTATTTTCATTTTAAATAATACAAATTAATTAAATCTACCCATGTTTAGTATAAAATTCAAAACAAATATTAATGACAATTCTAACCAAATGAGGGGTAAGAGCCCCCTCATGCCCCTCCCGAGGTCCGTCTATGACTACAATAATACCCAAAAATAGTGGCCCACATACCAAGATAGACAAACAAAGACAAAATTAAGCAAAGCAAACAACAATAGAATCACAAGAGAATTTAATATGGGAAAATTCAACCCTCGAAATTAGAAAGAAAAAATCCAATACAAGCCAACCAATCCGCTAATCAATAATTTTATACATGTATTTGATAATGCACAAACCTGACATATTGAAGACAAACATGGAGATATCAAATATCCCTCTAAATCCAACCTCATCTAGAAACCCTAGCCCCAGATAGGTGGACTAATAATAAGAGATTTGGAGGATGTTGGAAGGTTCCGGGTTCGATCCATGCCTCTACTCTTTCGCTCGGGACGTAAAGAGAAAAGTCTCACTATCCTTCTTTCTGTTAGATTAAGCCAGTCGGTGCATGCTGGTTTATCTGATTCGTGGTCTTTGTTTGCTGGATCATGAGCTAAGATTTGCCTCCGAAAGTAGGTTCCTCGTCATAAAAAAAAAAAAGAAAAGATTTCCATGAAAAATAATCTTACCAAATTTCCCTTTAGTAACGAACAGTGTAGATCTATCTAAGAGCCGATACAAGCTCCCTACTTTCTCTCTTTTTCTTGGCTTATTGGTACACTAGAAGCTCCAACAACTCCCACAAAAACTCCCTTCTCTCCATGGAAGCTTACTCCACTGACCCCTCACCCAAATGCTCCATTCTTTTTTTTTTTCCTGCAATTTTTCACTTATTAAAAGGTCTCTTGGGCTGGACCATTTGGGCCCATTCCTATCTAGTTCTATGATTATATTACGAACATAATTCTAGTATCGAAGTTTTGAGACTGTAATTACATTACAACTGCATAATTAGGGCTGCAATCAAGGCATGCCAAGCCCAGCTTTGATTTGCTTAAGCTCAGCTTTGTTAAAAATAGGCGAGCTGGAACGCGAGCTTGATTCGAATTATTTGAGCTTGGTTCATTAAATGCTCATCGTGCTCGAACATAGCTTGCGAACCTCTCATTTAATTTCTTCGTGAAACAAATTCGAGAACAACTCGTTTACTTATCAATTATACAAGCAAATGAATATAAAATATAACATGTAATTTGAGAAAGACCACCAAAACTATGTAATTTAACATAAACTATATATTGTATGTAATATATATATATATATATATAGTAGAGCTTATTAATGAATGTATAATCTTGTTTTTTATGAGCATATAATCAAGCTTGCTCATGAGAGTATAATCGAGCTTGCTCATGAGAAAATGATCCGAGTTATCTTCTGCTCAAGCTCAGTTCATTTATCTTCCGAGTCTTAAAATTGTTCTCAAGCATGGCTCGTTTATAAATCGAACCGAACAAGAATAAGATTTAACCAAGTCGAATGGCGAATTTCTCACGAATGACTCTGTTTATTTACAGCTCTAAGCATAATTCTATATATTATCCTGGTTGAAGCTTTGAGGTGGGCTGTAGAAACTTTGGAAGCAATAAGGAAACTAAATATATACTATATTGTTTCCAAAGGAAGAGGAAAACTAAGATCGATCAATACCAAATGGCTAGAGGGAATGTGTTTCATCAATTTAATTAGGATACTTTAGGGTGTGGCATATGTATTAATCTTGAACCTATAGATCAAATTTTGATCCGAGCAATTTTTCTCAATGTTACCGAAACTTCACCTGGGTCTCAATGCGCAAATAAAAATCGAACCTAAAACCTTTTAATATTCCTCATACGAGGCTTATGTCAGCTCATGCCATATATTACTTTTGATAGCTCTGTAGAAAAGAATCCTACACATCGCAGAATGACTTGGCTCGAATAAATTTTTTGGGGGAAGGAATTCTAGGTGTATAATTACCGTTTTGCTCAAGTTCTTGGATTGAAACTATCTTAATTATTAAACACATTTTAATGTTTCAAAAATGATTGTGTCCAAAACAATTTAAAACAAGGAATGTAGCAGAAGGACGCAGCTGCTAGAAGAGGTTAAAGAGAGATAGCCACACCAAAACAACAAGGTAAATTTTATCCTTAGAGATCGACCAGAAAATGTTGCAAATTCGGTGTAATTTGCTACGAAGTAATCCTATTATATAACATGCACAAGCAAAAATAACAGCCTCAGTTTATCTATAATCATCTTGCACTCTCTACTAATTCTCAATTTACCGCTTTCAATAGTATTCCTAGCTCTAGTAATTTGCTTCTTGATGATGTAACTCCTTTGGGGTAAGACCGTTTTTTATTTTATAAATAAATCGCAGGGTCCCCTCCGTTTCCAGAGAAAAAAAAGAAACTCTATGAGTTAAGTACTAAAACCTTATAACAAACTAATAAATCATAGATAAAATAATTTAAATAAATAAGTTAATATAAATAGAGAAGAATCTAATCTCAACCGTACCATTAAATTTTTATTTAATAATTAATTAATACTGTATTGTTCAAACTCTATCTATAATGTTTTTTTGCTAACTTTTTAGATCAAATGTTTTTTTTCTAACTCTAATGGAATTAATTAGATGAGATCTAGTTCGACTTAAAAATCAGGCAATTAATATCTAACTTACTAATTCAAACTAATTAACACGGCCCATTCTATGTATTTATATCCGCATATTACGACTTGATTTAACAACTCAAATGAAAATTTCCCAATTTTGATCTAAATAAACAGATCGGTTTCCACAAATTTAGCCTTCAAGAACTCAAATTAAACGAGACAGCAACGCAAATTAACGATGAGCATTGGGCGACAAGAAAATTAAATCGGCCTACATTCATTGATTGATCGATTAACTCCAAGAATTCAATCCATAAATTTGGCATAAATATTGACAGCTAAAACAGTAAATCTAACAAATTGAAAGCTCGAGTACTTACAGCTAGTGATTCATTGACAGATTAATTATTAGTAAAAGGGAATATAATATAATACGTCAAGTGATCGAGAAGTGTTTTGGATGAAGAATTGATCCATCTCCTCCTACATACAAGACAAAATGCTTGGTGCCCTAAAATGAGAGAGATTGAAAACTTGATACACAAAATAGCAAAAATGCAAACATGGCTCCACCATTTCAAATTAGATCACCTATTCTGCTATTACTAAATCAATTTCCAAATATATTTCATGATTCTTTTTTAAATTAAATTAAAATTTAATTTCACATTTTAATAAAACAATTAAAATAGATTTATTGTTTTTTGGTCGAATATTTTGTAGAATAGAAAATTAATTTGGTACCTGTTTGACCAAATTACACCAAAAACTCCGTGTAATTTGTCAAGGCCAATTTGGTGTTATAATCATTTTGTATCTATAATCTATTGATTTTTTAAATCTCGTCTTATAATTCATCCGGTTTGATCTGCGAACGTTGCTCGATCTACGTCTGAATCAACAATTACATAAACAAGTTGTACCCATCGTATCATGTACGATTACGATTCGATATTTTATAAACATTATAAATAAGATATTAATAAGTAAAAATTAGATAAGATTAAATATTAAGTTATTCATATTTTATGCTTTTCATGTACGTAAATTAGAGATTATCAAATATTTCAATATATCTATTAAATATTTTATTATCTATTTTTATTAATTTTAAACATTATAAATATATATCTATATATGCTAAAAGACAATCAATATATACCTATAAATAAATCCGTGAAAAGATATATGCTAAAAGATTTATACTTATTTTAAAATATTTAAATTTTTTATCTTTGATATTAGATACTTGTATAAGGAAGCTTTCAAAAGATATTGTTGTACTAAATAGATATTTGTTTGATGTTAGAGATAAATTTAAATAGTTAAAAAAATTAATAGAAATTAAAAATAAATTTTTAAATATGAGGTGAGGCCAAAATCGTTCCGGTGGCTCGAAAAGGCATAGCTTTAATATATAGTTATAGATAGCTAACGCTAGTTTATAAGTTTATTTTGATAAGGAGAGAATTAAGGGGCTAGGTCTTTTAAACAGAGGCCATTTTAAGACATCCGAGCAGATGAGATCGCAAAATTCAGAAAAAGCTAATGTCACTAAGAACACAGCCAGTGATAGACAAAAATTTTGGTTATCAAGAGAGAATGAATAAAAAAGAATAAAAGAGGAGAGAGTATAGATATAGAAAAAAGAGAGCGCATGGCTGATCATCAATCATCACAATGACCAAATGAGATGCTTAGTCATAACTCATAAATGACATAGTGATACATGTCACTTAAGAGAGAAGAAAAAAAGGTAAAATTTTATTAGTATAAAAGAAAACTATTTTATATTATGATGACCAAACAAAGTGGGCAATCCAAATTTATACTCTAAGGTGTTGAATATAACGGCTGACATTAGCAATAAAATCTACTCTCTCTCTCTCTTTTTTTTGCTTTTGTAGCAAGAAAATCTTTTTTTTTTGATCAGGTGTAGCAAGAAAATCTAGTACCGAGTACATTTTTGAGAACACCTAGACCTAAGGTGAAGAAGCCTTGGTCCACTTTACTACGAGGACAATTGGAAAAGTGTTACATTTCTAATGGTTCATTACGTTGTAATTTTTTTTAACGAGGGACCCACTTTAATATTAAATACCAGATTTGTAAACTAGTTGGCAAAGCGCACGAATCAGGTAAACCGGCTTATACCGACCGGTTCGACCTAATGGTAAGAAGAAGGGTGAGAGTTGATTGGGCCCAAGGCTTAGGCTACCCTAGGCTTTGCTTAATTGGGCCCTATCTGAAAAGTGGGCCAGGTACGGTTAGAAGGTTTTGTGCCTTCAATTTACACGTATTATTGTAAGTTCAATAATCAACAAGTATTGAGAAAAAAGATAAACAGTGAAATAACTATAATACAGTAAGAATTAGAATAATAAAAAAAAAGTACTGAGGATGATCATGAATGCAACTGGCTTATTGGAAAATAAATATAAATATATATGGATACAGTCATACAGATTGTAAGTTCAATAATTATTATGCACTTGTTATCCAACTTAGCTACAACTTGAGCTTGATCAATAGCCAATTTTAAATTTTATTCTGCTTTTATAGTTTACGGATGTGTTTCTAGCTCTTTGTCATGTAATTAATCTAACGTGCAAATTTCCAATCCAAGAATTAAAGTCTCAACTCATTATGAAGGATGAGAAAAGATAAGAAAGCCTCATATCAAAACACAACCACACAAACAGTTTAAGTTTATGATTTAAAATAAATAGGGCATGGAAAGCACTGTCAGAAATTAATTCTCCGTAGCCTACATCTTAAATTTAAATAGGCAAATTATTTGATTTATGTAGTTGACACAAATTTATTCATCATTTAATTGCATTTGTTTTAGTATTAAATTGAAGCCAACCAGGGTGGTTGATATAATTAACACTCACTCTATATGTTTAATCCATGTGCTAGTTAATTATACGTACATATACGTAGTAAATTGTTACAGATTTTTCAGATGGGTAGGACGATTCATCAATACGTACTGATGAAAATCTTACTTAGCTTTATAGTGTATATATTTAATTTTTAAGGACTGATAGAGATATATAGCTGGCATTTATTTTACACGTTTCATAAGTACCAATTATGAATTACCCCGGTTCATTCATGTATGTATACTCGTATATAATTGCATTAATTAAAAAAAGTATCATATTTCAGTATGTACAAAGAATTATTATGACTAGATGTACTAATTGTTCTTTTCTTTTCTTGGTGAGATGACTAGATATGTGATGTTTCATCATACCATCTATAGAGAAAATGACTGATCAGAAAACAAAATATAGAGGAAATGAATTGTCGGATGATATAATATATGTGTGTATAATATATACATATAACAACATATACCAATATAGCATGATGGCAAATTGAGGTCCGGGAAGGTGAAAACTCGCACTTCCACTTGCTCTGCATTGATTTCGATCACCAGGCGTACGTAGAAATTTCAATATGTCTAAACCCCAAAGTGACCAAACAATGCAAACGAAAAATAATTGTCTTGTGAAAGTAGCATTAAATACAGTAGACTGTTAATTTATGCAACACGGTAACAAAATTAATACAGTACTCCGTATTAGTGTCTCTCAAATAAAACGTAATTTACCCCCTCTCTTGGGATGCAAGTTATGCAATTGAAAGCATCATGTTGTTACACAATTTATTTATGGAAGTGCAATTAGGTTAAAAAGGTAGGGAAAACTAGATTAAATAACCAAATCCATCTTTGATGGGGGTGTGATACGTAAATCAATAATCCGATGCATGCATGTTAAAAAAATGTCATAAAAAATTTTGAGGTTCAAATAAGCTTAAAATTTTCAAAAATATCACCCATACACATATCTTAGTACAAAAAGACTTTTTTTCCCTAAATTTTATCCAAAATTACATTTTTATATATCTTCTAATTTTTTGTATCGAGGTAGTCCAGTTAGTTCGATATAAAGAAAAATTAAAACGCCAAAATGACTGGTCAGTGAGTGTTTTGGGAAGTTCAAGCCTCGGTCTGCTTAAGATTTACGTACGTACGTAATCGGTAATTAATTTACTTAATGATTTACCAGGATTAATTAGACCAAAGGTCTAGTTACAACACCTCCCAACTCAAAAGAGTATTGGTACAAAGTGAACATTAGTTTGACAAATTAATTAAAGTGATTTCATTTTTTTTAAAGCATGCATGCAGATGATAGAAGCCATGGATGGAGTCTAAATTTTGTTTCCGAGTCACATGATTCATTGACTCATGACTTATGAGTAGGTACACGTACCATAGTGTTGGGACGGTGTTGGGACCTCTGATTCTAAACACCGGAACAACGATACCGTTCTCCAGTTTTGATAATGACAAACACCATATGGGAACTAATATGCTTTGTCCAAGTATTTCTAAGGAACACAGGCTTAGTAGAGAACTCCAATAAACGACCAAGGAACACAAGAATTCACGATGAAGAGTTTCTCTCAAAGGAACTCTTAAGAAGAGAGTTCCCATCACATGGGAACTTACATGTGCAGACAAAGACCGTTCAGCGCAAATCGCGGGATCCTATTTTAAACAGAACGAAGGCACAGTCTGAGGAGCAGACTGTCACGAGTGATCCAACGGTCCAATTGATTCAAAGAAGTTGACCTAGTTCAAATCGAAGTCACATGTGAAGATTGTACACTTGGGCTGCAAGCAAAGGGCATTTCGGACAACATGAAAGATGCGATTGAAGCCCAAGTACAACCAAGTATAAAGCTAAATGAATAGTGCTAGGTTCAAGTACTTCTCCCAAAATTCACACATACTCCCAGAGAAAGAAAGAAAGAAGAAGAGAAGTCCCCGACGGCGAGTGTTTGATCTCGACGACGGCGAAGCTGAAGTTCCCAGGAGCAAGGGAACTGAAACTGTCAAGGTGTAAGGTTTGACTTTCTTATTTTAGTTGAGTTGTTCGCTTAGGAACTCAGTTGAGAAGATTCATTAGTGTTGCTAGAGTTAGGTAGAACTCGTAGGAACAGAGAAGTTTGAATCTGGCTGTTTGTAACTAAGGAACAAGCAATAATACAAGTAAGTCATTCAAAATCCTCCAAGCGGAGGTAGAGGTTTACCCACACAACTAGTTGGTTGTCGTGGGGTTCCTCTATAAGGGAACTGTGTTCTTTACTGTTTGTTTACCTGCGCTTATTTTCTTCCGCTGCCTTGGGAACAGCTTAACTGCCAGTTCTCAAGCTCTCGCTAACCCCTTACGATCCAACACATAGACACACAAACACAATGTGTTGGATATTCATTGTTTCATTGATTATATATCTTAATTTTGACAATGACAAACTTTGATGGTTTAATGTGTTGTTTCAAATAAGCGTTTCAGGAAAACAACAAGTATATCGTTAAGAGTGATAGAACATTGTGAGGAACAATGGAGAGAACGAGTGACGATCTGAAAAGACTATTCTGAAAGATAAGTGGATTTCTATTCATGATAAGTTAATTACCAGATCTTGAGCGAACGATCGTTGCGAAGATTCGACAGCCAAGCGCAGTTCTTTTTTGAAAAGATAACATCAAGATTTGATCAATGAAAGAGGAAGAAATATGAGATCGGTTGGTCATGGCAATTATCCAATCGGTTGAAAATAGAATATTTTATGTTTCTTTAATCCGTTTTTAGTGAGATCTATAGAGTGGAATATCATCACAATTAGGCAAGATTGTGATTGAGATCAGACTCGGTGGTCGCTCTATAAAAGGCTAGTTTAAGCTAGGGTTAGAGTATGGTTGAAGACGGCGAACAATAGAGAAGTGGGAGCTTAAGTGTTCGTGTATTTGTGAGAACTTCAGTGAAGGTTTCACATGGGAGTTTGAGTACTTGGGTTTGTAGTTTATCTATTGTTTAGGTTTTACGATTAGGATTGTAGAAGTCTAGTTTGTTGAACTTCGGTTGGTGTCGAAGTTACTTGATAACTTGACTTGCCTTGTAACCGTAAAAGCTTAATCTATTAGTGAACTATTGGAATTCCCTGAGAAGGAGTCTTAGGGCCGGGGTAGAGATTTTTCTTTTTACGACTTGTTGGTCGGATAGAAAGTTTTCCTCTCCAAATACCTTGCTCATGTTTATTACTATTCCGGCTGCTGCCCAGGGAACATTGCTAGTTCCCTATCTGGTTGCTAACAGCCTAACACGTTACGATCCAACAATTGGTATCAGAGCCAATAGTTCGGCTTAGTAACCGAGAGGGTCCGCCGTTCGGGCTTGTGAGAGATTCACAAGTGAGAAGTAGATTGTTGGGGTTCAACTGTGAATCTCACATGAAAAGTTGGGAGTGAAAACAAACTAGTATATAAGATTATGAACCACTCCTCCTAACACTAGTTCTGAGATGAAATCTCATGGACTTGTATACGAGGTCTGACAATTGGGCCCGTCTCCCCCGTAACACAATACAAATTATGCAATGACAACAAATTAAGAAAGCAACACGTACCGCGTACGTACATGTACATGCAAGATTCAAATCATACTAAATTATGTGTACGAATCTACACTATACACATACCCGACAACGGTCCTTTTACATGTCTTAATGATCATTACACACTGTTTCCAGAGAGAGCTATAGATTCATTGACACACCTAATTCCGGGCTTTGGCGAACATGGATCCAAAATGATTATAAATACGTACGTATTTCCCCGTTGTTTCTAGCTAGCTCTTATACAAAATTTATTATCATCCAAAAAAAAAAACTAATATATTGTACATACGTCAACCTAGTTAGTTAGCTTAAATACCCCATCTTTCTCCACTTTTCCCGCGAAACTAGCTAGCACATAACGAAGAAAAGGAGAAATAAAGGTCTCCAAAAGTAGGAGCAATGCCGTTACCAAAAACCCTTATTCGCAAAAACCTAAACGTGTGTTGTTGCATCAACATCATCAAACGCCCACCTTCACCTCCTTCCGATGATCTCCACCGTCCATCATCCCCCTCCACTCCATCATGGTTACCTTTATACCTTAAGAAATTCAGCTCCCTTAATTTCTCCCCATCCGCTGTCACCAACGCGGCGGATTCAATTATTCCTTCCTCCGCCTCCACCTCCGACTATGAAGCAGACGGGGAGGGGGAGGTGGAGGCGGAGGAAGGCGCTTCAACACCCGACCTCTCCTCCGTCTACGCCTCCCCTCGCTTCTTCTTCTCCTCCCCGGGTTTGTCCAACTCAATCCTGGACTCCGCCTCCTCGACGTCAGAGGAGGATGGAGGAAAAGAGGAGGCGGAGGCGGAGGAGGAGGAGGTGGCGGTGCAGAGGGAGTCCCCGGACCCCTACTCGGACTTCAGGCGGTCGATGGAGGAGATGGTGGAGGCGCGTGACCTCCACGACGTGCCCGCCAACTGGGACTCTCTCCAGGAACTCCTCCTCCGCTACCTCTCCCTGAACCCGGAGCCGAACCACAAGTTCATCGCCGGGGCCTTCGCCGACCTCCTGGTGTCCCTCATGTCGTCTCCGCCTCCGTCGGCCGTGGCGTCTGACAGCGGCGTTAGTGCTGCCTCTGCAGCCGCGCCAGCTGGCTGTTCGTGTTATTAATTAACTGTCGTCCTCGATGGCTACTGCTAGATCGATCAGTAGCTCTTAATTGCCTAGCGTTTTTAGTTACTACGACTATTAATTATTATGGCAGTTTTCTATTGTTTCTTCTCCTACTTTTGAATAAATTCGGGGAGATATATATGCATGTAATAATGGGTGTGGGTTGAGCCATTAAGATATGTAGTTATGCGTTACTGGATCGTGAAGGCTCCATTAGTATTGCTTCTAGGCTCGATCTTTGTGCTTCAAATGTAACATATGTAACGTATATGGGCATGTAAGTTTGTAGAAATACACGACGTGTTTAAAGCTAAGTTATTCGTAAATCTATAAATTAATTATGTCAGAGATTAATGTATTCTCTGGAAGTTGTACAAGTTTATGTAAACAATCAGTGTATTTTGAGAGAAATTATTGACCAAAAATTATAATATACGGAGTATATATATTGGAAAAAAATCTAAAACTAATACGGATTATCTTCCATCTTAATTCATCCCTGAAATGGAAATGAATTTGATGACGATCAAATGAGTGCCAATTCGTTGAGCCATTTAACTAGCCACTTCTAACACCGCACTCATCCCAATGAAGAGCCACACCAATTACCTGCTAACCCCAACCTGTTCATTTGCATTAATTCGACTTGCCATTACGAGTGATTCACAAATGGCCCAGTGAATATAAATGTCAGTTTGTGTTTCCTACATTCTTACTTATATCCAAATAACGATATAGACACAGTCACACATATCAATCATTTTTTGGAAACAGTAAACTTTCATAGATGTACAAAAAGGTAGGGGCAAGAATTCGTAATTAAGAAAGAAAATCAATTGTTCAAAATGGGGCTCAAAAAAGAGATAGAGAGGCATAAGACGCTCAACATTTTAGGACCTCAATGCGTCAATTGGTTCACCTTAGCCAAAAGCCGAGCAGATTGTTGGGGGTCCGTACGTCCGGTCAATCATTCATTCATTCATATATTATACGCACTAAATTACTAAGCCTTAGTTATGTTCTACGTACCAAAAAAAACCTTAGTTATGTGATTTCATGGTTAAAGTTATATATCGTACGTAAAATAGTATGAGGGAGCATAACCACCCCAAAATAGAGTAAGCTATAGAGTACTTCACTGCATCTGTATTATAAAGCTCCGCCTTTTTCCCCACTAAATTTGAGCTTGTTGCACCACGTTATTATATGCGTAATGTTTTCACGCTATATCATGCCGTAACATACACTACTAGAAAATGGCTTTTTAACGACAACCAAATTTGTCGCTATAAGTCAAAAATATCGTCGTTAAAAGTTTTAACGACGAACAAAATTTCGTCGTTTGTTCGTTGCAATAGCTTCCGACGTTATTGCTTTTAACGACGATGTTCGTCGTTAATTATTAACGACGAGCAAGTAGGCCGTCGTTATTTATTAACGATGACCTACCCGCTCGTCGTTAATTAGTAACGATAACCTACCTGCTCGTCGTTAATTATTAACGACGACCTACCTAGTTGTAGTTGTTAATTAATCAATAAGACCACATTTATAATTGTTATTTTATAAGGAAAATCACCCAATGCACAAAAGCAACATTAATTTTATTTAAATTGTTTTAATGCACAAAAAGTACAACACTCACAAATTGTCATTTTATTCAACGTGCTCTCTGTTAACCGAACCAATTTTTTTTAATTTGATACACATAAAATCTAAAAAGCCAAAAGACTATTCAAATAGCTTTTCTGCCAAGATAAAATAAAACGATCCCAAACATAACCTTGTGCATTGTCTTCCTTGCCAAGAGCAACCACGACCTTCAAAATAGCTTCAATAGATTGATTGGTATGCATTATCTACCACCGTAGACATTGGTTACCACTTCTTGGTGTGCTTGGGTTCATCGACCACACATCTCTTCAACACTTTCTCCTTCTAGATCTCCTCAGTCCCATGTTGGATCTCAAACTTATAGTACAAAGCCCAGAAGAACATTAAACTACGTAATAAGAGCGCCGCCAACAGGATCAAGCTGAATAGAACGCCCCAAAATTTACCCTTGAGGTTGGAGTCAGCCCATAATTTCCAGCCTTGTCCCTCACAATGACAAGTGACAACCATAGGGTGATACTTCACCTAAACACGAGCTACATGTCAGATAGATATATGGTGCAATACATTTAAAAGGCCAACTTCAGTACTTCAGAGGTCCCATAAATAATATCCTACTCATATAAGAATACCAAACACTAAAACTAGACCTTGTGAAGTATGATCTAGACCAAACAATTAAAACTTGATATATTGTAACTAATTTAAAACTCAATGCTAATTAAGGTTGTAAAATTCCGTTAGTATGGTAAAATTAGAGCTATAATATTGAATTAATATGGGCCTATTATTGATATTGATTTTAATAAAGCTATACAGTGTTATTGTCTTGCAATTGAATTTCAAAACCATACATCTGAAAATGAGCTAATGTAACTTCTCAGAAAAAATGAGCTAATGTGTTAGAGATGTCCTTACATCATCAATCAGTATATACACAAGGGAGTGTATTCAAATTATAACCCTAGTTCAATAAAATCAACTACACCAATCTCAAACTTGACCTACAAATCAGATTAGAAAGAAGTTCGAAATATACCTTTTTCAGAGTGATGTTTCGAGGCTCTCCTCCCTTGTCTCTTCTACTACTCCTTCCTAATTAACTAGCAATGCATCAAATTTAATAAAAGAAAAGAAATTAGAGCAGAAACCAAAAATTGGCCAAACATTTATCAAAACGTTGAAGATAAAGCTCAAAATTTACAAGAATTTGTAATAATTAAGAGGAGCAACCATAACTTTATTCTATTCAGACAAAATTTTGAATGCAAACCAGTAGATCAATCAAATGACGATGGGGAATTAGGTAGAAGAGGCAGAATTTTGAGAGGTGGAAGGAATAGACGGAATATTGAGTAGTATGTGGAAGAGGTTAGGCAGAAGAAGTTCGATCAGTAGGAGGAAGGTCGATTAATAGGCGAACAAGAAATATTTCAGAAGATCGATTCAATTAGGTTTACGTGGAGAGAGGGCCGATGGAGTTTTATCCAGCCGCGCTAGTTTTGAGATGATTTTGAATTTCAGCAAATTTTTGCCCAAAAAAATTCCCGCGTTTAACTATCTTTTTTACATTTTAACGATGACTTTTACTTTCTTTTATTATTATTTTTATTTTATACTAAATAACGACGATATCAGTAACACTATGTAGTTCTGTCAAATACTTATTAGGATCAACATTTAAGTTTCTCGTTAGTAAGGATACATACATACCTTTTAACGACAAAATTTATGTTTCGTCGTTATAATGTTGTCGTTAAAAATCATAATTATAGTAGTGATAAAAATATATTAAAATAAGATAGTCTAATTTCATTTTAAATTTCTTGCCTAACACATTCAGAACATAACGCTTCAACATAGCGTTATATCACGACATTAGGTAGTGTGAAATGCAAATTATTTATAAGAAAATGGACTTGGCTGAACATTGTCAATGGACTGACCCATTGAAAATTTACGGCACCATGTGCCATGACATGATGCTATGTAGATGCGTGAAATAAGGCATATATCGCGTTAGAAATTGGGCTGACCTAGTAACATTCACACGGCACGTCGTGCCGTGAAAATCGGGTTTTATGTAGTGTAAAGCAACACTTTACCCTGCCGACAATTCATCTTCTTCATCCCGAGCGATTTTTACCAGGGCACACGAGCGACTGAGCGAGACGAGAGATATTCTGGCATGGTTAAGGGAAAGAAAGGAAAAGGGGATAAAGTTGGTGGGGCGGGTGGCTATCCGACCGGATCTATGACGGGCCCGATTCAAGGAGATGGTGCAACCCCGGTTCCGACAACTGGGGTGATTTCCGAGGTTGGGCAGGCACCATCTGCGATTTCCGAGGCTGGGCGGGAACCACTGGCGAGTTCGGCGGCTGGGCAGCTGCAGGGGCGACGTCGACCAATGTGCCAAACCGGAGAAGACAACCAACCGTCGGTGATGCGAGGTTGATGGGTGTTCTGGCCGCCGATTCTAGAGGGCATGGGACAAGCGGGACGTGCACAAGCGGAGTGGTGAGCCCCCTGGATCTGGACGGACGAGTGCGGGCCCGTCGGTTACTCCGACGCAAATGACGGATCTGTCGGAATGGAGAGTCGGGCCAACGATATCGGTATGTTTTTCTATTAATTGTTTGTTTTATGTTTTAGTGGTTAATATTTTCAATTGGAAATTATTTATAATTTCTTAGCATTATTATGTGGATTGATAATAATTATTTTATGTAATTTTTTTATTATAATAAATTTTGTATACTCTAACTAATAATAACAAATCATTCAGAGTAATTAAAAAAAATTAGGTTCCATTCATAATATTAGTTAAAACCGGACTAATAAATCATGTTCTATGATTTATAGAGGACTAATAAATCATAGAACATGATTAAAAAAATCATTAGATAATTCTAGGTATAAAAACTATAAATTATTAACCACTAAAACATAATAAAATTTAATTAATATTATTAGATAATTTCAATTCTAGTTATCATTAGGTAACTAGAAATTATAAATTATAGAACATAATAAAAATCATTAGATAATTTCTATTAAAAAAATAAAAATGAAATTGTTTAAAAAATCAATATCTTACAATAACTAGAATATGAATTTAGGTTGTGCAAGCGGTTCAATTCTAATTAATTAATATCTTACAATAACTAGAATTGAAAAAATCATTAAATGATTATAATAATAGAAAATAATCCATACAAAGTTGTTTAAAGCTTTATGAAAAAATAGAATTGGAAAAAATAGTAAAATTAAATTTCATCTACGAATTTAGACCGTGCAAGCGTCCTTGGCAGCCGGATTGAAGAGGAAGGTGCACGAGTTCGACGCCCAGCCTCCCGGTAGGGACTTGATGGAGGAGTTCGACGCAATGGTTCAGGAGAGCGCGTCAACTTCCGCCCCGATTGCCACAATACATCATGTTGCTACTGCGACGCCGACCTCGGCTTTGACCCCCGCTCTTGACCCCGGATGCGACCTCGACTCCGACCACGGATATAAGAGCTACGAGTTTGCAGCCCCCTGCAACTGGCACCGTTGGGACCGACGAGGTCCCCGACGCATCATCATATGCTCAGGTTCCTCCTCGTGATGCGGAGCCTAAGGACGCACGAGATCCCCCTGCTCTTGCTATAGGCTTTGGTGGGGGCCTGGAGATCATGGATATACTTACGAGCTACGCTTCTCACGTTGCGGTATATATTTGGGATCAGACGAGTGTTAAGGTCACCCGTGCGGCCGAAGGGCATGATGATGCTTCCCGTGTGGTGCAGACGACGGTCTTGGTACGTAAACAATTATATAATTTAGTAGGATTATTTCAGATTCAATCATATTATGCGATTAAAATATTTAAATTAATAATTTGTTAATTTCAACCGTGTAAGCTGCTGAGAGCTCAAACCCGTGCTAGCTCCCACTATCGAGGCCTCCATGATTATATAGAGTTTCGAGCCGAGGATGATCATAGGTCGGAGGGTTGGTTTGATGTAGCCAGGGAGAGCGGTCTTACTGGTTTAGGCGACGACAAGCTGATTTGGAGCCGGATAGACCACGTTTTGGTGTCGGCATTTGTGGAGTATTGGCATCTGGAGACCAATTCATTCCACTTCAATTGGAGATAGATTTCTATTATGCTTCACGAAGTTGTGGAGATCGTATCCCTGCCGATCGACGGTCTTGGTGTGGCGGGCATGGCGAGTCCCGCCTCACGGACTCGTATGATAGCTGAGGTCTTTGGGGTCGACCTGGAGGTCGCCCAAACATTGCAGAGGTTTACCAATGGTATAGATGTGAAGGAGATTGTTAGGTGGGTGGAACGCGAGAGTCACGACCAAGAGGGTGTGCTGCACGATGGCTTATTTTAGGGACTACTCGAGCAGGATCCACGGACTAGTTGGCCGCTATCTATCTCTTCGTTCTACTAGGGTCTACGGACTCTTGGAGATTCAGATGATCTTGGATGGTCTTACGGTGGACCAGGTAAATATTTGAGTTTTTTCTTGTACCTTCATTTCAAATCATTTAGTGCAACGTTTAATTCAACCGTAGGTTGTCCGGATGCCGTGGGGGCCATTGGAGCTCGACGGCAAGCATTAGATGACCTTATATCGAGGCATGCTCGAGTGTGGAGACATCGAGGAGGCATACATGCCAGATCGATGGGTTCGGCAGATGGGCTTCGTGCAGGACATCCCGCTCCCTCGCATCACGCTCACGACTTTTCACCGGGCGAAGAGGATTAAGAAGTACGAGGTCTTCTTCAACGACGAGTTCCGTCGTTCGCCCCGACAGCACAAGCACCTCATCAGCCTTGATGGTCGCATACCGGTGGTTGAAGTCTGAGAGGTGGACCCCGCCTACCTCGATTGGTTTTTGCCTCGCACCCATCCGAGGTTGGACCCGTGTTCGACTACAATGGAGGTGCCAGTTCCGTGAGATGTATTTTCCATTGAGGCACATAGGGTATGTTCTGAACATGTGCATTTTGTATTTTATTGTAAATTCTTTTCTATTCACTGTTTAATTTATTTTTGTTTAATTGGCTTAATTTTTGTAGCGCAATTGTTTGGTAGTCGAGGAGATGAGTGAACATCTTCAGGGAGCCGATTTACGAGATTTGGAGTGATCTCATATCGAGCGTTGGATTGGTATCTTGTCCGGCTCCCTTCCAGCTATTGTCGCTCCGCTACCTCGTGCTTCCCAAACCCAGCCCGAGCGAGGCGAGCCCTCCCAGACCCAACCCGAACATGTCAAGCCCTCCTCCGAGACATAGGATTTTGTACCTTGTTGTGTATTTTGGATATTTCATAGTTGTTGGATTTCGTACCTTGGTTTGTATTTTGGATTTCGTAGTTGGATATTTCGTAACTTATTTATATTTTAGAAATATGAAATTACATAATTCAAGATAATAGTATATTATACAATAAAATTATATAAAGTATGAAATTACATAATATAGAGTTCGACTCTTAAATTACTAAAAGAAATACAACAAACTATCCATATAAGTCCGTGTGAAGCCCGTGTTAACCACAATATGCAGTATATGCCTCCATCCTATCTCTAAATGGAAAGTCCCATCCTTTCACACTCGGGTGATGAACGTGAGACCAAATCAGCGCAAGCGGCGGCAAAGGTGCTTGCTCATTCAACCAAACCTGCATTACCAAACAAACAAATTAGTTATAAATCAAGTATGATGGTAAAGCAATACTAATTAAAATGTTATAGAATTCTTACCGGTATGAAGTGGATTTGGTTTTGAAAGTGTGCAATCGCAAGAATACGTGTAGGGGGTCACAATTTCCGCCAACACTTACCAATGGTAGGCACGTGTGGGGTTGGGGACCAACCTAAACATATGAGCATCACATGCAAATACGTTGCAAATGCCAAACCCATGATGGGCATCTCCATCCAATGTTCGTATGAACAAGGGCTTCCGATATAGTTCACTTTTGGGATCAACTCCTCTAGTGGGGTGAACACAGATGCAGCTTCATGTATTCCTCGATTTTGGACCAACTCGGCCACCAAACACCTCCTCATTTTATGGTAATCTCCCTCTTGTCAATCCAAGACGGATGCAAGGGCCCGGTGCCCACAATTCCCATCCGGGAGGACATCTCTAACCCCATCAATGAAAGAGTACATAAAGATATCAATGGCTCGAACCCCAAAGCGAACTCCCATGAGGATCACGTCCTCCATTCCTGCAAGAACTTTGGCACTCCCTTTGGCGCCCGCTTTCTTCTTCCTTACACACGGTTTTTCCGTAGGCACCGTGTCTTCATTAATATTCAAAACCTTGTCGTTCACATTTCCCACTAAGCCATCTTGTGCTCAAGGTTTGATGGATCCCTCTTGGAGTACTTGGTAGTGCCCTTACGATCTTTGACTCGCTCGGTGACAACATTTCATCAAAGTGTGAATTGATGTTGCACACTTGCTCTCGGCTCAATTCACCCCTGTTTTTTTCTTTTGACCATATCACACCATTTGATGTCCTCAATGTCCAAAGGGATTGTGGAATCCTCCGTAGTGTACACATCGGGAATGCCTTCCCATAACACTTGCCTCCAAAAAAGGTGAATCTCACGCAATTGGATGGGCTTGTTGTCGACGATCGCACTCGCAACTCTATGGATCGCACTCGCAACTCTCCACCAATGATCGTCGCACACTTCTTGGTAGTTACCTTCCACCACATCGAAATAAATTGCTAACAATATCTCGAAACACACCTAGGACACTCGATGGATCAATGGAGCAAATAGGTACCTAAATGTTGCAATGACGTTGTCCATCTTGTTCGGAATTGTTGTACGTGATTTCTCTAAGTCTTCCCTCAAGCATCAGATTTGTGACTCCAAGTGATCGTGAATCTTTAATATCATTGTGTTGAAGTCTAGAGTTGACGAATCTAAAGTGTCCTTCACAACCTTGTGCATTCCCTCGACCCTGCTAATGTACAAATTGTGCAATCACAAGAAGAAAATAAATTGACATTCAATATTATAAAATATCTTAAGTTTTAGCTCGAGCATAATATGAGAAATTTATATGTTTGTCGTTCTAGTGAAGAAGTGAAGTCGATTATCGGTCCAAACTCTCACTATGTTGTTCTTAAAAGGCTTAAGCCAAGTCTTGTCCAGTAGCCAACTAGCCCCGAGTGCCATTCTTACATAGGAAAAAGTGAACTAGAAAAATTCTTATTACTCACTGTTAAGTTTTAAAAGCTATATTCTCGTGATTGTCCACGTAGCCAACTAGCCCCGAGTGCTATTATATTTTACTATAAAAAGTGAACTAGAAAAATTCTTAATACATATTGGACGGAAAGATCCTTATTGCTCACTGTTAAGTTTTAAAAGCTATATTCTCAGATAGGATGACCTAGTGGTAGATGGTATGGGAGATGTTGAGAGATCTTGAATTCGATTCCTACTTGGCACTCTACATTTGGGTGAAAAATCAAATATTTTTTCTTTTATTGGGTCGAATCAGTCAGCGTAAATTAATATACTTGGTTTGTGGTTCTTGCCGATTCCCGAGTCCAAATTTTACAACTGAAGGTGAGTTCCTCATCATTTAAACAAAAAATTAAAAGTTATAGATTAATGGGCTTTGAACTCAACTCGATTGCCGTGGGGCTTGAGATTTAGGCTCCGTTCGGCAACACTTATTTGGATACTTATAAGTACCCAGTTACTTACATGGAAAAAATAAGCTTCGTTTTATGTGTTCAACAAAATTTACTTATTTGAAATAAGTTACTTATATCCGATACTTATCTGCTGAAAAAATAATCAACATCCCCCAACCTTATGTCAAATAAGCTAACTTTTCTATCAAAATATAAGTAAGCGGGACCCATGTGATTTCCCAATTAAATTTTATTTTTTATTTTTTTACCCTTCATTAATCCATTTTTTAGTAATTTTACACCTCTTGCTTAAAATACCAGCAATTCGGTTTACCGAACACATTCCAGATTATTTGAAAAATAAATAACTCATATAAATACCCCATATCATCATCCACGATCAACATCAACAACCATAAGTATCAGCATCAACATCAACATCAACATCAACATCAACATCAACATCAACATCAACACCGATAAGTACCGATTTACCGAACGGAGACTTATATTCTTAATATTCTGATTATAGGGCTATCAACTTTTCTTGCGCATCCAGAAAAATAAATTTATGGGCTCTTTCTTCAATACGCGATTTCAGCCCAATTTTCTGAGCCCAAAACTAAGGCCGTGTGTTCCCCGCAACCCGTCGCTTTTTTTGCACCGCCTAAAGGCCGAACGCAATCAGATACATCCATCCCCTTTTCCCCGTCCGTCTTTCGAACTCTCAAGCCGCCAAGGCAATCTGTTCTTAAGCTTCTTGTTTGGTAGTTCTAGCTTCTACAAACGCGCACACACATAATTTACCGCAAAATTTTATGCAAAGGGGAGGAATTCGGGGTTTTGAACCACGTTAAATGGCTCGTCCTGCGTCCAAAGTGGTAATTCCTGACCGCCGCCGCCGGTACTCGCCCGATTCCGAAGATTCCGGCGAAAGACAACGTCGCAGACGCAGTCGCAGCCCTTCATACGCTCGCTACTCTCCGGCTGCAAACCACCGCGGGCGCCGAGGTGGATCAGATTCGCCAGATTTTGCAAACCCTAGAAGAAATCGTAGTCGTAGTCGGAGCCCCGAGTATCGAAAACCTAGGTATGAGGATCGGCGAGGACGATCGGGTGGGTTTCTTAACCGGGATGGGCGAAACGGGAGAACTCCTCATGAAGAGTCGGACGAAGAGCTTAGAGGCTTGAGCTATGAGGAGTATAGGAGGAAGAAGAGGCAGAAATTGCGGAAGTCATTGAGCAATTGTATTTGGAATGTGACTCCGAGCCCTCCGAGGAATGATAGTGATGAAATTGACCGCGAAGAGGATGAAATTGAGGAGGAGGATGCTGGAGGTAAAGACAACGGGGATGCGAGAGAGAAATCTGCTAAAGGAAGGGCTCGTTCGGATTCGGAGAAGTCAAGTGACGATCGTTCCAATTCTGAATCTGATTCGGATTCAGATGATTCGTCATCAAGAAAGAGGAGTAAAGCTAAGAGTGGAGGTAAGACATCCGAGACACTAGCTGATTCTGAAAGCGGATCTGAATCGGATTCTGATAGGTCCGGTTCCAGAAGAAGAAAGAAGAGTAGGAAATCTAGCTCTAGGCGTAAGAGTAAGAGGCTATCAGATAGCGAATCTGCGGATGAGATTGATAGGTCTAGTGAAGAAGAAGATAGGCGGCGTAAGAAGAAGTCACGTAGGAGAAGTAGCAGGTATAGAAAGAGCAGTAGGAAGAAGGGAAACAGTAGCAAGAGGAGGAGAAAGAGGAGAGACAGCGACTCAGATGAAAGTGATAGCCAAGGGAGCGAGAAGGAAGAATCTGATGTGAGCAATTCATCTGAGGATCAAGCAAAATCAAGGAGGAAGAGGAGAGGTGGTTCTTCTTCTTCCCTTTCGAAGAAGAGCAAGAGAAAGAGACAAGAGAAACCAAGTTCTGAGGGTGAGGACAATGGCCAAAATGCCAGTGATTCAGAGACTGATGAGAAGGTCAAAGCAATGTTACAGGAGGAAGCTATGATGAATGATCCTGAGGTTTTGAAGTTCAAGGAGATGCTAGAAATGCAAAAAATGGCTGCTTTGAATAATGAACCAGTTGTTGGACCTCAGCCTCTACCAAAGGCAGAAGGGCATATTAGCTATGGTGGTGCTTTGAGGCCTGGTGAAGGAGACGCCATTGCACAGTATGTTCAACAAGGGAAGCGTATTCCCCGTAGAGGAGAAGTGGGTCTTTCAGCTGAAGAGATTCAGAAGTTTGAGGATCTTGGGTATGTGATGAGTGGTAGTAGGCATCAGAGAATGAATGCTATCCGTATACGAAAAGAGAACCAAGTTTACAGTGCTGAGGATAAGAGGGCATTGGCTATGTTTAACTATGAGGAGCGTTCTAAGCGGGAGGCCAAGGTTATGACTGATCTGAAGAGGCTGGTGGATCGCCATATTGGGCAAGATGTTGGTCCAAATCATGATCCTTTTGGTGCAAAAGATGGCGGCGATGATTGATCTTTGTGTATCTTACCAGGGTGAGTTCCAATAGTAATCCTGTTATTATGACTTATGATCATTGTGCTATACTTGCATATTCAAGTTGATTTTCAGGTGGATATTACATGTCATTTGTCTGTTTTTTCCATTTTGGAAATTGTTTGACTTCTCTGAATTTGTTGTTTGTGAGAGTATTGGATGACGCTTGATAAGTAAATTAGTGCTTGCTCTTTTTTCAAAAATTTTGTGTACATGGTGTGGTTGCTCTGGTTATTTGGTTTTAATGTCCGGTGATCTGTTGAGGCAGTCCTTTGATTTGTGTTTTTAATATTTGCCTCAGGTGATGTGTTTCAGAATGGTTAAATTTTCAGCTTGTTTCTTAGATGTGGCCAGGTGGGATTATAAAGTTAACAAAAGAATGTAAATCTATTTAAATTTTTATTTTCTAACAAAAGTGATTGTAAGTGAGGATTCAATGGCTATAGCATATGACTCAATGTTTTAGTTTTATCATACTTCCATCCTTCTAAACACGCATTTCTCCTGATTATTGATGCATGATCTAATTGCTTGAATTGAAGCTATAGAGTGGTCTGAGTGTGTGCTAACCTAGTTATGTAAAAAGAAGTTTGAAAACCTAAATCAATATTGAAATATCCATCTGTTTTGATTTCTTTTACTATATGCAACATGGATTTATACGACCTCCGTTTGTGATTGATTTGGTATAGGCGTTACCATTGCAGAGATATGCTTTACATACACACCTTTTTCTCTAGAATTTAGTCTTCTTTTGAGCTGATATCTGATTTAAACGATCTCCGTTTGGGATTATTGACTTGGTTGTGAATCTCTGTTGAATTTAGGCTTCTTATAGTGATTATTGCTTCTGCCACAAACACTCCATCTTGACTACTTTTCTGGCTTGCAGGAAGAAGCAAAAGACGTTATGCTAGAGCTCTTGGGATACACATTCCACAACGTTAGTTGGACATGGTTTCTAATTTCTATGCTTTTTAGAGCTTAAAAAACAGTTTATTATCACAAATCCAACAGATCCGATGCTTGTATTGTAGAGTATGTATCACCTGGGAATCCCAAGTACACCAATGGCAGATTACGTTATTACTGAGAACATCATTTCCTACATCTTTCTGGTCATTCTTTGCAAACCCCAATAATTGCTATAAATCTAAATTCCATGTTTTCTGTACGCTCATGTCTATATACTCCTGAAGAAAGAATCTAGAAAAAGGCAATATACCTGTTAGCAGTGAAGTGTTTTTTATAAGCTCGACATTGTTATAAACTTATAATGGTATTACCATCAAAATGCCAAATGGACAATGCGTACAATGAGTTCAAACTATGTAATAGTCCGATCTAAGGAGAAATCTGTTATAAAAGAATAAAAACATTCGTGTGCTACTAGAAGGTGAAGTGATCAATGCTTTATTTTATCTTGGTCAAATGATCAATGCTACAATTGACCCTTTCAAGCTTCCCTAATACCATAATGATAAATGGTCACATGTGATTGGAAAGAACCATACTTTGAAGACAATCCTGAAATTGGCTTATATTCCAAGGAGCCAGAACCATCAAAGCTTCATTATCGCATTGATCTCAGAAGTCGGAACAAGCACATAGCATTGTTATGAAGTCTGGACTCAATTAATTCACATGCACACTTTGTAATCTGTATGACTGAGAATACATTGATAAAATCAAATTCAATCATCCTGAACCCAGATCCTTATAGTTCTGTCAAGGTCAAGGCCAGCAGAAGCAATTTTACTCTCCTTTGGGCTGCATGAAACTGAAATGACAGTATCAGTGTGGCCTTCAAGCTTTTGTACCATGGACTTCCCTTGAAGATCCCACAAGTATACACACTTGTCTTCTGATCCGCTCACAATGTATCTTCCGTTTGTCACTGAAAACGTTGATGTTATGCAGTACACTCTATTCTGGTGGCCCTGGTATAGTTTCAAGAATTTGCCAGTAGCGTAGTTCCAGAGTTTCTGCACAACAAGTGAAGCAAGTCCATGCAGATAAAATTTTAAAAGTGTAACCACTGATCAATACAATACATGCCACAGATTCAATGAGAATGAAAGACAAATCCATTTAAAAGACAACACTTTAGTAGAGGTTATACGGATGCTAGCACAGTGTTCAAATACCACACACAACCAATTCTGTTCATCAAAATGCTTCAAACGTTTTGAGTTTTGCAACAGAGGTGTCTGAAAACATGTAAACGGCCATGATCAAAATTGGTGCCTGAAAATTAAGCTTTTCCGGCCAGAGCCTAATCCCGCTAAGACATACAGCATTATAGACTAAAGTATAGCTACTTAACCCCCCTCATTCCACTAGAAAAATCTCTAGCTGAACTAATTTCTATTAGGCACATGGGTTAATAATTAGGAAAATCTAGGATAAACAATAAAACTTACTATAAGGCTGTGAGAATGTTTTTGATAATATCACCAATGTGGTGCCCTAAGTAGTTCATATCCTACAAATAAGGGCAATAGGCCATGAGAAGGGGCTATCCATTATGAAATGAATTTGTAAAGAGGTGTTGCCATCGCTGGCCAGAGAGTCTAGTTAACTCTTGGCTTAATGGAATTGAGGCCAGGGAATCCTTTTGAACTCCTTTGATTTCCCTAATATTTGTCCATCTTGTGTTAAATCCTGATTTTACTCTCTAAAAATTTCCTAAAGCAAATCAGCAAGGATCACAATATAATGAGTCTTTTATAAAACGAGAATTGAATAGCCAACCTGATACAACCACCATCCTAAGATATAAATTTGACCTAGCAAATCATTACAAAAAGCTACTTAATGTGCCAGGAAGAGGGAATGTCAACACTTCATCTCCATAGAGCTGAAGCATATCCAATAGCAAGTGATGATCTTGTTTCAACAATGAAATGTGAAAACCAATGAGGCCACTTCTGCAATACCAGGCCTTATCGAAGATTGCATTTTCCTTCACAGAAATCATCGAAGTACACATTTGGATAAAGAGCTCAAACACATGAATGAAGTCATCGGGCAGATTTGCTACAACAATCAAAGTTCTGTAACCTTACAAATTAGAATACAAACAAGCCACACATCTTATTTTATTTTGGGGTTGTTCAGCAAAGTATCTACAGGTCTGTCAATCCCCTGTTCTAATTCCACCAAACAAACAAAGCTTCAGACAAACATCACACACCAATAGCATCAAACAGGTTGCAAATTCCGAACAAAGACAATTCAATTCAATTCAGAGCACATAAAACGGAAATGAAGAAAGCAGTGATTTCAAAAGACTGACTCACCAAAGTATCATCTAACGTGGCGACAAGGATGAACTTGCCGTTGGGGGAGAACTTGGCGAACGAAACAGCAGGCACCTTTTCATCAATCAGCACCTTCAAAATCGTCCCAGTGTCCGCCGCCCAAATCTTGCAAGTCCCGTCGTGCGAGCCAGAAACGATCAACGATCCGTCCTTGTTGAAGTGCACCGACGTCACCGGCAAGGAATGTGCCTTCTCGATCACATGAACCGTCCGGCCCGATTGCACCTCCCAGATCCGGATCGACTCGTCGAACGATCCGGAGACGATCTGCGTGGAAGGAGGATTGAAATTAACGCAGAAGACCAAGTCGGTGTGGCCGCGGAGGGTCTTTAAATCGCCGCCATAGCGGGCGTCCCAGATGCGGAGGGTGCAGTCGTCGGATGCGGAGCAGATGTAGCGGGAGTCGGAGGACCAGGCGAGGTCGGAAACACCGGCTGAGTGGCCGGTGAGGCGGTGGAGGAGGGTAAGGGTTTGGGCGGAGACGACGGCTAGGGTTTTGTCGAGGGAAGCGGAGGCGAGAAGGTTGCCGTCGTTGGAGAATTTGACACAGGATACGGCTTTGGAGTGGTGGTTGAGAGTTTTCAGGTGGCGGTAGGGGCGGTAAGGCGTTTGTGTCTGCGGTGTTTGACCACCGCCACCGCCGGAAGCCATTCGATGTCGAGCACCGATCGCGTCGCGTTCAGTTTTTATCTACATTTTCCCGTCGTTGCGTGAACTTTGTTTTATACTACGTACTCCGAAAAGGCGAAAACCAGCGCCAGCCCAGAATAGGGGCAAAATGGCTGACCGCCAAAAGCCCATCTATATACGGGCCCATAGAACTCAAAATTTTACAAATTCTTCAAAATGGGGATAGAGGGGGAAAATTGATGTGTTTTTCCTAAATTTAGAGAATTCTTCAAATGCATTTGGAGAATAAATTAAATGTAAATGTACACATGTTGACATGTAATTGGTCACATTAAATTTTATTGTATTTTGTAAATATATAATAAAAATAATAAATATTAATGGAGAAAATTATAGGGAAGCTGTTTGGCTTGCCCTAATAGGTGGTGAGTGGTGGTGACCCCTTGTTTTTAATGGCCGTAGAATATGGGCCTTTTGAATTTCGAGTGCGGCCCATTAGTGAAATTTTCTTTTCACGCGCCTTCTCTTTTATGGCCCATTTCCCTTTACTTGTACCTGCCAGGCTACCATGAAAATTGGATGGTGCAAACTATACACTTTCTCGGTATGAAATATTACAATATATGCTACAATTTCATTTTGCTATGCCTAAAAGCCACAGAATTAGTTTTTACCTCAAAGGGCAAATATTTTTTTTTTTGGTTTCCCATCCGGTTCGCCAATCCCAAGTGGCTTCGGGTCGGACTTAAGCCTAGGACTACATCCGGATTCGGAGCGGGGTAGGGAATTACGGCTTTAAACTCCTCCCAACGACGTTGTGGGGGATCGAACACGGGGTTCGCCCTTCCAAGTGCAGCTCCCATACCACTACACCAACGCACCGTTGGTTCAAAGGGCAAATATTGATACAAACAAGAAAATGGTATTCGAACCGGAGAAAAAAGATCATGCATTTTTTATATCTACCAAAGAAACGAACAAATTTGGTCGTTTTTCTATGTTTTAGCACGCTATGTGGCAAGTATGATCATAGATACATCATCATCAATTAATTGATATAACATTCACTTCGATGAATCCAGCCCTAATCATTCATTGTGAAGCAATATTACCGCCTATTTTGAAGTAACCGGTGATACAAAAGACTTCATCTAGGGGATATAATATATTTTCAGTTCAACATATATGTTAGTATATACCACGGTAAAAAAAAATTAAAAAATTGCTGTCTATTTCTTATTAGATTTTGGCTTAGGTACTACTTCCCATCTACTATCTAGGTCTAGTAGTACTTTTGCCAATTTTTTATTTTTGCCAATTGCCGTTTAGAGCATATGCAGCAGTAGACCATAAAATTTGGTCATCAATTTTTAAATAATTGGAATTTTTCATCCTTTTTATTTTTTTAATTATTCTTTCTTCTCTTTCTAACACTTGTCAACATATGGGAGAATGACCAAATGAAATTTTGGTCATCACTATGACCTGGTCATCCTTTTTTTTCCCTCCTCTCTCCACTTTTATTAATTATTTAATACTTCTCTCCTTGATGACAAAAAAAGTGGTCGACGGCTGGGTATACTCTTAGCTTGTCCTTAACCAGTGGTCCACTACAACTTGTACACATTAACATTGTCTAAAACTATTGGTTATTGCTTTCTCATACCCTAGAAAGCTTGCCACGAATACGTTGTTTCAAACGAATGACGTTCGCCGCTGTCCGTGGAAAATCGAGATCCTCTTCACTGACATCCTATTTGGGCCCTAATGTCATCAGTCGCGGAGCCTCATCCACGTGTTCAGAGAAGTTATAGTTAAATATGTCGCTGACTACATTACCTGTTCGTTTCTCATAGTATCATCCACTTCTCTGGCAGCCAATCCTGGCCTCCATGGCCTCATTCATGTTGATGCTCTAGGGCGGAGGAGGCCGTGTTTGTTGACGCCAACCCCTAAACCCTTTCCTTATCAAAAAAAATATCTACATATATATTGCACAATTTTAACAATATCGTACATGAAATGAGGTGATATTCCAAAGTATTAAGGGTTCCTTTGATTACAAATAATGAAAACGGAAACGGAAAGGAAATAAACATAATCCACTTTGGTGACATAATGTTTTATGGAAATTTTATCCTATTCACGACATTTTATATTTATGTGTCTAGATAAGGGTAAGAGGAAATGATTACCGAAATAAACCCACCTCATATGGGGTGATAAATAATTTCATCGTAATAAGCTATGAGCTCATTTTTATATAGACAATGAGATGTCGCGGGTCAAAATAATTTTTTTAATTAATATATTATGACACTAAAGTAGGCCGGGTTCATTTCCTTTTTATTTTTGGGAGCTAGTTACAATCAAACCGGCCGTAAACCGTATTGCAAATTCGACGAGGGCAAGTCAAAATCGGTGGGATTGAGAATCACGTAGCATCATTGTCACGTTCAGACATTCAACCACAATCTGTGGGTGCGAATCGAATTAAATGTTTGCATGTGAAGAAACTACAGACATTCTTTGAATTTTTTATTAGGGTTTCCTTCATTTCTTTCTATCATTAAATGGTTTTGAATTTGGTTGCAGGTCACATGCAAGGGAGAGGAAGAAATGACAAGTAGAAGATCGGCGGCCATGATAAGATGATGGCATTTATAAATAAGATAGAATAAAACAAAACAAACACCAAGGCGAAATATGAGGCACGCCTCATGCGAGAGGCCAAGTTGGTATTAGTCTCATTGCTAGGGTTCATATGGGGGTTAAATATGGCCCATTTTATTTAGGGTATGTTTGGCAAATTAGTACTTGTATGAGCTGATGTTGAAATTACCGAGCTATTGTGTTTGTTCGTTAGAGTTAAAATGAGAGTTGAAATGGGTTTATGTAATTGAAATGAAAAATATTTCAACTACATGGGTGTTCGGATATAGTAGTTGAAATGCGTTTATACTAGATGATACTAGTTAAAATTTTGGGGAAAAAAAAAGGTGAGCGGGAAGACCTTATGAAGTTGAAATGCGTTTATCTAAACTTGTTGAAATTTAATTCAACCTTTCTACACGCTTTTTCAACTCTCATAAACTACTATTTTCCCAAATACTATGTAGCTTATATAAAAAATAAAGATCTCATTTCAACTACTAATTTTAGCACATAAATTCAGCATCAACTACAACGTCAACTTATATAAGTACATAGTTCCGGAACGAACCTAATGATATTAGATGTTGAAATTAGGTGTTAAAAATGGATACTTATTTTTCAAATAAACTATAAAGTGTTTGGTAGAGGGTATGAGATTTTATTTTATGTGTAAAACATTAAAATATAAGATGCCATAAGCTCGATAAGGCCGGTTGGGGAGTTAGTGCTAGTTGTTTTTTGGGATAAATTTAAGTATCTATAATCTCGATAAGCTTCGATAAATATCCTATGCTGAACAAAGATGATGATGTTTTTTCCCAATAAGCTACTATAAGCTCTGTACAACAACAACAACAAGAATGACCCAGTGTAGCTTCCCTTACGGGAAATCTGGGGGGTCAGGATGGGGGCTCCCCTGGCTTAACGCAATGGAGAGTGAACAAAAGACCCGAAAAGACCACAGAACACAAGTAAACAAACAAAGCAACCAAAAAGCCGAAAGCATAAACCAAAACCGGAAGAAGAAAAGCCGAAAAACAAAACAAAGCAAAGAAAAACGGAAACGAGGCGTCGGATCCTCAAGGCCTTGTGGGTCGTTCTGTTCAAGAGATTAACAGTCACTACTCGAATCTTCTCCTTCCAACTATCCCTACACACTGCCAACTCTGTCGAAATCCCTAATTGACTAACATCATGTCTTATGCTATCCTTCCAGCATTTCTTCGGTCGTCCCCTCCCTCTGCGGACGTCTCCCAAGACCAGGCTCTCACATCTACGAACTGGCTCCGACGGGCCCCGCCTTTGAACATGCCCCAAACCAGCGCAGTCTTGATTCTCGCAGCTTATCTCCTATACTGGCCACCCCTACCCTGCTTCTGTTCTCATCATTCCTGATTTTGTCCATTATCGTGTGCCCGCTCATCCACCTTAACATACTCATCTCGGCTACCAATGTAAGTATCCAAAATAAGTATTATCGAACGGAGCCTAATCTGTTTTACCCTAATATTCCTCTGTTGAGATATACATGTTCTTTTAGCCTCATGTATATATAGTTATTAAGAAATAAATTTTTCTTGCCAAATTACCGCGCTAATGCATTAAACATACTCACCTCTAATTAAAATTAAACTACT
The DNA here is from genome assembly GCA_964016875.1 of Fallopia convolvulus. Lineage (NCBI taxonomy): Eukaryota > Viridiplantae > Streptophyta > Magnoliopsida > Caryophyllales > Polygonaceae > Fallopia > Fallopia convolvulus. The sequence continues at coordinate 45,400,522 of OZ024733.1, forward strand.
CTAATTGAATTACAATTCTACTACTAGGTTGAAGCGTTGTTTCATCTGTATTGAGCATAGAGAATTTTAGCAATTATGTTGGGCAATTAATTTTCCTTTACATTAATCAGACTGCCTAGAAAATTGTTAGAGTAAATTATAAATGTAGGGGTAAATTTGAAAAAGGTGTAAAAATTATTTAAAAGGACATGTTTCATGCAGCAAAACAAAAAAATGAAGTTCCAGTGCAGTTATAATTTAATTTTATACTCCCTTTGTTTCGCAATGTAAGTCGTTTCTAACTCTAAAAGGTGTTTCATAATGTAAGTCATTTCTTTCATTATTTAATGTAAAAGTTTCTAAATTAGGTCATTACTCTATTTAATTTACTTAACAATCCAACAATATTCATTAACTCAAGCAATTCTAGTGGTCAAAGAGTTAATAGTGCATGTGATAAAAACAAACATTAAATTATATCTTTTCCATTTTAAACTTGTCTTAATTCTTATGCAAAATAAAAAAAAACGACTTACATTGCGAAACGGAAGTAGTAGGTAGAGTTGGTGAGATCTTCATTATTAAAATGTAAGTTAATGACTTAGATGTATTTAGAACGTACATTACACGAATACGATCATCTCAAGTTGAAATTGATACAACGCCAAAATGAGGAATGGTTAGTGGATAAGTGAGGTACATGCAATATTTTTCATCTAGCAAGAAGCTATCGTTTAAAGTTAAAGAGTTCTAAAATCAGAACCCTAGCTATCTATAATTAGCTTGTGGGGTTTGTTATGTTCAAGTTTCGTGAACATAGTCACTAAATTTGGTTGAGCCCATTGAAATGTTCCAAATGCCTTATCCTACCCATTTGAAAAATTATTTTCTTCTAAGATAGGTTAAATTTACCATTTATATATCTTTCCGTTTTTGAAATAAAGTTGTCCTCCACATGCATGTCGGTATGTAACATGGGTCCAAATGAGAGAGATAGTGACAAGTTCATTAATTACTAGGGGTAGGGCCTAATTGTAGGTCATTGGTAGATTAGAGGCCAAGCTTACAACTATAGTTTAATTTATTGGAGAGATATACTACTCTAATGTATGGTTGGAAGATAACAAAGTTAACAACAATATCCCAACATCATATCTTCAAACTATATATAAGATGGATATATTCAGAGACGTACATTAGTTAATTACCCAAATTAGTTTAGATTGATTTCGATGTGATTGTGATTTTCCAACTTGAATATCTAGACCATACCTCCCCGACTGAAGAAGAGACACATGAAAATATGAAATATTATAAAGTAGTATAGTACTTGAAATGCATAAATATCAACCGAATATGGACCCCGTCTTTGATTTATAGATTCGAATCTTATCACCATAATCATGAAAGGAAAGACAACCTTTAATTATCATCATCACCCTCTAATTATAAACTGTTAGCTTAATAACACAGGTTTATGCACAATCTTCGGATATTTAGTTAAACAGTTAAGCCCCTATGATAATACCTAGCTTGAGGTTTCTATTTTGACTTTCATAGACAGTGCTCATTACATAAAAGAACACAAGGTTAATTTTTTCATAATATGCATGATAATTTATGTGATTTACCGTCGAATATACCTATATAATCATTACTAACGTATTTTGGAATTTTGTCAGAAAGGTTGATAACATGTCAACAATCGGGATATGGTGTGTAGTTAATTTTGAAGAACATGGATATCGAATGTATTGACGACTATATTTCTTTATAATAACATCCCGACATATAATATTGTCGCATATACAAATAATTAACTAAAATCATGAGTGTAAACCAGTATTAGGAACTGTTGTTTTTTTAATATTGGAACAACGTCTCTCTATATGTTTTGATGATAACAAACGTCATTAGGAACTAATGTGCTTGTCTAAGTATTTCATGGAAATATAGATTTACATGAACTAAAAAGGAAACGAAGTGCAAATCTATGAAACCGTTTCCTTACGAAATCAGTCTTGCGTTTCAAGTAAAGAAGGGCAAAAACGTCCTTTGTGGGATTGCCTTGAACATCAAGGGAAGAAGGGCATAAACATCCATAAGAGAAGCCAGTGCACAGGGGTACAAAGTTCATTAAGAAATTTGTCTTGCGCCCCAAGAATTAAAGGATAGAAGAGTAATTGCGTCCTTTGTAAGGACAAGTGCCAAAACCCACTCACTATAAGAAAATAGAAATGACCTAGGGATCCACTGCTTTTGAATGAATAGTGACAATATATACTTGAAAGAGAGCATCCAAATCTTTACAAGGGAAGACCAAGTAAGAAGAAGCTAAGACGTCAATGACAAGTGTCCGATCTCAACGACAACGAAGACGTTTCCGGAAGCTAAAGGGAACTACGGCCTAATCGTGTGAGGTTTGATTTCTTTGATTAATCGTTTGAGTGAGCTTAATTAGAAACCAGTTAGTTTCATACGTTAGTATTGCTAGGATTTGGTGATCTCTAGTGATAGAGAAGTTCGAATTTTTATTGTATAACTAAGGAACTAACCGATTAACAAAATATTCATTATTTAATATTCTAAGAAAGATAGAAATTTACCCATTCAACTAGTTGGTTTAAGGATGATTTCTCTATAAGTAAATTGTATACTTGCTCTACTTTCTATCTTTGCTTTTTTGTCTGTTTGAATTCCACTGCACACGAAACCATTTTCAGGAACAATTTTCTCTGTGCGTGTTTAACTAATTTATTTATTTTTGGTAGAATGTTTAAGTAATTTATTTGATCCTACACAACTCAACCTTCATGACGTTAAATAGCCTTCATGATTACGTACTTAAGCACCGAGAGTCGATCCAGAGAGATATTTCGAAGGGATGATTATAATATAATAAAAGCGAATTGCAACTTCCATAACTACCATGAGAGATTGCAGTTACACCCACATTCGCCTTTACTGATATCAGCGATTCTCTCATCATACTGCGAAAATTTATTTAAAACAAATATCACGGGAGAGACCGACTTAATTGTCAAACCTAATATACAAGTCTATAAATTTTTTATTCAAAATTAATTAGTAATAGGAGGAGTGACTCATAACCTTATATACTAACTTGTTTTCACTCCCAATTTTCTATAATTCTAACAATCTCCCTCTCACTTGTGAATCCCTCACAAGCCCGAGCGGCGGACCCTCCCGGTCCCTAAGCCGAACCATCGGTTCTGATACCACTTGTTACGGGGAGATGGGCTCACAAGCCAATAGGATTGCATCCAAGGTTATTAGAATCCCGATCCGATTCTACGATTCTAGCGATCCTACGATCCATAATACGCGAAACGATCCACGATCCCAAGTAGAATCTTATGGAATAGGATCTTAAATGATTTAGAATGCAATCTCAATCCGATCCCGATTTTACATACGATTTTAACGATCCTATAAACGATTCTAACGATCCTACAAACGATTCTTACGATCCTATAAAATGACAATTATGACTATATATTATTAATACTTTCACAGTTATCGTATCATTTCCATTAATATAGTTGACTAGTCCATCCTACAATATTTTTAATAATCAAATTCATAATGTTTATCATTTTCTTACTTCACATATTACAAAATATACAATCTATTAGGTTATCCTTACATACTTTTAGTTATAATGTAGGATCTTACGATTCAGCGATCCGATCCAAAAGGCCCTCAACGATCCAACCTAGAATCCCGATTCTGATAACCTTGATTGCATCCCAAAATCAATTGGCCGGTAATAGGAAGAGTGATCCATGATCTTATATACTAGCTTGTTTTCACTCCCAACTTTTCAGGAATCGAAGTTGAGAGAGGTATTCAAATTCAATGGTTGTTTGCTTATTTTGAGCCTTTATCCTCGCAACTCGCAAGGTCCCTCCTCCTGTCATATGCATTAATTTACCCTACTCTCAGCTAATCCTCACTCTGCTCGACTTTTCATTTTCAACCATACTTGGTAATAGTGGTGTGTCCGGTTCCGGAACCGGCGGTTCCGGTTCCTCGGAACCCCGGAACCGGGACCGGAACCGAGAATCCCCCGGTTCCTCGGTTCCGGTTTTTTCCGGTTCCCGCCGGTTCCTGGACCGGTTCCGGTTCGGTTCGGTTCCATTTAATTTTAAAAAAAAAAATTGAAAATTATAGCCGTTGGAATGGATCCGCACCGCGGTCGCGGCCCCGCATCTTAGGAGAACCGGAGGAACCGCCGGTTCTCCGGTTCTTCTAAAGGAGGAACCGGAACCGGGACCGGTACACTACCGGTTCCACCGGAACCGCCGGTTTTGACCCGGTTCGGTTCCCCGGTTACTGGAACCGAAACCCATCTCTACTTGGTAACCTTGTGAAATCCATCCATATATGTACACAAAAGTAACAAAATATACCTAACCGAAATAAATTCATAATTAAGGACGACAACAAGCTATATCTAACAAGTTAGCACAATTAAAAGCAAAAGTAGAAGTTCCCTTTTTTTTATCCACTTTTTTAATTAGGTAATTAAGAATTTGGTACGGGAAAGAAAATTACTCAATGCCCATTAATTTGAGAAGTAGAATAGAAAAAATGAGCAAGTTTGACAATTCTATCTGCCACATAATTAGATATTTAGTTTCAACCAATCTACAAGAGGCTTAATTCATGCACGATGATTTTTCCTTTTAGGACGAGAATTTTGCTTAAAAACTGAAGGGGTTTGAGCAGACACCCATTGCAAATGTTGCGAAAAGGTGAACTCAAAAGGAAGTAAGGTAGTCAAAATCTTTGCAGGATTAATTTTTTTTGCATTTCTATGACCCTAAATAAACCACCAAAGAATACATAGAATATTACTATTTTTATTTGAATTTAGAATTGAGACCAGATTATCATTAAAGGCACCCGAGGAACAAACTTGAAAAGAAACATTCAGCTTTGCTTCCAATTTGAAAATTTTATTTTGAGTAATTTGGCAATTAAAAAATAGATGATTTAAATTTTTGTCTTCAGGTTCGCACAAAGAACAAGTACTTAGAACACAATTGAAATAACGATTTAAACGGTTTATGGTCGAAAGACAATCAACACAAACTCTCTAGAAAAAAAAATTAATCTTGGGTGAGAAAGAAGTCTTCCAAACACAAAAAAAAAAACGATAGACAAGAGCACAGGAAGACAGGTTAAACATGGAAGAAAAGACATAAAAAAAAACAAGTATTGTCTTTTGTTAAATGTACATACGTTTGTCAGTGTGATTATTAACGTCACAAAACAATTCTCTGAGCATATTCCACCAAAAATAAAAAGGAACTCTCTAAGCATAAAAGTTAGCTACTCCCAAGATTAACTAAAGAATCATCTTCGCCTCTTCGGCCATCATCATCAAGCTAGCCTGATTATTTACGTCAGAGTCCACGTTCAAGGTTGCATGAAAATATATTACTATTGATCGTATTTTTTCCTTTTAAATTATAAACCAACCCAAATTGGTTGGCCGGTATGATTTGTTTGGTCTTTAGACCAAGAAATCATTGAACAATATATCAAAATTGAACAAAAGTTTTCAAGTGATAATTTAGTAAAACGTAAGTTATAGTACAGTATGGTTAAGAGAATAAAAAGCATATTTATGAAAATCCCACTCCAATTCTACGATTTTAACTATTCAATTTTTTTTAATAACTATCCCGATTCCTAATTCGATCGGTAAACAATCAATACGGTTTTTGTATAATTCCAATTTGTTAAAGTTTAGTGGGTTAATATTAGTGAAGGATATCTGTCCGCAACGGCGGACTTACATGGTTTACATAGTAGTTTTAGGTTAGTTTTAGTCTCTTTTAGTGGTTTAATTTTACATGCTTAGCTTAGTTTCTTAGCATTTTTAGTTTTCTTGTGAAATTGGAATCTACACGCCTATATGTTGGATTTCAGGTGTTTTTGGAGACCCGAAGAGTTGAAAGACGAGCCAAAATGACGGAAGAGTTTCCATAGAAGATTTGAAGTAGGAGCTTGAAGAAGGAGGACGCTAAGGTTGAAGATTGGAGGCCAATTGAAGCAAAAGGAAGAACATGGGCCAGGAAGGGCAAACCGCAACCAAGTTCTGGCTGTCCTGGACCATGTTTTGGACTGCAGGGAAGAACGTGGGCTAGGAAGGGAAAACCGCGGCCGCGGTTTGGGGTCCTGGACCGCACTTTGCCCCGCGTCGGGATTGGGCCGAGATTTTTGATTTATCTTGTTGCTTAAAATATATCTTAACCTAATTTTTGGAGGATTATTGTTTCTAGCCTCTCTCGAGAGAACCCTAGTTGGAGATTATTGGAGACTTTTCTAGATATGTTGGATTGGAGTTTTGAATCGATTTGAAAACAATTTGGTATGTTGTTTATTAAATTTAATTTGCTTTCCTCCCTTCTCATGTCTAGCTAATTCTCTTATTCTGAGGTTGGGAGAACCCAATAATGAAGTAGGTAGATCTGAATTGTGATGTTTGGTTGAATGGAAATGTGATTGAAGTTTGATTTAATCCTAGGTTGCTTTATGCCCTATTTGCTTTGCATATAGGATTCTTGTTATAATTTGAGACCGACAGGAGATAATTGTAACAGGGTATTGATTTGACAAGTACCAAAATTTGGTTTTGAATGAGATCCCTAGGTATTAAACTAGAGAGTTATTTATGCGACAACAATTTAATTTCTCTTGTGTGAGTTTCAACTATCGTAGTAGTTCTAGGGTTGGATAATTCTAGCAGAACGCGACAGCGAATGCTGGGTTTGTTTTCCCCTAGTCTCTAAAGAGCTTAAAGGGTCTAAAACTGATTAACCTTACGCGACAACGATTGTTAGTTGAGTCTAGGCACATTCACATATTTTCTGAAAAGAGATTTGTGTTGGTTTTAGATAGTGAGTTCCTTCAAACGACATTGAAGTTGAAATCCAAATAGACATCACTTAAAATCTACTGAAACATCATTGTGGGAATCCTAACCTTGAAAGCTTTTCTCCACTGATATTTCTTAGTTATTCTCGATTAATTGTTAACTTTTCAATTCAATCATAAACTCTTTTTCTTATTTATTTGACTTGATCTACTTGTTCGAATATCAATTGGTACTACAAAGTTCCCTGAGTTCGACACCTTGATTACTACAACCGAACCGTATACTTGCGGTGTAGGAAAATAGCCTATCACATGGTGTCCAGTGGGGGCTACAGCCCCCACTGGAATTTTCAAAATAAAATAAAATTTTAAATATAGTAAAAAAAATTAGGTTATTTGTTAAAAATTATTACATTCGTTCCATAATTTAGGGGATTTTAATTTTCAAATGAATTTTCAAAATATAAGTCCATTTTTAATTAATTAATACTAAAACTTGCCAAAAGTAGATTAATTTTTTTATATATAAAATATGTTAAAATGGTTTTTTATATTGAAAAATATAAAATATTATGAAAAATATAAAATTTTCACTATATATATATATTTTTATATACAGAAAAATAGTATTTTTTTGTATATTTTATAAAAAATACAAAAAAAAAATTATGGCTTCGCCAGGAATTTTTCTGTAGTAAAAAATTTATCCAAAGGAATTTAGCCCCCACTGGTATAAATTCCTGCCTACGCCACTGTCTGTCCGTGCACATATATGCTATAGGTCCAACATATAAGGTCGGTGAGGTTAGAATTAATTGGCAACTCCAAACTTACATATTAAGCAATGTTCCTCCAAATCTTGGTGTGATATTCCTTTTTATTTTCACATACTCATTAAGTGGCAACTAGCCTAACCTATTTAACACTATTAGACAACTTGTATTCAGGCTGGCTAGCCGAATTGTATCTTAGGGCCGGGAAACCTATCAACCAGGAGTCGTGTTCTGACCAAAACTAGCTCTGATACGATGCTAAAGTTCAACGGGAAAATATTAACTAAGGGGCATGCACAATATATCCAGCACATAAACTAAATAAGTTTTCATCATAAAATCAATTGTTAATAAGACGAGTAGCTCACCAAGCTTATAAAGAAACATAAGTATTTCTACCAAAAAAACCCAAGCTTATAAAATAAGTATTTCTTCAAATTTCCAATATTGGATTCTTTTTATATTCACACAATTTTATGGAAGTGATTGATTTATTTTGTAAATCTTACTATCCTATAAAAGCCAATTATATAAAAATGATTTTTTTAAACGAAAGGGTGATTCATTCATTAGAAGCATTTGCAAAAGGTGTTCTAGGCATTCCTAGAGATTGCAAGACTTGGACACGCCAATTCTCTCTAGATATTTCCTTCTCCCTATTTCTCTTCCTCCATTTAGGTATAAGACTGTTTCTAAGCAAGTTTATGCACAACCTAGCATACTCATCAACTAAGCTAGTTTTATTACTGAAAATCAACTTGTTTTTGGCAGACCAAATGTAGCACATGGTCAAACTATGGCAAGAGTTCCAGACATTGAAAATGAGGTTTTTGTTTGCCTTTAAAATGACTTGAGGCACCCAACCAAGCTTTAATGCTCAATGATTGCCTTCCAATCTTAGCCCAGTGCAACACTTCTTTGGAGAAGTTACAACCAAACCAGATGTGATCCCAAGATTCTTAATTTCTGCCATTACACAAAACACATTGGTCATCCTACACGACTCCCATAAGCTTCAACTTATCTTTAGTAAGAACCCCTCTATTGATGATCAACCAAGAGCTAAAAGAGATCCTCATAGTGTTGATTTTTTTCCTCATAGGAAATTCTTGAGGAGACACTACATCATTTCGTTGATTTAGCATCCAGGATTTAGCGACCACTTAAAATGGTCGCTAACTTAGTGGCCATATCCAAGCTGAAAAAAAAAACTTAGCGGCGCAAGAAAACCTAGTGATCATGTGGCAAGTATTTAATGATCATGTGGTTGCTAAACCTAGTGATCCACATGATTGATATATCCGGCGTAGTATTTAGCGACCACGTGGTCGCTAATACTAGCGCCAAAGGAGTCAGTTTTGGCGCGCATTTAGCGACCGCGTGGTCGACTCATTTTCTATATATAGATCGGACTTTCTCATTCATTTGTAAACAAAAATATCCACAAAATAAGTTTGGAGGTTACTTCCTCATTCGTTTGCACATCTCATTTGTAGGAGGAGAGAAATTTTGTCCCATAAGACTTAAAAGTATGTGGTTATAGTTTCTTCGAATTATATATTAAAGTGTTATTTATTGACACAAATATTGTTGCTATCATATTTGTTATTTTAAATAATTTTAGGAGATTGCGTTATATATGTTTGGATTAAGTTGCTTTCGTATTATTCAAAATTTATTTAGCATCGAAATTTGAAATTTAGCGACCATATAAATAATTAAAACAACATGTTAGAGAAAAATTACTAGTTTAAAAATGGCCTTTTGTTTGTATTTAGCGACCGCGTGGTCGCGAAATTTGTCTTTGTGACCACGTGGTCTCTAATTATCACTTTAAAATAAAATATGAATCATATATTGGTTTCTAGGTAAAAATGCATGAATGAGTGTATTTATGTATTATGGACGGATTTTTGAACAACCAATTTGTGGTTGTCGTCGAGCAATTTTGTGAGTTCTACAAGTCGATGTTGATATTTAACCTGCAAGAAGTACAAGGTCCTTGTTGGAAGTGCAAGAATAGAAAATTTTTTTTGTAGATGATGTGTATCATCTTGTTTCCAAGGACTTTGTTCCTCACTATTACAAGTGGAGTTCTAACGCGGATACATATGAAATGTTTGTTGCATTGCTAGCTTAGTCTAGACAAAATGAAGGTTTTACTAGTACTAATCAGACGCTAGATTTACTTGGGTATGAATATCAAATTGAGCAGATGGTCTATGATTGTTTTAATTCTCGACCTCATTACACTGATCCTGTGCATAATGAGGATGTAATGATATAGAAAGCAGTATTATCCTGAAGCGCCCAATCTCAATGCACAACATATGTATGACATGTTGGCAATCTTGAATAGGATGTTGTGGCCTGGATGGGATGTCACCAAGTTGGAGGTGGCAACTAAGCTACTTAGCCTCAAGTCAATGTTCAGGTTGACGAAGCGAGGATACAACATGATTTCAGATTTCTGCGAACGCGTATCTCACCCTAAGACAACATAGATTGTTGCCCAAATTCTTTTATGATATACTAGGGTGTAGATGTAGAATACGCGTCGTGCAAGATATGTGAATATCCTAGATGGAGGCAAGGCAAGATAAAGTTCATTCCCTACTCTCGTATGTTTTGACTTGCCAATAACTCAACGGTTGAAAGGCTATATGCATCGGTGGTGACTGATGAACACATGCAATGGCATGTCGAGCGTGTACAAGAAGATGGGGGTGATACAACATCCATCAGATGCATATGCATGAAATCATTTAAATGTAGTGTGGCCAGATTTTGCCGCGGAAGCGCAAAATGTCAAACAAGGGTTGTGCACGGACGGTTTCAATCCGATCAGGTCGTCGGGGCGACAATAATCTTCATGGTTTGTGATTCTGACACCTTACAACCTTTTGTTGTCAATGTGCATACCCGATCTGAGACCGGGTTATGTTCTAGTGCGATATGTTTCAAATTTATTAATTATTTGATATCACATGTGTTTTAATTATAGTCATACATATGTTAATTAATTTATTATAACTACTCAATGTTTACGCAGGATGGGTCACTTCTAGGAAATATACTTGCCCTTATTGCATGGAGGACACAACTGTGTTTTATCTAACCCTTGGACACAAAATTTACCGATTATCCTGTCATAGGAGATTTAAAAAATTACATCATTGCTTCTGAAACAACAAGAACAGTTTCAAGAAAGGTAAAAGGGTTAGGAGCACTCCCCCGAAACAACAAGAACAATGTCAATTGCATGGTCGGATCGTGTGCATTGTCCCTTATACGACACATTAGGGTCCAAGGGCATAAATATCGAAAAATGAAGATTGAAGCTTGAATATGACACCATTCATTTGCAGCACAAATTGTGTTAGGCTACTTGGTAGATAAATTCTGCTTAACTTAAAGTAGTAGCTCAATATGTAAATTGTTAACAAAGAAGTTAATCTTTTGCTCACTTGGTTGTCTTACCAAGGACTGTTCTAAGAACTATGTTATGTATAATACTTCTGTTATCTATGAATGATAACCTATTACTCCCGTTTAGTTGTAATATATTCTATTTAAGTTTTTGAAAGCACTTTCGAAATCATGGTAATCCTAAATTAGGAAAATCCGATGTTATTGGTAGTAATACCTCTCGCCAATTAGGGGGTGTTACACTCTCCAAAACCCTTCTTCCTCTTCTTCTCTCCTCGACCTCTCATCTAAACCCCTCCCACTCCAAATCGTTCTCCTATTATTAACTGATGCAACCCCGTTATTGGATGCTAGCCAGGAAGACGACGCCTTCACCTTGCGCTCGGATAGACCCGTCACCCGTGCCAGGGCTCGTGCCATCGAGACCGCGACACAGTCCTTGGTGTCGCGCCTGTCCGCAGGCCATGGTGCGCCCCTCTCCGCGCCGGCGCTCGCCACCGTATGCATCGTTAGCCTCGGAGAACCTCGAGACGAGTCCTCGACACCAACCACTTCGGACTCGTCCCTCGCGCTAGATCCCGGACCCGCGTCGCAACTTGAGGTTCTCGATAGCCTCGGCCAGCTCCGCGTGCCAGCGCCCTCGACAGTGTCCTAGACTCGCCAGCGCCACGCCAGCGTCTCTCCAAGGCTTCGCCGCGCCGCGCCACGCCTTGCGATGGCTTGTCTTGACACTTCAGTGCCGGCCACGAGCGACATATCTATTTTATGCCTCTTTAGCATGTTTTCCATTCTTAAACATTACTATTAGTGGTTTTACGTATTTAGAAGGTCTTTCTTGGGCCTTGCGCTGATGGGCCTTGGTTGCATCCAAGCCCTAGGCGTCGCAATAGCTTTATTAGGGTTTTGTGTTAGCCGCACCTATATAAGGTGCTATGTCTTTCATTTCAACTCACGCACACTTAGGTTAATATTTTAGTCGAGGGATTCTCCTAGATTTAACCTAGTGCTTGCGTCGTTTTCTTAATTCAATCACAATCAAAGCTTTCGTTCTAGTTGCTCGTTGTTCGTGTTTTGTGCGTGCCATTTCGAGCCGATTCAACATCGGTGTCGATCCCTTAAAGCCTTCCGCTAACTCTTGTGAGACCTAATATTCAAGCCACGTCAAAGATCCGTAGCGCCTTCGAAACGAGGTCGCATCATTAACCTATCTAAACTTATTGAGAATGAGGGCAAGAATCCTACCTCCTTCTAAGACCCCTCCCATGATTGATTCCTCTCTAGTAGCTTGGAACACTCGTGGGTTGAACACGAGTGCAAAACAGAATATCGTTGGAAATTGTCTCCAAGAACCAAGATGACACTATAGCTTTTCTCGAAACTTGACTTCATAAGAATAAGGAGTAACACCTAGCTCGGAACTTTCTCTCGAGCTGGTCGCATTGCTTAAACGGCTACATCTCCAAAATTTGTCGAATTTGGGTTTTGTGGAATGCATAAAAGCTTTGTGTTCGTATTCTGTCTATCACCTCTCAATTGATACACCGCCTTGTTCTCCACCGGGTGGCACCTTCACTTCTATGCCACATTTGTGTATGGTTTTAGCGACGCTATAAATCACCAAACTCTTTGGAAAGACATCTCTAATCTCAACTCCAGCTTGAACAACCCCTAAACCCTTCTCAGTGACTTCAGCACCACACTTAATCCGAGAGGCTACAATGTGTAGGCGTTCCTATGTTCCGTGTCACCTAGAAGATTAAGGCCCTCAAGTCTCGCCTTAGACTCCTTTCAAGCTCTTCCTTTTAAGATAATAAGATTGTGGTCAATGAGTCCTGCAGTAGGTTGGATAACATTCGGTTGAATATCCAAAATCAACCTCTGAACTCACTTCGTGTCTAGCAGAAGCACTCCATCTCAAACGAGATAGGCCTCCGATTCTCAAAACTATAAGCCAACACGATGTAGATTGCCAAACTTAAATGGATTAGATTCAGACATCATATTAGCTCTTATTTATACAAATATGTCAAGAATAGGTGTACCTCATCTAATATGCTTGGTGTACTGATAATTAGGGTCAACCCTTGGAGAACCATGGGGAGATTGCTACTCACCTCGTCAACCACTTCTCAACCTTTCTCGATTGCTTTCCAAACCTCCTCCCCCACCAGGTTTTGTTATTCAATCCAGTCCTTGCTTTCAGGATGAAGATGGCCTTAACTTACTGCGTCCAATTACAACCGAAGATGTCAAGAAGGGCGTCTTCTCTTTTGGGAATGATGAAGCCATGGGCTTGGATGGTTGTAACACTCTTTTTCAAAGCTACTTCGAGTATCATTGATCACAACATTTGTGAGGTTGTCCAAAGCTTCTTCTCCTTACGATATCTCCTCAAATAGATTAACCACACTTTTATCTCCCTTATCCCTTAAATTGACAAAACGGGCTCAATAACTACCACCCTATTTCATGTTGCTCTATAAAATCATTGCCCAATTATTAGCAAATGGCTTAAAGGAGGTCATTGGATGAGTACTTTCATCACCGGTTCAATTCACCATAATATCCAGTTGGCCTAAGAGCTCATGAGAGGCTATAGCATCTCTCATATCTCTCCAAGATGTGCGATTAAAATTGATGTGAGCAAAGCTTTTAATTGCACAAAGCACTAATTCATTACACAAATTCTCCTCATTTTTGGCTTCCTGCCAGACTTTGTCCGCCTCATTGAGTCTTGCATCACTACCACCATGTTCTTCATCAACATCGATGGCTGCAACTAAGGGTTCTTTTCGGACAAATGAGATATTAATTAGGGTTGCCCTACATCCCTTTACCTTTTTGTGCTCACCATGGAGTTTTTATCTAGATTGATCAAGCTGCACTCTCTTGACCCAAACTTTAATTTCCACCCAAATGCTCCAAGCTTGAGCTTACCTACCTCTATTTAGAAAACGACTTGCTCTTTTTCAAGAGTTGATTCCATATCAGGGATCATCCTCAAGTAGGCCATTGATGACTTCTTTTCCTTCTATTGTCTCAAGGCCAACCTTGTGAAATCCAAGATCTATTCTGGTGGTACCTCCCTTAATGATCAACATAGATTTGCCTTTGTTTTGGGGTTCTCTATAGGTGAGTGCCCTATGAGATATCTTGGCATACTGCTCAACTCCAAAATCATTGCTTGCATTCGATCTTAGGTAGCTTGCATTTGACTCTGTGGGTACTAACTAGATCGTGATTTGTTTGAATTGTTGCATCTGTAATAACTGCGGTTTTTAAGGATATTTTTGAATTTTTCGCGGATATCCTTTTAACCTCTTTGTCCGTTTTAACGCTTAATCCAATATTTTTGTCGGAATTTAAATCCTAGAAAATTGTTGGTGATATCCTAAAATCACAAAGAAATGATTTTATGGATCGGTGTGAATTCTAGGAAAAAGAATATTTATTGGATAAGCCGTCTTTTTAATTATGTACTGTAAGGGATTTAAAATACGAAACGGAAGCCTTAAAAATTGAAGGTAGCAAGATAAAATCATGGAAAATTGGTTTTATTGGTCTACATAATTTACGGGACGTTTTTCGTTTAGTAAGTTTTTCCATCCGAGGTACATAATTTTACCGCTTTAACGCGAGTCCCGTACCGAGACAGGTTTTATTTTTTAAACCGCCTTCTCTGCCTTGCTTAATAGGGAAGGAATTTTAAGATAGAAGTTTATCCACGGCCTATCTTTCACCTTTGTCAAAGTCTACCAATTTGAACTATTCAAAACAAAGGAAGGACATGAGAGGGCGGACGACGACGGTGCTTGAGCTCCTTCACCACCGGCCACCTTCTCCAGCCAACCTCCTCACCTCCTCCTCCACCTCATCATCTTCTCCTTCTCATTAGGCCCGGGCTGTTGAACCGAACCAGAGGAGCGGGACGACCAAGACTCGGGAAGGAAAGAATTCGAACCATCACCGCCGGCAAATAGTTTTAGCCTCGCCGCGCGACGTCGCCGGTGATTGGTAGCTCCTCCGACCACCAACCACCAAGAGGTCCACCACCGGGCAACGCCCAGCCACCCTCGGGCTCGGGAATCGAGCCACTATCGAGCCAAACGAGCCATGGGCTCGAGTGAAGGTATATACGATCGAAATTAATTAGCGGGTTGATTGCGGAGCCACCGTAAGGGCCTTTCGGTTCCGATTTGCTAATTAAATTTATGGTTTTTATAATCTTGACGTTGATACGGTCCCACAGGTTCAAACCGCTCGAGAAACGGACGTCAGGATCTTCAGTTCTAGCGAATACAAGTTTTTGATACCGATTGGCAGGTAAAGGACTTCGGATAATTACTCGGGATTCGTTGTTAATCCGTTTGATCCGAGATTTGGTCACCTTAAAGAACTGTTGCTAATGAACAATTTTTATTTAGAAAATTGTTTCAAAAGTGAAGCGGATAATTAGTTATAATTCCGCCAAGATGGCTCCTTAAAGCATGATAACTAAGGATTTGTTATATATCGATATTCGGAAATTAAATCGTTTATCGACTAGGAAGTTGTAGGATTTGAGTATACAACTAAGAAGTGTATTCATGAGCTCGTTGTTGAGAAATCCTTTTGTTATATTTGGCAGAAGGGTGATAAAGATTACTGTTGGAATTGTTAAGGACGTTGAGCACGCCTTCTAAGGCAAGTGGACGGTTCTCTCTTGCATTATGGTTATTAAATGAGGAATTGAATTCCATTTAATATTTGTGTTGGGAACAACTTGTGTGCGTATTAAAATATGATAGGTTGTTATATTTGTTAGAAATAATGACCATGTTGTTTATTCAGTTTTGCGGTAGAACTGGATTTAGGTCCGTTATGGGTGACCTTGTATGCTGTCTCACGCTGAGACATTTTTGTTGATTAAGGTAGTTTCAGGGAGGGGAACGTGGTTCCATATCCTCTCTTTAAAAGAATATTACATTAGGAGGGGCCTAATCCTAATGGTGGGTCATGACTCTTCCCCTGCTCTTCGTGTGAGAGGGGTGATGCGCACTCTAGCTAAGTGCAATTGGCGGTGTAGTGTAGACGACAGGGTAATAGGCCTCTCTGATCTTACCTCACCATATGCAAATGAAAGATTAAGGATAGCTTAAGTCCTGTGATCTTGGTACAGGGTAGATGACCATGGATGAAATACTCCGATGATCTCTACTATACCAAAATATTTCGGCAGTAGTTCGAGCCGATTATGAATCACCAACCTGTTTGTGAAAAGTTTTGAAAGTAATATAAGATAAGTGCATTAGGCACATTAATATACTTGAATGGTTCATCCAATCGGAAAGCCATTCTTGCTCCCGGTTATGAATGATTCTTAATCAAACTTTGATTAAGTGAATCTGATTAGTCGATGGAGGCTTTTCAAAATGTTATGTGATTAATATGAGTTCCCAACAATTGTTTATGCTTCTTAAAGAAACCACAAGCGGTGGTGTTCTCTCTCTTGATTATGCGAGTCTCCTTCTTATTCTCTATAAGACTGCTAACTGTTGGATCATAATCCGAGTCTAAATGGATTTGGATGCCAATATGTTTAGTTACAACCATAAGAACCAAGTTATCCGCTTGCTTAGTCTTTCATTAGACTAACCCGTCCATCTTCTTTTCTTTTATATGGTCGGATGGTGTCCACCGTTGGTTTACGATACATCAGGTTCTTCTTGGAAGTTGATTCAAGAGGCGGATTCAGAGGTGTGAAGCTCCTGAAGTTGAATAAAGGTTTCCAATGGCTATACTTGAGTGAAGATCATGGTTGAACTACTTCAAAACGAAGCTGAGTTTCAGAAATAAGAATTTAAGGAAGACTTGATGAAGATTTTGTTTAAATAGAAGGTTGTTCTATTTATTTACTAATTCTTTTTAAGTTAAGACTTGTATAAGACCTTTTATTCTCTTTTCCGCTGTAAAGTTTTACTTAATTTTGTTAGGATTTAAATGGTTTCATTTACCTTGTTTTAGTTTGTTCAGTCAGTTTAAAGCCTTGGGTAGCTTCGGTTTAGTCTTAATCGGGGTTACTGGCGGTAATACCTCCAGGGTAGGAAGGGGGTGTTACAGAAGTGGTATCAGAGCTAAAAGTTCCTAAGTCTTGCTTAAGACTTTCATTTTTTATATAGAATTACGGAGAATTCTATATGGGTGTTATCTTAGAACCATTTATGGAAAGTGGTTAAGATTGGAAGCCAGACTCGTGAAGAGATAGAAGGAGAAAAGGGAATTGGAGAACACGAAGTAACAAGTTTGTAATGGTTTATGTGAAAAAAGTCCTATAGTGGACATTTGATTCCGTGGAGATGGGAATGGATTCCGAGAAGGATCCAGAGTAAGATTAGGTGAAGATTCCTAAAGTTGAACCGGTTCTTAACCAAGTTCTCAATAAATTCCTATTCTCTCTTGAGAGTTTGAATTGGGTGTACCCTCGTCGTTTCTTCCATTAGGAAACTTCTTGTGAGATTTTGAAGTTAAGTATTATACTTCATAAAGACTTTCTATTTTTGAAGGTTTCCTATTTTAAGTTTGTATGATGAAAGATTTCAAGTTAAGAATTTTGGTTTAGAAAGGATCTTGATTTAATTTATGTGAAAGAAATTCTTTTCTTGAAATGTGAAAGCTCAAGTGTTGTCTTTAAAAAGGAAATTTTAAAGTGAGTTTCTTTGAAGAGTAAGAGTTTTCATGAGAATATTGTTATAGGAATTTCTGAATTTTGTTGAAATTCGATTTTCAATAGAAGGAATGAGTTGGAACCTCTACATCTCAATATTAAGATTTGGAGAATCTTATGAGCCTTGAGTGATTCTAAAAACATCAGTATGGATCATCAAGTGATGTAAAAGAATCCTGAAAAGAAAAGGATTGTCTTTGGAAACTTTCTTCAACAATTATGTTTGTGACTCTATAGTATAGAATCCTGGATATTCTGTATTTTTCTTTGCTCAGTTGGAAGTTAAAGAGCTTTGAAGTGCTCAAGTGTTGGATCGATTGAATTGTTAATCTATTGGAAAATGCAATTCAATTTTTAACGTGATAGTGTTCAAACTCGGATTTTCATATATATTGTTATCCTTTGAGTTAAGAGGATTGAGAATCCTAAATGAAATGGGAATTTCTTATGATTATAATAAGAAAGAAAGGAAGAATGTTGGTTCAGTTTAAGTTGTGAACAAGTGGTTAATCATCAAGGTTGTTGTGAATAAGGTTGATTGGTCAAAATGGATTGAATAGGTAAAAGTTCGTCACTAATGTGTTTATGTTCAATTAACTACTTAACACAAGTGTTAATTGATTACATGAGTTGTTGATATCCAGATGACTAACCTATGTGACAACGTTATTGGAGTTTCGTTGTATGATACCCAACTCGGGATAATGAGAAAAGACTTGAGGTCTATAATGGACTAGTAATGGAATCAACATTGAGATGTTCTAATTTGCCAATGGTATTGACTTATGTTTCTTTAAGGATGGAAATGATAAAGTTCAGTTTTGAGAAGATCATGCAAGGAAGAGTTTTGGCATGTTTGTCATTGATATTTTAATCGGTTGGGAGAAAAACATCATTCATTCAATATTGTGGTCAATAAGGCTTAGACCTTATCGCTGAAAAATAATTTCAGTTGTGTTTGAGTTTTGAAGGTTTTTTATATCTGTCAAATCTGATGCCTAAGGTAGTACTAGTGAAACTATTAAGTTGTCGGCAAGTCTCCTAACCACAAGTTCTTCCTTTGCAATGTGGTTTGAACTTGAGCTAATAAAAAGGTATATGTCTTCTCCTTATGGTTAAGTAAGAAGACAAGAATGATGGAGAAGTCTAGTTTGTTTACCAATGTTGAATTGGGATAGGCTCAAGAATATTTCTTTTGGCCATGTGCATTCATTCTTCTGTTAAAAGAAATTGGAAATTTAAAGGACTCTCAATATATATAGAGAGGTATATGGAGTGAATGTTTTGAACTAGATGCAAAGTTTAAAAGTTCACTTTTTATTTTGAGAAGATTAAGTTGTATAAGGATTGAAAGTCCTTAAATTAGTCGGAAGAGTTTGATAGTTCACTTTTGGATATCAGAATTTATACGAAGATTCACTTGTAAAAGGCTCGTTGTTTTGTGAATGGATGAACTCAAGTATTGAATTTTGTCAATGAATCATATTTGCCTAACTTTAAAGTAGTATGTCAAGGAGGCATACAAGTTGGGAATGATCGAAGAAGAATCTTTGCTATGAGTATGAAGATGTCGGAATCACATTTTCCCTAAGGTTTGCAAGTAAGTGGATTGGAGTGATCAACTCTTTTATTGAACTTGTGAAGTTAAGTTGGGCTAGGACCGAGTTAAATCAGGCAGAGATTACTCAATACTATGGATTATAGAAATGTCTAGCAGTATGTCTAATTAAGAAAAGACAAGGTATGTCATCAGAATCTACCTTGAAGAGGGATTGAAGTGTCACATTCGAAGGGAAATGTGGAGCTCAGAAGTGAATTGGAGCATCTTAGCTCCTTTGAGACTCGATTTTGATTCAAAACTTTTGCCAAGTTGGTAAAGTCAGCTAATGTGCAAGTGTCAGCACAGAACTAGGGCAAAGCGTTAGTAGCATCATTAAGATAAGGTCAGTAATTTTAATCGATGCATTGGCTAACACGCCCATTTCTTCATAAAGTAGCTAATCTTTGTTTCAGCGACATTCAAAGTTAAAGCCTGTATGCTTGTAGACTATGTCGAGTTCCTGTCAAGCTGTTATGATTTAAGGGATATTTGAAATTGTTTTGTGATTTTCTCTTTTGAGAAAAATCTTAGGACTTTGTAAAATTCTGGTATGAATTTTTTTTTAAAAGAAATGTTGATTTGATATACGGGATTCATGAATAAATTTTCTACGGTTTTCATGGTGGTGAGTAAGAATGTATTTTGTCTTACATCTTGATCACATGGTAAGGCAAGATTACAAGTCTTATTCCTATGAGAATGCAGTAAAGGATTATGTTTATTTTATCTCCCCATCCTGATCACATGGTGGAATAAGATCACATAATTCCTTGGGTTTTAAAGAATGGTTTCTAGTACGATTTGGCAATCATATAAGTTTTGCAATTATATGAGTTTTGCAAGTGTAGTTGTTTGAGATGAAAAGATGCCAGCTTTCTTTTGCATTATAGCAATTTCTATATCTAGTATCTTGTAAAACTCCTTTGAGTTAGTATATCCTTGGTATCCTATACCATTTAAGGAGTATGGTCAAACTTCTCAAAACAGTTCGATTATAAGTAAAGAAATTTGGTAAGATTCTTTACAAATCTGTGTTGGTCTCTTAGAGCATGGAGTAACTCCGTACTTCTCTAAAAGTTTGGGATTGTTTCAGTCAACGATTATTGGAATTCTCTAAGCAGTTTGCTAGTAGTTCATCTTGGTTGACGTCACGACCTAAGAAAGTCATTGCCTTTTTAGCGGAATTATCCTTGAAAGTAAATTGATATGAACTCCTGCGATGGAACCCTTTCTAAGGAATGATATTGTAGTAATCCTTTCTTTGGAATAAAGGATGTACTAGTAATGTCTCCATTAGTTGTTATTTGTTTTCATGTTGTCTTGAAAACTTAAATCTCTTTGAGATAAGATAGTCAAGTGAGGACTTTAAGCAGAACTCCAATGGGTCTGGAGTTTGGATATGTAAATTATTATTGATATTCAATCTCAGCCTGATAAGTTGTTGGATATAGAGAATGGACACGTGAGAATACGTTTTTAATCCTAAGAGTTAGGTTGCTCAACAAGTCAGAATGTTAAGTGAAGTCTAAACAGTTCTTTGATGAAAAAGACTGAAAATTGTCAATGGAGACAATTTTGTTGGAAATTATTGGACTAAAGGTATTATTGTCCAATACGTTGGTATAGTAATGCGTAAGAGGGTAGTTTGAAGTAGTTGAGAGAGATAACTACTTTTTAATGTCAGTATACCCAAGCTGAGTTTTGGTTGAAAAAAAAGATGTAAAGGATTGACAAGATAGGTTATTATCTTGTCACGTGTTGGATAAATCTCATATTCTTGGTTAAAGTAATATTGAGATTTTATCTCAAAAAGGAAATTGAGTAAGGATTCTAAGTAATCCTTGTAAAGAAAATAATTTGAGAAGGACTAAAGGTTTAGTTTGGATGACAACCAGGTTGTGTAAATACCCTAAGATTTTATTCAGAATTTGTTGACCAGATCAAGGAAAAGTGGTATGGGAAAGTAATGTTATTTAAGATCAATGGAGAAGATCAAGAAGGTAAGACACCGGATTTGTTTTTCAAGCTTATGGATTGCTTGGTTTCAACACTGTTCATGTTATTCTGTTATTGATGAGCTTCAAAAGCTTAATTCAAAGGAAGCATAGTTGTTTGCTTAATTAGTTCATCCTGGAACAAGTAAATGTATAAGGATTTAGATAAAACTTTTGATGGACTGACATGAAGCGAAATATCACCGAGTTCGTTTTGATATGTTTGGTTTGTCTGGAAGTCCTGATTGAGCATAGAAGACCAGATGAAATGTTATAGTCTCTTCCTGTTTCAGAATGGAAGTGGGAAGATGTTACAATGGATTCTTGTCATTAGTCGTTCAAGACTTAATGAAAGAAAAATGCAATATGAAGGTTGTTAAGAAACTCATCGAGAGTGTTCTTTTTAATGCATTTAAGATGACTTAAAGAGTATAGAAGTTAGCTGAGGTGTTCATGTATGAAGTATTTCATCTTCATAAAACTCCGAAGACTATTATCTCTGATTGAGATGAATGTTTCATGTCAAAGTTTTGAAAGGAGTGACATCAAGCTTTGTGGAGTGAATTGAATTTTAGCGCTGGCTTCCCTCATTAAACTGATGATTAATGCAAAGAAATAATTCAAACTCCTGAGGACATGTATTCTGAATTCCACACAAGTTGGGATGTTAACTTGAGTTTGAGTGAATTCACATACAAGAATTTTGATTACACGATAAAGAAAATGACTCTGTTAAGGCTTTGTAAGGCTGGAAGTGTTAGTTGTCAATTTGTTGGAATGACAATGCTGACAAGGTTCTTCATGGGCCAGACTTGGCCAAGAGAACAACAACTGATATCGCACTAACATGTTCAAGGGTGCTAACTGCTCAAAAGCGACAACAGTCGTGTGTTGTTTTAAAGCAAGAGCATGTCAAGTTCATTGTAATGAACGACGTTTTTGTGCTAGTATCCGCCTTGAAAGGCGTATTCCGCTGGAGAATGCGAGACAACGTAAATGCTCGCTATGTTGGATCTTTTGAGATACTGGAAAGAACAGGTAAGCTTGTTTATCGGTTAGCATTGCCACCTTCAGTGCATTCTATTCGTAATGTTTTCCTTGATAGTATGCGTTCAATATATCTCATATACTCAATAATGATAAGATAGTTATTCAACCAAATGACCCCTAAGAAGAAGGGCCAGGTTGAATCGTGAATAAGAAAAACACCTTTGATTAGGTTACCTTGGCCTAAAAATTGAGGTAAAGAAAAGACTTCAGAAACCAGGTAGGAAATGCTGAGTCATTTTCCAAAGTTAATTAATGTTGTAAAGAAGAAGATTGGTAACTAAGCAATGGTTGTTTTGTGCTTGGTGCAGAAGTAACAACATGTTTTTTTAAGGGGGTACTACAAACTTCTGTATAGGTTTGTAGTGGTTGTGTGTATGTGCTTGTGCTATCTTTCCTTGTGATCCGAGTTCTCCTTGGTTTTGAGGACGAAACCATTTTTAAGGGGGTACTAATGTAATAACTGTGGTTTTTGAGGATGTTTTTGAATTTTTCTCGGATATCCTTTTAACCTCTTTGTCCGTTTTAACGCTTAATCCAATATTTTTGTTGGAGATTAAGTCCTAGAAAATTCTTAGTGATATCCTAAAATCACAAAGAAATGATTTTATGGATCGGTGTGAATTCTAGGATTTTTCAGTGGAAAAAGAATATTTATTGGATAAGCCGTCTTTTTAATTATGTACTGTAAGGGATTTAAAATACGAAACGGAAGCCTTAAAAATTGAAGGTAGCAAGATAAAATCATGGAAAATTGGTTTTGTTGGTCTACATAATTTACGGGACGTTTTTGGTTTAGTAAGTTTTTCCACCCGAGGTACATAATTTTACCGCTTTAACGCGAGTCCTGTACCGAGACAGGTTTTATTTTTTAAACCGCCTTCTCTGCCTTGCTTAATAGGGAAGGAATTTGAAGATAGAAGTTTATCCACGGCCTATCTTTCACCTTTGTCAAAGTCTAACAATTCGAACTATTCAAAACAAAGAAAGGACATGAGAGGGCGGACGACGACGGTGCTTGAGCTCCTTCACCGCCGGCCACCTTCTCCAGCCAGCCTCCTCACCTCCTCCTCCACCTCATCATCTTCTCCTTCTCGTTAGGCCCGGGCTGTTGAACCGAACCAGAGGAGCGGGACGACCACGACTCGGGAAGGAAAGAATTCGAACCATCACCGCCGGCAGTGTAGTGTAGACGACAGGGTAATAGGCCTCTCTGATCTCTACCTCACCATATGCAAATGAAAGATTAAGGATAGCTTAAGTCCTGTGATCTTGGTACAGGGTAGATGATCATGGATGAAATACTCCGATGATCTCTACAATACCAAAATATTTTGGCAGTAGTTCGAGCCGATTATGAATCACCAACTTGTTTGTGAAAAGTTTTGAAAGTAATATAAGATAAGTGCGTTAGGCACATTAATATACCTGAATGGTTCATCCAGTCGGAAAGCCATTCTTGCTCCCGGTTATGAATGATTCTTAATCAAACTTTGATTAAGTGAATCTGATTAGTCGATGGAGGCTTTTCAAAATGTTATGTGATTAATATGAGTTCCCAACAATTGTTTATGCTTCTTAAAGAAACCAAGAGCGGTGGTGTTCTCTCTCTTGATTACGCGAGTCTCCTTATTCTCTATAAGACTGCTAACTGTTGGATCATAATCCGAGTCTAAACGGATTTGGATGCCAATATGTTTAGTTACAACCATAAGAACCAAGTTATCCGCTTGCTTAGTCTTTCATTAGACTAACCCGTCCATCTTCTTTTCTTTTATATGGTCGGATGGTGTCCACCGTTGGTTTACGATACATCAGGTTCTTCTTGGAAGTTGATTCAAGAGGCGGATTCAGAGGTGTGAAGCTCCTGAAGTTGAAGAAAGGTTTCCAATGGCTATACTTGAGTGAAGATCATGGTTGAACTACTTCAAAACGAAGCCGAGTTTCAGAAATAAGAATTTAAGGAAGACTTGATGAAGATTTTGTTTAAATAGAAGGTTGTTCTATTTATTTACTAATTCTTTTTAAGTTAAGGCTTGTATAAGACATTTTATTCTCTTTTCCGCTGTAAAGTTTTACTTAATTTTGTTAGGATTTAAATGGTTTCATTTACCTTGTTTTAGTTTGTTCAGTCAGTTTAAAGCCTTGGGTAGCTTCGGTTTAGTCTTAATCGGGGTTACTGGCGGTAATACCTCCAGGGTAGGAAGGGGGTGTTACAGCATCAAGTCTTTGCCTTTTGTCCTGTATGCGACCACTCTGGTGTCTTTGGTGGCAAAGGTCCCAATTATCTAATTTACAATCAATAGAGAGTCACACTTCACCTATAGATTCTGGATGGCAAGATAACTCGCGAGGGTTAAGTCGAGAATCAGTGCTTCATACTGGGACTCATTGTTCGTAGCTTGAAAGGCGCACTGCACTGCTTGTCATTTGACATATTTTAGTCTATTTTTTCAATAATATTCTTACTAATTAAAAATGTACATAAATCTAAAATAGAATATGAAATATATATATCTTAACAAGATTTAGAATATTTAAGTCAAATTAGGTGATTTCATAATTTTTGAGACAAACTCGATCTAAAATGACAAGTAAATCTTGATGGAGGAAATATGAGTAAAACAAGGCCTTTAAATCAAGTTAATTAGCTCTATTCATCCTTGGTCTAATTTTCTCGAGACATTAATATGACATTGTTGTTGTTACTACGGTTATGTTTGTCAAGTACTTTAAAAACTAGTTAAAGTTAAAGTTAATTAAAAAATTAATACAAGTTAATAAAATAGATTAAAAGTTGGATTAAATATTAGCTAAAATAAAAGATTATGTTTGTTAAAATAAATTAGTTTGTAGTTCAAATTTAGATTTATTTTTTACGCCACTACTTTATCTCTCTTCCCTCACTATATATCTACTCGCTCATTTCTTATTGGTAGAATTTTTTCCCTATTTTTTTTATCTAAATAAATTAGTATAAATCAGTAAATAAGCTAAATTTTTAAGTTTATTATTTTAACTATTTTATTAACTACTAACTAGTTTATTTGTTTAAAGAAAAACACAATTTTACTATTTTTTAGCTAGTTAAGGTTTACTAACTAGTTAAATTTAGTATGAAGTTTTTTTTTGTATTGAAAATATGTAGTTGAAGAAGTAAAACCAAAATTCATTAGGTGTCAAGGTAGTTACCATCACTATTAAGAAGTCGTTATCTTTTCTTTACGTCTAATGTAAAAACAACAAAGATAGGTAGTACGTTGCTGTAGGTACAATGGAAATGTCCCTTACGTCTTAAACTTGTTATTCTATGTATAACGGTGAGCGGGAAACAATCTCCCGCCCATACAGACGGGCCCACGTACAGAGGAAGAACGGGTTGAACGGTCAAGTGGTCAAACATCAAGTGGGGCCTAGCCACAAGAAGCGATAAGGGAGCACGTGTCTCTTAGGTGGCAACTGCCGCAAACGGACAATAACTATTGCCGTTATTTTCCCGGGCGGTCAAAGGGCGGTGTTTGGGTTTTCATAATCCTAATTTTCCTCTAATCTACCTATAAGACAAAACAAAAACAGTTCTTTCAAAAAAACAGTTTAATATATTAAACAAAAGAACATTCGGTGGTCACCAAACAAGGCCTCGTCTATATCTTCGTGCATTTGGTTCGGCAGTTAAGACTTTGTGATAGTACTCGAGATCACCGTTTCGCATTCAACGGGCGACGGTTTGCGCATTCCTCACTAGAATTGATTAATAATCAGTTCTAATTTCTAGTGGATACTCTAGGCGAACTCAAATAATACTTGTGGCAAACCTAATCCTTATCCTATATGGAAAAAAAGTCTCGTCTACTTGAGTATTTGTCTCCTGTTTAGTGTTTACCCTTGGGCACTGAAAGCAGCCATGATCTTTGGCCATGTTTAACATATTTACTGTGAATGAATTGAAACAGGGTCATTAAATTAATCATTTAAAATATCTAAAAATATAATTAAATAAAGTACATTAAATACGATAATTTAAACATATCCTTAGCTTGGTCTTTGGGAATTTTTTTTTATAAATTATTGCAACAACAACAACCATTGGCAAAAACTAGGCTACCAGCAAAAGCTAGCCTAAATCACCATCTACTAAATGGTGATCTTGAAAACTTAAAAACAACAACCATTGGCAAAAATTAGGCTACCAAATACAACAAATTTTAAGGCTTCAAATCTTCAAAACTTAATAACTTCAAATTTTCAAATCTTTAAATCTTCAATCTTCAAATCTGTAGATTCCGATATCCAAAGCAAGAAGAAGGGCAAGAAAAAATATTCCCCTTCAACAGAAGCCCAAGAACAGCACAAAGCTTGGCCATAGATCTCTCGAAAAAAGAGAAATCTATAGCGAAACACCACCAGACCAAGAGGGCACACCAAAGCACTTCAACTAAGCAAACCAACGAAGAGAAGTCAATCCAGAAATCAATCCGAGAAGGGGCAAACGAGCAACGAGCAAGATCAGATCCACAAAGAAATGGACCAACAACAAACCCGAACCCTAAAATTTCATTTGAGAAATCGAAAAAGGGGAAAAAGAGAAGAACAATGATTTATAGATGGAAGAGAAGGCATCTAATAAAGAAATGGAATGCAAAAATTCATAGAAAGAGCAGTGAGGGAGAAGGACGCCCGAGAGATTTTGGGGTCGACACCCTCTTCCCCAACACCACTTTTTAGAATTACTTGTAACTCGTGATTGTTCAAGTTTTTTTAGGGCACTGCCTATGAGAGTTGAACCAGAAACCTCTGATTACTATTCTTGAGGCTTAACCATTTGACTAGATGCTTGAAGATATTGTTCAAATTTATCTTAATCATACTCAGAGTAGACTAGAGGGATTTTTAACGTCTTTTTTTTTTCTTAGTATGACCTATAATTATTTTATGGTATTTAAAGATCCTTGGAAATATCCTTGGAAATATTAAAGATCCTTGGAAATATTCTCTTATAAAAGCCTGTTTAAAGGGGCATTTACATCAATAGAAAGGATATGACTTTTCTGCTTTCTGAGAAACCCTAGTACTAATTTCGGGTAATAAAATTGGCACCGACGGTGGGGAAAAGATTAAACCATCGCCAGCAACAAGGAGAAGCCTTAGCCACCCATCATTAATCGAAAGCCCAATTCGAAGAGCCGGTCGCGAGCCCTACGTGGGAAACCGAGTCTGCGCACTAACGTTGGAGCCATTCGCGGTCGAAGCCCTGCACTCGCGCCCGCCTCTAGCCCGATCAATCGAAGCCCTAGAAACTCGCTAAGATCGCTCGAAGCCCGACCCAATCCAAAGTCGTCACACTCACTGTATCGCTCGGCTCACCCCATCGCTCGGAATCGTTGGGTCACTACTCGAAGCCACCACGCACGCATCTTCACCGTCGTAGGTCGAGGACGAGCGAACCACGAACGTATTATGGATGCACTCGAAGTTTATGTTCAAACGACGGCGATGTGCAATGATGATGATATATTTGATGGCAAATCAATGGAAAAGGGGCAAGGAGCAAAGTGTTGGAACTTATTTTATGCAATAAAATAAAGTGAAAAATTTGAATGAGAAATGCCAGGCCCGTTAGGGTTGCAAGACATTGAATGTGGGCTTGGCCCGTTTAAAAAGTAGAAAAGAATAAGTCAAGGGTTTCCTTGATTTTCTAATCAGTTGGAACAAACATGCCACATTCTTTTAGAAGTGGTTGATTTATCAGCAGATAAAAGATAACTGTTGGATTCTCATTCAGACGCCAGTTGAAAAAAAATCCTCCTTCTGCTCTCTCTTCTTCAAAATAGAGTCTGAGAGTGCACACTGATCGTTGGTTCGTTAGGCTCTTTTTAGTGTTCCGAATCCCAGGATACAACTACACCGATCTCTTGCTTTGCACAACCCAATAACAAGAGCCTAATGAACCAACGATCAGTGTGCACTTTCAGACTCTATTTTGAAGAAGAGAGAACATAAGGGGGATTTTTTCAACTGACGTCTGAATGAGAATTCAATAGTTATCTTTTATCTGCTGATAAAAAAACCACTTCTAAAATAACGTGGCCTGTTTGTTGCAACTGATTAGAAAATCAAGGAAACCCTTAACTTATTCTTTTCAACTTTTTAAATGGGCCAAACCCAAACTTAATGTCCTGCAACCATAACGGGCCAAGCATTTCTCATTCAAAATTTGAACTTTATTTTATTACATAAAATAAGTTCCAACACAAAGTTGATGATCGAGTGATCGACAACAAGGATGATGATGATTTATGGCATGATATAGACGTTGATGATGATATGATGAAGATGAAGATACATGATGGTGATTCTCAATTTGATAACGAAGTCGGCGGCACCTCTGATGCGAGAATCCAAAAGAATTGGTACTAGCTCCGTTTCACAATGTAAGTCATTTTTAGCTCCAAAAAACATTTCATAATGTAAGTTATCTTTTCAACAATGTAATACTAAATTTTCTAAAATAGTCCATTATTTAATTTACTTCACATTCCAATGTCCATTGAGTTAGACTGGCGACCGCGGAAATCGCCGCGGGCACGGAAGCCCCATCTGCGACCGTGGTAGGTCTGGTGGCGACTGCGACGGTCGCAGTCAGAGCGATCATCGCAAAAATCTGCGCGATCGTGACATGGATCGCTACGACCCGTCCGAAAAACCCGAGTCAGCTCATGGCCAGGGAGGTAAGAAGAAGAGACGACGTAGTCGACGTCGAAGCGAAAGAAATGAAAGGTGTGAAGGAGAAGATCGAGCCCTAAGGTGCACTGAAAGGAGGTTGCTTGATCTTTTAAGAGCGCAAGGTGGAACCTTGCAATCGGCTCAAGATCAATCCGAACACAAGTTGGCTATGGTGACATCGACACCATTCCATAAAAGCATCTAATGTGCTAAGCCTCCGACAAAGTTCTCTCCACCATCATTCACTCTCTATGAAGGGCATTTAGACCCCGTAAACCCCATAGTCGCCTTCTCTCACAAGTTGGCATTATGGATTTCCGAGGATGCTACAATGTACAAAATGTTCCCGGGTAGCCTTGACATGGGTTCCTTAATGTGGTTCCAAAGTTTGAAACCATGATCATTCCAGACATGGGATCAACTTGCCACTAAATTTGTGAGGTACTACATGGCTAACAGCCGGGATGCGGTGTCTTTAGACACACGCTTCAACCTTAGAAAAGATAAAGGTGAGAGCTTGCGCCGCTTCGCCAATCGTTTCATGGAGTGCTACGCCGAGATCAATGAGTGTGATGAGAAGACCGACTTTACCACCTTTAAAAGGGCAATCTCATTTGAGAGCAAGCTATGGGAAGATTGGACACTTCGTCTTCCTTTCAACATTGCTAAACTTCAAGAGCGCATCCACCAATATGTGTTCTTGGAAGAGGCTAACTATAAAACGAAAGGGAAATCGCCCTCTCCACCTCAAAAGTCACACCGTCCCTCTAACGAGAACTATAGGCGGAAGACACATTCATCAAGAGAGCAAACTAGAGCGGTCTACACAACCCTCAACATCCCGATCTACAAGATTTTACAACACATCGAGCATGAGAACTACTTCCGCTATCCCGCGCGGGATGAGTGCCCCAAAGATGATTTCTGAAGCCGGAAATATTGCATGTACCACAGGGTACGGGGGCACATGATCGAGAAATGTGATCCCTTTAAGAAGTTCCTTGAAGGCTTGGTTCAGAAAGGATACTTGTGTGAGTACATTGAGGAAAATGAACCAAAGGAAGAGGGGGGGCCGAGAAAGAAGCAACTTGAGGTCATCCAAACAATATTTGCGACATACAAGAATGAGGATGCCGAAACTAGGAGCAATTTCCAAAAATCGTGTCACGAGCTAGAAGTGATGCGAGTTCAAAAAGCTGAACCACGACCGTCGTTGCCACCCGCGCCCGCGGTTGACGGTTTGGTCTTTCGGAACAAGGACCTTGCGTCAATCCAAATCCCGCACAACGACCCCTTGGTCCTCGCCGTCGAGCTTGAGGGCTTAGAGGTACATCGGGCATTAGTGGACCCGAGGAGTTTGATTGATATCATGTACTACGATGCCTTCAGGGAAGAATTGATTCCAGTCAAAATGCAACTCACCGGACTTTGAGGATATCCGACATTCCCGCTGGTAATGTGCAAGACCCTGGTCTATTTGGCAAAGAAGGAGTTGGCAATCGAGTTCATAATCGTCGAATTGCCTGCCCCATACAACTTGATATTGAGTAGGCCATGGATTCATGGGATGGGAGCGGTATCATCGTCCCTCCATAAAATGATCCAGTTTAGAGACGAAGACGCCACAGTCCCGGTTTGAGCTAATCAGTTGGAAGCGTATATGTGCTTTAAGGGAAATCGCCCTAAGACAGAGTTTCTACAGTGGATTGAACACGAGCCGAGAACTGAGGGCCAGTAGCGTAATCGCAATCTCGGGCTCGATAGCCGCGATTACGGGTCTGGTCCAGAGAGCTTTGCTTCTTCTCTGAGGCAAAGTCACGACCGCGAGTTTACAAACTACGACCGGGTGATCGGCGAACGCGGGTCCCTAGGCCTTGACCACGGCCTCGAATCTGAGACTGGCCCTCCTTCTTAGAAGAACAGTCGCGACTGCGGTTCGCACTAGTTTTAGTCTTGCATAAAAAAAGAGCGTAATGTCAGTTCATCGCACTAGCGGACTTCTACATATGCACATATGTAGAGGAGCAAAGGATCCCAAGGTATTCGCTCATGGATGTACGAATATATGAACACGCGCGTAAGGGGAACCCAACGACTAATATGCATAGCCACTTCCAATAGGTCATAGAGTACTTATGACTTAGTTGTGTTCTAACGTAACTAACACCTAAGTGGGGCATTTGTGAACGGGTAAAATTAATTGTCATAATTATTTTCGCTATTATCCGCCATAAATGTATTTTTTATTTATTATGCTTGTTTTCAATTATATATTTTATTATATAATTAAATATGGCGGTTATTCATTAAAATGGAGGATTATATCTTAGTCGAAAGATAGAATTTCGGCATGGATTAGGGAACAAGATATCGTTTGTTGGGCCTAGAGCATTATCGGCCCTCCCCAATAGATTGAGTTTTCGACCTTCTCTCTCCCTCTCCTCCATTATAAATAGATTTCTTCGCCATATATGATGGGCACCTCATATTCGCTGATCTCGCTAGCAAGTCTTGTCCTTTACCTCGACGTTCGATCGACAAACTGCTCTTTTGACTTAGGCATCGGAGGTGAATTAGGGGTTCCCCGCCCCCTATGTCCATTGTTTTGCAGGTTCTAGGTTGAAGAGGAGTTTGGAACAGAATGTGAAGAAGGGGGGTAAAGAGGAGTATTCAAGTGCATTGAAGACGAATTTTTGTGTACGAACATTTGGTTTTTGAAACTGTTATACCTCAAATTATTTATACTTGATGATGTCCTAATTAACGGATTTGTTTGACACATGAGGACGTCCCAGGCAACAAAGTCGGCATAGAAAAAGCAAGCAACTTGGTCATCCCTATGAATCAATGCGTAGTTTAGCAATATTGCGACGTCTCATTCGAGAGTCACGGTTATCAGATTGAGATGATTCAAGAGGAACTGGAAAGAATATCAAGTATATTTTTCTTATCATTCACACATTAGACCTGGGAAGCCATCCTAATTGCGTCAAACTCGCATCTCAAGAGGTTGTTGTGTGTTTCGCTTGAAGAATTACTAAGCAGAATTTTGACCAACCGTTTGAGAGCTACGATTGTTGGAATTAGACGATCCACATACCGCTGGAAAGCTGACGACATGAACTACAAATCATCTTCATACACAAACTCATAAACCATCAATAAAGAGGGCAAAACGGCATCCCAAATATGCTACACGAAAAAGGGTGATACACACAAGAGCTGAAATTTAGCGCATCGTCAGGGAGGTACAAAAGTCGAAAAATTACGAACATTATATGGATGGAAAACCGAGGAAATCCTCTACACTTCGTCTTTTGGCGTCAAAATATAAAAAAAACGCGCCCGGACAAGTCTGAATCGCAAATTAAAATCGAACAACTATGCTCCAGAGGCAGTCGTTCTGTTACCTTGCATGAGCTCGTTCGAAGGCTACGATCGACTTCCCAATCAATACAATTTAGGAAGATCTCTTTGGGGAACCTTCTAAGTTTTGGACGCTAGAGGGTCGATCCCGATGACAAAATTGTGAAATGTGCCCGAACAGGGCCTAAATCCCAAATTAAAGTCGGAAAATCTATCCTCCCGAGATAGCGTCGCACTGCTACATGGCAAGAGTTCGTTCGAAGGATACATTTGCCCACTCGAAACAGTTCAAGAAGCATTAGAAAGCTAAAAGAACGAACAACATTTTTTCTTAAGGAACGAAATCAAGAATCCTACTCAAAATGGATCAAAATTGAATGCGATTACGAAGCAAGAAAAAGAACAAGGTCTTGCGAAGGTTTTGCGATGTGGCTAAAAACGCAGCCAAACTAAAGAAGTATTATATGTAGGACTCTAGGATCCATTTGTAAGAAGGACGTCCCTCTTTCCTCGTCAACAGGTTTTGTTCCACGAGGTTTTCCCGCCGGAAGGTTTTAACGAGGTCTTCCCTTCATAGATTTATCTTTCTTTTTAGTTAATGAAGTTATGTTTTGCCTATTTATTCCAAAAATGACCTTAATTGGAGGTTTAAAATATATAATCATCAAAAGAATAGGAGAGTAAAGAAAAGTAAAAACGTTACTTTTTTTCAGAGAAGGGTACTGCAGATAAAAATTAAATTGGAAACCTCTAAGTACTATTTTTAAAGGCTTAATAGTAGTGACTAGATTTTCGAAGATGGTAAAAACTTTACTACTAACTAGCATATGTACCCGTACCATGTATGGATTTGGCTAGATATAAATGATATATTTTAACAATAAATTAAATAAAAAATATTTTATTTTTATCATTCATGTAAATGTGAACATTGTTGATTGTCTTAATGTGACACCCAATGTTTTAAACTTTTAAATACAATGA
Source organism: Fallopia convolvulus (assembly GCA_964016875.1). Classification (NCBI taxonomy): domain Eukaryota; kingdom Viridiplantae; phylum Streptophyta; class Magnoliopsida; order Caryophyllales; family Polygonaceae; genus Fallopia; species Fallopia convolvulus. Next base: position 45,434,029 of record OZ024733.1, read on the forward strand.
ACGTTATTGTATAAATTTCGTTTTATGTGAAGAATATTATCAAATTTTAATTCTTGTTAAAAAACAAAAAATAGTATATAATTAATTAAGAAAGATTTGATAGATATAGATTTATTTATTGTTTTTTAACAAATTTAGATAAAGATAGATATTTGGATATGGTTAAGATTATCTTCTATTAAAAATAATTTTAAATTATTTTTTAAAGCCTTGATGATGTGGCGTCACGTATGCGAAATGAACTACATGCTGACACATAAGCGAAATGAACGTGAGGCTGACACGTGGCAGAAAGGCTTCTTCTTTAGTATATAGATAGATATATCCATTTATCTTCCAAGGTTTGTGCGAAGATTCGGGGAGGAGATATAGCTTATACACCTAACTAACAGCCACGTACACATGGCAGACAATAATAGGAGAATAGAATTAGGAGAGAAGTCATCCAACAAGAGTAAAACCAACAAGCTTATTTTCAAGTACGTACTTGAAAAATTCAAACCATTCATCATCAACATACCACATTTCTTTTTATACCCATCTCAATATTAGATCATTTTCCACTTTGACTTATGTGTGCTCTATCTATATATATTTGCCATGTGAAGTGTGTCCGAACCTTCACTGACCGTATCCACATATAGATTATCCAGTTCGGTCATTTTTCTACTATCCAACTCAGTCTCAAAATATTCGATCAGAAATAAATATCATTTTTAACTTTTAATATGAAATTTAAAAAATATTAATTAATCTCAAAACTTAAAAAAAAAATCTCAAAACTTTAAAATAAATTTAAAAAAATTAAAATAAATTAAAAAATTCTCAATCTAAAACGATACATCAAAATTCAAATACTAAAACGACACTTATTTTAGATCGGAGGGGTATAATATTCGTTCTATGTATAAATTAATCGATCGGATGACAATTGCAAAATTGAGATTGATCTGAAGACAGAATAGTAATTCAGTTGTGGCATGCATGTCGATGACATAAGAACATCAATTTCTCTTTGAAGAAAAGGCAAGGGGCGAAAACTTATGCTTGGAATAATTAATTACAATTAAGTCGAAGCTGCAAGCAAGGCAATAGATGGAGATGAATGAGATAGAGACCTGTACGTATTTCAGAAAGAAAAGAAGAAAAAACTCTCTAGGCAGGAAATTCAAAGGTTGGAAATTTGTAGATGAGGAAGAACATCAAACATGCATGTGGAATTAATTAGGTAGAGAGATGAGTCACTCACGCATCAGATTTTGTTGTCAATTGTGTTGCCGTTGGGGAGCTTTGAATGCAAGCTAAGTCAGACACATACATGAATATATATGACTATATGACTATATGAGGGAGGTAGTTCATAGGTCCACTTTATTCAATATATATATATATATGACTGAGAAATATCATACTTCGTAGTTAATTGTGGCATTTTTTTCTCAGCCCAACTTTGCACTTAAATCTCAATATTTTCTACATCGATCAGTATTCTTATTAATTTGTACGTACGTCCCTTTAAACAAGTTAATTTGTATGTACGCACATCTAAAAAATTTATTGTTTTGTTCTAAATTTGTTAAGATCAATAAGTTGATTTATTTCTGCAATATTGAACAAAATTAAACGTTACATTACACATGCATGGTGCCGATGCTAGACGTAAGGTAAATGAAAAAGCAAAGTGGAGGAGGGATTAGGAGTATGTCAAGCATATGGTTTTACCAATCTAAGACATGATGCAGTATTGACATGGCAACTATTCCTAGCTCTCTTGTCATACTCGATCAGTTCGATCTCAATGTACATGCATGTGCATGGTCTTCTTGTCGTGCTGAATCCTAGCTTATATATATGATGAGTAGACATGTCAATACTCATCTCAAATTCCCAATCTGAAAACTAGGCTCAGACTGTCCAAAAATTTTAAATTTAAAACTCAACCCCAAAATCAAATATGCGTAGATAAACTTAGTAGATAACTCTAGTGAGAATATTGTATCCTAAAATATATATATACTATAGGTTTTATTTCACATAAATTTCGATGCGGGAAGTTAATTTCACACGACCCTCAATCAGCAAAGTAGACAGGTAGATACAATTGGGTAACGTATATTTAGCCTAACTCAAACGACCAGAAAATAAGCCTAGATCAGAACTAGAGTTGCTCCGATGTCATAATAAAGTTTATGGGTCATTCAGTAGATGAGGACGTGTTTGTAAAAGTGTATATATGCAGATAAGCCAAATCAAGATTGTCCAACGGGTCGTCGACCCATAAAAATAAAGTCGACCCGTGATCCGACCCACAACTCATTTTACGGGTTATGGGTTTACAATTCGGGTCACGGGTCGACCCTTTTTGACCCGTAAAATTGAGTCGTTTGACCATTTTTAACCCATTTGACTCGTAAAAGTCTATTTCTCCCATTCATTAAATACAACAATAACATTTTGTTTTCACTTTTTTAATATACGGGTCGATCCGTAAACTAAAAAAATCTAACCCGTTACACAACTTGTAACTTTCTATTCGACCAACAAGTCGTAGAAAGAAAAACCTCTACCCTTGAGACTCTTTCTCAAAAGATTCCAATAGTTCACTAATCTATAGCACCTTCCAAATATGATCTCAATCACAACTTGCCTAAGTGTGATGATATTTCATTTGGAAGATCGCGCTAAAGACGGATTAAAAGAGTATAAATCTTCCTAAATTAATCGTTACCGCTCGGATATTGACGTAACCAATCGACCTCAGATTTCATCTTGTACTCTCATCCAAATCCTCCGGATTTCATCTCATCTTTTCACAAACGATCCATGCTTAACGTGGAATCTTTTGACATCATCAAAAGATCAGTTCAAACAAGGAAAACACAAAGCAACCCATCATGCATAATGAAACCAATATCATTCATAAGCATAAAGAAAATTATTACACAACATATTGTTGTTCATGTAGCAGAGGCAACAAAAGACATCCATAAAAAAACTTAATCCAAAAGACCTTAAAACATTTTTTTTGGGGGGGGGGGGGTAAGTTTTTAGGGTAACGACCGGGGTTCCACTCAAAGGTTTGAGGAGAAGGGATAAGTAGTGACAGGGACAATGTCTCTCTTAGCTAGGTAGTCAATGATGACACGCAGTTGAGAGAAAATCTGTTGAAGCTCACATAGTGGTGGCAAATTCTGATCCGACCCGAAATAACCGACCGAACAACCCGATTCGAGAACCGACCGCTATCCGAAAAAAATTGCAAAATGAAATCTGAAACCGACCCGATCTGACCGATTCTAACCCAAACCCGAAAGCAACCCGTTTAAAAAACAATCCAAAACCGATTATATCCGGAAAGACGAACCCGATACATACCTGAACCCGAGACACCCGAACCCGAGCAACCCGAACCCGATTGTACCCGAAAATCGAAACAATCTGAACCCAATTACACCCGAAACAACCCGAACCCGATTATACCCGAGACTTGGAATAAGATCTTATTTATGATTGATGTATAAGATCATGTAAATATATGAGATCCGATAATTATTTGGATATTGGATTGAAATTATTTTAATACCTTATTTGTTATTAATGTATAGGATCATATGAATATAAGAGATCGTATAATCATTAATTATGAAATAGTCTTAGTTCTCACACTTTGTATGGAATTTTATAAAATTATTGTATTATGTATTTGTACTTGTTAAATTTTGATCAAAATGATGATATAAGCAATAATATTTTAGAAAAACAATACATATCTTATCTAAAAAAACTATCATTTCTAAAAATAATCATTAAAAATTGATATAGGAAAGATATTTTAAGAATTATATATATCTTATCTAAAAAACTAATCCTATCAAAAAATAAAACTAATATATTAATTTTTTAATATATATAAATATAAATAATTAAAAATAATTCGATTAAATTTCAACTAATCGGATTGATTTAAAATAGTTGAATGATATATTTTAATATTGAATTATTTTATATATTATTTTAACCTCTGTTTTAGTATATAGTAATGATTAAAATCATTTTAATGACTTTAGAACTACTTACCATAGTTTCATATAATCATAGATTCCAATATTATTATTCATCACAAAAGATATATTTTTTCAATAAAATGTAAAGATTTTATTTATTTATGTATATGATCTTGAAAATGTACGTGACTATAAAATTATTATTTATGAACTGAGATCATTTTAAATTATTGGAGTATAACATCATATAATAATTAGTTGTAACATGTAATTAGTTGATTGCAATATCATAAGAATGTTTTATGAATATAAAATCTTACATATGTTTAATATCATATAATCTTTACTTGTGATTTGTGAATATTCTATCTTATGAATTTGTAAATTGTGATCATCTATTCATTTGATTGACTTTTCATCAGGCAAATATTAATTGATTTATTCTACAAATGGTAAATGCCTATTTCATCTTTAAAAACTCAATATCAAATTCAAATAGTATATTATAAATACAGTGATTCTTAATATTATCATGACTCATTCATTAAATTCATATAACTTTTATCACTTAAATAAAGTTATTTTGAACTCTTAATATCGATTTCAACCGAAATTCAGTCAAGACCTAATTCAACCAAAATTTGATTTAATCAAACACCGATTTAACCGAACTGATTCAACCGAAATCCGATTCAACTGAAATCTGGTTCAATCGAAAATTTCAAAAACTGACTCAACCCGAAACCGACTAAAACAAATCTGACTAAACCGAAACTCGGATTTGCTTGACCGATTTTGACCCGATAACTCCGATGTAACCGACAATTTATACATCCGACCCGACCCGAAATACCCAATTACCGATCATACACGTTACTGATCGAAACCCGAATGATCCGAAATCCGAATAACTCAACAAAAATCCGACCGATTTACCGAATTGCCACCCCTAAGCTCACGTAACATCTTGGCACCAACACTTCCGCCAGTAGAAGAACTCCCAACAACCTTCTAGGCAGTCTTCTTCACTGATGTTCCCTTGGAATCGCCTTGGAACTTCATCCTCGATATGTTTCTCATATCCAAGTGGAAACCAACTACCTGTTCCTTTGTAGGCTCAAACAGCTTTTTGGATTATTCCAAGATTGTCTTGACAAACTGTGGATAGGGCAACCCATGATTCAACCCTACACTCTTAGCCATGTGCCTCATCATGATCTTAGGAAAGTAGATCTTTTCTCTGTTCAGGAACTTGTCCAGCAGTAGCATGTCATTGATGATAATTGTGGTCCTTTTCTCTAGCCGAGGAACCACCACTTTGATCAAGAACTAATGGGAAATCCTTCGAGTGTACCCAAGCTCATTTGTTTTTGGGCCAGTGACCAGATGTGTGGACTACACTGTAACCAGAGCTAAGAACTCCCAAAACCTTACCCACAGTGTCAACAAAGAAAGACACATCAATGTCCCCAATGGTAGTAAAACCTATTGGTCTAGAGGGAAGATCAGTCAATTGAAACTGAAAGAAAAACTCAATCATGATCGAGATATCTAACTTGACCTTGTCACAGCATAGCTTCTCCTAGCCTTGGAACTTCAGAGGGTCCTAGAACTCAGGCAGATCGTTGTCCTTCAGAAATTCTTCTTCAATCATAAGGGGACCAACGACTCGCTTGGACCCTTTTGTGGTGGGAACGTCCGACTCCTTTTGTTCCCTCTTACCTCTAGTTCCTGCTTGGTATCTTCTTCAGTTTCTTTCTCATCTTCTTCTTCGGTCTCAATCTCTTCCTTTTCAGATTCTTCTTCCTCCAACTCACCAGTCTCTTTATCGATCTTTTTCTTTGCAACTAAGATGGAGGAGCGAAGACTGTATTTTTTAGACTTGACCTTTGATTTAGCCTTCTTGGGATATGAAGTTCTTTCATAGTCAAAAATATGAAGAACTTGAGATGGCTTGGGAATTGAACTCTTTTCCTAGCAAGAGATTTAGGTTTGCTCTTCAACTTAATGAAGACCGAAGGAACAGTAACCTCAACCACTTTTCCCTTTGCAGAAGGGAGGACTTCATCAACCTTAGGAGGTGAGTCCACCACCTCCTTTTCTAAGTTTCCATGACCCTCTATTTCGTCACCCGCTTCAGATGGAATCTCCGTGTTGGATGGCGTGAAACACTCTGACGGATCCTCTTCATAATGGGCAGGAACCTCCGGGATGATGCTTGGATTAGTAGGGGCATTCTCAATAGCATGAACCCCGATATCCGCCTGTCCTCCACGACATCAAATTTGGTTTGGATCGATACCGGAGAGTGTGAGGATAGCTTTGCCTTTTCTAAAGCAGCAATCTTAACCTTTAAAAGTTCAAGATCAATTCCGTCGAGGGTATGCAGGTTAATTTGTTGCTTCATATTGTTAAATTCTCATCTCTCATCACTCCCCCCTCAAATGTAACTAACCTGGACTAGTTGACACTTGACACAAGTCTTTAAGAATGGATAGTCCCTAATCGAACGAGAACTCTCATATTCCCTTTAAGAGTGGGTAGCTCAATCATGCCTTAATGCTCATTCTCTTATGGCGGACTAGCTTAATCAAACCAGGAAATGACCTCGGAATCATACTCACTTTGATACCATCTTAAATTTTGGTAGGCTATGGAGAGCGGTCAGAGTTAAGAGTTATGTCGGTATCTACCTAATACGTTATAAAGCAGAAACCATGTATGTTGTCAAAATTGCGCCACGTGGCATTAATTGAATAAAATAATGTCTAATTTTTTAATAATAAATATTCTAATAACTTGCATTATTCTTCTATACATCCATTTTTTTATATTATAATATCTTGATATATATGTTGGTAGTTATGCATATTTTTTTATCTTGTAACAAGATTTGATCTTCAAGTATATAATCTCTTATCTATATGTTGATATTTTCTAATATAATAAATTACTTATCGAATATATGATATATTATAGTGTACATTGATATAATTTATATCAATCGAATTGCTTGAATAAATTAATTTTAATAAAATAAAATAAATATTCAATTCAAGTAAAATTAGAATTTTAATAATTTTAATTTAAATTTGGGACAATCTCAATAAATAATGAAAATAATTTTTAAATATATTCAATTAAAATATCTTAAGGTTTTTTAATAAATTAAATAGTTTTATTATGATATTATATGTAAATATTTTAAATTTTATATTAATATCATAATATTGTATAATCTTTAGTAAAATTATCCCGTGAGTATCACAGGAATTCAACTAGTTCATTATTATTTTAAATACAAGTTTGGATCCACCTTTCGACCCAAAAACTTAAACTAATAGGTAGGGATTTTACCTTATGTATATACGAGTTAATATTTTTCTTCATATTCAGATGTGAGAGTGCATCCTCGCTCAACATTTACTTAATTTAATAAATATTAAAGAGTATAATGTTTTTTATTTAATTTAGAAATAAAGGGCTCGTACAAAAAATGTATTTTTCGTATCAAAGTAAACGATTTTTTTTTGATAGGGTATCAAAGTAAACGAATTGAATATGATATTTTGCCTTGGACATACAAGTTGTACTTAAATACACATTAATTGTTGTATTTGATGATCGAGTAAATTCGAAGTTTATGACATTATAAAATGCCAACCTAAGTAACATGATCCATAATATCATATACATGTTTACCCTGCAAATCGAAATCGTGTGAGTAGACTGTGATACGATGATGACTCATGCTAAGTTCCAAAGTCATGGAGTTGGGCAATTTCCAGAATATTCCACCACCTACTTTCTCTTGTCATAAAAAAAAATTGTATATAAATTCATTTCTAATAGAAAATTGCATTTATGTCAAAAGGAAGAAATTAATTAATTTTGAATTTTTCTAAATAAAGTTGGTATAAATTTATCAATGATTTCTCCAACCAGATAAAATTTTACTTTTAGAAACTATTGCCCTAATTTGAAAAAATAAACCATATACAGTAAAAACACTTTAAAAGCCTAAATAATCAATTTCTATTTTTTTTCCTCCTAAATATGGCTTCTTAATCCATATTCAAGACATGTAATAAACCCACTCCGCCATCTAATGGCTCCACCAATCCAAAGGTGAACCCAAAATTAACCTAAAATGTTAACAAGCTCAACATCCCCAAAAAAAATGAAAAAATTCATATGAAAAGGGGCACGAAACAGCCTACCAACCAAAACGAGGCTGACTGCCAACCATATTCCGATATAACAAGGTTGTGAAGCGTGTAACAATCAGGTTGAGGACACAAACCACATCTTACTCATATGCCCCTTACTAGGACGACCCTTAATTTCGTAAGCCCAAAACTATGTTGGATGGTACACCAAGTATCCTCAAAAATCACACCAGGTCTTGGAGGAAATTAGAACAATGACAACAAAAGAGGAAATTCATTTTTTCCAGATGCATTTCATTTCATATATATATACTAGTCTTAGTTCATGTGCCTTGCATCGGTATATATATAAGGATATTTCTAAAAAACTATACGTATCTTATCTAAAAAAATTTCCTTTCCAAAAATAAAACTAATATATTGATTGATTGTTTTATTTAATATATAAATATAATTAATTAAAAATATTCTAATTAAATTTCAACTAATCAGATTAATTTAAAAAATATGAATGATGTTGTTTAATATGAGATCATTTTATATATTATTTTAACCTTCACTTTAGTATATACTATATAGTAATGATGATAATTTGCATGAGTAGTATTTTGAGTAGTTGTATTATGGGTGTTTAAATTCAAAAAGATAGTTAAAATATTATGTTCTAATATATATTTCCTAATTTATGTCCTTGGGAGTTGGGACATAGGTTAAGTGCTCTTATTTTTTAAAAAAATTAGTTTTGGTTTATTTGGCATCTTGAAACTTTTTACAGTTTATTGATTTATTTTTAGAATTTAGTTTTTAAAACATGATAACTTAACTTATTCTCTTAGGGTTTCTAAGTTCTGTGAGTTAAGGGCATGTTTAGAAAAAAAAATAGATTAAATCTTGTTTATGTAAGAAAGTAAAATCTTGTTTATGGAGTAAAATCTTGTTTATGTAACTCTTATCTTGAGTAAAATCCATGAAAATCGATCAATAACAGTAGAAAGTTCCCACCTTTACTAGTCAGTAGTGTTGGGTCCAGAATCCGTCAGCCCATTCTTCGATCAAGCCCACTAGCTCACGACGAGCCCTAGAAACCCAGTTAGCCTAGAAATACCCAGGAGGTGGAAATCACCGGTTGCGTCAAGGGAAAACCGTTCCGTGGTGGATGCCCGAACGTGGGAAACGGTGAAGACGATCGTGGGACGAGACGATGGAGGCTAATTCCAGTTGTAAAATATATACCAAGGGACGAAATGAAGGGGAGGAGGATGAACACCCGATTGTAATCCTTACTAGTTGAAATACATTGAAAACCTAAGTGCAATTGCTTCACTTTGTTCAATTTCGTGTTTATCAGTTAGATCAACCCCCACATTCTCAATTCTCCGTTTGTGATTGTCGCTGGTCGAAATCTGACCAAAACAATTTGGCGCCCACCGTGGAGCCCTATCCGGTTTCATTCGCTCTTTGATCAGAGTTAGAAGCGTTTCGCTCGAGAATGACGAATTCGCCACCGCCACCACCCCCCGCCGATGGAGGGGTTGGAGGAAGCCAGGGAGGAAGCACGAAAGAAGGCGCTCGAAGAGGTGGAGGCGAGGAAGTCCCGGACCTACGCAACGTCCTGGACGAATTTGCAGTCAAGATAGCGACCCTCCAGCAAGACATGACCAGCCAGAAGGATCGCAGCCAAACCCATATGGATCATATCACCGAGCTCACTGCGGAAAACGCCAGCCTTCGCGAGCAGTTGCAAGCGGCTTCGGCGTCGCATAGCGGATCCCGCCCAGCCGGGACCACCAAGGATGTCGCTACTCGTCTCAACCTGGGGGAGGCCTTCAATTCCTTCTCCCAAGCCAGGGGTCCGCCTTCGACCGTGAACATGGCCACCCCAGCGGCCACCCTCCCAGGAGTATCTGCCGCCCCGACGCCCGGAGATAGGGCCGCGGGCACATGAGTCTTCCATCCAGCCTATGGTGAAAGGGCGGAAAACCAGGTACCCCACGCAGAACCTTTCCTGGAGGTACTCTTTAGCAAATATATGCATAACCGACTCAAGGGATTGGAAGACAAGATCGCACAAATACCCGGGGTGCCCCCTCCCATCGAAAAGGAGGCCCCAAACGGGTACGATGAATCTCCCTTTACGGCTCCTATCGCTAGTGTAGACATCCCGAAGCGGTTCACCGTTCCTACGGTCCCCACCTATGACGGGACAGGAGATCCTGACGAGCACGTCGCCATCTTTAAGCAAAAGATGATGACCAGTTCCATCCCGCGGGAGTCCAGGGAGGCAATCATGTGCAAAGGGTTCGGTACCGTTTTGTCCGGTACAGCCCTAACCTGGTTCATCAACCTCCCCAGGGAGAGCATAGGATCCTTTGCGGGGTTGGTGGATGCTTTCAGGGTACAATTCGCCAGCAGCAGGAAGCTAATGAAGCAATCTAACGACCTGTATCGAGTAGCCCAAAGATCCGGGGAATCCCTGCGAGCCTTTTTGAATCGGTTCAACCGGGAGAAGGTGGTGATCCCACTCTGCGATGTACCCACCTCCATAGAAGCTTTCCGGAGAGGCCTACTTCCGGACAGCGAGCTCTACCGAGAACTCACAAAATACCCATGCCATAGCTTCGAGGATGTCCAGGTGAAAGCTCAAGAACACATCCGGTTGGAGGAAGACGAAGTCCCCACGAGAGCTGCTTCAGTATTTGATCGGGTCGAGAGAAAAGCTTCTTCCGACCAGCGAAAAGAGCGACGGGGACAACCGTACCTGAAGAACCGGCCGGAAGCGCCAGGGGTGCATACTCCCGGCATCAAGCAGTCAAACGGAAAGAAAGACGCTGCCCAGCGGCACAAAGTCCACGAGTACAACCTCAGCCTGGGGAACGCAGAGATAGTGAAGGGCCTAGAGAAATTCGGGGATCGTATCAGGTGGCCCAAAAAGGCAAAAAACCCCAACCTGAAGAGGGATAAGACAAAGTGGTGCGACTTCCATGAAGATTATGGCCACGAGACGGATGAATGCTTCGCCCTCAGAAAAGAACTGGCTCACCTTCATTCGAGAGGCATGCTATCCGAGATCCCTGCGAACCCAAGTATGCCTACCAGTCAGAATATGTCCGAGCCTATGGACATTCCATCCTCCCCCAAGTATGCCAAAGTCGTCAATGTAATCAGCGGAGGATCAGATATCTGTGGTGTCACCTATTCGGCAGCAAAACGTCACGCGCGGGGACACTTGGGTGGACAATTGATGGCAAGCATCCGCAATCTTGAAGGGCAGCCAGAGGGTGCCATTACCTTCAGCGATTCAGACTCAGCCGGCTTGGTAGGTCCTCACCACGATGGACTGGTCATATCACTGCCATTAGGAAATGTGTTGATGAGGAGGATCCTCATCGACACCGGGAGTTCCACCAATATGATAACGCTTGACGCCCTCAAGGGGATGGGGCTGAAGGAGGAAAACATTCTCAGGAAGTCAGTGGCACTGGTGGGTTTCAGCGGAGAAATCGCTCACACCCTTGGGGAAATAACCCTCCCCACCTATGCTAATGGGATCAACCTGCAAGTCAGATTCTCCGTGCTCGAGTGCCCATCCTGCTACAACATCATTATGGGCTGACCTTGGATCCATGATATGAAGACAGTCCCTTCCTCCTACCACCAGACCATAAAGTTCCCCACTCCGTGGGGGATCAGGGAAATCAAGGGTGACCAGCGGCTGTCCAGGGAATGTTACAAGTCCGCCCTCAAGGCGACCGTCGCCCACACAACATAGCAATTACAGGGGGCCCACGCTAGTACGGGACCCCGAGGCCGATAGAATCGAGGAGGTCATCCTCGACAGCCAGAAACCTCAATAGACTGTAAGAGTCGGAAAGGACCTTGCTCTTGAAAGGAAAACCGAATTGATCAGTTTCCTCAGGAAACACAGCAGTAGTTTTGCATGGTCACATGAAGACATGGTGGGGATCGACCCCACAGTTATCAAACACCGGTTAAATGTGGATCCCCGCCATCCACCAGTAAAACAGAAAAGGTGGAAGTTTGCTCCCGAGAGGAATCTGATCGTCGATGAGGAAGTACGATATCTGCTCCGGACAAGGAAGATCAAGGAGGTAAAGTATCCGGAGTGGTTAGCGAATGTCGTGGTCGTGAGTAAGAAAAACGGAAAATGGAGGGTTTGCATTGACTTCACGGACCTCAACAAGGCCTGCCCGAAAGATTCTTTTCCTCTACCACATATAGATGCCATGGTGGATGCTAGTGCTGGCCACGAGATGCTCACTTTCATGGACGCCTTCAGCGGCTATAATCAGATCAGATGCATCCAGAAGACCAGGAAAAGACGTCATTCATCACCAGTCAAGGGACGTACTGCTATCGGGTAATGCCATTCGGACTCAAAAACGCCTGGGCTACCTACCAGCGATTGGTCAACTGTATGGTTCAGCAACAGATAGGCAGGACCATGGAGGTATACATCGACGACATGCTCGTCAAGTCGAGGCAGGCCACCCACCATATCCAGCATCTAGAGGAAGCTTTCCAGATCCTGGACAGCTACCATATGAAGCTCAACCCGGCAAAGTGTGCGTTCGGTGTAACCTCTGGTAGTTTCCTTGGATTCATGTTTACCCAGCGCGGGATCAAGGCCAGTACCGATCAGATTCGAGCTGTAGCAAACCTGCGATCGCCCAGATGTGTGAAAGATGTGCAGAAGTTGACAGGAAGAGTGGCGGCGCTAAATTGCTTCATTTCAAAATCATCCGATAGATGCCGCCTGTTCTACGATGTACTACGGAAAAACAAAAAATTCGAGTGGGCTCCAGCCCATGAAACAGCCTTCCAGTAGCTCAAACAGTATTTGTCCAACCCGGTGCTTTTGTACAAACCCTAGGAAGGCGAGAATCCCTTCCTATATTGGCGATAATCGAGGCCGCCATCAGCGGCGTACTAGTGTGCGAAGACAAGGGTAATCAAATGCCAGAATACTACATCAGCCGCACTTTGCTTGCAGTTGAGACGAGGTACTCACCTTTGGAGAAGTTGGTCCTCGCGCTGGTCATGGTTTCGACGAAACTAAGGCCATATTTTGAGTCTCATATAATCACTGTCCGCACGAACTATCCGTTAAAGGCCATACTGAGGAAGCCGGAGATCACCGGGCGAATGGCCAAGTGGGCAATACATTTGAGCGGGTTCGATATCACATACGAGCCAAAAACAGCGATCCGAGCCCAGACGCTAGCAGACTTTGTGGCCGATTTCATCCCTACAATGGAAGGAGAAGCCAGACAACAAGAGGCCTTCGTAATAGAAGTTGAGAATTCTGGAGTTTGGACCCTGCACACCGACGGAGCTTCTAATAGCCGAGGAACAGGGATAGGGGTAGTGCTGAAATCGCCCAGGGGGACAGGATAGCACATGCAGTACAGTGCGCTTTCGAAGCCACCAACAACGAGTCGGAGTATGAGGCGTTGATACTGGGGCTAGCGGTCGCCCGAGACCTGACCATCAAGGAAATAGAAGTGAGGTGCGACTTGCTGCTGATCGTAAATCAAATCCTGGGGACCTTCGTCGCCAGGGACGCCAGGATGGCGGCATACGTAGAAAAGGTCAAAGGAATCATACGCGAGTTTGAGACCTTCACCATCCAGCAGGTCCCCAGCGAAGAGAATGCACAAGCCGATGCCCTAGCCAACCTAGCATCCGCCCTAAATCTCGAGGAGTTCATATCAATTCCCTTGGTGCATGTACTATCCCCAGCAATCACACGAGAAACCGATTCATCGGAGCAGGGAACCCAGAGCGGATCGTCGCTAGCCAAAGGAAAAGAAGTATATTTCCCTCTGGAGACGCCCGACAGCAAGGATCCGAAACGATTAGAGATTCTCCACGGCGAGAATCCTGAACGGTTGGAGATCCTCGACGGTGAGAATCCTGAACGGTTGGAGATCCTCGACAGCGAGAATCCTGGAAGGATGGAAACGCCCGATGGCGATAATCTAGTGGCTGATGCGCCAGGCGCTTCCCTAGAAGAGGAGTGTTGGATGCAACCATACTTGCGATGGCTCGATCGCGGACAGCTACCAGCAGAGAAATCCGAAGCAAGAGCACTCCGAATGAGAGCCACCCGCTACAAGGTGAAAGACGAGATCCTGTTCAAGCAATCCGCAATAGGAACATCGCTCCATTGCGTAACGAAAACAGAGGTACCCAGGATACTCCAAGAACTTAACGAAGGCGAATGCGGGAATCATTTTACAGAGGTACCCAGGATACTCCGAGAACTTCACGAAGACGAATACGGTAATCATTCTAGGGGGCGCAATCTCTCTAACAAAGCCCTCAACTTGGGGTACTACTGGCCAACCATGCGTCAAGACGCGGCGGAATATTCTCAAAAGTGCGAAGCCTGCCAGAAACACGCTCCAACCTCTCACCATCCACCAGAGCCACTGCACCCAACACTGACCCCGTGGTTGTTCATGAGGTGGGGGATGGATATCGTGGGGAAACTACCGCCATCTTCTGGCCAGCGAGTATTCTTCCTAGCAGTTACTGACTATTTCTCCAAATGGATCGAAGCGGAGGCGTATAAGGAGATCAAGGAGTCTCAGGTAGTGGCGTTTATCAAAAAGCATATTATTTGCCGCTTTGGGATACCCTCAGAGATTGTATGTGATAATGGGTCACAATTCATCGGTAAGAAAACCAGAGATTACTGCCGGCAATGGAACATATACTTGTTGACTTCCACTCCCCAATATCCATAGGCCAATGGGCAGGCAGAATCGAGCAATAAAGCCATCATCAATAATCTAAAAAAACGGACGGTCAAGGCTAAGGGACGTTGGACCGACGAGTTACCCTACGTCTTGTGGGCCGACAAAATCACCCCAAAAGCTGCCATCGGACAGTCGCCATTCTCCTTGGTGTACGGGTGTGAGGCGGTAATCCCTGTTGAGATCACCGTACCAACTGCACGGTATGGGTTGCAGACACCAGACCAGAACTCTGCTGAGTTAGCAGCTGATCTTGATACCCTAGAAGAACTGAAAGAGAGAGCACGGCTGCATTTGGCTAGGCACCAGCAGCAGGTGGCTCGCAGTTACAACAAGAATGTGCGAGTCAGGGCCTTTGTTATCGGTGAGTGGGTTCTCCGGAAGGTGTTCCAGAATACCGCCGAAATAAGTGCAGGAAAGCTTGCTCCCGCCTGGGAAGGACCCTACAAGATAGTCGACATCACCGGACAAGGTGCTTACCGACTAGAATCTAGAGATGGAAAAGCCGTGCCGCGTAGTTGGAACGCTACGCACCTACGGAGATACCATTTCTAGAAGACACACAAGTCGCCAGAAACGGCTGAATAAACAATAGTAAGACTTAATCCCCGGTATGGATTCTTTCAAAAAACTAGTTCAAATAAACATCTTAGCTCGAAACGTTCATGCTACACTTTCTTCAGAAAAAGGCACCCCCAGAGAAGTTATTCCCGGCAGATATCGCCAGAAAGGAAAAACTTCAGCACACCGGACAGCGAAAAAGAATAATACGAAATGGTATGAACGCTCAAAAGTCACAAATATACTAAAAACGTCTCTTTTATTATTTCGAAAAGGTCGTTTACAAACTATTACATGGCACAGGAAGTTATCTCCTCGACGCCCGCTATCCGGCAGAATCCTCAGTTCTAAATACAAACAGAAGGTCGCTTCCCAGAAGCTCACCAGTCGGCGTCGCGGATCCACCCCCCAAGTCGCCAGCTCTACCGGCACGCGCCAGATTCTCGACAGACGGCGTCAGAGCACTGTGGGAAATCGACGGGTATCGTCCTTTGCGCGCCTCCCAGGTAGGTAATCTTCTTGACCGGCAGGGGCTCGGGGATAACCCTCGAGTCACCCACAACGCCGGTTGGAGTTTCCCTCACCCTCCGAGCCATAGCTATGCACCTCTTCTAACAACCAGCCTTCTGCAGGGGCTGCTCGGACACCTGTAGGCACGTGGCAGAAAGACACCTGCAAAGACGCCAGCAAAAGTAAAAACGGAAGCAAAAAGAAGCAATAACCAAGCATGAAATAAGCAAAGGTATAAAGCAAGCATAAACCCCCGCCCCTTGACGGGGGGCAAACGATAAAACATTGTATCTGTGGCCTCACCACCATCCAAAAGATTCACAGACGCCCGTAAACGGCACGCCCGTGAGGTACTACTTGTCCTCAAATACTATCCCAAGAAAAACCAAAAGATTTGAAATTTTTTATAGGCGGCCAAAGCCGCCAGAATCCTTAACATCCAAAGAGAGATTTTGCAGAGTCTCCCGAAGTGGCGTTCTCCTCCGTATGCTCGCCGTCCAGCACCTCTGTAGCATCTTCCAGATTTGCCTGCTCTGCTGGAGTAGATGGTGAACCCATCAAGGCAGCGATACGTGCCGAGGGCACGCCACCGGGGAAAGAGCTCAGGAATTGTTTGTTAAACTCGTCCGCGTCTCCTACAGTGAGCTTCCCAACTTCAAACTCCCTGATAGTCTCCAGCTGCACCAGCATACTGAAAAAGGCCCCAATCTCCGCAGCATCCGCCTTCCCGACTGGGGCCATGTCAGCAGCCCTCGCCTCGAGTTCCCCAACCTTCGCATCCAGGGCAATGATCACCTGCTCCAGCTCCGCAACCCGCACCTTCGCAGCTTCTTCCTGGGCGGCCAAAGCCCTAGCTCGAGCAACAGATTGCTCTCGAGCTTTGGCTATGTCCTCCCGATACTTGGCAATCTCTTGCTTCCGCCGCTCTTGTTCGGCCAGCTCTTTGTCCATCTCGTCAATGAACAGATCGACCTCTTGAAAGAGATGCATTCAACGGTTGAAAGTCAGTGAAAAAGCTTGCAGAGTTAGGAAAAATAGAACCTGACCAGCCACCATAAAAGGCTCATTACCTTCTAGGCTCCAAATCCTACCTCGGTTGCCATCGTGTGAGCAGTAGCGGAAGCGTGGTGCTTCTTGAAGCTAGGGTCACGATATCACTGAAGAGACTGCCAATCTGAAGAAGCATCGTCCAGAAGTTCGACAGAATGTCATCGCTTGTGGCTGGACGCTTGCGAGAGGATCTGGGAGCATCTGACAATTCCTTCTTGACCACCGGGGCAGCAGGAGGTTTCGAGTCACTGGAACAGGTCTTCATGAGAATCAAATCTGAAGCAGAGAAAGCAGAGCCTGACTTGCGCGCCCGAGTCTCTGGATTTGATAAGACTGAGTAAGTTACGGGATTGTAAAAGTCTCCATAAATGGGCAATGACAAGAGATGCACTTACCAACGGATGGACCGGATGCATTGGTCGAAGTAGGAGCCGCAGACATCTTGACAATAAAGAGGTGGACTCTTTCGCTAGTTCCTTCTGGGCCCGACGGAGTTGCGCTATCCTCACCTTCCGAGGATTCGTCCGAAGGCTCGGCAAGGGACACCTCAAATGTTCTCTGCGCGGAGGTAAGTTTGAAGAGCTTCGACAACACCCTTTCCGAGTGACTTGGCGGCTCGACGTTGTCCGGGATGCTTGTAAAACAGAAAGAAAGGGGATAAATAGGAGTTAAATCGCTCCGAAGATCGACACAAAAGAAGAATAGAAGTTCTTACTAGCAGGGTTCCATCTGTCATTTAGAAACAAGCGACTCTCAGGGGTCAAGGATGCAATCTCAACAAAGAAAAAGTGGTTGGCCCAGTTCTTCCCATTGACCTTAGTGTTCAGGACGAGAGGTCGGCGAGCAGTCCGAGACTGTAATATGAAATGTCCCTTCCTGACCGTGGTGATACGGTAGGCCTGAAGCAGGTACGGAACCGTAAAATCCACGCCGGCGACCTCGGCCATCCGACTTACCCAGAAGAGGATCTTCCATGTAGAGGGGAGTAGTTGTGCGGGGGAAAGTTTAAACCGGGCCAGAAATTCCTGAACTAAAGGAGGAAAAGGGAAACGGCTGGATATGGTAAAAGGGAACTCGAAAAAACAAACCCAACCAGGACGAACGCAGTCTGAGTGCTCGACATCGGGACACAACGCAACCCTCCCCCCCCCCCCCCCGGGAAATCCCCCCTCTAGGACGAGTTGGTTCATCTCCTCCAGGGTCATCGTGTTTACGACTCTATCGCACTCTTGAAGTATACCGGAGGGCATGAAGCCGTGTTTAGAGACCGCTCTTTCCCTCGACATAGAAGAAAGGAGAAGAAGCTAGAAGAACGAAGAAGAAAATAGGAAGAAGAGAGGGTAATTATTCCGTACCTCGGGAGAGATCAACTCAGAAGCAGTGAATGATGATTTACAACAGACGAGCGTTGTAAATATAGTGGTTGCCCGTCTTTTCGTCTGCGGCCTGGGAACGCGTTACAAGATCCCAACTCTACACGTGGAAGATCTACAACGGCGAGGATCTCGGATGCCAACAGTCAGAAAAGATCTCGTGAATTTGAAAATCCACTCAATCTTTTGGGGCTATTGTTGGGCCCAGAATCCGTCAGCCCATTCTTCGATCAAGCCCACTAGCTCACGACGAGCCCTCGAAGCCTAGTTAGCCCAGAAATACTCAGGAGGTGGAAATCGCCGGTTGCGCCAGGGGAAAACCGTTCCGTGGTGGATGCCCGAACGTGGGAAACGGTGAAAACGATCGTGGGACGAGACGATGGAGGTTAATTCCAGTTGTAAAATATATACCAGGGGGACGAAATGAAGGGGAGGAGGATGAACACCCGATTGTAATCCTTACCAGTTGAAATACATTGAAAACCTAAGTGCAATTGCTTTACTCTGTTCAATTTCGTGTTTATCGGTTAGATCAACCCTCATATTCTCAATTCTCCGTTTGTGATTGTCGTTGGTCGAAATCTGACCAAAACAAGTAGTCATGTTAAAGGCATCTTTCTCCTGTTATCAATAGATCTTAGAATAAACATCACAAAATAACTTACACACTAAAAGTTCACGTGTGCTGGTGTGCACAATTTGCACAATCCCTGATTTACGAGCCCATAAAATTAAATAAGATAATGAGAACTTTATAAAATCATTTTTATTTTAGTCTACTTACACAAAACAAGATAATTAAAAAAACGATTATCCACTATATAAGGGCTTGGCTCGAGGGGAGCATGTTCAAGTGTGGACGTTGAAGGTACTTAACTTGCAAACGGAGATATCCAGAAGGTTGTTGAGACCGGTGGGGGTACGTCAGTGAGGCTGCCACGTCTTGAACACGTGTTTCCAAGTCACACGTGGGGGCCCATGTCTGACGATTGACTAGCACGCCGAATCCTCCTTCAGCACTAAACGGCACTCCCCGCGGCCCCGAATATACGACCTCTTTTTTTTCTTTTTGTAAAAAAAGTATGCCTCAACTCACACTAATCTCATATATTTTTTTTTGAAATAACATGTGAGGTACAAAGAAAATATTAAAATGGTATTCTTACTATGTTAATCTAACATAGCAAGTTGTGAGGAGGATATTTCGGTACCTTAGAGGTACATCTGATGTTGATTTTATTTATGAGAGTGATACATAATATAGAGTTACATGCTATTTTGATTCTGATTATGTGTGAGATATCATGACAATCGAAGATCTATGACTGACTATGTTTTTACTTTGGGTGGTTCTGTGGTTAGTTAGAAAGACATAGTCCAACCAATAATGACTTTGTCTACTACCGAAGCAGAGTATATGGCCTTGATTGAAGTTGTTAAGGAAGTGATTTGGCTGAGAGGGCTAGTTAGTGATCTAGGTCTACATCATTATCAAGCTATAGTATATTGTAACAACTTGAGTGCAATATGCTTAACCAAGGATCAGGTCTATCATGAGAGGACTAAGCACATTTATGTCGGTAACATTTCTTGAGAAGTGAGAAGAGAATCAGGGTGAAGAAAGTAGGAAATGTTGATAATCGTGCTGAGTGCTGACATGCTCACCAAGCCGGTTCCGCATAGCAAGTTTCAACGATGTTTGGACTTGCTAAATGTCACAAGTTGTTGACCTGCCCTTTAGTTAAAATCTAAGCCCTTTAGGGCAAATCTGAAGCAGGAGAAATTATAGTACATCTGGCACTGTCTTAGTGCATTTGGTACATATGTTTGGGAAGAATTCAAGTTAAGGTGGAGATTTGTTAAAAGTGACTTGAGTTCGGCTTGTGCTTACTTTTGGGCCTAGCTCATTAGGGTTTCTTTGATTACCATATATACTCTTATATGTAACCCTAGGTAGAGTTATAGAGATTTTGCCTCCCTTGTAAATAGAGTTTCAAGCATGGGATTTGTACTTGAGAGAGAACCTCATTTTGTAGTTCTCCAATCCGTTCTCCCTGGTAAAAGTCTGATATGTCTTTCTGTCCGTGGACGTAGCCAACACAACATTGGTGAACCACGTAAATCTATATGTGTGCGCTTATTGTTTTTTGTTCTTGTTGATCTTTTCCCACATCTGTCACAACATATATAAACATACATTAAGTAACATTATATTTTCTTTGTTTTATTGTACTTGTTGTCATTTTAATCTTGATTTTTTGTTCAATAAAACTTATCATTTTAGATATTTTTTTCTCTAGATATACCCTTTCATTTTCCCCTAAATTTCTCTCTCAACTTAATTATATTTACTTATATATGAAAAGTTATTATGTATTCATCTCTTTTCTTCTCCTTTAGTAAGTTATTATGTATTCATCTCTTTTCTTCTCCTTTAGTCAAATTTCTAAAATGGAGTAATTGAAATGTGTGCAATAGTTAATTGATGTGGATCAATTTTAGAGATTAAAAAATAATTAAATTTATTATAAATTGTATTTAATAGGGATATTTTATTGGAGTTTGGTTCAAATAAAAGAAGCTTTTATCTTAAAACGTGAAACGAGTGCACTTTTCGTAGTTCGTAATGCACTTTTCATACAAAAGTGCATTGCAAAATACGAAAAGTGTAATCCGAAAAAGTACACGACAAAAAGTATGAAAAATGCACTACAAAGTACGAAAAGTGCAATCCGAAATAGGAAAATTCCACCATGAATTAGGAAAAGTGCACTACAAAGTACGAAAAGTGCAATCCGAAATAGGAAAATTCCACCATGAATTAGGAAAAGTGCATTCGTTTCAGGATAAGAGTTCGTTTCAAGATAAACGTTTGTTTCATTTGAACCAAACTCTATTTTAGTGTCTTAATATGTGTGAATTTAGTTAAAATAACAAGTAGAATAGAACCAATAGAGTATATAATTACATCACCTTTTCAGCTATAGAACTCCTTCAATTAATTATATATTGGGAAATTACTTTTGATTTCCTTAAGTTTTAGACTTTTTCTTTTGGTGTCCACAAAAAAATCTTATTTCTTTTAATACCCTCTACTTTGGATAAATATTGTCCCCTAACCTAAAATCACCCAAAAGTCATTTTTTATCCTTTTTTTTTTCTTATTTTCGTTTAAAAATTAAAATTAAAATCCAACTTTTCCTTAATCATTTACTCATTTATGCATGATGCCAATCTCAATTCAAATGCTCTTTTAAGTGTTTTCAAAATTTATATGTGTCGGTACCTGTAAACTGAACTACTGAAGTACGTACTGAATCAGTGATGAGAAACTATGTGGACGGGCGGTCTGAACTGATGCCATATATGTTGATTGCATGTCATCTCTCCACAATGTGAAATTTCCCTGATTCTTAAATAATCTTGCATTCGTTTGTTTTCAATTTTAATGGGACTCTTCTTGATTCATTGTTAAGTCTTAAATATTGGAATTGGCATCAGATATATCGAGAGAGATAGGAAAATGAGGGCAAGCTTTTCTATGTTTAAATGAGCAAATAATTAAGGAAAAGTTGGTTTTTTATTTTTAATTTAATTTTTAAATGAAATAAGAAAAAAAAAGGATGGAAAATGGATTTTAGGTGACTTTAGATTAATATTTATACAAAATAAAGGAATATCAAAAAAAAGTGGACAACAAAAAAAAAAATCGAAAACTAGAGTGCACCAAAAATTATCTTATAATAAAACTGATGTGGACATATTTTATCATTCTATTAAGATGAGGTTCGGATCATGGATCCAAATTCATCCATAAAAAAATTCTACTTAATTATATTAGTCCAACATGTAGGTTTTGTTTGATTGAAAATTTACCACTTGCGCTTGCGGACCACTTATTTACATAAATTAAACTTTAGGCCGACCGACGGCGACCGGCTGCGGCCGGGAGGGTCGTCAGGCGGCACTCACTCTCGTCAATATGTGGGGCCCACGGCCACGTATCCCCTCGCATTTTTGTGTATTCGATCGAAATTAAATCACAGTCGACTCTTCGTATTAAACAGGATTATTTGTTTTTTTATAATAAAATCACATGATTTATATGTAGTACAAGATTTATAAGATCCTCAATCTTACATAATTAAGGCCATATACAATGGTGGTACTAAAGTACTTGAGAGTTCTTAACACTTAACATAATATTTTTTATTTACTTAGTACTAGTTAAGTACTCATTTAATTTTTCCACTCCAATAGAGGAGTCCTTAAAATAAGTACTTAAATGGTACTTGTATATATAAAAATAAATAATTTCATTAAAATTGGACACATAGCAAATAATTATTGGCTATAAATGGTACTTGAGGGTGCTTGAGTTGTGCTTATATAAGTACTTCTAGTATGAGTGCTTAACATTTTTCTTTAAATTTTAGGCAAATTTTAACAAGCACCCCTTAAGTACCATACTAAGCACCACCATTGCACATGGCCTAATACTCCGTATGGATCAAACTGAAAATAGAAAATTCAAATGATTGGCGCAATGCCGCAATCGTATAGAGACACACCACTAGATGCGCATGGTTTTTTTTACCTAGTACCGAGTATTTTTTTTTTAGTTTATAGGAAATACTTAAATTATTATAATGAGAAATTCGAACTCACAATTAGATGGTTTGGGCATGTGCAAAGGAGGGGTCCGAGGAGTCGGTCCAAAGGTGCGAGACTTTGGTTTGCGAGGACTTTTTTAGGGGTCGAGGACGCCCAAAGAAATGTTGGAAGGCCAATATAAAACATGATTTGGAATAGTTGGGGATTTCAGTGGACCTGGTAGAGTGCAGAGGCAGGTGGAGGGAGAAGATCAGAGTGGTTGACAGCTAGCTGCTAGGACGAAGGACAGTTTGGCACCATTGGGGCGCGTTTGTTTGTTGTTTTCTCTTGTTTCTTTTGTCGCTTTGACTGTTCCGTGTTTGTTATGTTTTTGGTGTCTTTTGCTAACCCTTTGTGACGTGCAGGTTTTTGGCTTTTCGAGGGTCTTTTGGGCGTACCCCCTTCCCTTGGGTAGGGGTACCTCCCATCTTGACCCCCCATATTTCGCTGTAGCGGAACCTAACTGGGTCAAATGTTGTTGTTGTTGTGTATCGATACGTTCTTGTTCAGATCTCCCTGTCTGGTTCCTTAATTAGGCCAACATACCCGTGCATAGGAATTAATATTCCTATTCATAATGATCCGTATGGACTATAGACTAGGATAAAATACGATCTATGGCCTTCAACAATTAGAAAACAGAAGCATTAAAATTATACAAATCGAAAGAAATGAGACGGAATTTATACATTCTTGTAATATAAGGGCTGAAGAATTATCTCCTCCAACGTAACATTAACATACCAAACGTCACGTACATATCAATTTCCTCTCTTTTTTCGTCCATGTTTTTCTGAATAACAATCAGGGCAAATTAAAAGCGGATGTAAAATGTTAAATTGGTTTCTATATGTATATTTTACGTGGGTGCAACATGTAGTTGAGACTCACAACTCTTACAGCACGTACGATATATGTTGTGACATTGTGGTGGCCTACTCATGCCAATAAACAATACTTAAAACTCAGATTTTAAAATAAATAATGTCAATTGTCTAAATTATTTATACGATAATTTGCACTGGATATTGCGATAGCAACACTATCGAGATATAGATTCATCCATCTTTACCGTTTAATGTTGATTTCAAGATTAAAAATCTATTATTGAAACATGTTGCTAAATTATTATTATTTTGGTCGAATGTTACTAAAAATATAAAATAAGTGGACGGGCGTCCATTTTGTACGAATACGGATAAACTATACATGTCAAACATTACACCGGTCGGTCGTGCAACATTACACTGGCCGAGTGGCCGTGCAACTTGAGGTCTACAACTTTTAGAGGTAGATGACAGTTAACTATTTTCCCATTCGAGCCGATAGGTTTGTAAGATTGAGAAATTGTTTTACGTGAATTATTTTTATTTTTGCATTTTAAAGAATGGTTTTTTAAATTGTTGGAATATAACAGACGGGTAGCAGCTCGCTAAGCCCAACCCAAGTAAACAAGGTACATAACAGACGGGTAGCAGCTCGCTAAGCCCAACCCAAGTAGACAGGGTACGTAGATAGCGTGTAGCGACTTGTTGAGCCCAACCTAGATAAACAAGGTAGATAACGGGCAGATAGAAATTAGCTAAACCCAACACAAGTAACCAAGGTAGAATAATTGTGGGCCAGTAGATAGGTAGACATGTCTAACAGCACATAAGCTCTGTAGTTTATATTTTAAAATCAATTGACAAAAATAAGAGTAACACAATGGATTATATACTAGCTAGACTTTGATTCATTAAGCTAGTTTATATCTCGTACCTTATATGAGAATTATTTTACTTTTTAAAATTAAATTAAAAACTTAAAATTTATGTGTGATATAAATTTCAAGGACAACCATGATTAGTTTTTATATATTGTTTAGAGAATGACATTCATATATTAGAAAAAATAATTTTATATTAATTTTACAAAAGAAAATTATAAAATATAATAAAAATATTATTTTATAAGTATTTATCTATGTATGTAGAATGAGAATAAATATAAATTTTGAAACAATTTTTTTTATAAGATAATATGATAAAAAGATTAAAAAAAATATAATAGAAAATTTATAAAAAAAAAACAATTTTCATATGAATTTATTAATATTAGAAAATGTGTTTATTTATATATCATGGATGTTATTTTAAACATCCAATGTATTTATAAAGTTATTCCAGGATTAATTTTACAATAAAAATTAGATAAAATATAAAGAAAATTAATTACTATATATTTAAATTTATGAATTCAATGTATCTATAAATATATTGTTCATATATTTCGCGTATCTTATGCTAACTAGCACTCAACACACCTCTGGCTCTGCCACTAATGGCAGGTCGATGATAAATATGTGTATGAATATAAGATCTACTATAGAAGAGATTTGTGATTCTTATGTAGAGGAAGATGAAGTTGGTACATGTTGAGAAACCTCTAGTTTCCTAAAGTTTTAATGGTGATAAACACCAAATGATTTGATGGTTTGAGTGTTTTAAGTGAAACAAGAATAGTAGGGAACAAGAGATCGAGCCATCGGGAGAAGAAGTAATGAAGGTAAAAATCATTTGAGTTAGCTTTGTTCCTAGGCGTTACAACAAGGGAACCGCGTTAGGGAATGTCGTGAGGAATGAGAACATGTTCAAGCTAAGTTCAAGAGTGTAAAAGCAAGAAAACTATGTCAGGGAACTATGTAGGGAATAGGGCTATCCAAAGGATAGGTTGACCCGTAACCCGACCCGCTCGCAATTTTACGGATTGGGGGTTAGGTTTTTTCATATTACGGATTGCGAGTCGGGTTACGGGTTAGGTGTTTTTAGATTATGAGTTGCGGGTTGACCCGACGGGTTACGGGTCGACGACCTGTAATATAAAATATAAATAAAAGAGGTTTTTTTGCGTACCGTTAAATGGTCGACATTGCAAATTAAAATACCACCCGTTAAACCACTATTTATTTTGACACACCCATAAAATATCATTTTGTTGCGGAGAACCACCCAGCCGTCAAGTCCGTCAGTTTTCCCGTTAAAAAGCACGCTTTTACTTTTACCATTTTACCCCTCATTTTTTTTAAAAAGCTACCCAAATTACAAAGTTTCCCCATTAAACACAACCGGAGCCGCCTTATCAACTTCCATCTCCATTGAAGCTCCATTAATCGGTAAATTTAAAATTAGGTCAAATAGAGACCGGAACCCAACTAGATTAAAACCCAAACTCGCACTGATGCTAAAAAAACGAAGCTATGTAAGACGTATGATAGACAGCCTGATTAGGTCATCTAGCTATAAATATAGTCGTAGACGTAGCAATTGCCGACGTCAGGAAGAGGTATTGAGATTTGGTAATGCCTTTACCGACGGTTAGCTAGATATATGTTGGGTTTGGAGAGGGCATGAATTAATGGTGGATCATTCCCTTTTTAATCAAGTGATCGAGAAGGCTGAGGTTGCACACATTCATATCTGACTCTGCAGCTGACAATTGCTTACGTGGATTGACAGCACATCAACAACGTACTCTACCAAATCCATCTCCTGTTTAGTTTGATTTCTTCAGCTACTCCAGTAGTCCCGGCCAGTCCATTTCGCAAAATTCAAGGATACTCATTGTTTAATTGGACAAATAAAAAAGAAAAGGATCCACATTAATCGTCTCCTTTTTCTTTTTGTTATTATCTGCCTCTTTTTCTTTTTCCTATGTGGCTGTGTCGCGTGCAGCGTGCTTATTTTATGCATATGCTTTCTTCTTGGCTCTTTTTTTTTTCTAAACAAAAAATTGTTGTTTTTCGTGTGTTTTTGACCTTATCCAATTATGTCGTTTTATCTATTTTGGTATTACTGGCTCCTCCTCCCTATGTCGGTCAGATTTTCAAAATAAGGGAGAGTCTGGGATTTATATAGAATTATTTATAAATTTTGTCCCTTTTTTAAGGATGATGATGTTCTATATTACACTTTTACTATTAAATATGGGTAAAATATTATATGTATATATTTTTCCTGTATTATTTATGTATTTTAGAAAAATCTGCTATTGGGGACTAGCACAACATGTGCACCGGTTTAGCTTCAGATGTACGTTAAAACTAGATAATTGTGCATCGGGTTTTTTTTTTCTTAAACATTGTGCGTCGATTTCAAATTTTCTTTTTATTATCTTTTTTTGGTCTATATAAGTATATTTTTACCTTATTTATGTGCATTACTAATGCTTTCACCATATAGTTAGCTAGTTTTTGCTTCACATATTAATTGTTAGTTTCGATGCACATGTATAAATTGTCACACCCCAGTGGTTTATAAGGAATTGAGGTGTTACACATGTCATCAAGAGAGCTATTCCTTTTCTGAGTTCGAGTGAGGACAAAGAACTTAGAAGTTAAGCGTGCAGGAGCGAGAGTAGTACTAGGATGGGTGACCTCCTAGAAAGTCCTCGGGTTTACATGGGATAATGCTTCTAAGGCCTCGGGCCTTACATAAATAGGATGTACATTTCGGTTATTTTAATGCGCATACGGTTAGTTATGATGCACTTAGATAGATAAGACACTTTTTAGGGTCATTTTGACGCATCTATAGTTGGTTTTAATGCAGAAACATAAATATATTCACATAGAGTGTGTTGATGCACAAACATTCATCCAATTTTAATGTACACGCAAGCAAGATACATTTTTAGTTGTTTTGATGCACACATGGCTCGTTTTGATACATATACGACTACTTTTGAAGCACAAACACATATATAATATGCTAATTTTGATGCACATTCCATGTAGATCAATTTTGATGTATAAAAAATCAATTTTTATTCACAAAAGGCCAATTTTGATGCATATCACACCGTACGCGCGTCCCTTATGTTTGTCTTGTGCGAAACATACGTGAATAATTCACCCAAAATTTATTTGTGTCATATTTTTCTCATTTTAAGTGAAATAATCAACGTTTTTTATTCCTCTTCATCCAACATCTACAATTTATTCTCATTTTATACCTAAGCGCATTTCTCACCTGATCTTACCCCTAATTATATATGACCGTTTAATTTGTTTATAAAAATATGAACAACAAGAATCAAACTCGAGGTAACTTTTCAACCAAAAAAAATCTCAACATAAAAGTTTTATTAAGAGGGGGCACTTAATAACGGCACCCTCCAATGCATGCACGAACCCTGACTTATCATATTATACTTCATATATTCGTTGACCTTAATTAATATTAAGCATTAGACGATCTTTACATGGATGTTTCCACTTGTGTATGACAACCGAATGACGGTGCATCCGCGACAATTATGAATTATCCAAAACGGGGGCACCAACTTAGACTTTGTATTTTAGATTAATTAATTATAGATATAAAAATATTTTTTTAATACATAGAAAAAATGTCTTCATATATTCCAAAGAACAAAAACTATAGTATGAGTAAATAGATAGAAATACTATTAGATGATCTCATGCAAGTATAAGTATAATATTGTAAATTGAGAGATCGAACTAATGATTTCATGCAATTAGTATTGTATTACTTAGAGAAGATTAATATTTAATTAACATAACTATTACACAAAACACACCAGAGTTTAATTATTATAATAAACTCTGGCCAACGTTTTAAAGGGGCAAATAAGGATCCCCTCAAAACGCTAATGAAAATGAGCCGATCAAGGGACTTCAAGTTTCATCCAAGTTGTACAACAATGGGGCTCATTAATTAACATCTATTTTGCTGATGACCTTTTTTATTCTCCCATGGAGACTTGGCTACTATGCAAGGCTATGAAGGGAGTCTTAGATCGATTCTGTCGAATGTTATGTGCAAGCCTCAATCACAAGAAATCAAAGATGTTCTGTACGTGCAAGCCTTAGTGACTAGATTGTAGTGGGTCGAATTGGCCAAATCCTAAAAACATAAATCCTAAAAATGTAATATTATTATTGTTTTTATAAGATTTTTTAAAAACATATTATAAGAATATTAATTTTAGAAACTAAGTCCTAACAAAATACTATAACTTTATAAACAAATATTAAATAATCCTAAAAATTTATAATTAATTAATTTTTTTAATCATGTGCCCTAAGAACATGCACATTATAGAAAAATTATAATGACCTAAGTGTGAATTAAATTTTACACAAAAAATGATGTATCATGTAAATTATTAATTATAAGGAACAATAAACGGCATATTAATTTATTGCCCTAGGGAAAATCCAAAAAAGATCTACATATACATTACATTGCAAAATGATACTACTTGATAATATAATTTCCTACAACAAGGCCACCAGTCCACCACTATCACATGCAAATGTTTAATTCCTTATGCAGTTCACGTGCTACATTAAATGATTTATACTATCATAACTATAATCTAAAGCGGAGGTTAAAAAAATTATTAAACAACACATATCGCATTTAGATTGGACCATCCCACCCTTTTTCGTTAAACTAATCTTTTATTTTTAGATATCATAAATTCTTATCCGTGTTTTTAGAATATTAGATATAAAAATCTCATTATTAAACAAACTTTTATTTTTGAATATGAGATATAGGAAGATCATTAGGATATTTTTTTGTATGAAATATTTATTTTATTTAAGTTATGACATGATAGAAAATCTCATTGTTAAACAATCTTTTACTTTTGTTCATATATCTATAAATATAATTATTCATTAATATATGACTTCATATTTGTGTTCATATATTCTATAAATATATTTATTTTTGTTTGTAATTGTGAAGTCATTGACTTGACCGTCGTCCATCTATATATATGCCATCTTGCATGTTTTAATGTTTTTCTGTACATCAATAATTTTATTTTCAAGGTTAAAAAAATTAGATCTAATTATGTGTGACTCTCCAAAACCAATATTTCCTTGAAAAGTTATAAACTTTTTCAATTAAACCATAAACCCTAATGAATATTATTAGTTTTGACTCCATATTTTTCTAAGAAAAAAATCCATAATACAAAAATTTCTACTATTTAACTATTTATTTAATTTATTTATTTTTAATAAAATCCGTACAGGGTACGGGTCCTTACAGTAGTATATATTAAGAGTAAGGTTTAAATAAAACAACTTCTTATTCTATAAAATAAGGAGCATTTAGAACCCTTAGATCTTCTTGATCCAAGGGTTGATGTTCTATCTCTTTTATGAACGCGGTGACATTTTAATAATTTCTCAAAAATCACAAAAGTGCATTGATATCGTAAAAAAAGACATTACTAAACCGAAATAAAACCTATGACTGCGTGCCTAGCTGTTGGTCCTTGATTTCCCATCGTCACTCGTTTAGTTTCTTCTTCCAAGTTTCTCCGCCCACACAAATTTTATTTTACTTTCACGAGATCAACGCCTAATTTAGATTTATGGATTCACGTTCACAATTTCTCATTCAATTCAAAATAAATTTTTAGTGTTTATTTGGTTCTATTAATTTATCCTTTGTAGTTTTCAATTGAAAAGGACTCCTTCCGCAACCTCCATTTTCAATTCTCCATCACACGAAATATTCTCTCGCCCTTCTGCCATATCTCCGTCTCCGAAGGTTGAATTCCAAGTGTCGTCCGATTCGCTTTCGAATTCCAGTTTCTTTGTTCGATCTTGGATTTTTTTTTTCAGTATTGAAGTCCTATGTGCTTTCGGTTTTCTGGATTTTAGAGAGGATTAGAGAGAGGGGGCGAATGGGGAGTTTGGGAGTGTTCCCAATTTTTTGGTTTATTAGTGCACTTTACCGATTTTGTAATGCACTTTTTCACCATAACAATGCACTTTTGTAATTTTCGAGAAATTACGAAAATGTCACCGCGTTTCTAAAAGGGATAGAAATTTAGCGCTTGGATCAAGGAGATTCTAGGGGTCTAAATGTTCCTTATTTTATAGGATAAATAGTTGTTTTATTTGAACCAAACTCTCTCTATATATATATATATATTAATTATATACTTTTTCTGATCGGAAATAAGTGTCGTTTTAATAATTGACACAAATTTTAATAAAATAAACTCAAATTTTTAAATTTTTTCTCAATCTTAACATATTTCAAATACCCATCACCTTTTTTGACCTAATAAATGAAAAATATTGGTCAAACAAACAAATTTCAATTCTCATACCCAATCCCTAATTAAATAATAATAAATTAAAAATAATAGTACATAAAATTGATCAAATTTTAAATGTTAAAACAACATTTATTTCGGATCGAAGGGATATAATTTATTTGATGCGTAGTTTGTATGGATAATTTTAAATGAGAAGATAACAATAAAGATGTCTCCTGAAACTATCTCTAAACTTAATTTTTATATTAATTATCTAATAAAAAATATGATTGAATTAATCTATTAGATGTTAACATGTATCTTTAAACTTCTGAATCTGATCTCAATCACGATTTATCTAATTGTAAGGATATTCCATTCAGAAGATCTTTATAAAAACGAATTAAAATAAAAAACAACTCTATCATATCTTCAATCAATCAGATCCTACCTATTACCGAATGAGCTCGATATGTTATCTTTTCACAACAACAAATCTCCCAATTACATCTTATCTTTTCACAAACAAATCAGTCTTGTTGTCAAATTATCTTTGAAGACATTTGCTCAAAACATGAAAACTTGCCAATTATAGAAATCTTCGTTAGTAGTTTTCTCTGTTGTTCCTTCACTCTAACGATATGCTTTTTTCTTATTTTTTATGACATGTTTTGAGATACTAGTAAAACAACACATTAACCATTCACTATAAAACAACAAATATTCCAACAATCTATTTATTAGATTTAACATAAACTTAACCAGATAATGTTGTTACGTATAAATCAATCTATTTATTAGATGTAACTTAACCATGTGATGTTGTCTTTATTGACATGTATATTATGATTGAGACCAAAACTCCTTACTAAAATATATGTTTCCCATTATATATGAGATACAAATATTGGTCAATGTAAATGAGGTAAAGGAAGAATTGAACTTGTAATCTTTGCTAAACGATAAGGTACGTACGTAACATAACTGCTAGCCCATCTAAATCGACAACTGAAGTGTGTAGCTAGGCTAGCGATTGATAATATAGGGTTGGTTTAGAAAATGATAGTTTGGAGAACCGGAGATGATATGATGCACGTCAAAATCTTATGAAATTGAATTAATTAGTGAGCCTTCATTGAGTACGAAAGAAAATTATCAACACAATACGCGTACGTACATATTACATATATGATACTCGATCGATTCAAAGCCGGTCGTTTTAATTGGTCGTTATTACAGTGTGAGTTCAAATTCCAAGTGTGTCTTAATTAACCCGATATGTTCAAGTGATTAAGTGATTTTTTTTATTTTTAAGATCGTATATATATCTGAACTGATTTGACGTAAACCTAAAATTTTATGAAAAGGATCCAAACAATAAACAACACCAATTGATCGAGCTGGTGATGTTCCTCTTTTACCGCATATAGAGAATAGGATTCGTTAGTTGTGCTAATTAAATTTGTTAGAATCATTTCAGACACTCTAGCTAGAAACGCCACGAGATCACCATCCGTATATAGTCATATTGTTACGGAAAAGGAAAAAATGAAAAGAAAAGAAAGGAGGTTAATTAGCATCCCAATTCCCAAATCTCAATATATAAATTGAAGTGAGAAAAGAAGAAAGCATACAAACAAAGAAAGAAACAAGGAAAACACGGTTTATATATGGAGATTTCTCACTTGCTTGATCAGTTTTCGTTATCTCAAACATTCGTTTCCCGTTTCATGTCAAGTTAAGGGATATTTTTAAAAATAATAAAAGGAGATCTTGATGCCCCAACTTTTGGTTTGGGAAAAACATCGATCGTTCCAATATTTATTGACGTCAAGGCCTAAGAAAATGCCTACAAATTACAGAATAATAATTTAATTTTATGTTAAAATATAATATTTTTAAATATTTTTAGGGTTTAAATATTAAATTAATAGTCAAAATAATTTTTGTTAAATAAACGAGATCCCGTTTGTATAACAGATGAAAATTCTCCACCTGTTCCCCGTTTACGATTAGGCGACGATAATGCGAAAATTAGGGACTTAATAAAAGGTCAAGAATGGGCATGGGGATTGCATTTCCCACCCCGCCCCACACATACCATGTAAATCCCTAGTTTGAATGTTAGTTCTTTCATTTATTATTATAGGTTAAAAACTTTTATTTTAATCCTTAACACATCTATTAAAAATTTCAATAATTAAGCTATAATACTATGAACTTATTTAAATTTATAAAATATGATTTATATCCAATGAATAAAGAAAATTTGATAAAATTTTAACAAAAAAACTCGTAGCTCAACAATAAATCATTACTCGTCTCATAATCTAAATATAAAAAAAATATTTATAAAGTTTGAAGGTTAAAACGAATTTTTTTCAAAGGTAGTAATTTTTCATTTCATGTCCTATCAAGTTAGAAATTTTAATTAATATTTTTTAAATTCAATTTATATATTGTCTCGTATTCAGAGATGAGACGGACATAGGGGTCTAAAAAAAATTATAAAAAAGATAGATTTAGTAAAAAACAAATAAATAAAAAATTTAGTAATAAATTATTTAAATCAGGGTAATTTAACATCTAGAAAATTTTGATTAAAATTAGTCCACCTTAATTTAAAATCATGCGTTCGTTCTGGCTAGTATTAGCTATTTTTTAGACTCATTGCACGTTGTTTCTGGATTATATAATTATAAGTTATGTGCACATATGTACATATCGAGTTCGATTAATTCCGCTAGAATTTATCACGGATATTTTTTTAAAGAGAGCCTCAAAGGTTTTTTTTATGAAGAATAAAGTACGTCATTTTGTAAATTTAAAGTTGTTTAAAAGTCTTCATTGCCTTTGATAGGGATATTCTCCTACCCCTAATGGCCTAATCTTTTTACTCCATATAGTATTAATTAGTAAAACAAATTAAGAGTGCGGATAAATGATCGACAAACAATCTTTATCTACATTGAAACAAAAAAACAATATTATAAAAAAGCTATATTTATGCGCTTATAATGTTATTAGACTTGGTCATTGAGGATAAAATCCAACACACTTGGGCTAGTTAGTGTACTCTAAAATCATATTTATATCAACAAATTTGATATTAACATAGAGTTATCCTTGATATTATAAGCATCAAATTACATAGAATCGATTTATTTTTTATTTTTTTATTTTTTTATTTTTTGTCGAATCAATTTACTTTTAAATTCATGCAAAATCGTTTGTTTTATTGTATTTTTTAATTTGATAAAGCTGACTGTTTTTTTTTTGAGCTGAATCAAGCTGACTGTTTTAGAAAACACTATGGATATGAAATGCATTTTCTTTCACAACACAGTTTCCAAATACTTTTCTAGAAAAAAAATAATAAATTAAGCTGCTGAGCCGGCAGGGACACGGGGGCTGTAATTTTGTACCAAAAATTGTTTTTATTATTATCTTAATGAAATGAAGAAAACCCCTCTCAAACTAGTATAAAAGGAGGTACCATCTCGTCTGGGATCTCACCCGCCAGCGTCTTCCTCTGTATTGTATTTGTATCTTCCGTTACCTATCCCTCTTTTCTCTCTGTTTTAACAGAAGGAGATTAATCTTTCTTGCTTGCTTGCCGGTGTTATCTCTACAAATATATATCCCTTTCCTCTTGCTGGTGTGGTGTTATTTACGAAGGAGAACAGAGCAGAGAGGAGAGGGAGAAGATGAAATACATATTGGTAACTGGTGGGGTGGTGAGCGGACTTGGAAAAGGCGTAACGGCCAGTAGCATTGGACTCATTTTGAAATCTTGTGGACTCCGGGTTACCCATATCAAAATAGGTCAGCCCAAATTCCCACAAACCCAGATTTTGTTCTTTCTAATTCTTAATTTCTTCTCCTCCTCCTTTTCTGGGCTGCAAAATCCGTTTTCCTTCCTTCCATTTTATGGATTTCTGAAGTCCGAATTTAAGCTCTTTTTTGGGTTGTGTATTAGAAGACAAAGGGACTCTTTTTTGAACAGTGTCTGCAAGGTGTTTGATTTTTTTTCCCGGGCAATTTCTGGGTTTTGCTGTTTAGTTTCTGATGCATATGGGTTTGAGATTTGGGCTCTTATTCCTCAAGGGGATTAATTTGATATTTGTTTACTTTGAACGAAGATAAAGCTAATTAGCACTGATGACAAATTTGCTAACATCTTCCTGACATGTAGTAGATTTCCTTCTCTCTGTCTCTAATCTGAATTTGGGGCTCTTTTGCCTTCTAGATCCGAGGAATTATAAGTTAAACATCCTTACCACACACACATACACACTGTTAAACAAACATTGCCAAATGACTCCTGTTGAATAGGGAGTGTTCTTTTTGTTTCTTGTTCTACCAACTTTTCTTGTATTTTAATTTTGTTTAGGGTCTTTTTTGTTTCATTTGGGGTATTTCTTAAAACTCATACAGATTTTTACTTCATATTAATGTTCTTAAGATATATTCTTCCCTATAAATTAATCATTTGTGTCTGGCAGATCCTTACTTGAATGTGGATGCTGGAACCATGTCTCCATTTGAGCATGGCGAAGTTTATGTTTTGGAAGATGGTGGAGAGGTAAAACTCAATTTTAGTTCTTTTTGGTTGTTCTCTTCATTATTATTATTATTTTTCTCCCTAAATCTTTTCTTGCTTGAGAATATATATTTTGTGAGTCATAACTTTATCCAAAAAACTTGATGTAGACCTTTTGTTGTTGTTGTTAATACTTAATTGCTTACTTCGTCAACAGATTAGCACCTAGTTGGTGGGTTTGACAAGTTCCTTTGGACAATTAGACTACTTTTGTGAGTTTTATCATTATCTTCTGTACGGGTTTGTGGTGCTAATATCTCTTCGTCAAAAGAATGAAATATATTGCATAGGTACCTTTTCCCCGTGAATATTGGACGAATCCTTTTCCAAAAAGGAATTGGAATTGTAATCTTCAAACATTATTTGGCGGGGGCAGAGAGAGCCAATTTCATACACTTGGTTGTCAGAAATGAAACACCAGTACTAACCACCAAGCTTGAACCTCAAGCTTTATACAAAACTCTTGCTTTTATGCTTTCCTATTTTTCTTTTTTTGGGATATCAGTATGGAAAATGAAAAAATTAGTATTGATATAAGCCTAACAACAACTATGTCGTAAAATAGTGGACAGTATGATTTCAATATTTCCTTCCTCTTTCTGTTAGCAGTTGAGTAGTTACTTGTGTCAACATTTGAGGTCAACATTTCCTCCCTCATTTTTGTAAGCATATTTTTATTTTTTCGTGTTATGAAGGTGGACCTTGATTGTGGAAATTATGAGCGATTCCTTGACATCAAGCTGACCCGTGATAATAATATTACAACAGGGAAAATATACCAGGTAAGAAAAAATTTCTGTAAATGCTCGTCTCATGTTCGTGGATCATTACCCCCGCTCATAGAATTGGCAATTTTTTAATTTCATGCTATTCTGTACAGTCTGTCCTTGAAAAGGAAAGGAAGGGAGATTATTTGGGGAAAACTGTTCAGGTATTTTTGCTTATTAATCACTTTACTGGTTATTCCATGTAACTTAAGCAACATAAATCTTACTCTCTGCTTTTTTTTTTCTTTTAGATTGTCCCTCACATCACAGATGCCATTCAAGAATGGATTGAAAGAGTTGCACATGTTCCAGTTGATGGACAAGATGACCCTGCTGATGTTTGTGTCATAGAGTTAGGTGGCACAATAGGTAATTGTAGTGCTATGTATTTGTTATTTTGATGAGATAAGCCTTTTTAATTTTTATCAACCTGTTGACTTGGTATATGAATCTTGCAGGGGACATTGAGTCTAGAATGTATATAGAGGCTCTTGGACAATTCTCATACCGTGTAGGTAAGAACAGATGGTCTATAAACCAAGTAACAACTGAAATTACTTTACAACTTACAGAATATAGAAATTGACTTGCTTCGCCTTACTTTTATGATAGGAGCTGGTAACTTTTGTTTGATTCACGTCAGTCTTGTACCTGTGATAAACGTTGTTGGTGAGCAGGTAATTTTATCACCTTTCTATTGTACTTATATCCTATAAACTATGATTATTCATGGTTGTGTATCTGATAAAAGTATTACTTCATCAATTCTTAGAAAACAAAGCCAACACAGCACAGCATTCGTGAACTACGAAGCATGGGTATGAGACCTGATATCCTAGCTTGTCGCAGCACAAAGGTCTGACACCCACTTTTATAATTGAACAATTCATGATCTGGGGATTGAGAAATTTATTAACCTTTGGCAAAATTTTCAGGCCTTAGATGACGATGTGAAGGCAAAGCTGTCACAATTTTGCCATATACCGGTATTGTGATCTTAATATACAAACCTTTTATATTCTAGATGCTTTACAAATTTTTGTTTCTTATAGTTGTTGATCCGCTAATTTATTTCAATATGGTCCTCAGGCACAAAATATAGTGTCTGTTCATGACGTTCCCAACATTTGGCACATTCCATTGCTTCTAAGAGTAAGTTTGTATCCTTTTGTGGAATTTAGTCTTCTTTTAGATCAATAAGCTCATATTCATAGTTTTCCATGTGTTCAGGATCAGAAGGCACATGAAGCAATTTTGAAAGCGCTGAGCCTTTGTAGTGTTGCTAGGGAGCCTGCATTGGAGAAGTGGGCTGCAAGAACTAAAATCTATGATAGACTGGAAACTCCTGTGGGTTTTTACTTAAATAGCCTTTTATCTTAAGTGTCAATCTCCTTGTGCCAGCTTTTCGTTTCTGGTATTGAATTGCTTTTCTCTTAATCTTACAGGTAAGAATTGCAATGGTTGGAAAGTATACTGGCCTTTCAGATGCTTATCTTTCTATTGTGAAGGTAAATTTGATTGCTGTGAACAATTATTTTGAATGTTCTAATTTTCCTGGTTCCACTGTCCTGAGCATATTCAGATATTATATTTTTTTTTTTTATCTCTGCAGGCCCTTTTGCATGCCTCTGTTGCTTGTGGTAAGAAGGTCACTGTGGATTGGGTTGCAGCACATGATCTTGAAGATGAAATGAGAATCGAGGTTATTATCACATCTTGTTCTTACTTTATGCTCTAGTTGACCATAATTTGATGAGTTGATTTAGTTTTTCATATGCTTGGCTGCTTACAAGTTTTACATATTGCAGAATCCTGAAAATTACAACGCAGCATGGAGTCTGCTCAAGGTTGGTATTTTCAATATAATCAAAACTCTAGCTGTTATAAGCTGGTTTATGTGAAATGATCTAGTATTGGAAAGTTAGTACAGAAAGCAACCCCTAAAACTTCATGATAAACTGTGTTTGAGCTTGTGGACTAATGTTCTCTTATTTTTATTTTGTAAATCTTTGATGCTTCAACTGTCTAATTGCTCTTTAAAAATTGCTAGAATGCCAATGGTGTCTTGGTTCCTGGAGGGTTTGGTAATAGAGGAGTTCAAGGGAAAATTCTTGCCGCCAAATATGCTAGAGAAAACAAAGTCCCATACCTTGGAATTTGTCTGGGGATGCAGGCAGCTGTGCTAGAATTCACCAGGTCAGTTCTTGGTGTAAAAGATGCAAACAGCACAGAGTTTGATCCTGACACCCAAAGTCCATATGTTATTTTTATGCCAGAGGTTTGTGACTTGAAATTTTAGCATAAATGAAGAAGCCCTTCTTTTTTTTACCCTATTCTGGACCGAGCACTAAAGCATCTTTAATGTTATTGGCAGGGTTCAAAAACACATATGGGTGGAACAATGCGACTTGGGTCAAGAAGAACATACTTCCATGTTAAGGACTGCAAATCTGCAAAACTGTAAGACCATGAATAATTATGTTAAAAAACGTAGAGATGTATATGTGTTTTGTATGAGTTCTGACTATGATGTTGTGTATCTGTTAGGTACGGCAATGTAAGTTATGTGGATGAAAGGCATCGTCACAGATATGAGGTTTGTTGAAACATTGCACCACTCTTTTTCAATATGGTTTTATGTTTGCAAATTAGACACTGAAATCTTGTCACAATAAAAATCTTGCTTGGAAATGCTAATTTCTCATCATACGTGACAATCTTATCTTTTTAATCTTGTAGGTTAATCCTGAATTCGTCAACCAACTTGAGAGTGCAGGATTGATGTTCACAGGCAGAGATGAAACTGGCCTGAGAATGGAGGTTAGGAGTTTTTAATGTTTTTTTTAATGGTTTAGTCTCACTTCTTTGTATTACCCACTTGTATAAACTTTTATTGTCAATACAACAGATTGTGGAGATTCCTACCCACCCCTTTTTCATAGGAGTTCAGTTCCACCCTGAGTTCAATTCAAGACCAGGAAAACCTTCTGCTTTATTTGAAGGTGAAGCATTCATCATTTGAATCTTCCTCTAAGAAATTTTCTTGTTTTCCATTCATTCAACTATTATTTTTTTCCCCCAATTTCTAGGTTTGTGCTAACAATTATGCTTTAACAGGTCTTATTGCAGCGGCTAGTGAGCGGGTTGATTCAATTTTACCATCTTCTCCCATTGTACAGAATTCTATCAAAGACAGGAGACCAAAACTCGGTTCCCCAATTAGAAAGGCTGCTCGGCTTGGGTTTGGTAAAAACGTCAATGGTCCAGCTCCTGTCATCTATACCAATGGCAATGGGGTCCAGTGTTGAACAGTGCTATAACAACCATGTCAGAGGTAATATATATCTGATCCCTTCACAGCATTAATTTTTCTGGTGTAAAATATTTTAATCTCAAAACAAATTGTTGGATTCTGCAGGTGATTATTTTATGAAGACCCCTGGAGCAATGATAGCATAGTAGAAGCATACAGTTGTTCTTTTGAGCTAAAGAATTCTCAAGGGAAACAAAATATGACCTTTTGCATGTCGTCTATTATCCTATAATATGATTTAGTTCTTGTGCTCTAAGTTTGTAGACCTAAGCTTTTGTTTCTTTTCTTTTTTCCAAGTAAATAGCTGCTGGGAAGATGTAAGCTAGAACTTATTTCTCCTGGCCTTTTGTTTTTGCATGTTTGATGCAGACGCTAGTTTCATCTTTGTAAGGTAAAAAAGAGGAAAATCAATTAGCCGAAAAAGAAGGAAAGAAGGGAACGAGGATGTTTCTATGTCCGATTTAGGTTCTTGTTTGGGACTTGTAATTTAGGGTTTTATAAGGCCAAAGCATTTGAACTAGAGGAGGAACCTATAGAGCCATCCCATAATTGTTCAGTTCTAGACAGAGCATTTGCTTGTAAATATCTGTGTGAAAACCATGGATATCTTCTCTTCTTTCTTGTGTACTTCACTTTTTAATTGGGCAATGAAATTTCTACTTGGAAAGGCCTTAAGGAGCTTTGAAACCCATGTAATGTTTGTACTTGATATTTAAGCATTCATAATTGGAAAAGTCATCACTGATTTCAGAAATGTGTTTTGATAGTTAATATCTTGGGAGCAAGAATGAGAACAGATTTCAGCGTCCACCTTGTATATTTGTCAACCGGGTCCAAACAGATTCGGTTCATTTACGTGTTAACTAGTTATGAGTTACAAGTTGAAAAATATTGCACTCTACCTTTACGGGTCAGACGATCAGGTTGTAACTTTTGGAATTCCAAACGAGCAATTTCAGAGTTATACATTATGATAAACCAAATAATTTCAACTTTACCAATCAAAAGTTGGTCTAGTTGACATTTCCATTTTAACCATGAAAATGAATTGGGCTTAGCTTTGAATCTTACACACAATCAAGGCAACAGAATCAATTTTTGGTCAAAAGCCAAAAACTCTACCCAAATGTCTCAAACTGGATTCATTACATTCAGCCTAAAGTCGACTGCTTGATTTCAAATAACATAAGAGTGTAAAGGCAACTTAGGTCCTGATTAACACAATGCATCCCAAATCATATCATCATCGCATCAGCATGTGTTCACATCCTAACCTCGAATTTGGTACATGATCGTCATTCCTCAATCAGGATGGTCTCTGAGGAGCCTTGACAGTTTCATACACGGCTGAGAAGTCCTTGTCTCCCAAACCCATGCTCCTAGCCTTCTTGAAAGCCTACATTAACAACAACTAAATCTGTAAGAACACACAAAGCTTCATTGCTAAGAGTTAGCAAAAGAAAGCTTTATAAGACAAATGCATTATAATGCATTATCAAGTGTAATCCAAATGGACCCTGAGATGTACCTCGTTGGCAGCAGCAGCTACAGGCATGGAGACGGCATTGGTGTCTCCAAGGGCAAGGGCCAGCCTCATGTCTTTCTGCTGATGTTTGAGGGGAAATGCAGGGGAATAATTGCTTTGAATCATGCTGGGTCCTTTCATCTTGAACATTGGATTTGCCATTGCTCCCAAATCCTAATTTAGAAAATCAAATTATGTACGGAAATTAAGCGAAAAAAATGCAATGCAGATGATTTTTCCTATTGTTCTTACCAACACGTCGAGGAGAGCAAGAGGATCAAGTCCGCTTTTGTCAGCCAATTCCAAGCCTTCAGCAAATGCGTTCATCATACTGGGAAAAGGGGAAAAAAAAGAATATTAAATATTTGTAGCTGGATGATATTCAACATGGTTCAAAAGTGCAAAAGATAATTTTACCTGCCCATGATCATGTTGACAACAAGTTTCATTCTTGCTCCATTTCCGACCTGCCCTAAAAAGAATGACTTCTTTCCCAACACGTCGAATGCAGGGATAACCTCTTCATAGAGTGCCTTCATTAGATAGGAGCCAAGAAATTTCAAGGTTTACTTTCAGATGAAGCAAGTATACTTGTAGAAATTTGAGAGTAGCAAATCCCAAGATCTAAGAAACCGATAAATTTGTAATATTTGAGAAAGCATTTGAATGGAACATTTCAATGCTAAACGTATCTCATACATATAGAAAAAAGAAGTTTAATGCCTAAAAATAAAGAGTATATACAAGTTCAAGACCCTCTTTCAAGCTTTCAAGCACTAGTAAATGAAAGCGTTTCAATAAGAATAACCCCTTGTAGTACAGAATACAAGAGCTCAAAATAATTATTCTCATGATAATATACAAGTTTGGATTTCAATAGTTGATTATGTAACTTATTTGTCTAAATTTTGATCTTACAATGTAAGGAAATGTTCTTATTTGAAATGTGCACCTATAGTTCTATACTAAAATACCTTGTCCCCAGCAGCAAGAATTACCAACTGGCCATCTTCGGCTGGCTTCTTGCTTCCAGAAACGGGAGCCTCAACAAAGTGCCCACCTTTGGATGTAACTGCCTGCAAGTATTCTAAAATTTCAACACTAACGCCACCAACTGAATGAAGTGAATTAGTGAAATAATACACCTTGTACTAGCTTGTGTATTAAAAACAAATAAAGCAGATTTGAGTACCCAAGAAGCTTCTCAGTCCTTATAAGCTACTAGAACTAATCTTCTTTGAAACACTTCCTCTCCTCTTGTATTTATTCTTAGTCAAAAGACTATTTGCAAAGGTGTATCATGTATTTCAATGAACATAGAAAAAACAGATGTTTCATACAAAGGTGTGTGATGTGCCTCAATCAACTAATACGAATAAACAAATGCTTCTTACACTGTAGCTTGAGCTTAAGCAGGCAAAATGCATTAGAATCTCTAAATCAAGTGATTGAAACACAGAAAACATGTGACAATGCAAGATTCTCCCATAAATCTATTAAGCAGATGATAAATACACATTTGAAGCATGTCACTCAAAACAAAAAGCATATTATCTGTTTGGTTGTCCCAACCTCACTGATTTGTATTGAAGTTTCAGCATCCACTGTTGACATATCAATGTATCCCTTTCCGCTGCAGATCTGCTCCAAAACTCCATCTTTGTCGAAAACCACCTGATAAAAAAAAAGGGAGACATTTCGAAGCCGAATCAAGATAAGCCAATTATAACTGGATAGCAGATGTTAATAAGATTCAAGAAACTACTGACTGAAAGAGCTGCATGAGGATCTGATAGCATTGCAATTGTGTATTTGCACTTCTTGACAACAGCTGCTGGGGTTTCTCCCACTGAAGCACCATGCTCTACAAGCTCATCACACTGTAACCAGAAAACTAATTCAATTAATCGTTGCTGATCAAAGCTAGGGTATACTCATAATCCATCAGAAATATTCATACAATTTAAGCAAGAAAACTATCAATCTGAAATGGATAACAAGGCAAAAAGAGTCCAAATATCAATACCTAAATTTTCTATATAGAAAACAATGCACTGTTATTGGCACAATACTAAATCACAAATTTGTCTAGTAATAAACAAAATAGAAGTTGGACACACATGCATGAGGTATCTCATAAACAGTAACATATAGACAAAAAGATATGAGGGCGTTGAAAGGGGAGAGAGAATCAGAGAAACAATAGACCTTAGAGAGAGTTCTGTTCCAGACTGTGACTTTGAATCCACTGCGCAACAGATTCATGGCCATAGCCTTGCCCATGATTCCCAATCCCAAAAACCCAACCTCCATTTTCTCTTTGTCTTCTTGTCTCCCTTGAAAATCAAGCAAAAGAGAAGTGCGATTATACTAGTGAAAGCTTCTACCACTAGTTGTGAAATGAAACTTGAAAGAACTGAAAAGAGAGGAGAAATTTCAGAGGGTACCCAAAAATTGATGTGGAGGTACAGATCGGCTGAGCAAGTAGATTGTTCAGCCGGCAATGATTTGGCTTTTCCAGCCAATCTCAAGTTCTTTTTTAAACAATAAAGAAAACTTGATCTTGATTTGTGACTGGTGGTGGGTGGAACTTGCGAGGCTGTTGTGGCCAGGGGTACCAGTTTTAGTGGTGTGGTGTGTTTAGACTTTAGAGTGCGAGGACTTCAATGGAGTTGCTGTGCCGAATCCTCTTTTTGTTTGGGTTTTGGGCCGTTTGTCCATCACCCACCATTTTTGGAAGCCACCTTCACGTGAAATCAATTGGGCCCTTGAAGAGTCAATCTCAGCCGAAAATTTGCTAGTATTGTTTGGCCCTCGTTCGTTGGTTTAATAAGACCTGGAAGGCTGGAATAGAACCGTCGACAAATCACACACACTCCTTAAGAAATTGTTGTCTGGTTCGCAAGTTAGAGGGATGAATGCAAACGTTCAAGATATAAATTTAGCCCTTCAACCAAAAAAGAGATATAACTTTAGCCCTAGAATATAGTCAAGCAATAAACATAATACCAATAATTGTTTTTTAATTGTGGTTTAATTTTTGGATACTTCTTACAATTGTTGATATTTGCTGCCTTCAACAGGTTCGTTTTGTATCCTATTGTAGACTTGTAGTGACGGACTTGCGTAAACTTGTGTTTTTCGACTTTTTGGCATGTTCTTTCCATTTTGAACGTTCATACACCAGAACATCAGAGCATCGTATGGTTTCTTCACCTTTTAATTTTATAATCCGGTTTTGATTCAAACTTTAATCGTGTAGATGCGATCTTATATCAAGTGAGTAAAGTATGTGCGCATTAGTTCGATATTCTAGTTGTGTGACTCCTAATGGCTTCTCGTGATGAAGCACTTTCCGAGAGACTCGCCATATTTTCAAGAGAGAGAGTCTTTCTAACCTATCTCGATCGATCCGTGTTTTCTAACTCATTTTTTTTTTATCACGAACTCATGTTTTTGCCATACTCACTCCTCCGAGCCTTCTGAGCTTATTAGC
Source organism: Fallopia convolvulus (assembly GCA_964016875.1). NCBI lineage: Eukaryota > Viridiplantae > Streptophyta > Magnoliopsida > Caryophyllales > Polygonaceae > Fallopia > Fallopia convolvulus. Next base: position 45,478,902 of record OZ024733.1, read on the forward strand.
ATATCCTCTACATCCCTCCGTTTTCACTTAATTACCTTCAATCAGAAAATGGAATTCAATCTTATTTGTATCCATTTAAACTTGACGCTATTAGTCTTTATTTTTTATACTTTTAAACCTGTCTCAATCTCTCAATAGTCTTTATTTTTTATACTTTTAAACCTGTCTCAATCTCTCAATCGACCATCCGTCTTAAAAATCTTGCCTTACACTTACTCACACATAGACTGTTAGAAATGTTTTTTATATATAAATTTTATTTTGCCTTTTCAGAAAAACAAGAGACAGAAGTTCAGGAAACATGACAATTACAAATTCTACACACAAAAGTACGATGTAACATGTGCAGCACCCGCATATACAGGAGGCAACAAGGGATCTTCTGCAACTATATACATTTACACCCAAATGGCCAAATCAATCCATTATTAATCTTCTGCAACTATATAGTACTCCGTACTACGTATTAAAAACTCCAAATTAGTTGAACGTTGAAAGTTGATTGGACCCATGTTGCTGCCTAGTTAGTACACATAATAGCTGAATCTAATCCATTAATCACTTAAAGCTTTTTCATCAGCTCAACTCCCCTTTCAAAAATCAAGGCAACAAGGGATCGGCCATGGCGGGAGAGGAAGGATCGACCACCTTGGAGTTCACGCCGACGTGGATTGTCGCCGTCATCTGCACCGTCATCATCGCCATTTCCATCGCCGTCGAGCGCGGCCTCCACTTTGCTGGCAAGGTCTAACATTCCTCATTCCTCCCTCTTAACTTGCTCTCTTTTTCATCCTCCATTTGCTGAGTGTGAGGCTTTTCCTTCATCAGTACTTGAAGAAGAACAGCCAAAAGCACCTTTATGAAGCCCTTGAAAAGGTTAAAGAAGGTAAAAAAGACCCTACATTTAGGTTAAAACCTTCCCAATTTTAACCCTAACCTTCCAAATTACAGTAATTTTCTGAAATCTGATTTCATGGCAGAGTTGATGCTGCTAGGGTTTATATCCCTGCTATTGACAGTCTTCCAAGGGTTCATATCAAGAATTTGTGTGCCAGAGCACTTGGTCCTTCACATGCTCCCCTGTCGTCTTAGTGACAGAGAAACACAACATATTTCTGGTCGTCTCAGGCGGCTTTTGTCGGAGCAAGCAGCTTCCCAGACTAGTTATTGTGCCAGCAAGGTGATGATAGCTCTCAAGTCAAGGTGTTGCTGATGATTTTTGAAAATTTCTTAAGAGTTAAAATGTGGGTTCAAACTTGTGTTGGGGCTGATATTGGACAGTTTTACTTGATATGTTTTATATCCAGAAGCCAGAATTGATAGGGAAATGGAGTTTGGATATGCTGTTAATGAGTGCACTTAACACGGTTTATTAGTTGAAACCTGAGAATTTGAGGTGGATTAATGAAAGAATAAATTTAGAGGTGATTTTTACTTTTTATTGAGGGTGATTTACCATAATAACATTTACTGCATAATGTTTTTTTTAATCTTTACAGGACAAAGTCCCGTTTTTATCTGTTGAAGCACTTCATCATCTGCACATCTTTATCTTTGTATTGGCAATCGTCCATGTCACCTTCTGTGTTCTCACTGTGATTTGTGGAGGGGCAAGGGTGAGTTTATACTGCTGGTCTTGTTGTCTTATGGTATTTTAATTCTCTACACTCAATCGTTTTTTAAACAGAGTATATGCTGTATATGCATTCCTTTTGGTACAGATACGGCAATGGAAACGCTGGGAAGATGCAATTGGAAAGGATGAGCATGATACGGAAGGTGTGTGCTTTCTCTTTGTATATTGGTGGTATTTGATTGTAGCATTTGTACAGGAAAGCACTTAAACATCATTCAATTCCATTCCATTCCATCAACATAATATTGTCAAATTAAATGCCTAATTCTCAATGCCATCAAAACTTGATATATACTGTGTATGAGTATACTTGCTAAACAGAGCTGATTTAAATGCACTATGAATTATCATGCAGCTCTCAAGCCAAAGATCACCCTTGTCCATCAGCACACTTTTATCCGACAGCATTTTATGGGTATTCGTGGAAAATCAAAATTCTTGGGGTGGCTGGTGAGATAGTTTATATTGTCTGTTATATTACTTATATATATTTAATTCTTCAAATAAAATGGTGGTACATTCTTGTCTTCTTTTCATGAATTTGTCACATTTCATGGACAGCTTACAAATAATCATATTTGACTGTAATTGTTTTCATGCTTCGAGAAAAAGATGAGTTTATAGCTGTTGGCAATGATCACTTTGCAGTATTCATTTTTCAAGCAATTTCATGGATCTGTAACAAGCACTGATTACTCGGCATTGCGTATAGGCTTTATTATGGTATCCTCATCGATCTATTAATTCTTCACTTCTTCTTGATAGTACTCCAACGTGAGTTGCTCTTTCACTACATACCAATTAATGGATTATTTATCAGCATGTCTTTGTTTCAGACGCATTGCAAGGCAAATCGAAAGTTCAATTTTCACCAGTACATGATACGTGCTTTGGAGGATGATTTTAAGCACGTAGTTGGCATTAGGCAAGTTCATTGATCTATTTTTCTACTTATGTAAACCCTTTTTTCACCTGTTTTGAACCATGGACTTAAGTTGCCGGTCACTTGTTCGTGCAGTTGGTATCTCTGGGTATTCGTGGTGTTATTCTTATTACTGAACGTTAATGGTAAGAAATTCTATCAACCACTTAACGAATAAAAGCCTTTTCATTCCCGTATAATTACTATAATATGTTATGTTATGGCATCATTCATTTGTAGCTATGCATAGCATGATGTTCCTGTTTTGCTGTATGTGCATTTGTTCCAGCCATCTTCACATGTTAATGTCTTCTATTTTTGGTTTTTGAATCCTCTGGCTGGTTGTTTCTTTTTGCAGTTTGGCACACATACTTTTGGATAGCATTTATTCCTTTCATTGTAAGTGCCTTTTTTCCTATGAAACAAACATCTTTACTTGATTTTCAATTAATTGTTTTTTTTCTCTTCACTAGCTGCTTCTTGCTGTGGGGACAAAGCTAGAGCATGTAATTATCCAACTAGCTCATGAAATCGCTGAAAAACACAAAGCCATAGAAGGAGAGTTGGTGGTGAAGCCTTCTGATGATCATTTCTGGTTCAACCGACCTCACCTTGTGCTGTACTTGATACATTTTATCCTGTTCCAGAATGCGTTTGAGATTGCATACTTCTTCTGGATTTGGGTGAGCCATAGATATCTTCATCGATCTTAATTGTACTCATTTGAACTCTGATGACAATGAACCATATGTACTGATATCAAAATTTTCCAAAATTCTCAAGGTACAATATGGCTTTGACTCTTGCATAATGGGAGAAGTGCAGTTTATCATACCCAGGCTCATCATCGGGTAAATGGACATTTCTACCTTCAAAATACTTTTCCTGGCTGAAGATTTTAATCCTGGAGTGTGGTGTAATTGTTCTGCAGGGTTATCATTCAGATGCTATGCAGTTATAGCACATTACCTCTTTATGCAATAGTTACACAAGTAAGTTTATTTACAGTTTCATTCAGTTTAAATTGAGCCAGGCTCAAACTGCACACTAAGATGATTTCATATGAAGATGGGAAGTGAGTTCAAGAGGGCGATCTTTGATGAGCACATTCAAGCGGGTGTCCTCGGTTGGGCCAAGAAGGTGAAGCAGAAGAAAGCATTAAAGACGCCATCTAACGCTTCTGAAAAATCAGCTGTTTCTGCTGCAACCAACAGCTCTAAGGCCATACATGTTGAGTTGGGAAGCGCTTCTCCTGCTGAACCTTCAGCCAAAGATAGCAAACCAGGCACAGGCTCATAGACGAGGCAAAGCCCCTTTCCACACTGCATATAGTGTTAGGAAAATAGTCTAATTGGGTAGTCATCATAGATTCATAGATGACATGATCACAAGGTATATGAATTGCTAGATTTGAGAAAAAGAGTTGGCCACCCTATTTTGTTGCCTTTAATTAAATGAAAGTTTGGATGGTCACCACCACGGGCGTGAGCCATTATATACTGGCATCTAAACTTGCAAAAGTATACTAACGTATCGCAATAGAAAGATAGAGAAATCTAAAGCAATGAACACAAGAGAATAGTTATCGAGGTTTGGTACTTCGGTCTATGCCTACTTGCCTAGTCCATGGAGTCTCAGTATGGGAAGACTTACTCCACTTATTCCAATCCGCTATGGCCTTTTTTTGGTACGGCTCAGGAACCGGATTGAAATTAGGAATAGGAATAGATTTACAATGAAATATTAAAAAAAAAATTGATATAAATATATATACTTGAGTTTTTCTCAAATTTGGTACTTTTTTTTATTAATATCCAAATTAAATAATAATTACAGAATAAATCAAGTTAACTAAATTAATTATTTCGATAAAAAAAAATTTATATCTTAAAATTTCTTTATGTGAATCAATTTTTTTATTTTAATTAAAAAATCAATAAATCAATATAAATAATTTATATATGGGGCATACAATCACATTTTAACCAATTAAAAATAGCTGAGTTATATTTCAACCAATCAGATTAATTTTAAAATCTAATTTTATAAATATTCATATTGAAATTGAATAATAATATAAAAGAGGAAAAGAAAAATCCAAATTCTAAATTAGTTTTATAATAATTTATTTGTTTGACATATAAATAAAATATTATTTGCGAGGTTTAACCAATTGTCAAATAACCCAATTATATTTTAAGTAATCAAATTGATTTTTAAAAGGATGAGTGATGTGCATAGACGGTCCTAGGTGTGGGCATGAGTGGGCTCGTGCCCCTCCTTCGGTTGGACATGTTAATAATATGTATGTGAATTTTAGGGTTGAATATAGGTAAATTTAAAATAATTTATATTAAAAACATGAAAATTAATTAGTCAAAATGGTTTATTACTCAACTTTATATGCAAACCATCAATGTTCAATTCCCTATTGTTTTATTTTAGTGTTTTTTCATTTACATTTAATGTTTTTCTCGATAAGATAAAATTTTATAGTTAAATAAATATAAATTTTTCATATTTAAGAATATTAACTAACTAAACTCGTTGACAATCTCGAATTATAGGTCTATTTTAATTTTTTCCATTCACATTTAATACTTTAATTTCCTCCCTAAAATACAATTTTATAATTAAATAAGTTTAAATTTTTTATATTTAAGAATATTGACTAACTAAACTAGTCGACAATTCTCGAATTATTGACTTCATAGGAGAAGTCGTGTCACCCCTTAAAATTTGTTCTGCGTACATCACTGGATATGTGGTTCAATGTAGAATTGACATGTGTTATATATTTTATATATTATTATAACTTCTGATTTAGTATATAGTAGTGATGATGATATATAGTTGATTTTACATTATTTTTTATAAGGAAAGGTATTAAGGGGACCAGCTAGTGAGAGGTGGTCTGCCCTAGATCATCTTTGTGGATGAAGCTTAAAAGGCTTGGATCAACTACGAGCGGGAATGAGGAGAACCAACAAAATGAGCAAACAATGAAGTCCACCACAAAGTTAACCTCATGAAACACATGTGAGATACACCAACTCTAAAAGTGCACCAACGGGTAGAGAATGTTTGAACGGATCAACTCGATCACCATCCGGGTTAACCGCTTCATCAAAATTAAGTTTTACGAGTGCTTGCATGGGTTTTACCCATTCAAAGTTAGTTTTATTCCTTCATTTTTTATTAGTTTCGCTAACGGAATGGTATAGGCCAGGGGTTTGTACATTTGAAATCGCACTTTCTGAATCCCGTTTTTGTTTTGGAATGAACTCACATAGGTTTGTTTGGGGACATCGCGTATGGCCATTATTGGTATCAAATACTTTAGTGTTCTTGTGTAACCAGATACTCCAGCATGAGAAGGTAAGCCATACAAATTCATCATTGAAAATAAGCGGTTTTATTTCATTAAGAATCTGGTGTGATATTTTATTGATCGGGTTAATTTGGTCAATTACGAGGTTGATATTGGTATGGAGGGATTTCATAGTTTGTCTAGGTGTGGGCATTCAAGGAGGATGTGGTTTGTATCTTCGTTGGTGCTAGTGCAGGCTATGCTGTCCTAGGGGACAACAATAAAGTTATTGTACAATCACTTTTTGGTTGGAATGCCGTTTTCAAAGAAAGTTTTTCACTTTTGGAGGAATCTTTAATTTCTAGATCTAATCTAGATCAAGTGTGTTTTCTTATTTGTTTTCGTGGATCAATTGCATTGTGGGGTGAGTTGAGAAAACCGTTTTTGTTAGTGCTTGTTTGATTGTCAAATGAATTCACGTGAAGTTGAAAAATCCCATGAAATCAATAAAATACATGGTTTGGTTGAACATTTTATATTGAAAAAACCCATAATTGACGCTCGAACTGGAGATCTCCTGCACATGAGCAAGAGGCTCAACCAGTGGAGCCATACTATTTCATAATAACTTAAGAGTCCGGTTCACGTGCGAATGGGCGCCCAGGTGCGAAATAAGAAAGAACAGGAGCCGTTGGATCAAGAAAAATCAAAGGCGCTGATCATTTCACTTTAAAAGGGGAAAAAAACGGCACGGGCGAATTATTGGCGAATTATTCGCGTATTTTTGAAAAAAACGGAAATAGGACACGCGCCCAGATTGTTCATCAGTATTGTGGATTTGTTCATCAATAATGTAGATTTGTTCATCAAAACTGTGGTTTTGTTCATCAAAACTGTGATTTTGTGAATAAATAAACTATTGCTTGTGCATCAAAAATCTATTGTTTGTACATAAAAAATAAACAAATGTGTATCAAAATTACATGCAATATGTTCATCAACATTGTGATTTTGTTCATAAAAAAAACGAAAATATTTGTTCATCGGTTTGTGCATATTTGTTCATCTGTTTGTGCATATTTGTTCATTAGTAATATCAATTTGTTCACTGGTTTATGCATATTTGTTCATTGCCTTTTTCATATAATTGTTCATTACTAGATGCATATTTGTTCACTAGTAACCTCAATTTGTTCATTACTGTATGCATATTTGTTCATTAATAACATCAGTTTGTTCATAGCTAAATAAGGCACAAGCACACCTCTTCGATTTGTTGCTATCTCGTTCTCTTAGCATACTCCATATTATTGCAAAGTCAAATTCTTTATCTCTATTATCTTTTGCATTCAAGTTTCTACATCAAACTTATCTTATTTTGGTACTATATTGAGCACTTCATTCGTATTGACAAGTTAGCCTTAAAGCACTTCATTCGTATTATACTTTAAATTCAAGATAGCCTTAAAGCACAAAATAAATGCAAAAAATGCACAAATAGATAGTTCTAAATGTACAAGTTGATGGTATTAATAGTCCTAAATGTACAACTTGATAGCATTGACACATAAAACATAAGTTTATTTCAATTCACAAATAAGGGTATAATAATGAACAAATAAGGTTATATCAATGAACAAATAAGGGTATATCCATGAACAAATAGGGTATATCAATGAACAAATAATGGTATACCAATGAACAAAAAAGAAGTATACTAATGAACAAATAATAGTATACTAATGAACAAATAATGGTATATCAATGAACAAATAGGGGTATATCAATGAACAAATACGACTATATCAATGAACAAATATGGGTATATCAAAACTAATTATATGTGCATAAAAAACTACATAATATTGTATTCCTACACATAAATAAGGTTAAAAAATAAAATTAAAAAAGTTCGAAATCGATGAACAATGTTATCAAAAACTCAATGCACAATTAGTTAGTATTGATGAATATTGATGAGCAAATCGCTATTTCTGATGAACAAACTGGGCGCGTCTCATAAAAACGTATTTTTCGAAAAATTCGTGAATAATTCGGGAAAAATTCGTCCGTGTCGTATTTTATTGAAAAATACGCGAATAATACGGGAAAAATTCGCCCGTGCCATATTTTTTTTTTTTAATGAATGTTTAATCAGGGACGTTGATTTTTTGAAATGAACGATCGAGATTTATTCTTATTTCTCACCCAGGCAGCCATTCGCACGTGACTCTTTTTCATAACTTAATTACATATGAAATAATAAGTAAGATTTCCTTCACCGTAATTTTATAAGAAATAGATTTTAATCAAACATATTTTTCTAAATTCCTAAATTCTTCACATGAATTAAATTTTCTTGAATTGTATTTCTCGTAATATTCTAGTATAGCATATCCAAAATTTCATTAGCGAGTGTAATAATGGGTGCAACTTTGTGTGTCATTTCCAAAACTCACAAATGTCTAACAATTGTCATTCAGAAGTTTTTCAAAAACAGATTATTTCAAGTTTAAAAGTTTAGAAAAGGATTCGACTTACCAAGTACCTCTTGGTCTAGTGGTAATTGGCGCTAGGTCGCTTAAGCATTTGTTCAGAGGTCTCGAGTTCGAGACTCTCTGGCGGTGTGGATGCAGCAGAGAGGCTTGGGAGGAACAACACCCCTTACGGGGTCCAACCACACTCCGGTCTAGACGTAGGCACAAAAGTGTCGAACTAGGCGAGGCCCAGCCCACCAAAAAAAGAAAAGGATTCGACTTAAATTTAAGGTCCTAAATGAGACCAATTGTCTTAAAAGATTGGATCGTTGATCGTTCAGCCCTACGTCATTTTTAACATTGTAAATTTTTTAATTCTATTAATAGAAAATTCAAAAAAAAAAATAGCATGGTCACTGTTTAATTTTTTCACCGAGGCTGGTCTCTAATAGCAGGCAGATCTAGTAGCAGGTGAATCGACGGAACGACGGTATCGGGAGAAAGATTTCGAATTCTTCACCGCCGGCATATCTTCTCTGCCTCGTCAAGGTCTACAAATTCGTCTCCAAAATTGATCGGTTTGAACTTGTCCTTCTCAATTGAATTTTGTTTTCTGATGTCTTTATGTCAACCGTGGTTCTTATTTCTCAATTGAGAAAGATCCAAATTTTCACTTATTTTTTTGCCGCTGGCACCTGGCTGAGAAATCCCGGCCGCCAGTGAGATCGGCCGCCCCCGCGCCCCCACCTGCCTCCGCCACTGCACGGTGTTCTCTTTTAATTCATCTCCCCCTAAAATTCGACGGTGGATTTTGCTGTTCTGAAAGTTGTGTCTTGATATTGTGCTGACTCAAAAGCTCTAGAGTCTAGCGTGTATTTGGATTCTCAATTCCTTAGATTTCTTGTTAATTGGAGTTTCGATTGTTTTCTTCTCAAATTGACGTGCTGCTCTCCTTGGACTGTGTTTCATGCTCCGAAGTTTTTTGTATTTATTTATTTTTGTTGAGATATAGGGTTTTTTAATGGTTGTTGTTTGGGTTTTGTATCATTGAGGGCTAAATATAATCGCTTAAGGTAAAACTGTATCTGCTTGCTATTACATCTTTGTTGCCTTCTAAGTTGACAACATTGTAAGTTTGGCTTATCTTGGCACAATTTTCCCTTTCAAGTTTAGAATCCTTTTGTTTCAATACATTGATCTTTTCTGCTGTAGATTTACTTGAGTTGTATTTGCTGAGACAATGTTGCCTTGCAACAGAGCTATTGAATAATGATAAATGCACATGGACGTGTAATTGGTAGAATTGATGTGTAAACTTCTTTTGGTCTCAGATGTCAGATCTACGAGCAATGGACAAATCAAGTGCTATGGAGTACATCAACAAGATGTTTCCCACAGGTCATCTTCTTGCCTTTTTCTCCTTGCCAAATTATTTGCACTTTTGAGTTATAGCAAAATTTGGATGAGCTACTGTTAGTTAGTTGTAGTCTTGTGTTTCTTATTTACTGTTCACTAACAATGTGGCTAAATACAGAGGCATCTTTGTCTGGCGTTGAGCCACTTATGCAAAAGGTCCACAATGAGATCAGAAGGGTGGATGGTTCAATATTAGCAGCTGTCCGCCAGCAGGTAGTATTTATTTGGCCCTCAATGCAGTTGAAATTCATTTCAGGACTAGAATGTCACGACTTCAATATTTTTTCCACTTCTTCGTTGTTCATGTTTGAAACAAGCTTGTTTATGCATTATCTCTGTCGCTTGCCATTACATGTGGTGAGAACTCAGCAGAGACCTTTACGATAGCATATAGTCATAAATAAAAGCAGATGAATCCTATTTGAACAATAAATAGGTGATGTCACATTAATTACATGTAAAACAATTCTATGCGACATCTATTCAATTGTTAGATACTTAGATGAACAAATTCTGGGATTAGTTCTTCTATCTTTACATGAAGTATCTGTAGTAGGATATTTCAGTAGGCATGTGCTGTTTAGGTTGAATGCTTGTTAATTGTTGAGAATGTTAAATTCTGAATGAAAATAATTGTAAAATTGCGGGCAATTTGAGTTCTAGGGAAGATTATAATCAATATTTTTTTTTGTGTGTAAAACTATGAAAGTATAAAATTCCCCAAGGCAACTTAGATAGCTGGCTGATTTAAAGATTGAAGATCAGGGAAGCTAGGTTAAATGCTTCTGAACTTTATCCTTTTCCACCATTTCCAAGTGAATGGAAGAAAAAATATCTACAACAAGTTATTTTTCTTGGCATTCTACTTTTGCAATGGAAACAGTTGCATCTTAATCTCTTTTATTTCTTTTGATGCATGAGTGATCTGTCTAGTGTTATTCATGATGAATACTTTTGTTTGTCTATGCGAGTCTGATTAGGTTTTAAGATCTGATTTTTTTTTAATTTAAGGAAATGGAGATTATTAGGTATTCTAATAATCTTATTCATTTCCTTCTGCTCATTGGCTAAATACAGTGTCTTTGAGATGGATATAGCTCTTCTATCAATTTTGGTGCATTTGAACTAAATTCAGTTATTATTGTCACATAATCGAATTTCAGTTTTCCTTGGGTCTATTGGGCACATCCTCCTGACATGTTCAGGGTATGAGTACCCCCATATTGACCTCCAGATCCTGCTTGTGCGGGACTACTGGGGCGATGATGTTGTTGATGTTGTTTTTCATTTTTAACTATTACTCTTCTTGGCTGACCTATGTTATTTAGAGTAATTCAGGTACAAAAGCAAAGGAAGATCTAGCTGCGGCTACAAGTGCAGTGGAGGTTTGCATCTGTAATCATGTGCTCTCTGTTTGTTTTATCTTCATTTTCCATACAATAACTGCCGATCCATTTTTATGCCGAGCATTTTTCTGAATCTGGACCCTACTTTCGTCAAAAAATTCTGGTTTCTCTAATCCAATTATGTGAAACAGGAACTTATGTATAAGATCCGGGAGATAAAGACGAAGGCAGAACAAAGTGAAACAATGGTTCAGGAAATCTGTCGTGACATTAAAAAGCTAGATTTTGCAAAGAAGCATATAACAACCACCATTACTGCTCTTCATCGCCTCACCATGCTTGGTAAATATGATCTTTTCAGTATTGCTTTCAGCTTCCACTAAAAGTACAGTGCCTTCTCCAAAAAGGAAAAGAAAATGAGTGAACATAGAGTTTCACTTCTTTACTGCTTTCACTTGGAGTACGGCTGTATGCTCTCAGAATTTTTATTCATCTGTGATGTTCTTTCTTGATGGATCTGTATCAACGAGGAAGCTTCGTTAAAGTTTCACACAATTTGTTAAGTTAAAACTGTTATGTTGGCAGTATCTGCTGTGGAGCAACTTCAGGTAATGGCTTCGAAGAGGCAATACAGGGAGGCAGCTGCTCAGTTGGAGGTATAATGTTTATAACAGACATGAATAGTTGGACTACTATTTTTTTTACTTATATTCAGTGACTGCCAGAAACTATCTTGCTGCAACATTTTCTGAATTCTGTTGTGAGTATTTCAGGCAGTGAACCAATTGTCTAGTCACTTTGAAGCCTACAGGGACGTTCCTAAAATAACGGAACTGAGAGAGAAGTTCAAGAATATTAAACAAATCCTCAAGTCTCATGTTTTCTCTGACTTTTCAAGGTAAAATTTCACCACATGTCAACACACTCACTTGACTGGGACTAAGACTTGGTCGATCAGTTGATCCTTCAAAGGAGCAGATATGCTGAATTCATTGATGACAGTAATAAATGTTATTATTATCAGCATTTCTTTTCTACGACACATTGGCATACTAATATATCATCAGGCTTTATCATTCAAAAGGTCCTTAGTTTACTGCAGCATCTGTCAGATCCTTTAGTGATTTATTATACTCTTGATTTGATGCTGTCCCAGCTTAGGTACTGGAAAGGAGACGGAGGAAGCTAATTTACTACAGCAACTTTCAGATGCTTGTTTAGTCGTTGATGCCTTAGAACCTTCTGTACGTGAAGAGTTGGTAAAAAGTTTTTGCAATAGGGAGCTTACGTCCTATAGACAGATCTTTGAAGGGGCTGGTACGATCTTCTCCTTCTTGGTATGTTTGCAATGAGTTCTGTAGTGAATTATCTAATATCTCCATTTTACTTGTTTATTTAGAATTGGCAAAGCTAGACAAGGCAGAAAGGAGATATGCATGGATCAAGCGTCGACTGAGAACAAACGAGGAGATATGGAAAATATTTCCTCCTTCATGGCATGTTCCTTATCTACTCTGCATCCAGTTCTGCAAACTCACAAGGTTTGTATTCTATCCTTCACTGAACCATCTGTCGGATTTGGAAACAATTTGTTTAATACGAGTGTTGTGGATTAACTTTTGGCTTTTGTACATCGGATGATTTGGCTTCAGGGCACAACTTGTTGAGATCCTTGATAATTTGAAAGAAAAGCCAGATGTTGCGACTCTATTACTCGTAAGCTTTCATTACCTGCTTCTTTTCATGGTACTTTCACAATATTATATGTTTTGATTTTATCCCTTTGTTCACGTGTAATTGTAAACATGTAGTACTCATGTTGTTGATCTAGCCTCAACCATCATGTTTTTAGATGCCTTTATGTTTTTTTGGGTCATAAAAGAATTTGAACTTGTGTAACTGAAAGTGGGACGGGGAGATTTTATGTCAATTGCTTGAATTTTCTTGATTCTGCCTGGGGACATATAAGTGTCGCCATCACCAGGACAAGTGGGAATGTTCAGACTGCTTTTGATTTACAAGTGGACATACATATCGTCCACTCATGAGGCCTTTTAATAGCCATTATCAAAATTTTGATTTACAGTCTCAACCATCAAAGTCTTGATGGAATTTATGAAAGATGCAATGCCTCAATCACTATTCCTGCCCTCAAGGGCTTAACAACTTCTTCAGTCAAGAATCGAGGCATATTTTTTATTCCAAAACTAAATTAATTGAAGTCACTAACTTGATTAGCTGGCAACTATGCCTAATTTAAACAAGCATTTTTCATCATTGCTCTATGTACAAGATCAAGTGAAACCTAAATACGCTGTTGCTAACCACCTATTCTCTAGCCTAAAATACGGATGCTGAACTCTGACTGTATATCATTTTTCTATAACATTCAATGTCCATAGGCACTGCAACGGACACTGGAATTTGAAGAAGAATTAGCAGAGAAATTTGGGGGAAGCACTCAAAACAAAGAAATGAGAAGTGATGCTGAAGATTCTGAGAAGGCTCAGGCAGTATTGGATATTAAAAAGAAATATGAGAAGAAGCTTGCAGCACATCAAGGAAGTGGAAATGAGGTATACATTATGTATATTATCGATGTGAATTTTTATCCCTGGAAAATTCTTTCATGTTTAATGTCACTATTTTGGTTTGTAATTTGCAGGAGAAAGATGGGCATAAAGATTATTCAGTTCCTGGAGCTGGGGTAATTTTTCGTAGCCCCAAGTAATACTTTTTTTGTAATTATTAGCTACCTTATATTTGGGACTTGAACAAACCTAGGGATATTTGCAATTTCTGATCAGTTCAAGTGAATGACTATTGCATCTATATGTTATTGATAACCATGTCTCTTCCTTGGGCATGTAGACTGTAATTTCTATCTTTTCAAGTTGGTTCCTCGTATCTTTTTTGTGGCTTCATTGAATATGAACATTTTGCATTGTGCATATCATCTCATTTGTTTGGTCTAGTAATAATTGACAAAAATTTGGTCAGGATGTTCTCAAGTTTGTCTTTGTCGTTTGCTTTTATGTGATCCGGTCTTTTTGGTATATGATTGTGTCTTATTCACTGCAAGGAATATTTATCACACATGAACTAGGAAATATTTGCAGCTGATAACCTGTATTTTCATCTATTGTGCAGTTTAATTTTCGTGGCATTATTTCTTCATGCTTTGAGCCTCACTTGGCAGTATATGTAGAATTGGAAGAAAAAACACTGATGGAGAGTCTTGAGAAACTTGTTCAGGTAAATAAATTGGGTATTCTCAACGAGTGATATTTATTCCACCTGCATCCTTTCTTTCTTTGAACCATCATGACCCTCAACATCTCTGTTTTTTTTTTCCTCTTCTTCTTAAGGAAGAAACATGGGAGACAGATGATGGAAGTCAGACAAATATTTTATCGAGCAGTATGCAGGTTAGTTATCTTTTTTCTCACAGTTTCCTGTATTAATCTGGAAGAACAGGTTTTCTATATATTTGTAATGCATGCCATCTAGTTGCTTTGCTAAAGCCTTCAACTAATTCATTTATTCTGATGTGTCTTAGGTCTTCTTGATTATCAGAAGAAGCCTAAAGCGATGCAGTGCTTTGACAAAGAACCAAACCTTGTTCAATTTATTCAAGGTAAACATAAACCTTCAATACTGATTATAAAGCATACTCCCTCCGTTTCAAAATAGTTGATCTTAGACAAAATTGCACACTTATTAAGGAATTTTTTTTTTACCCAAACTAACCCTATAAGTACACTTTGGGAGATTCAACTAAAAAAAATAAATTTTGGGATATGTGTAATGTGGGGTATAGATAAGGGTATAAATGGAAAAAAAAGGTTAAGATGAACAAGTATTTTGAAACAAGAAAAAATGGCTTTAAGAACAACTATTTTGAAACGGAGGGAGTATTTGTTTTTGTTGAATTGTTGTCATCCTTTTCCTCTTTTCCCCAACATTGAGCATAGGTGTGAATCAATTGGTTGATCATTTAGTACATACAAGGAGGACTGGGGATTATCTTTATAGTCATCATGCATTTCGTGGGAAGTGATAACTTGAATATTTTTGTTTTATTATCAAGTAGAAAAATCTGAAGCGTCTGTACAGATAAAGCTTAGCCTGCTCTTTTATTATGTAATAACTTATTCTGGAATCTTTCCTCTGCCTTCAACAGGTCTTCCAAAAAATACTGAAGGCATATGCAACAAAACTGTTTGCCAAGCTACCAAAGGGTGGGACAGGGATTGTTGCTGCAGCCACTGGAATGGATGGACAGATAAAGGTCCGCGCTACAGTAGTTTCTAGGATTCACTCGTCTTTTTCCAATTTAATGGATCTGTGTCACTGATATATCTATTTATGTTAAACAGACATCCGAAAGAGATGAAAGGGTTATATGTTACATTGTGAACACAGCTGAGTACTGTCATAAAACGGTAAGTTCTGTTAGAAATCGAAATTTTGATTTGGGTTAAGAAATCTTCTTCTATTTTCTGCAAGGATTCATTGATTGCATTTCCATGGAGTCACTATGGTTTGAATGTGAATCTTAATATCTTAGTATATCTATGAGGCATAATAAGCCCAAATTGGTATATAAAGTGATTGGATGGTGTAGTGACTTGCTTGCTTTGCTATTGGCAGAGTGGTGAATTGGCTGACAACATATTGAAAATAATCGATCTTCAATTTGCTGATCAAGTAGATATGTCAGAAGTTCAGGTATAGAATGGCTTAACTGGAGATGGATATTTCAAGATTCACAGTTTTTCTGTATCTATATGAGGTGTGTGCGATCTTGCAGGATGAGTTTTCAGCAGTAATAACAAGAGCTTTAATGACGTTAGTACAAGGCTTGGAAACAAAATTTGACGCTGAAATGGCTGCAATGACTCGTGTTCCATGGAGCACACTTGAAAGTGTTGGTGACCAGTCTGCGTAAGATGATTTTAGTTATAATTGATTTACAAACTAACGTCGTATTGCTATATACACAAAATTAGGTTGAAATTGGTTTATTTTGACTGATGCAGATATGTCAATGGTATCAATAGCATACTAAGTACTAGCATACCTGTCCTTGGCACTCTCCTTTCTCCCATTTACTTCCAGTTTTTCCTTGACAAGGTGAGTCTGAAGAGGTTATATTTTCTCTCCTGTACCTCTCTTGTAATTGAGTTTGTTCCCTCTGATGATTTTAACAATGGTATACCCTCTTTCTTATCTATGTGCCAAATTCGCTGTGCCATGTACTGGCTAAATTATATGGCATGAAGCTTGAGAAAGCATTGCGGGTTATTGTGCTGCTGTCTTGATGGTTTAATATTAATGTGTGGCTCTTACCCATTTTAATTTTGAATTCTATTTTACCTTTAATTTCTGCAGTTGGCTTCATCCCTTGGTCCACGATTCTATCTCAACATTTTCAGGTGCAAGCAGATATCAGAAACTGGAGCCCAGCAAGTAGGATAAACTCTTCTTCATCTTCTTCTTCCCTCTTCTTTCCAAAGATTAATCACATCTAATTCACTAAAATGGTACTTTATATAAGTTTTTTTTTTTGGATACTCAAAACACTGTTATTTAATTTCAGATGCTTTTGGATACTCAAGCAGTGAAAACGGTGCTTCTAGAAGTTCCTTCCCTGGGAAAGCAGGTGAAGGTTAGCATTTCCTGACGCTATAATGTGTTTCCCTTTCACAACACTTGGGGTCGTCTATTCATGGTTTGGAAATTTTACACCTTTACTTAACTCTTGGGTTCTGATAAGTTGCATACTCTTATAATGGTGTTGGCAGTCATCTGGGGCAGCAGCTGGCTACTCCAAGTTTGTGAGCAGGGAGATGAGCAAAGCTGAAGCACTGCTGAAGGTAGTACATTTATTTCTATGACACGGTTTCTCATTATCATGAATACTTGTATATGATATTCATTTCCAAAACCCTCTGTATTGTCCCCAGGTAATACTTTCTCCTGTTGACTCTGTGGCGGATACGTACCGCGCTCTACTGCCAGAAGGAACCCCTTCAGAGTTCCAACGAATCCTCGAGCTTAAGGTCTGTCCCCCTTTCATCATTTAAGGGCCCTGTTTGGCAACAGACCTATTATTCATTAATACATATTCGAACATCTTAAAGGGAGTAAGTAATAAACTAATAATTCCTGTTTGGGTTCACATGTAAATAAGCCATTTTTTTCTTCTATCTTCTTTACCCAGAATTTATTTACAGAATTTTTGCCTATACTTATTGATTAAATAAGTGAATATTGCACTTAATACTTGAAACACGCATTATTATTGTAGGGTCTGAAGAAGGCAGACCAGCAAAGTATATTGGATGACTTCATTAAACACGGGTCAAGCGTGAAACAGCAGCAGCAGCAACCAGTATCTATTTCCTCTTCTTCTGTCATGACATATTCTTCTGCGGCCCCATCTTCAGCTGTACCCACACCACCACCGGCCATGCCCAGCCCAAGCACCGCTGGGGCAATTGTGGCTTCAAGAGAAGACGTGCTTGCAAGAGCGGCTGCACTTGGCCGTGGTGCGGCCACCACTGGCTTCAAGAGGTTCCTCGCCCTAACTGAGGCTGCCAAAGACCGAAAAGATGGGCCGTTCAGGAAATTATTCAATCCGTGAGAGGCTTCTGTTATTTGGCTCCAAACTGGATTGCAAAGCTCTAGCTTTTCTTTTCTGGAGGGTGGGTATGTCAAGGTAATTCTGGCTTATTATGTAAGTAATTTTTTACACAAGACTAGAAGAGTTGTTCAAAATAATGTTGTTTAATTTTGAACCTGGGTTCTACGATGAGGGCAATGTATAAGGTTGTGCTTTTTTAAAAGAGGAAAATTTAATTCATGTAATACAAATTTTTGGGTTTGGGTAGGAACACCATTTCGGTGATGAAATTTTTATAATTTGTTGAAATTTTCATATCTTATGTATCGGATATACAATTCCCATTGATACTACCTATAACTATTCATTCAGAAGCTTACTATTTCAAAGTGCCCATTAGCATTAAATTTAAATTTAAATTCAAATGGAAAAATAGGGCAGGTAGGTTTTAACCAAAAAATTGTTATAAAGTGGAGAGACTCGAGGAACTTAGTCAAATTACTTATGGAAATATCTTTCTTGGTGCCATAACCAATCGCCATGGTGAGCTCTCCATCCTTCTTGTTCACGGTTCTGTTCGTCAAAAGTACTTTGGCAATTGAGTTTGTGTCGTTTTTTTCCCTGTTTGTCAATCAAATTAAAGGGGATTGTGTAAAGACATTGCACTTTGGATGTGAATTTATTTAGTGAAGTCTAAGATTATCTGCTTGGTTTTCATACGTTATGATATGGAAAAGAAATGATATTTCAAAAAGGCACTCTTGTTAGTTATTACAGAGATGCTGCCATGGCAAAACTAAGCATTTATTTGTGGAATCCTTGTCAGCATGCTTTGCTCTTTGTGAATTGGAATAGTTGATCATGTTCCATGGAAGCATTTTTTCAGATATCTGTTTGGAATAATCACTTTCATATTATTTGATCAATCATCAATGTACGGATTATAAAATTTGTTGTTTGATTGTTGCAGGCATTTGTTAAAGCTCAAAAACCGAAAGCCTGCTTTAAGAGGTATCAACTAAAGTGCAAAAGAAACGTGGTTACTTTTCACATCCCCAACTCCAAAGAAGCAACTGCATTTTCTACGCCATGCCATTAATCCATTATCGAGCATCAGATGGCAAAATGATCTGAAAGCAGAAACTTTACACCATTGGAAATGATTCATTTATTTAATATTTACACCATGCTTGTGAGCATAAATTATCATTTGCTACATTGAAATAGAGCATCCGAAAGTGAAAGCTGAAGAATACAATATTCATATGGATCAAATGATACATTAGTTTTGGGTACTAACTCAGATCCAGAAATACACTTGCTAGCAGTTGCAGCAAAGTTGTGCATTTTCAGACTGCAAGTGGCATAGCAAGTCGTCTTACAGCACTTCAACTTCAAAACGTTTTTTGCTTCTTAACCCTGCCGATACCATATAACAAGTTTAGCATTTCACCTTAAAAGAAGGCACTAATAGTTATAAGAGAATTATGCATTGATGCTATGAATTATGAGTGGATATGTATTTGTTACAAAAAAACCTTTTAAGAATCCAATCATATAGACTACATGATTGATGCTCTATATTAACAGCCTCATTGTGAGCTAAAGATCAATTGGGCATCAAGTCATCAACTTTTAATAATAGTAGAGATAGATCATGGTGGATAATATGATCATAATGATCCACTGTTTTAGCTCCACCGAAATAACTTTACCTGCACAACATACAAAGATATGACAATCTAGGCTAAAGCAGCAGCTTGATGGTGTTGCATGTTTGTAGATCTTTTGGAGGTTAAAACAAGAGCTTATAGTACAGATAATGGTAGCTAAACAATTTTGAGGTGGAAATTCAGCTATTTATTTTTTATCCTCTTCATTATGGATACGTGGAAGAGTTCTTAGATAAGAAACTTACTCAAGGATGTTGGCACTGGCAGGCTGACGTACTGTGGGCAAGAGCTTTTTGAATTAGCCACCGCCTTACCTCGAGCAAAAGAAGGTGTTGCACAATCTCGAGGCTGTAGGAGTTATAACTTTTAAGTTAGAACTAAATACAAAGGAAACTTTCCCAGCACTAGAATTTAAGAAATGAATCTAGGTCAATTTTTCTAGCTTATCAAACAGCAAATCATTTTGCCTCTCCATGTAAGACAGATACGATCATACACTAATCTTAGATCACATGTTCTGGACATTAGGTTAATGCGATAATTTAAGTGAAAATAAAATGAAATTGAATTGTAGGATTAACCTTGAAATCCTTGTAGAAGCATAAGCGAAGTTCCTCAATAGCACCCTTAGAACAGATAACCAAAGGCGATGCATGAAAAGCATTTTCTATGGTAGATATAATGCCACCAAGAGGATATTTCTCAGAGTTCGAGGGTACATAACCAGCTTCATTTAGAGCTTGCTGCAAACCATGAAATTACATTAAAAAAATGTCACAGGAATGAAGTATGATAAAGGAACAACATAAAACATAGTAGAATCTACTAATAGGTAGAGGTAAAATAGGTCTAAATCATATAATTGATGCGGCTGGGAAATGTCTAGCCTGACAAGCAATCCTCATTCAAAACACTTACAGTGACATTATATTTGAAGTAGACGTTGAGGGTTGTAAGAAAATAATCATATTCATCGCGTATCACTGGGGAGGAACAAGTTCCATGTTTCTCTGCAAAACATGCCACAATACATAGCTTAAGAAATAATCTAACACTTCAGAAAACAAATAGACTAGGTTTCATCAAATGCTTTAGTATCCAAACAAGACCAAGAAACTGATACAAGATATATATATTCTTATGTAAATGATGAGTAAAAGCTTCAGAAAATTACCCCACTGATGATGTGTACCGCCAAACAGCATTGAAAGAAGAAGGAACCATCATTAGTGAATAGTGGTTTATGCATTACAAAAGGAATTACAATAGTAGTGAATTTGATAATGACCTCATGAGCCCAAAATGATCCTTTATGCCCACCGCAACTAGATGGAGATCCACAACTTAAAGATGGCCAGTACTTCTTAAGGCCATTAACCAGGTTTGAGACCTACAAACAAGAGTTTCATACTAATATCTTAAATGATAGTCATGAAAGCAAGGAAAGGCCTGAAAAGAACGGTAGGCAATGATCAAACTATACTCAGCACTATGAAACGGGCAAATAAGCAAGGAGAGGTAGGGATGCAGCAGAATGAGAGTTCATACTACAAACAACAAATTCAGGACTCCCTGATTGCATCAACTTTTGATTAAACTAGAATTCATATTTTATATTAAAAATCATATGTTCAAGACAGGTGTACTAGGCCTGTAATCCACATCTGTGGCTGTCAATGGTAGTACACTAACTACTCCAATTCCTTATTTTCAATCATATACGTTTAAGCCTTGTTCTATCTCGTCTAGGTTTCCTCGCTGGAACTGTAAAACATTCTAAAAAGGCTGTCTAAAGTTTGTGGCACAGAATCTGATCAAAATGTCTACAACGTTCACTCGCCTTGATTCTCCATACATATATGAACTCGATAGCAAGTAAAACAAGCATGAAAATAAATTATTTCTATTGAAAGATACAGTACCTCTTTGATGTCAAACCTAGAGTTGGTGCAACAAGCAGGCCATGTCCCATCATTGTAGTCAGTCCACAAGCCATCTGTCACACATCAAAATAAGATTATAAGAACAAATAGGCGTGAAATATGATTCAAAAACAGTCCTTAAATTTTATTGCAAAATAGCTGCATCAGGAAGAAGCACACATAATGAAACATAAGAGCATGATACTTACGAATTGTGAACTCCATTGGAGCACCTGACCTGAAAAGCATATTAAGAGAAAAAGGAAGTGAGGTATCAGTTTTTAATGGTAAAATCTGCTTAGGTTGACTGTGAAACTGCTATTTAAGCTATACAAATCAAAGGGAACAAATTGGAACTTCAGAATGGACCAATTTCAGCTCTTAAGTAAAAGTTATAATAGAAATTTCCCCAACTTTCTTGTTACAACGAGGACTGTAAATTTAAGGATTACACCATTCAGTTGATACAAGCACGTCATTCTAAAAACCCACTATCCCAGAAGAAAAATCATGGCTACAACCACAATCGTTCACGGATTGAATGAAATTACTATCCGCCCATCCATGAAAATTCCAAGCAACCAATACAGAGAGGTCTTAAATAGTTCATGAAATTTTATGCAAAATCACAAGCGTTCAGCTGAAAAAATTAATCAGCTTTCGGTCAAATCGCCTAAGTCCGTATACAGATCAACTTGTATACATCTTTCACAATCAGTTATGGAACTGCACGAACCGTGAAATAGTTCATTAAATTTTGAGTAAAAAAATCCAATTTGAACAAATCGCCAATGGGAAGAAAATTGATCCAAAACCTGAATCACAATCTGCTAAAATTAGACAGATGACGAGGCATACAGAACCGATGAATCAAGATTGGAACAAAGAAGACTCCATTTTGAAAGCAATTTATCTCCCAACGAAGAATAAGAAGAAATTTTACCCACGACAACAAGCGTTGGAGGAGCAACAATGGCGGATTCCTCGGCAGACAGTGCCGGGCCATTGAAGGGCCAACACGAAGTAATCGAACTCTCTCTGCTTGCTCGTTCGACGGCACTCCACGGCCAGAGATGAAGCCAGAAACAATGCGATGGAGAAGAAGAAGAGCTTGGCGGGTAGAGAAGCCATGGATGATATCTCTCGGTTACCACCTTCTCTGGCTAACTAAAATAACAAATAATTATTCTTTTCCTTCGCTTTCTACTACTGCCTTCCGAGTTCTCTCTTCTTCGTTAATTTTCGATAAATCTATTTTGTTTTCCAACTTTTTGACGTTTTCTGGGGCATATTCTTTTTATGCTGTGTATAATGTATATTTATATTAAGATTTTAACTTATATGCTCAATTTAATACTAATAGAAAAGGGAGAGAGAAGACTTACGTGGTCACATAAAAATAGTTTTTTTTTATGATGTCTGACATAATTAGGTTTATTGCAAATTTTAAGACAATTGAGTTTAATTTGTTGTTTCGAGTTCAACTTGAAAGACTATGGTGAATACGAGTCATATGACTTACTCACTTACCTCGACATGAGGCAAAGCTTAGGAATCTAGAGAAAAACACCCATTGTGATGGAATGATGAATTGATGATCTAAGCTCTCGCCTCTCTTCTAGCTTTAGCTTTAGATCAGTCTTCATCAATGGGTGTTTTTGAAGGCTTGAGTTATTAAAAAACAGATTGCCCAATTTCAGGCTCGGGCTGATTTTAAGCTTTTTTGAAGATGAGAAGAGGTTGTGTCTGCATGTAAAGTTTAGCCCCATTACTTGGCCCAACTAAAATGAGCCTAGTTAAAATTCACGCACACACAAATTACCGAAATTAGAGAGACCGACTGTGGTTTACTGGTTTGCCCTAGGGCTTCAAAACGGATGAAATTCTCAAAATCTTGAAGCGCTGCATGAATCGGACGCCATATTCACAATGTGATCCCCCACATAGGCACAGACACATTGTTGTCTTTGAGTTTATCAAGCCTTTGGTACAAATTGAAAGAATTCCAAAAATATGATGGTGTTGGCATGTGATTTCATTTCATGATCTTTACCGTTTTCGAAGTTGTACTCATTCTCAAGGAATTTGGAGAATGCAGCACCACTAACAACGCCCAAATGAAATATGAACGGATGTAGAGCAATTCTACAATAGTGTACATGTAGAGTTTTTTTATCCTTGAATCCACAAAACACTGTCATGTGATCTTCAGCATTGCAGAATCCTAAACTACACACTAACTAACTATGCTTAGGTCAGTTTAAGAAATTATTTAGAGCTAACAAATACAAAATCATAACAAGTACAGATAGTTTGACAACACACTAACCAACATCCATGTAGTTCAAGATTGGCTGAATTGCAGAAATAAGGGAATAGTCGACTAGATGACACTATTTAATTTCTAAATGCAGATAACTCCAAATATCAACACTCTTCAAACCCAAACTTGGATTTCAATCATTTGTCAACCAAATCTAATGGTATTGCAGATGTTACAAAGAGGCTTAGATATCTCATGTTACACAGAGGATTAGATATCTCATGCTACACAGAGAGTTAAATAATCTGATACTTCAGATCACTTTACATTTTTAGCTTTAGTTTAGCCATCACGAGTCAGCAATGCTTTTGTCTATACAATAAATAAAAGAGTTAGCACTTCATCTTTGCAATCTAGCTATGACAACATGCAAATCCATAATAAGCCAACTTCAGATGTCACAAATTTCCATCAATATTTGAAGTACATGAGCCATGTCCTTAAATAAGCTTTCATATGTCACCATTTTATCTAATACTGCAACTACGGATAAATTTGGTTATCGGATATCATGCCAGAGAGTCCATAAGAAATTCCTACTATCCTTACCAAGATTTGTTCAACACATTGCAATTTTTACGAGTATGTCCATGTAATATAATAAGCCCTCAAAATTATAGGGGTATATTTCTTCTGGCATTGCCGTGGTCAAGTGAACTATTAGTCTATTACACTAGCACAAACGAAACAAATCCCCTCACAATCAGCTATTTTTATCAGTTTATACCACTCCAACTGCCAAAATGAGCTTTCTATAGTCAGTTCCCATGACAACCTCTCTTCTACCATGTGTAATGCAGGTTGACAAGTAAGACTCCCACCAAATTTACAGCTCAGAATTATTTCGGGAATCATCATGATACAAGCAGGAAGAAAGAAAAAACATGTATACACACAATGAAACAAGTCCTCAGCAAATCATTCGTGCGAATTCCTCAGTCATCAAGATTAGACCCAAGCTCAAATAAATTGTCCAAGCTGCTGAACTCGACCAGAAAATGACATGAAACGCTAGAGAAGACAACTATCTAATCCACTCCTGGGCTCAAACTACATAAAAGTGCATCACATTTACATATAAGGGAAATGAACTGACAAACCAAACCTCAAACAAGAGCAATAGAATACCATTCAATCGTAAGATCAACAACAGATTCACAGAATCCAAATTACAATTGCACATTCAATTGTTGCCATTTTATTGAATAATATCCTCCGTGACCAAAACACAGCAAAAGCAAGGCGATGAGGAAAATTGTTCCATATCATCAAACCCTAAAAGAGAGAAAATTTAGGGGGTATCCCATGGCTTAGCCTCTGGAACAGCGACAACCATACCTTGAAGCTCGGAATTGAGAACGACCTGGCAACCCAACCTGGAGTCCTTGTTGAGAATCCTGGATCTCGCATTCCTCCTGAGCACGTACTGCTCGTCGTAGGTCGCAGGCGGGAGCTTCTTGAGCCACTCCTGGGCGATGTGGACCTCGCACTCGGCGGAGCAAGCTTCAATGTCCTCGAGGCGGTGCGAAGCGGGATCGATGAGGCCGTGATTGGATAGGGCTCTGAGCAAGGTTTGGCCGGAGAGGCCGGTGATCTCGCGCTTGTTGCCATCGGGATCGATGGCGGAGATCTTGACGATCCGATCCGCAACCTTGGCGGATCCAGCGTAAGGGGAAGGCGCGGAGGCGAGTGTGGCGGAGGTGCGGGAGAGAGTGGACTTGGCGAGGTGAGTAAGGGCGGGAGAGCGAGAGATTTGGGACAACCTTCGTAGACCGGCGACTGCCATGGTTGGGGAATGAGTCTCTGACTCGGAATTGGGGCTTTTTAGCGCTCTACGTGTGCCGGTGTGGGCCTCTGTGCCAAGGGTTGGTATATTTTTTTTGGGTGTGAATTCCTTCCATTGTCCTAATTTATCACGTAGAGTTATTATTGGTCCCTAATCTTTGTAAATATTTTTTTAGTTTCTAATATTTAAAAATTGTTATTATTTGATTCTTTTTTATTTTAGATTTTAATTTTAATTACAACCAAGTACCCAAACTTTATATTTATTTTTATTATAATACCAATATTTATCTTTTAAAAAAAAATGCCTCAATCTACACATTTTAGGTAAAAATAATAAATTATCACTCCATATTTATTCATTTTTCATATAAAAATAGTATATTTTGTAAGAAAAAGCATATTGTTAAAAGTAAAAGATGAGTTATAAATATTTATTTCCCTCTTATTAAATTTAATAGTTATTAAAAAAATTTATAATTTTTTTTTAAAAAAAAACAACTTTTCACAAAAAAAATCCAACTTCCCCTATTTACCCCTTATTTATAACTTTTTATAAAGTGATTTTTTTTAATCCATCACTTTCTTACAATTATTTTATAAACTTCATAAAAAATTGATAATTTTTTTATAAAAACAAATCACCCCTTATTTACCCTTTGTTAAAAAAATCTAGTAATGTTTTTATATCAAAAGTGATAGATTAAAAAAATTCTAAAATCGTATTTGTTTGTAAAAAATTATATGGTCCAGTGTATAAGGTGTAAATATGTAGTGATATTTTATTATTTCCCCTTAAAATGTGTAGATTGAGGTATTTTTTCAAAAAAGATAAATATTGGTATTATAATAAAAGTAAATATAAAGTTTAGATGCTTGGCTGTAATTAAACTTAAAGTCTAAAATGAAAAAGGACCAAATAGTAACACTTTTCAAAGGTTAGGGACTTGAAAAACATTTACAAAGGTTAGGGACTAATAAGGACTTTATGTGATAGGTTAGGGATCATGGAAGGAATTTGGATGTTTAAAAAACAAGCACTATGGATTGTGTTTTTTCTTGCATTTTGGCTCGCCCGGTTCGATCGGTCGGACACCGCTCTATATTCGGACCGGGTACTTCGTGGCCTCATTTTGGGGGAGATCGTTCCAATATCAGTTTTTCCATACATGCCGTCAGTAAGATTACAACACTTAACAAGTCTAGCACCACTTTACCATTAGACCAACTGAGTATTGGTGTTTTAGAGATATTTCTAATACTCCGTATGAGTTATATGAGAACGCAAGTGTTGTGCATTGCATGTTGTGAAGCTAAATCACATTTTGATTAATCTTTCAACAATTACAAATACAAGCAAACAATTTTGATTCTCTTAGAATCATACAAGCGGAAGCAAAAGTGTTTTAGGCTCCGTTCAGCATTTTGTAGCTGGAGCTTTTTTACCCAGTAAGCTAGCGGAATGGGAAGAAGCTTGTGAGGAGGAGCTTCTTGAATCCGCTCAAAATTACGCTCAAGCTAGCTTAATCCGCTCCCATTCCGCTACTGCCGAACAGAGCCGAAGTCATAATCGACACTCTTAAGCCTAGATCTCTCTAACAACCGGGACTAACTAACAGAGCTAACTTTCACTTATTACAAAACATGGACTAAGTTTACAGAAATTACATAAAAGGTCACATATTTTCACACCCCCCTCAAGCTGGATTGGGAGGAGGCTGAACAAGACCAAGCTTGAAACTCAGAAACTTATGTTGTGCTTCACCAAGGGGTTTAGTAAGATCGAACATCAGCTAACTGAAGTTGAGATTTGGTGCAAGTTGTCTTGATGAATCCTTCAATAACTTAATAACCAGGTCATCTCTAGTTTTCCATCAAATTCCACCAATTTGGTGGGATTCAATTTCCCATCATTTCACTCCAAATTTTCTAATGAAATCCCATCAATTCTCACATAAAATTACAACTAAACAATAGAAAAATGATTCCCACCATTTTCCGCCATAAAATTCTCATTAAATCCCACCATCCAAACATACCCTAAGTGTATGAGAGGTCAGAGGTCCTATATTATGTAGTGGTCCGCTTGTGAATATCTCTAATATATTTTGAATTTATAAAGAGTGTAGTGGTATTGAGAAGACATGTTAGAGAACTGTCAAGGATTTAATTTCATAACTAATTTGATGTTTATTAGAAAAATATTTTCTATATAATATCACATTTCGAGTTTATGTCACCTTAATTTAGCTAATTTTAAACGATTCAGAGTTTGGGCCCGTGTAGTTGTAAAATTTTTTTGCCAAACTAAACATTTTGTAGGCCGAATTGGGTCAAATTTCATGTTTAATTTGATGGAGCAGTGCTACTTTAGAGCACATAAAACATGAAGCAAAAACAAACTACATGAGCGTCAAAATAGGGAGCAATTCTTAGACAAAGATATGTCTCTCTAAATAAATATACTTCAACCAAAAAAAAAAACAAATATACTTATCAATGTTCTTCATGAATCTCTTCTCCAAAGAATCTTGTAATTGAAGCTTAATTTGTTCTTATATAGGCTTTCCAGCGAGCCATCTACTATAGAAGTCCAACGCTTCTCGAGGCTTGTACTCCGGCACCGTGTGCCCACTCCCCTACATTATAATCACATTTCATTCTTCTCATTCCCAATTAACTATACCAATATTAAGCTCTTAGAAACCAATAAACAATGGCAAAATGTACAGACCTTGATGGTTAGGAAAGTGAGATTCTTTTCATAGCCTTGTATAAACCTGCATTAATCTCCAAACACGACATCATCCATCTGGTTATTTTAAACTTGGTCTAATCAAGAAAACAAGTACTAAGGCCAGGGATCAATAAATTTACCCTGCGACTTGTTCGTTTGACATCCATGACCTCCATTCGTCGACAATCTTGTATCCCAAGGATCTCGTCCACGCTTCACTTCCGGTGTACGGCACGCACATGTCGTGATCTCCACTGCCAACAAGTTATATATGATCAAATCAATGATATTAACAAAAACCTAAGCTTGATGCTATAGTAAGTAATCTTACCTGTATACAAGTGCTTTGTAGCCTCTGGAAGTGAGATTCAAATGGTATTTGATCATGCTACCGGTGTCATGATAACAATGGATCTTGGAAGTGCATAGCTCCCACTTTCCCGCTATACTTTCCTTACGTATTCAACAAGTTACAAAAATCAGCTCCATCGATCCCTTTTTCTGAATTAGGTAGAACTAATTCTTCAAGATATTGATAATTCATTTCATAAAGATTGTACCTCTACGGCGTGAAGTGCTTTTCTAACTTGTGCATTGTTCAGCCAAGTGTTGGCTACACGATCATCCTAACACGTCGATTCAAATATGTTAAAGTCCGATGGGCCAAGCTCAATGGGCGCAATAAGCCCAACATATATATAAGCATAGTGTGAAATTTTGTATATATTCACAAAAGAAATATCTTGAGACATCATATATTGTTTGACTTACAATGCAAGGGACGCTTTCCGACTCGGAAAGTTGTTGCCATGATGGAACAAGGCCATCTCTAACATTAGCTCTAAGAGGCCACGCGCGTCCAAACATCCTTTTCCTTACTGCAAGCGGCCTCTCGGTTTCACCAAGCTTCTTGAAGCTCCCCGGTAATCTACTTATGTCACTTTCGGTTAATGAACTTCCATCTGGACCATGGTAACACGGCTCCAAGATGTTGTATACGTTCAACTCATCGATTTGCTAAATACAAATATAGATAGACAAATAGATAGATTTATATCGGCTACATGACAAATAATAATTAGGTCGATCTAGAGAAGAGAAATGGAAAATAACAAGGATAAAAGTATTTGCCTCGTCAACTTTCATTAGCAAGGTTGCACAATCTACTATGGTAGCATTGTAGTAGTTTCCTTTACATGCATCCACAAGTTCCTGCAGCATGATATATCGCCACAATTAATTTGCTTCTTAAACCAAGGCTAAACAAGCTAGATCCATGAAAGCCGAAAGAGATTCGATCAACTAACTTGGTATAGTTCATCCGAGATCAAGCCCATTCCATGAGCAAACGGAACAAGAGCATTTCCATCGAATGCTTTATCAGTAACGGGATTTCCCACCATGTAACCCTGCCATCATTATTCAAAAATCAATTAATTAATTACATCCAATTAATATTTCCTGTAAATTGGTTCGATCAAGATTTGAAGCGGAGGACTAAGCTCAGCAAACATATATACCTTTAAGTTGATGACAGGCTTTAAACCAGCATCAAGTCCTTGTACTACTTGATGAGCAAGGGTTGGCACGTAAATTCCAGCATATGACTCTCCGGAAATGTAAAATGGATTTGATTGGAACTCTTTGTATATGTCAAACCACTGATCATGACAAATCAACTAATTAAGATCAGGAATTGAAAAACACATTTGTGTGGACGCAATAATTAATTACCTTGAGGAGAAACTGGTGTGTATCCTTGGCAATTTGTGCGTCTCCAGTGAGGTAATCACTGGTGTTGGTTGCATACGAGTACCCAACACCAGCTGGTGAATCAAGATAGATTATGTTGGAGACCTGGGAAGATATATTATATAAGAACCACAGGGAAACTATACTATATACTATTATTTTATTTTATTTTATATGCGAGAGCACATGCATGTACAAAAACATATATAGTCTAGAGTCTGGAAACAAAATTAAGTGAATTAACCTTGGACCAGCTGTATGGGTTAAGATGCAACTTTGGGAGGCCTTTTCCTGACTTTGCAGCTTCGAAATTGAATGGCCCTGCGCGCAACAAGTAGACTTAGCTACGAGTAAAATGACCATATATACATAAGAATTGTGTCGAGGAGGAAGTCCCAACGGATTCGGTCGAACGCCTTTGCAAGGTCTAATTTCAAGAGCATCCATCTTTTCCCCCCTTTCTTGGATTGCATGGAGTGGACTATTTCTTGCATCAACACTATGTTGTTGGTTATGGACCTGCCCGGGATGAAACTGTTCTGCGTTGGGCCCACAAGCTTTGAGATGATGGGCTGGATCCTATTCGCCAAAACTTTCGTCACTAGCTTGTAGATGACGTTGCACAAGCTTATAGGTCTGAATTGCCCGATGGACTCGGGGTTGTTGACTTTCCCAATAAGGGTGATTACTGTCTCATTTGCTCCTGGTGGGAATTTTCCAGTGTTGAAGAAATTGTTGATAAAATTGAACACTGAGTTGCCGATTATCGCCCAGCAAGTCTTGTAGAAGGCTGGCTGGTATCCATCTACCCCGGGGGCCTTATATGGTTTCATCTGATTTAAGGCTCGTTTCACCTCGCCTACTGTCAAAGGATAGTTGAGCATGGCCTTCTCTGATTGTTCTAGAGCGGGAAAGCCACCGTTGGGCAAGGGCTGGTACACGCGCTCCTCTTCCTGCAGGGAATATAGAGAAGAAAAATAAGTGATTGCATAACTTTCAAGCTCAGTAGGTTCAAGGATCCAACTTCCTGTATCATCTTTCAGAGCAGAGATTTTGTTCCGACTCCGTCGGATAAGAGTGCGAAGGTGGAAGTATGTCGTATTTCTGTCGCCCAATGTAAGCCATTCTTCTCTTGACTTTTGAAACCACAAGGTTTCCTCTTGGTCGAGGACCCGTTCGAGTTCCAGCTTCAACTCAGATTCTCGGCGGAGGAGGCGCTCGCTTGTGATTGGGAACGCTGGATTCGGGAATGCGTGACTACCCCTAATATGAGACTCCTATGGAACGGGGAGGTAACGGAAGCCTTCAAACCCGAAAGAGGCATACGTCAAGGAGACCCGCTCTCGCCATATTTGTTCGTGTTATGCCTTGAAAGATTGAGCCACCTAATTAACCATGAAGTGGAGGCGGGGAGATGGAAACCAGTTGTCTTATGTAGAGGAGCCCCGGGGATCTCGCACCTCTTTTTTGCGGACGATATTGTCATTCTTGCCGAAGCGTCAAAGCAACAAATCAGAGTTGTAATGGACTGCCTGAATCGTTTTTGTGCAGCCTCGGGCCAAAAAATAAGTAGACCCAAATCCAAGCTCTTCATCTCAGCCAATGTGCCTAGGGAGCTTGCGCAAGACCTCGAAAACATCGGTGGCATCACAGTTACAAGGGACCTAGGCAACTATCTTGGCATGCCGGTTCTTCACAAACCGGTGTGCAAGAACACCTTTAACGGGATCCTTCAGAAAGCCCACCAGAAGCTTGCGGGCTGGAAATCCCGAACTCTCAGCCTCGCAGGAAGAACTACCCTAGCTCGTTCAGTCCTATCTACCCTCCCCTATTATACAATGAATTCTGCCCGCCTGCCGGTGGCCACCTGTAACCTACTGGACAAAGCTGTACGCTCCTTCATCTGGGGTGATTCTGATGGTACTAGGAAAATCCACCTAGTTGCCTGGGATGACGTGAGCCTACAGATAAAAGATGGAGGCCTCGGAATCAAGAAAGCTCGAGTTATGAACATGGCCCTCTTAGGGAAGCTAGGGTGGCGCCTCCTGAACAACGAGGGGGGTATGTGGGGAGAATTAATGAAAGCTAAATATGGCTTAACTGTTACACATGGGAAAATAACCCGAACAGCAAAACGACGCCCCTCGTCGACTTGGAGAAGCATTGAATGGAGCCTTGAGAACAACGTGTACAAAGGGATTAGATGGAACATTGGGAATGGACAGCAAGTCAAATTTTGGGACGATATTTGGCTTGGTGACCAGTCACTCTCTGCTTTTTTGCCAGACAATGACCCCCAGATCCCCAGAGATGCCCGGGTTAACAACTATTGGGTCACAGGCCGCGGCTGGGATTGGAATTTGCTCGCTCAGTACCTCCCCAACAGCGTGCTGCTCAAACTAGCATCGGTTGCCATCACAGAGGTCCCGGGATCTACAGACGGGATCAGATGGGGCCCCTCATCCACCGGGGTCTACTCGGTTGCCTCGGCCTACAAAGAACTAAGAGGAAACGTTCAAACAGATCCCCAAAGAAAATGCCTTTATGAAACAATCTGGAAAGCTCGTGTCCCAGAACGCATCAGATATTTCCTTTGGTTGGCGAGTAGGAACCGGGTGCTTACAAATTCCGAAAGAGCCAAAAGGCACCTGACGACGAATGCTAGTTGTGGGTTCTGTAGCCAAGGCGAGGAAACTCTCGTCCACATTCTAAGAGATTGCCCAAAAGCTGTTGAAGTCTGGATGTCCTTTGTACCCCCCGATCGACAATCATCCTTCTTCAATCAAGACCCGTTGAGTTGGGCCGAAGAGAATCTGCGAGGAGGCGCAGATATGAGGGCTGAGGTCGACACAGCAACTCTTTTCGCAGTCACCACCTGGTGGTTATGGAAATGGAGAAACCAGCGAATCTTCGGCGGCCGCGACATTCCGAGAGAACGTCCGCAATTCCTAATCAACATCACAAGCACGATCCAGTCGGCATGGGAAAGACGTTTGTTGACAACCACCCTGAACAGAAGTGAGGAAATTCTTATCAGCTGGCAAAAACCGGGCGAAGGCTGGCATAAAATAAATACCGATGGCTCGGTAAGACACGAATCTGGCAACGCAGCGGCCGGGGGCGTCATACGAGACGAAGATGGACGATGGGTGGCGGGGTTTATGTGCAATCTTGGCAGTTGCACCGTTCCGGCAGCGGAGCTTTGGGGCGCAACGCATGGTCTTCAACTGGCCTGGGATAGGGGCTGTCGTAAAGTAATCCTGGAACTAGACTCCCAACTTGCTGTGCAAATCATTACGTCACGAGTGAACCAAAATCACCCCTTAGCCAGC
Organism: Fallopia convolvulus; assembly: GCA_964016875.1. NCBI lineage: Eukaryota > Viridiplantae > Streptophyta > Magnoliopsida > Caryophyllales > Polygonaceae > Fallopia > Fallopia convolvulus. The sequence goes on from OZ024733.1 coordinate 45,512,161, forward strand.
CTAGCGAATATTTGCTATGGCTTTTTCAGTAGGGATTGGGTAATCCAAACCCGACATGTGTTCCGTGAGGCCAACCGGGTGGCCGACTCCTTGGCCGCCCGAGGTCACTTTTGTCCCTTAGGCTTGCATGTCTTAGAGGAGCCCATAAGCTGTATTACTGAAACTCTACGGGGGGATGTTATGGGAGTGGCATTCCCCCGGCATGGCAATGTAACCTCCCCTGCTACTTAATTTATTTCATGTGGGGCTTAGCCTCCCCCTTTTTCAGACCAAAAAAAAAAAAAAAAATATACATAAGAATTACATTTACGGCGGTTACCCGAATAGAGAAAAAAGGGGTAAAGTAGTTAATGTTAAAATTTCATAGAGCTCATGAGAGACCGGGTCCATTTCAACCATTTAGGATCTTTAATTTGGGCCGAACCCATTATGTAGGTGGGCAAATCCAACAAGTTGTCACATACAGTATCTTAGAAATTCTCATAGATAATGCATGTATTAAAATGCATGATATCTTGTAGTATATTTTAACATTTAATCCAAGATAATCAAATTTAATACGTACATTATCTTGGAAATTCAAATGGATCCTTAATTGCATTAGATGGACATAGTAATAAATTAAAATTGATTCTGTAAATGAACACGCCCAAGACCATATATACATACATACTTTCTAAAACTGGATTTCCGAGCCAAATCAAATCATGAATTTATGATATAGAATAATATACTACATTGATCGATCAAGAGTACCATACATGAACCATACATTACTTTATGACTGATTAGAATTAAAAATCAGAGACGACAAGGCAAAAACTACAACTAGAAGATAGTAAAGATGAAGAGTACCATGCTCATAGACAAAGCCATCAAAGCTGGAACAACCAGGTCCGCCGTTGAGCCACAAAACCACAGGGTCGGTCTCCGGGTTCCGCTCCGATTGCACCAAGTAGTAGTACAACTTCTTTGAACCGCGTTCACCAATTGTCACATATCTATCAATCCAACAAATTAGATCACACCAAACACAATTAATCCATAATCAATCAATTAAATCACCTAGCTAGAATATTTGGTAATAACGATCCAGATCACTATATCGATCCATATCAGTATATGACCCAAACTTTAGTATACATTGATACCCACTTACAAATTAACGCAAGTTCACCATAGAGAGAAGAAGATGAATGTAACCAGTTACTACTAATTAACTAACCCAGAATAGTGCTTGGAAGGAAAAGTGCCGTTGAAGCCCGGGAGGCTGGTGACAAGAGCATCCTGAGGATAAGATTCAGCTAACACCACAAAGCTCAGCAGCACCGCCCATACAGATACAAATACAAGTGAGGCTTTTTTAACAATGGAGTTTTCACGAGTTCTCAACATTTGAATAGTCTTCATTCTTCTCCTTCCAAAAAACAAATGATCTCGATCGATCTCAATTACATGCATTGTTATCTATCTAGATGTTTATGTATTTATATCATCGACCTCGGACTCGGGCTGTTGCTGGGCTTGGGCACGTTCTTGAATATGGATCGATCCACTATTGGTTCGGTCCATCTATTGGTCAATAGCAAATATCTACCCTAATACATTATAAAACGGAACCCAAGTCTGTTGTAAAATTTGCGCCACGTGATATTTTTGAATAAAATTAATATAAAATTATATTTTAATAAATTTTGTAACAACTTATAGTATTCTTGCTATATATACTAAATAGAATAACATGTTTATATAATTTTTTATGTATATAATTTTCTATCTATGGATTATGTATTAATTTACTACAATGGATAACATAAATTCCTATATATGAGATGATATTTTCCATATTAACTAAATAGATAACATGTTTATATAATTTTTATATACATAAATTCCTATGAGATTATATTTTCCATATTAACTTAATATTCTTCGTTATGTAAATTTAGTATGGAAACAACTTTATAAATGGGTTGAATTTTGCAAAATAATACATAGATAATTTTCTCTCTTAAATCAAGGACAATGTTCTCTTCTATATTAAACTTTATATTGTATTTTATCTCTTATTATTATAGAGTAAAAGATAAGAACCCTAATATATAAATTTAATAAATTAACTTTAAAAAAATATTTTAATAAATTATATTATGCTTTGTAGATAACCTATCCTAATTATTATTGGCTTTATAAGAAAATTAAGTAATTATACATATTAGTGTCTAAAAAAATAAGAAAATATTTTTTTAAAAAAGATTCAATATATAAAAAGTAAAATCAATATTTTAATAATTTCAATCTAAATTTGGACAAGATCTCCACAAATAATGGAAAAATATTTAAAAATATATTCAATTAAAATATGGAGTACAATCTAAAAAAAATTAATTTGTCTATTGCATAATTTATTATGATATTATATAAATAGAGTTTGGTTCAAATGAAACGAACTCTTATCCTGAAACGGATGCACTTTTTCTAGTTCGTAGTGCACTTTTCCTATTTCGCAGTGCACTGTTTCGGATTTGCACTTTTCGTACTTTACAGTGCACTTTTCGTACATTTTGTAGTGCACTTTTCATATTGCACTTTTTGTATTTTTCAATGCACTTTTGTATGAAAAGTGCACTACTAAGTAGAAAAAGTGCATTCGTTTCACGTTTTAGGATAAGAGTTTGTTTCATTTGAACCAAACTCTATATAAATATATTTAGTATTTTAAATTAATATTGTAGAGTTATATAGTTTTTAGTAAAATTATCCGGTAAATATCACGAGACTTCAACTAGTTTCTGTTAATGGAGGATTATGAGGGGCTAAATTCATGAGTTACATTTTAAGAGACATATCAAATACATTTCATTTCATGACTATTCTTTTGGTTGTGATCAGTATGCATGTACCGAATCACTCAATTTTAATGACCACTCACTAAGACATTGTACACACATAAATAATAAATTCGCTTAAACAGCAATAAAATTAATTCAACAAAAAAAAGCAATAAATATATGTATATATACTAACAAATTAAGTCAAACTTTAGTAGCGTAGATCGTGTTGGATCGTAACCGGTTAGCTAGAACTTGAGAACTGGCTGTTAAGCTGTTCCCAAGGCAGCGGAAGAAAATATCGCAAGTATTAAAAGGACAGAGTGAACACAGTTCCTTATAGAGGAACCCCACTACAACCAACTAGTTGTATGAGTAAACCTCTACCTCCGCTTGGAGGATTTTGAATGACTTACTTATATTATTGATTTGTTCCTTAGTTACAAACAGCCAGATTCAAACTTCTCTGTTCCTACGAGTTCTACCTAACTCTAGCAACACTAATGAATCTTCTCAACTGAGTTCCTAAGCGAACAACAATCACTAAATAAGTAACTCAAACCTTACACCGAAATGCAGTTCCCTTGCTCCTGGGAACTTGGCTTCACCGTCGTCGAGATCAAACACTCGCCGCCGGGGACTTCTCTTCTTCTTTCTCTTTCTTTGTTATGAGTGTTTGTGAGTTATGGGAGAAGTACTCAATCCGAGTACTATTCATTTGGCTTTATACTCGAGTGAACTTGGGCTTCAATCGCATCTTTCACTTGTGTCCGAAATGCCCTTTTGCTTGATGCCCAAGTTGTACTTTCTTCACATGTGACTTCAATTTGAACTAGGTCAACTTCTTGAAATGATCGGACCGTTGGATCAATCGTGACAGTCTGCTCCTCAGACTGTGCCTTCATCCTGTTCAAGACAGGATCCCGTGATATGCGCTGATCGGTCCTTGTCCTCACATGTGAGTTCTCATGTCGTGGGAACTGTCCTCTTCAGAGTTCCTTTGAGAGAAACTCTTCATCGTGTCAACCTGTGTTCTCTGGTCATTCCTGGGAGTTCCCATCACATGAGAACTTTTATCTTCAGAGTTCCCATCATGGGAACTCTTCATTGTGTGCTTCTGTGATCTTTGATCATTTATGGAAGTTCTTTGCTCAACCTGTATTCCTTAGAAATACTTGATCAAAGCACATTAGTTTCTTTATAGCGTTTGTCATTATCAAAACTCGGAGAACTGTATCGTTATTCCGATGTTTAGAACCAGAGGTCCCAACATCGTACCAACAGATCGATACAAGTGCTGATATCCACATTCATCATATGTTCGGATCGATACAAGTCCTGGGTGATCTGGATTTCCAACCTTCTGCCTGCAGAATGTGATGGCATTGATTTCACAAGATACGTTATCATCTATTTTTGGTGAATGAAAAATCATTTTTTTTAGTAGGCTTAAACACTATGCTTATCAAGATATTGTTTTTGGGTGTGGAATTGTATTTTAAGCCATAAAAATGATTATGGAGATGAATTTTTTTTTTTGGTTGTATACTTGTATGGTATAGACAAGATGCACGGCGGCAAGAAAGACTAGCAATTTGATCCCCACAAATTTGATCATGAGGCGTCTTTTTTATGCTATAATAGTATTATTAATATAATATCTCTGGCAGTCTGGCGTGGTCTTTTTAAATCGTTCATGTTTAAATAATATACGTACATGGCATGACTTAGATGTAAATGATTCATAATTATTCAATTAAATCACTTAATGTTGCTTTAATATGGAGAATGACAAGACAAGTTTACGGAGTATCATTATTTAATTTCCATGCTACTTCACTATCCTATCTTCTCGTGCAGCAGTCCTACCTAACATGCATATATGTTCCAACCCCGATTATATATGGTATTTTTTGTCATAGTTAATAATTATCGATGCTGCATAATTTGTGTAAAATGTGGCCACAATTTTTTTGTAAGCATGTATATACCTATATTTATGTAAAAATTATCATATTATCGAATTCAAACTCGCATTTCATTGTATTCATTATGGAAAAATACACATCGCGTAGGCATAGTGTGCATGTTTTATTTTCCCTATCAAAAAAGGTTGTTGCCGATAACAATAATTCATTTTCAATCAATTATATATGTACCGCACCCTATCAAATAGCATCATTTCCATGGAATAGGGATCCCCACATTATTATTACATTGCTGCACTTGCTATTAATGCATTGGAATCTAAGCTTCTATGATGTCTATTGATCCCCAGAGGTCAACTTCAAACAATGAATCTACAAGTATGTGATAATTTACGAATTTTGATTAAAAAACTCTCTCGATGGAAATAGCCTCTTCGCCGACGACTCAAAACAATGACAACGAAATTACAATGGAAGACAACACCACTGATTCAAGAGAAAAGCAATCAGGAGATCCTCCCGATCGAGTGAACTCATGGAAGGATGTAATAGTTGAAGGAAGTGCGTCCCAACAGAAGACCATTATCGATGATAAGTTCCTGGAGGGTAAAATTCAGATTTACCATCCTAATGGTCCGGATGGAGACCCAACAATCATGATTTCGGAGGATGTTATGGATGCGCTGGCGTCGGTCTGGAAATGGTCGGTGGTGGTCAAATTACTCGGACACCCTATTGTATTTCCCCTGATGGAGAAGAAGATTAGAGAACTTTGGAAGACAAACATCAGATTCCAAGTTCTTGATCTATCTAATGGTTGCTACCTCATCAGGTTTGGGAAGGAAGATGACTTTATTTCTGCTCTTACAGGGGGGCCATGGATCATTTTTGGGAGATGCTTGATCGTTCGGAGTTGGTCCCCAAACTTTTGAACATCTGCACCCATTAGAACTATTCCTACTTGGATCAGAATAACAGATTTGCCAGTCACCTTGTACGAAGAAAAAATTCTTCTCAAGATTGGTGAGTCTATTGGCCGCTCCATTAAAGTAGATCCAAAAACGCTGTATACTGACAAGGGCTGCTTTGCACGTATCTGTGTTGAGTTGGATATTGAAAAACCTTTGAAGGGCTCAATTATTATAAATGGTGATCGTTATCTCATTGAGTATGAAGGTCTTCCGACAATCTGTTTTAGCTGTGGGCGATTTGGGCATGTTAAAAATCATTGTCCATTCCGAAATGTTACCACGTCTACGGTGGATAAATCATCTACAAACCCTCCGACTGGAGCAAGCGTGTTTGCTGGCACCGGTGAAGGGAGCATACGGGGTACAAATGAATCGTCCAAAGCAGTGTCGCCGGAAATTGATAGCCAAAAGGACGCCAGAGTAAACAAAGGTTCCTTTGGTACCTGGATGGTTGTTGAAAAAAGGAAACCGAATGCAAAAGGAAATCAGCAAAATCAACGGGCAAGCAATTTTAGGAAGGCCGGTGTGAGTAACAGCCAATCAAGACGGGAGAAGGGGATTTCAAAATCCCAACAGCCACAAAACCCGATCTTCACACCGACGAACCCGTTTGACGCGCTTGAAGTGCTTGATGAGGGAAAGTGTGATAAAATCTCGAGGGCGGTCAAAGATATTGTACTGGAGAAGGGTTTGACGTCCAAAAATCTCGAAAAGAAGCCAACTTCCATAAATGCTGATTTAGATATGGAAATTGTTCCTCAGACTGTATCTAAGGCAAGCGTATCCCAACAACCTTTGAATATTACTTTCCCGCCTATAATTTTGGCGCTCGATCCTAATATGGAAAAGATGGATCCAGTTGGAAAAAAGGATTTTGCTCCAAGCTCAGAGAACCGACCCAAGATAACAAAATCGGCAAAGATCTTGAAAGATAAAAAAATTTCCCGTAGTAGATACCAACCCTTTCCAATTTCCGCCCCTCAACCGCTCAATGAAGATTTGATATCTTCAAAGATTATCCTTGAAAAAATATCCTCAGTTTAGCTATCAAAGTCGCCTAGCCTAAATATTGCCCCGCCACAAAATCAATCCACCAGCTTGAAGAAGAAACTCAGAGAAACTGTCAAACGTTTGGCAGAGGAGAAACATAAGCTATCGAATAATCCTTTGTTTGAAGAGACAAGTCTCGTTAGTGATCTGAATGGCTCTTCAATCCAACTTACCGTGGGTGACAACCAGAATGGTGAGAGACTCGCGAAGTATGATGGTTTCGCACCTCCGTCCGGGCCCGATCAAAATCCTTACCCCGAGAAAAGTTCAACGCCTAAGAGTCGAACTATTTCCAATGAACACGGAAACGAATCCAATCCTTTGCAAGGTATTAATACCTTCTTTGGTTCAGGGGGTGTCAACTCGTCTGTCTGACTCACTTCTCGCGTTTGCATCGCGAATGTCACACGATATGTTGCCTTTATTTGGCTTCATCAATGCATCTCTTATGTCTATGATTGATCTTAATATCCTTATCTGAAATGTTCGTGGAGCGGAAAGTGACCACTTTATCTCGACTATTCGAGAACTTATTCAGCTACATGATCTAAGGGTCTTGATACTGGTAGAACCACATATTAGCAGGGAGCAAGCGAATAGAACTTGCAACCGAATTGGTTTTGATGGAGTTCTTCGTGTGGAGGTGGATGGTTTCTCAAGAGGAATTTGGTTACTCTGGCGCACTTATGAGGTCAGAGTTGTCCCAATTTCGCTCAACCCTCAACATCTCACTGTAGAAATTTCACGTTTGAGGGAAGATCCTTGGTATATCTCGGCTATCTATGCTTCACCTGATGCTCTAAATCGCACCAATCTCTGGAATGAATTGGAGTCTTTTGTTCACTCACATAATCGTCCGTGGGCGCTTGCGGGAGACTTTAATGCAACTCTTCATCCTCATGATAGAATGCCTTCTTCAGCAAGCTCGAATTATAATTCAAGGGAATTCAGGAGATGTGTAGATGATCTACAGCTTATTGATCTGGGATATTCCGGACAAGCTTTCACATGGCAAACGGGAAACTCTAGTCGAACACGTAAGGCGGCTAGATTGGATCGTGTGATATGTAATGAGCTATGGAGACTTCATTTTGCTGATGCCTGGGTTGAACATGGCACGACGCCACATTCTGACCACTCTCTGATTATTCTTAGAATGCAGAACTCTTGCAGAGACAATAGGAGAATGAGTCCCTTTTGTTTTCAAGCAGCATGGGTTCTACATGATCAATATCAAAACACTATTGCTTCGGGCTGGAATGGCAATATCGAGAGTATGAAAGCACTAGCGGATATGGCCAAACAGCTTCAAATCTGGAATAAAGAAGTTTTTGGTAATATATTTCAAAAAAACGAAACCTCTGGGCACGTCTAGCAGGAGTAAGAAGATGCTTATCATCCTTTGTGAATGATCGACTGATTCACCTGGAAAAATATCTGGTTTGAGAGCTTGAGGCTGTGTTGGAACAAGAACAAATTCTTTGGTTCCAAAAATCTCGAGCATCTTTTCTTCTTGATGGTGACCGTAACACAAGGTTCTATCATCTTTCTACTATTATCAGACGCAAAGAGAATAGAGTGGAGGGGCTCCTTGATCAGAATGACAATTGGATTTCCACTAAAATTGAAGTGGCAGAGCTTGCTCGCAATTTTTTTGCGTCCCTGTATTCGGAAGAGCCAACCACTAATACAGTTGATCTGCTGGTGTTTCCGATTAACTGTAGCTTCCCGATGCCTTCTGATACTTTCAAAGAGGATATTTTCGCTACTTTTACAGCTACTGAAGTTTGGCAAGCCGCTAGAGTGATAGGCCCTTTCAAAGCGCCCGGCCCGGATGGCTTTTCGGCTCTGTTTTATCACAAAAGCTGGTCTATTGTAGGGGCAACGGTCACTGATACTGTGCTCATTTTTCTCAATTATCTTCAAATGGAACCGGGGTTTACTGATGCGTTCCTGGTACCAATTCCGAAAGTTGATAACCCCTCAAAACCTGCTCAATTCCGACCCATCTCTCTTCTGATCGTCATCTTCAAAATTAGCACGAAGATGATTGTGAATAGGCTTAAACCCCATATTGCTGACATGGTTTCCCCGATGCAATCAAGCTTTATTCCGGGCAGACGGATCGTTGACAACATTGTCATCGTACATGAGATCATTCATACTATGGAGAGACGTGATTCCAACGACAAATGGATGGTTTTGAAAATTGACCTCGCTAAAGCATATGATCGTGTGCGGAGGGATTTCCTGAAAGAGATCTTACTTGAAGCTGGTTTCCCGAACCATATCACGGAATTAATCATGTTAGGGCAGTCATCTGGAAAAACGACTTTACTGTGGTATGGAGAATATGGTGGCTCTTTCACGCCATCTCGGGGAATTCGACAAGGTGACCCCCTTTCACCTTATCTGTTTGTTCTCTGTATGGAACGTCTCTCTCATATTATTCAATCTGCTGTTTCAGCGGGGCTTTGCACACCAATGGTTGTGTGAGATGTTCCAATCTCACACCTTTTCTTTGTTGATGATCTACTACTTTTTACTGAGGCTTCCACCTCTCAGGTGGCGATTGTTTAAGCTTGTCTCGATTCCTTTTGCTCTCAATCCGGGGAAAAGGTTAATTTTGACAAGAGTTCTGTTTTCTTCTCCAAGGCGGTTCTCCAATCCATGGCCTTGGATCTTGCTGAGAGATTACATATTCCTGTTGTCTCAAATCTCGACCGTTATTTGGGGGTTCCAACTATCCATGGACGTGCTCAAAAGAAAAATGATCAGTATATCCTAGATAAGGTGACTTCAAAGCTCACTGGATGGCAATCCCGAACCTTATCTTTAGCCGGCAGAGTGACACTAGCAAACTCGGTTCTTTCGAGCCTCCCTGTTTATGCAATGCAATCTACTCTTCTACCACGCTCAACATGCGATGCAATTGACAAGAGTATTAGAGGCTTTATCTGGGGTTCTACAAATGAGGCCAGGAAAATCCATCTTGTCTCATGGGACAAGATAACTCAGCCCCGCAACCTGGGAGGTCTTGGCGTTCGCAGTATGAGGGACTCTAACACGGCTCTCCTTAGCAAACTTTGTTGGAGAGCTTTAAAGGAACCAACAACTTTATGGAGTCGGATTATTAGAGAAAAATATTGCAACCATAGGGCGGACATTGATATGTTCGTCAGGAGGCCTAACCAATCTCACACATGGAAAGGCTTTGTGCACGCTGGCCAACTACTGGTTAAGGGTGCTCGTAATTCAGTTGGGAATGGCCTAAATACTCTGTTTTGGGTTCACAACTGGTTACGAGATCAACCCTTGTCGGATTTTGCATCAGATATTCTTACTGATGAGGATTTAGGTATGGTGGTGGCCGATTACTGGTCTGATCACGGATGGAATTGGAGTGCTTTGGAGGGTAAACTTCCGCTGAATATTTGTATGGAGCTCTCCTCAGTTAGGCTTCTGGATTCTCCTAATGCAGTTGATCATATTTATTGCAGCCCAACGGCCTCTGGCTCATTCTCGACTACTTCGGCCAGAAAGCTGTTACACACCCCCTGGAACATTCCGAGTGCACAGGTTTGTACTCGCATTTGGAAGTGCCCAGTCCAGCAGCGAGCCCCTCAGTTTCTTTACTTAACTTGTCATGACGCAATGCTTTGCAATGACACAAGATTCCGGCGCCATATTGCTGACTCGGCTGATTGCCCAAGATGCGCCTTGTCTGAAACAGCAATTCACCTTCTTAGAGATTGCACTGAAGTTGCAAATTTATGGAGGCAAGGTAATTTCCGATTCGTGGATGCTAATTTCTTTACAAACACAAACCCACGAGAATGGATACAGAGATACATCAGCAACCTAGGAGATGATTGTTCTATTTTTGCAACCATGCTCTGGCATATTTGGAAGAACCGAAATAGACTTGTGTTCGATGGTGTGGAAGATCTTAACCGAATCATTCCAACAGTCCAACAACTTGTTCGGTGCTACAAAGATGCTGAAGTTGTGAGGACAATTACTCTTGGTGATGGTGCTATAAATCATGAACGAATCCCCGCTGGTTGGAAACCGCCACCTGTTGGTTACTTGAAGCTGAACACTGATGCTGTCTCGAAAGGAAACCCTGGACAGGCTGGTGACGGTGGCATTTTTCGCAATGGATCGGGTTCCTTCCATCATGCCTATGCTTTTAGCTATGGGGTGTGTAGAGCTCGTACAGCTGAGTTTTGGGCGATCTTCCATGTCCTCAACCTGGCGAAGTCTATGGGAATCACTCAACTTATTGTGGAAACCGATGCTTTGGATGTTTGGAAGGCTTTATCTAGTCCAATGTCGGTGGCCGACGCTGATTACCACCTCCTGGATCAATGCCATAAGCTGTCCAACGAAGATCATTGGAGCATTTCTTTTGTTCATACCCCCCGAAACAATAACATGGTTGTTGATCGACTTGCAAATTTCTCCCTCGAACTTAATTCAAATTTCATTGAGTTTTCTAGTCCACCTAGTTGTATTGACAGCCTTTTATCTCGTGATGTAATCCCCTTGGGGAATGTTGCCTAATTGCTCTAATAAAAGGGCGTTGCCCACTTTCAGATAAAAAAAAACTTCAAACAATGAAGGATGTATATAGAAGTTGCAATTTGTTATAAGGGAAGGTGAACTAACTACCAAGTTCAGCATATACAAATAATGAATAAAAATACTCCTTCCGTTTCACAATACATGTTCTTCAAGATTTTTTTTAAAAAATAAATGTTCATATCTTTACAACACTAAAAGTTATCCCTCAAAGATAAATAAATGCACTAATCTCCCCTATTCAATCCCCTCCAAACCCGTATTCAATCCCCTCCAAATAATAGTATCCAAATAAGAGTATTTACTTTGAATTATATGCCGATGTTCTGAATGCCAAGTCACTTCTTGCTTCCATTTTGCTTAAATTAATTAATAACTAACATAAAAAATGACCCCGTCCAACGGACGGGCAAAGTCATCTAGTATGTACAATTTTTATCCATTTGTACCCCTAGAGTATACCTCACATTAATTAAGTACTACATTTTCCCAAAACAATTATGAGTAATTGAGAGAATAGGAAAAACATTTAATATGGGTAATTTGGGGGAAAAAATTTCCTTAATATGTGTAAAATTTTATTTAAGAGCATGTATTGTGAAATGGGAGAGTATGAAAATTATAATTTGTTATAGGTGAGACGGATCTAATTGTCAAGTTTAGCATACAAGTCTAATGAAGTTTTACGATAATAATAACATGTGAACTTATATACTAGATTTCAACAATGTCCACTTTATTTGTGAATCTCTTACTAGCCTAACTTGCGGGGTCACCTAGTCCCTAGGACGAACCGTATGGATAAATAACCCACTTAGTTATAAATTTAGGGGCTTTTAAGCTCCAAATAAAATTTCAAAATATAAGTCTATTTTTCCACTATTTAATGCTAAACTTTTCAATTAAGGCATGGATTCATTCACTTAACATTAACTTCATTTAAACAACAATCCTAGTTTCAATGCATGTCATGGGAAGTGTAAATTGAAATGATTATTTTTAATTAAAGGGAGAATAACAACATTTTTCTATTGGAGTATATTATACTACTCCAATTTGTGAGTTGTTAAACATAATTGAATTTATTAAATTTACTCGTAAGTTGATACATTTATAAATGTAAAAACAATTATTAAATATAAGAGTATTTTATTTTAAGTGTGTCTTAATATATGTGCAAAGTTCTAAAAGCCCCTAAATTGTGAAACAGATGGAGTAATGAAATTCTATTGTCAAAACATGTGAAATGATAATTATTTTGAACAAAAAATAGGTTAGGATGGAACATACTTAAGAATGGAGAGAGAGTAAGACCAACCTCAATATGCTCTGCAAATATTTTTTCAAATTGGAAACAAAAAGCTATTTTCTCTAAAAAAATATTTGCTCTAACTCCAACAATTTTTCTATTTTAGAAAACGCAAAATTTATTATTATGTAATAATTTATTTATTTACTCATCAAACCAATCATAAATCTTTTTTACTCTCTCTCCATTATAGAGAATTGCCAACATTCTCTAAATTTAGAGAAAAGACTTAGTATTTTTTCCTCACTCCTCATTATAGAGAATGATATGGGAAAATTATTGGGTTAAAGAATACTCCTACTTCTCCAAAAATTCAATTTTCAAGAATTTGGGAGAACATGTTGGATTTGCTCTAATATTTTAAGGGTTTAGTTCGAGTGAAAACAAGGGAATTTTACACGCGTAAAACCCCCTTGAGAGGACAGAGAATATTGTCTCTCTTTCGAACGAAAAAAGAGAATTTTGTACGCAAAATATATAAATAAACGTGCACACTGAAAAACAATGCACACAAGGTAAAATATATATGTACACATAAAACAAAAGAATGCACATACAAATATACAATATAAAATATATCCTCATATATTACAAAATAAATTACAATTACAAAATATATGCGCACATATTACAAAATAAATGAGCGTACATTTTCAATAAATATCAATATGCAATGCACGTAATAGTACAAAATATTTGCATAATAGTACAATACTAGCAAGATCCGGTCGTGCAGAGGCGGACCTAAGGGAGGGGGCTTGAGTGGCCAGTGCCCCCCTTCCATCCTGAGAAATTTTTATATGTATATGGGTAGTATAGTGTTGAAGCACACTAGCAGAGGTCAAAAATGGGAAAAAAGAAGAAATTGTGAATGTACTACTAAACGGAGAAGAAGAATTGAATGCTTTTTTTTTGTTTTAAAAAATTACATTCAAAACGACGTTGTTTTGTAAAAAAAAATTTAGCTTTTGCTTTTCAATAAAATTAAAAAAATGATGTAAAAAAGTATTTAATTGACAAAAGAAAAAGGCTGTAAATCTGCCCTACTTTCTGTCTTTCAACAAGCGACAGGCCAATTCACGCACTCAATCCAGTCAGGCGTCGACGGTCGACCGATATCTTCACAATCGGCGCTTCACCGGCTATCCGCCCCGTGGCCCCGCCTCCGTCCTCTAGCCACCAGCACCGTTCAGCCCATTCTGGTTGGTCTCCAACCTAATTACTTTAAATCTCTAATTCAATTTGATATTTTAGGGCTTTTGCTTTTGTTTGTAATTGGGTATATTTTGTGCCCTTAATTTGGATTTACTATTCTAATTAAGTTAAACTTAACTATTAATTTGGATTTGCTAAATAGCATGACTTCCACTAGCCTATTTAATTATTAATTTGGATTTGCTGAATTGTTGTTGTCTACGAATTCCCCAAATGCGTTGCGTCACTGTTGTCCACTAGTGACTAGCCTGATTTTGTGGGACTAATTAAAACTATCAAGTGGGTTGTGGCCTTGTGGGCTATTTTGGATTTTTGGTATTGCTAAATTGCTAATTCATTATCAAATATCAATGTGCTGATTTTGGTATTGCTAATTAAGTGGGCTGATTTTGTTTGAATTCATTGTTGTTTGTTTAGGATTATGGACAAATTTGTTACTCGGGATCTTCGCCAATTCCAAGTGTTTAAACTCCAAACAATGTTAGTGAGCCTCAAAATGGCAATGGTGATGTTGGTGGATCGAGACAAAAAAGACCTCGAATTGAGGAGGACATTATTAGTGATCCGGCTTTAAGGAAACCGATTAATGATTACGATCCTCGAATTAGAGATGATATTAAAAGAGAATACGTGCTCAAGGTTCCTTGTCAACCATCATCTCATGAATTTCAAAGACATGAGTTTGGTAAAAAAAATTGAGTTGTTTCCAAGTTGGATGGTTTAAGAAATGGGAATGGTTGGAGTATAGCGTTTCTAAGGATGCCGCATTTTGTTTTTGGTGTTATCTTTTTAGAGGGGCTAAAGGCAAAATAAACGGGGATGATGTGTTCATGAAAACGGGATTTCGTAATTGGAAGAATGCTTGTGACAAATTCAAAGAGCACGTGGGAGCGGTTGGTAGTATACACAATGAGGCTCGAACAATGTTTTTTGCCTTCAAAGATCAAAGACAAAGTTTGACAAGAAAGGTGGCTTTTGGAAAGAAAGAATTGGGTGATGCATACCGCGCTCGTTTGACCGCAAGTGTGGATGTTATTAGATTTCTACTTGGACAAGGGTTGACCTTTCGGGGGAATGATGAGTCGACAAGTTCACTAAATAGAGGAAATTTTCTTGAAGTTCTTGATTGGTATAGCTTACGCA
This sequence comes from Fallopia convolvulus, assembly GCA_964016875.1. Lineage (NCBI taxonomy): Eukaryota > Viridiplantae > Streptophyta > Magnoliopsida > Caryophyllales > Polygonaceae > Fallopia > Fallopia convolvulus. The sequence goes on from OZ024733.1 coordinate 45,527,192, forward strand.
ATATTGATGTTGGAAAGGTGGTGAACACAAATGCGTCGTCAAATCATCAACTTAGTTCTCCTCGCATTCAAAAGGAAATTATAAGTGCTTGTGCATCGGAGACATCAAAAGCTATTATTAGTGATATTGGAGACAAGTTCTTTTCTTTATTGATTGATGAGGCTCGGGATAGTTTGATAAAAGAACAAAAGGCTATTGTTTTGAGATTTGTAGACAACCGTGGAATAGTGATGGAACAGTTTCTTGGAATGGTTCATGTTGTTGGCACCACCGCGCTCTCTTTGAAAAGTGGCATTGATGAGTTTTTTGCTAGACATGGATTATCAATCTCTAAACTAAGAGGCCAAGGATATGATGGGGCTTCTAATATGCGAGGTGAGCTTAACGGGTTGAAGACTTATATTGAATGAAAATCCATGTGCAAGGTATGTCCATTGTTTTGCTCACTAATTACAATTGGTTGTTGTGGCAGTTTCACAAAGTATTCAATTTGTGACCGATTTTTTTGAGTATTTGTCCATGATTGCAAATATTGTTGGAGCTTCTTGCAAAAGAAAAGATCAATTCCGACAACAACAACATGAAGACATGGTGGAGAGCTTAGTAAATGGTGAAATTTCTTCCGGAAGAGGATTGAATCAAGAAAGTAGCTTAGTTCGACCGGGAGATACTCGTTGGGGTTCCCACTTCACCACCATTATTCTTCTTTTATCTTTGTGGTCATCAATAATTAAAGTGCTTGAAATATTTTTGATGATGCAACCTATCTGAAAGCTCGAGGCCTTGCCATTAGCTTGGGTGAAAAAATGGAAAATTTTGAATTTGTCTTTGTTGCTCACTTCATGAAACTAGTATTGGGCTTGACAAATGTTTTGCCACAATTCTTGCAACAAAAGGATCAAAATATTCTCGAGGCCGTGAGTTTGGTTCAAAAAACTAAGAGGAAGTTGCAAAATGTGAGAGATGAAGGATGGGATGAGCTACTAGAAGAAGTCAAGAATTTTTGTGTTAAGAATGAGATTATCATTCCTAATATGGATGATATTGTTCTGGGACGTTTTCGGTCTAGGCGTGCTGGATACGCGATACCATACCTCCACCACTTTAAAGTTGAGATATTCTGCCAGGTACCTAGTTTTTCTCTATTAACTATTTAAATTTTTGTCTTTTTTAAAATAGATTTAATTTTATCCTACATTTCTAGGTTCTTGATCAAATTGGTGAAGAGATGAAGCATCGTTTCAGTGAGTCAAGCACAAAGTTACTTACATGTATAGCATGTCTTGATCCGAAGAATTCATTCTCTAACTTCAATGTGTCAAAGCTACTTCGACTGGCAATATTGTATCCACAAGACTTCTCGATGTATGATCAAATGGAGCTTAAGGGACAACTCGAGTTGTGGATTTGTGAAATGAGAGAAAATGAAAAGTTTGCAAACTTGCAAAATATTGGAGCTCTTGCTCAAAAGATGATTGAGGTTGGAATTCAAAATGCTTTTCACTTGGTATATCGCCTCATTGAGTTGATTTTGGTGTTGCCTGTTGCTACAGCTACAGTGGAAAGGGTCTTTTCTGCAATGTCTTTTATCAAGACAGATTTGCGTAATAAGATGGGAGATGAATTCATCAATGATTGTCTATTATGCTATATGGAGAAGGAAGTTTTTAGAGGCATTGACAGTGAAGTTATCATCCAACATTTTCAGAATATGAAGACCCGTATGATGGATTTACCACCTCTACGAATTGAAGAGTCAAAAGAGACATGATGACTTGACTAATGATAATCTCTTATGTTTTTGATATCAATCTTTTGTAGAAAACACTTTAATTGATATCAAATTTTATAGAGCTTTTGTAGTTAACGCATTTCTTACTATTTTACTTAAGTTTTAACGATATTTGTGGAGTTTAAAAAATTTCTTTATTGAATTGTACCCCCTTCAATTTAGTTCTGCGTCCGTCACTGCGGTCGTTCTATGCACGACGATGATTTGAAAATAAAATTATGTAGGAACCATACTTGTCGATTGAATTTTATATAAACTTATTTGATAAAATAAAATAATTTCCTCAATAAAACTTTCAAGAGAGATTATTATAATATGTATGGAATGTAAAAAAGAACATTTCTTTATTTATAATAGGATATGTGATTTGATTTTTGAATGAGATAATATTATTATAATATATAGATAAATAAATACTAAAAAAATTGAATAATATTTTCATACTCATTAATTAAATATGGTAAGTAATAGTAATGAATGATGTAATATTATTATAATAGGTATAGAATGCTTATTAAGAACATAGCTAATTGAAATTTTTTTAATTGAATATGACAAGTAATAATGATAAATGAGATAATATTATTATAATATATGGGGAGTTTAAATTCTAAAAAATATTAAGGACAAAGAGGTAAATGAACATTTAAATATATCTACATGGCATAGTTAGATGGACGACACATAAGAGAGAAGGATTTGACTTTAGTAATAGTATATTGATAAATGAACATACATGAAATGACTAGTGGTAGGATGTATGAGAGGATGTTCGCCAATGTTAAATTATATAGAAAAAGAGAGGGAGAGTAACAGCCAAGTCCAAGCTAGAATAAGGCAAAGACTGCTGTTGACGGGCCTTCACTCGGGACAACAAATAAATTTATAAGTCAAGACCCCGCTGAGTATAGAGGAGTCAGGATCGTTCCATGAGAAGTAAGGTTGTTTGTTTATCGACTCCTAATTGCAAAAACCAAACAAAAACAAGCAAAACACTCACAAGCAGCCTCGTTAACGACGTTGTCAGGGTCGTTAACGAACCACCGCAAACAAATGACCAAAAATAACGACCTAAACTAGTTCGGTACCGAGGCTAAGAACTCAGTAACGAATATTTCTTAAGAGAATTCAAATAAAAACAAAGATCTAGGACAAGGGTTACCACAACATAGTCATGCATATAAACTCGTAAGAAGATAAGATCATGCCTTTAAATAGATAGATTTATCAACTTTCATTGACTAGCAAGCAAATTAATCTACTTTCATAAACTAATTCACTTGATTGCTTGTTTTGGATCTAAAGCTTGAAACTTTCGTATTCAAACAATATCAACCTTCAAGTCTATAACTTTCTCTTTCAATCAAGTCAAAAACTCAAATCACCTTGACTTTCATCTAGGTCTAAGCCCAACAAACAATCTCAAAAAATAGATAAAAGGCATTCAACACATAATCTTACTCATCAAACATGCATAACTATGCCGGGTTTCAACCCCGACCCTAGAAAAGAAGACTACTCACTACTCATAATTAAGAAACAAATAAATTCAACGAAAGAAATCATTGCAAACAAAACACTACTCAAATTAATAATAAATATCGTTTTACAGAAATTCAGAAGAAACCAAAAAAAATACAAAATACCGAACCGAAACCACGACTAACGATCCCAGTAACTTTCGTCCACCGAGCTCTCGATCTCGACTCCGATCCGTCTCTCTCTCCTTCGGCTCTTCCTCCTCTCTCTACTACTTCACTTCCCTAATTTCGTCCTCCCTTTTTTCTAGGCTAATAAGAAGGTTATTTATACTAATAAGGCTATAAAACAGAAAAGGCTAAAAGATAAAAACTTCCTAAAAAGATAGAAATAAAACCCTAAAAGATAGAAATAAAATCTAGAAAGATAACAAGACCTAAAATACTTAATATAATAACCCTAAAATTCATAAAAAATACTCTACCGACACGGAAATAAATTCCCGCACATGATCGATGAGTCGCAAAATCAAACTCTCGAAAGCTCTATCTCGTAGCCTCGTTAACGAGCCCTCACAGCCTCGTTAACGAGCCCTCACAGCCTCGTTAACGAGCCTGGACTTGGCTTCTTCAACACCTCTTCTCAAAAAAAAAACTTTAGACTTCGACTTCTTCATCTTGTATCCCTCCGTCCTTCATCATAGCACTCCAAATTCAGCTCCAAACAGCACCGTTTCCTTGCTAAAAACCTACAGAAATACACAAAACGGAGTAGCTTCCATACTTTTCACAAATATGCAAAACTATCTAAAAACACACAAAACTAACCCTAAACTTATCAAAACTAGTCCTAATAAACTAAGAAAACATACTAAAAACTATACCAAAAACACGAACATCAAAATACCCCATACTTAGACTTGCTTGTCCTCAAGCAAGTCTTAAGATATCAAAAGAATACTGTAAAAAGAAAATTCTAATCTATGCCACTAATTAAACAAGTGAGGATGCTACAATTCTATACTAGGCCACGTAAAAAAAAATCCTAGCCCTTGTAACCAACATAATCCACTCACACCTCCAACCCGGCCATCAAATCCGATTCTGCACACCAACACTATATACTAATCAACCAACCACACTATACTTTAGCCTAACAAAACTCCTCCTCTACTTGATCGGTTAAAAAAAATAGTTTAATATATGTATAAATGCAATTATATAAATAAACCGAACCGTCGTCTTCCTCAAATGGCCGAAACTTCACGACCTCCCCTAACTACAACACACAGCCTAGACTAACTCACGATCGGCAAGCCACGCCCGACACCCGACTCTTCGCTGCACATAACCGGCAACTACACCCTCGACCTGACCGATTCCTACAGATATCAACACCCGACGGAACCCGACGCTGCCCCGCCCACTAAACCAGAAGGAAAACGTGACTTACCGAAATAGAAAGACAAGGCCGGCGATGTCGTTGCTCGGCTGACTTCTCTTCCTCAAGACCGAAAACTTTGAGATCGGAGATTGACGGTGGCGCAAGCAAATCGTGATCTCTCTGGCTCCTCCCGTGAAGAATGAAAGACTCGGGCTTTTCGGTTTAGGCCGCTCACAAATGAAGATCAGGACGTGTAAAAGAATCGAGAAGATGAAGATCACGTGGGCTGGAATTGTAGAGGGGTTTGGCTTAACATAGGGAATTAGTCTATCTACGATTTTGTGGTTAAGTAACCGAAATTATATATGAATTAGATAGGATTTGTATTGATATGGATAGATATATATGTGGGTAACGATAGGTATATATATATATATATTTATATATATTTTGTACAACTAACTAGGATTAGCTAATTAAGGATATGTTTAACTGAAGGTATGATTACCGGATTGCTATTGTTGTTGTTTTTAAAGGATTTCAATCAAGTTAAACACCCACATCGGAGGTTACTTGCGGGCCAAGAAATTCGATTGCTTGTAAATTAAGAAACTCGTTTTTCCGACCTAGAAGGAAAAATGGATCCCGAACATTACATACTACCACCCTTAAGAAAGTTTCGTTCCGAAACTTAGGAATGAATAGAACTTGAAGTAAAAGCATAATACCTAAAAGATTATTAGACTTGTCGTGAGGTTCTACAATTAACTCCCTCTAAGAAAACGGTTCGTCCCCGAACCGCGATTCTAGAACAGCATATGAACCTAAAGCATAAAATTAAGGCCATAACTTAGACATAAATAATCAATCTCGAACGTCCAAAGAAAACAACTATCAAAGCAACAATTAAGTAAAACAAACAGTCACGACAAAGCAATGAAAATCTCGATTCAAAAGAACCAAACAATCAAGTAAACAAGTAAAGATCTTCACGTCCTGTAAAAGAAACTAATGTACTAGGGACAAGACTAAATAGGTTTGAAACGCTCAAGGTAGATCGTCAGGAGGAGCAATAACCTCCTTTTCTTCCATTCCTTTCATTCCAAACACTCGAGGAAGAACTGCTCCCGTGTTGCTAGCTCCTGCGCTTCGACCCACACTCTGATTTGTTGTCTGTCGTGATGGTGGCGGGTGACGGACTCCCTGATTTCTCGTACCCGGTACCGATCCCTGCGAAGGAGCTCCAATCATACAAAACCTCTGAAGATGTCCGGGCTTCCCACATGTAAAGCAATCTTTCACTGGCCTAGGACACTGACTCCTCAAGTGCTCAGTGCTCCCACAATTGTAGCACTGTCTTTGATTTCCGGCAGCCCGACTCTGCTGTGACTGTTCTTGGCGCCCCGATGACTGTAACTCTAGTCTACTCTGCGGGTATTGTCCAGACTGATCGTCACCCCTAGAATTCGCTGCAGTTGCCACTTTTCGTCTCTTACTTCCTCCTACCTGAGCATCCACTTGTAAAGGCCTAAGAGTGGCCATAGCATACGCCAAAGCAGACTGTTGAACCTCTCCCAACATCGTAAGTCTAAGTCCAGACACGTAAGCTCGCAAATGTGGCTGCAACCTCTTCAAAAAGGTCGCAATCTTCAATTCCTCACTAGGGGCAGCATTCGGCACCGCCGCCAACTCTTGCTGAAATTTCAGAATAGTCTCAGCCACTGTGATGTTTTCGGGTCCAGCATCCCAAAATGTAGCCTCTCGAGCCATCCTTACCACCGGAGGGCAATAGTATTCTCGGATCCTCCTCTCAAACTCCTCAAAATTCACCTCAGTCTGGTGGTCCCTACCCAACTCCCACTAGTCAAAAGCACTCTTCTGTAGCAAACTCTGCACCAAGGACATCCTCCTCCCCTTTGGTGCCTAAATGGAGTCCAACGCAGACTTCACCCTCCTCATCCATTTCTCCACATCAGAACCCTCGTCTCCAGTAAAGTCCGACACCCCGGTCTTTTTAAACTCTGCGAGCCACTTATCAGGCTGAGGCTCGCGATACTGTCTCCTCGGCTCGACTACACGGTCACCTACAGCTGGTCCTTGTAGTTCTGGTAGTGCTCCTAACTGGGCAGCCAAAACAGAATCTCGGCCTGGTGCCCTCCCTTCAGCCCCCTATTGTCCAACAACCGCGTTCAGGTTAGGCACAGTTCCCGCGCCCAACAAATTCTGCAACAATATTTGAATTGCAGCGTTCACCTCTGGTGTCAATCCTATTGGTGGTACCTCTACTCTCGCATGTGCCCCATTAGCCTGGGGACCCCCTCCAACGACAGATACACTAGCCTCATGATGATCAGCTGCGGCCACGTCTTGACTCTCGACAACCTCCTCCTAGAGAGGAGCATTTTGCTGCACTTCGGGCTCAGCAACTATAGGGACCTCTCCTCTACCCCTTCCCCGGCCTCTACCGCGGCCTCTACCACGTCCTCTACCACGACCTCTACCACCGGCTTCAGCAACTCGCGCGTTGCTTTAATTGTTCGATTCTATGTATGTGTGTTTGGCTTATGTGTGACTAACCGTCTAATTTAGGTATTGGCCTCTAGAGTTATGATTGCGATTGTGGATTCTGGTTGCTAACTATAAGAAGCTGTTTTTAAACGTCTTATAATTTCCGCATATTATCTAGCTTGGTAGATTAGAAGCTGACCCTTCGGGGAATATTTTTAGTTCCAGGTATGAATTAGGGAACCGTGCAGGAACCGAGGCCAGATGGCGGGGCGGAGCGGTGAAGAGCGCGTGTCATAGTAGGGTTGGGTTTACGTTAATTTATTTATTTTACATTAGGACGTTGGATTTGTTATTTTGCTGGAGTTAGTACCATGTCTTATTTATTATGATTTCTAGAATGATTCAGTATTAGTAAGTGTTTTATCGGGTTTGAAGATTTATGGTTTCGGGAATACATGCATAACTAAGTTTTCTATGCTTTCATAAAAGAAAAGGTTGGATGTTTTTATTATGTTTTCTCGCCGTGCCCGCGTTGCAAGATCCTAAAGTGTAGTTGTCAACCTATTTAAATAGTATCTAGTAAGATCTATTTCTAAGTAGCGCCCTGTCGGAAGTCGGGGTGTTACACATGGAACGTTCAGGTTCAGAATAGTAACCGGCGTTGTCAAATTCGAGCCGTTGACGTCCTACCGGCATACGCTGAGAAAAAAGACAAAGAAAACAAAAATTAAAAATAAAAACGGGGTCGGGCTATTCCCAGACCCACAGATAAACAAACAAACTTGTTGCTTCCCCGACAACGGCGCCAATTTGTTGACGGGCCTTCACTCGGGACAACAAATAAATTTATAAGTCAAGACCCCGTTGAGTATAGGGGAGTCAGGATCGTTCCACGAGAAGCAAGGTTGTTTGTTTATCGACTCCTAATTGCAAAAACCAAACAAAAACAAGCAAAACACTCACAAGCAACCTCGTTAACGACGTTGTCAGGGTCGTTAACGAACCACCGCAAACAAATGACCAAAAATAACGACCTAAACCAGTTCGATACCGAGGCTAAGAACTCATTAACGAATATTTCTTAAGAGAATTCAAATAAAAACAAAGATCTAGGACAAGGGTTACCACAACATAGTCATGCATATAAACTCGTAAGAAGATAAGATCATGCCTTTAAATAGATAGATTTATCAACTTTCATTGACTTGCAAGCAAATTAATCTACTTTCATAAACTAATTCACTTGATTGCTTGTTTTGGATCTAAAGCTTGAAACTTTCGTATTCAAACAATATCAACCTTCAAGTCTATAACTTTCTCTTTCAATCAAGTCAAAAACTCAAATCACCTTGACTTTCATCTAGGTCTAAGCCCAACAAACAATCTCAAAAAATAGATAAAAGGCATTCAACACATAATCTTACTCATCAAACATGCATAACTATGCCGGGTTTCAACCCCGACCCTAAAAAAGAAGACTACTCACTACTCATAATTAAGAAACAAATAAATTCAACGAAAGAAATCATTGCAAACAAAACACTACTCAAATTAATAATAAATATCGTTTTACAGAAATTCAGAAGAAACCAAAAAAAATACAAAATACCGAACCGAAACCACGACTAACGATCCCAGTAACTTTCGTCCACCGAGCTCTCGATCTCGACTCCGATCCGTCTCTCTCTCCTTCGGCTCTTCCTCCTCTCTCTACTACTTCACTTCCCTAATTTCGTCCTCCCTTTTTTCTAGGCTAATAAGAAGGCTATTTATACTAATAAGGCTATAAAATAGAAAAGGCTAAAAGATAAAAACTTCCTAAAAAGATAGAAATAAAACCCTAAAAGATAGAAATAAAATATAGAAAGATAACAAGACCTAAAATACTTAATATAATAACCCTAAAATTCATAAAAAATACTCTACCGACACAGAAATAAATTCCCGCACAGGATTGATGAGTCACAAAATCAAACTCTCGAAAGCTCTATCTCGTAGCCTCGTTAACGAGCCCTCACAACCTCGTTAACGAGTTTGGGCTTGGCTTCTTCAACACCTCTTCTCAAAAAAAAACTTTAGACTTCGACTTCTTCATCTTGTATCCCTCCGTCCTTCATCATAGCACTCCAAATTCAGCTCCAAACAGCACCGTTTCCTTGCTAAAAACCTACAAAAATACACAAAACGGAGTAGCTTTCATACTTTTCACAAAATATGCAAAACTATCCAAAAACACACAAAACTAACCCTAAACTTATCAAAACTAGTCCTAATAAACTAAGAAAACATACTAAAAACTATACCAAAAACACGAACATCAACTGCAAAAATACAAGTCAAAATTGTCTCACACAGAGACCTAGCATCTCCAAAACCTCAGCAAGGCCCCAAAAGTAGAGATCCACATGCAAAGCACTCCCTATACTCCGGGGCTAATCAAGCCATAAAATGCAAGCACATAATCTAATGCGTCCTCATGTGTTAGTAGCACTAACAACACTCAGTAAAAGAAAGATGTGGGGATGCAAACAAATAACCCTAAAAAAAGAAACAAGGCAAAAGAGAAACCTACAAGACCAAAAATAAGACCCAACTCCAAATTGAACAACAAGTCTAAAGTTGGAGCTTACATCTCATAGCATTTCCTCTCCTCCCTGTCAGTTTCATCTTCACAACAATCCTCAACTTACAAACATCAATGAGCAATTGAGCAGTAATTTCAGGATGTGGCAAGATATTTCTTAAGATTTTGTCATTTCTTATCTTCCAAGCATAATAAATGATCCTATTGAACGCCATCAGCTTGCTTTGGAAGATACTGTTCTCCCTTGCGTTTGTAGAAGAAACCATCTCCACCAATCCTGAAGAGAGTTGAATCTAGTAAACACACCAACCCACTTCCAAACTAACTCAACCATATTGTTAATAACAGGACAATGGAAGAAGAGATGACAATCATCTTCATCATCTAGATCACACAAAACACATCTGCAAGTACTGATGACACCCCATTTATGCAATTTACTAGTAGTAGGAAGTTTATTAAGAGTGGCCAACCAGCAAATAAAACTCCATTTCTTGGAATGGACCCCATTCCACGGGATAGTGCACCAATCAAGCTTTCTAGCATGGCTCCTGAAAATATCATAAACTGCATCACAATCCATTTTACCAGTTGCTTTACTTAGAACCACAAACTCTCTTGATACATCATCTTCTCCAATATCAAGATAATTCAGAATAGGCTCCCTTAGCCTTAGAATAGACTTTCAAATCCATGACTCTTGGCCATGTATGAGAGGATGTTGAGAGGTCTCTCAGGAGCACATTTCTCTCGTTATCACGTTTCCTAAGAGTACCCGTTTGATCTCACTTGATCTACTTATATTATCTGTATGAAAATGTTAAAAATAATTGTTTAATACAATAAGTAATAGCAGAGATTAAGGGAAAGAAAGAGAGATTAGGGTAAGAAAGAAGAAAATATTATAAGAAAGAAAAGGGATAAAGTTCAGGGTTAGAGAGGGATAATGAGTAAGGAAGAGTAATTGATTTTCATTTGCAATGTGCTCCAATAGTGTTGAATAATGTGTAGTCTTTGACCTTTTAAAGCTAGATTGGCTTATTTACAAAACAAGACCAAAAATTCCTCTAATTACAAGATTATGACATCTTCCAAATATACTTCTTATTACTGACTGTCGACCGAGTCATATATACTTCATATTAAAAATACATGTTCTAGACAGGAAAGGGACAATGTTCAGTGTTAGAGAGATAGATATACTCTTACATTAAGATCTAGATTGATCCAGAGGAGCTGTACGTAGACGTTCTCATGTGTATCTAGTACGTAAACGGTAGAGCTGGATTTCAAGTGATCATTATCACCTTCGGGACCCACAACCAACCAACCAATAATTGCTCACCCTCGGGCCCCACTCCATTTTTTTCCTCTTTCCCGGTGCTCTAAACCCCTCTCTCCTCCTTAAACCCCTTTCCAAAAGCCCAATAAAACCGACTGTGGATCATCTGCTACGGAGTATGCTACAAATCCTGTGCCTCCCAATAATATTATAACACGTGTTTTAGTTAAAAAAATCTCTTTTCTGTTTTATAACTTTCCTCTCTCTTCGTTGCGTCTTCCTCCGTTCTAGATTGTGGAGTTCATCTTCTTCCATCTTTTAACTTTGCTATCCTATTCTTCAATTTATAATTGATACAGTACATAACAATATTTTAATTTTTAACCAAACGAAAATTAAAATTGAGAAAACATGATAACTAACTTTCTCTACATCTTGTCCAGTACGTGAATTGCAACTACTGTATGTTCTGCAAATCAAATAGAGGACTTACGATTTCTTAAATTTCTACGGTTTTTGCTTTGGGTCGAAATTTTTCAGTGAAACTATCTAGTTTCAATTATTTTTCCATCTATTAAGATGAGTTAACCACTAATCTTACACAAGTTACTCAATTAAAAACTGAGAAACAATCGTTCCATTAAAAAGTTATTGAAATTATAATGCTCTGCTCCTAATGAAAGTATTAGAGGGAAGCAGAATAACTCAGGAAGAAGGGGGAGAAAAACAGGGAAGAGAGAGGAAAGGTAGGAGGAGAAGGATTAGAGAGGAAATGAATTTTGTTAAATATAGACACGTGTTAAAAGATTAGTGGTGGCACAGGATTTGTAGTATCCTCCGTAGCAGATGATCCGGACTGAATAAAACCCCCCAAATCCCCCTTTTCCGTATACGCGCGTTCTCACCATCACAAAAAATGCCACTCCAATTGATCAGATTCAGAGCCCTCTGCCTCATAACCCTATCGGCGGCGTTGCTCGAAACGGCGTCGTCGCGGCCCCATACGACGTCGTCGTCCATCTACGACGCCCTGACGTCACACGGGCTCCCGATGGGGCTCCTCCCCAAGGGCGTCAAGGACTACGCGCTCGACACCGAGGGCAGATTCGAGGTCCACCTGGACGAGGCCTGCAACGCCAAGTTCGAGTGCCAGCTCCACTTCGATCGAAACGTCTCGGGAAGGCTCCGATTCGGGCAGATCACCAACCTCACCGGAATCGCTGCCCAGGAGCTCTTTCTCTGGTTTCCGGTCAAGGGGATCCGGGTCGATGTCCCCAGCTCCGGTCTCATCTATTTTGATGTCGGAGTTGTTTTCAAGCAATTCCCGCTTTCTCTGTTCGAGACGCCGCCTGATTGCTTCGCCGGCACGCTTCCGCCCGATGTTGAAGAGGGGAATTCGATCATTCAGACTCTTGTAGAGGTACCTTTCATGGTGATACACTAAGCTTTTGATTTTTATTTTTGTTGCTTTTGATTTCTAGTGTTTTGATGCTCTTTGTCTTTCTTCGTGAAGCTTTTTTTAAGAAGAAAGTTGGGAGAAATTTCACTATGTTTGTCAGGTTCTTCAAAATTGACCAAAACAGTTAGACACAATTATCAACTTCTTGTATGTATTGGTGTCTTGTTTTGAGGGTAGATGATAATTTTGATGGAAATTTCTTCTGGGTTGGAATTTAGTGGATTTTCTGTAGAAATTGAATTATACTGTTTTGGTCTTTTCTTGTGGGTCGCCTTGCCCAGTTACAGAGTGCAATTTGCACTCCAACACCCATTTTTCAAAATTATTATATAGATAAAAGCATATTACTTAAATTTCTGTCATAATTCGTTACATGTGGAATGATGAATTGATGTCTTGCTTCTGAAACTTGTCATTGCAAAAGCAGACCCGTGATGCCCTTTTGATCAGGAAGAATCTGAAAGAGAATCAAGAGGAGAAGATGGATCTAAGGGGACCCAGATAACTCCATGGTCTTTGGAGTTTGCCATTTGTCCATGGCCGTTTTTGCAGAGAGTTTTTGTCACTACAATATGCTGTATGCTGTATTGTCACTTTGGCTTTGCAGTTTTCTGTATAGATCTGAGGAATCCAAAAAGTCAAGAACTAGTTTTCTTTAGCTCCCAACGAAGTAGAATAGGAGCAAGATTTTGGGGACTTGGGTGAGTTGGTATGTATACAAATGCTGTTTGTAATGTCAAAACTGCACTTGTCTTCATCTATTGAAGATATAAAGGAGAAGTGGGGAGAAATCAATCAAGCCAGGAATCCAAAAATTGGGTATGTTTGGCTTATATGCTAAAATTTAGTGATTCAATTACTTGTAGAATCCATATCAATTACTTTGTATATTGCATACAAATCTTATAATAAAATTAAGCAGGAAAAGGAAAAGGAAAAGAAGCAATTTTTCTCCAATGTTTTCCCCTTGTCTTTCTTCCTTAATTTCTTCTGTTCTTTGCTCTAGAATAGTATACGTAGAATGAGTTCCTTTATAGCTAGTAAGCGTGAATTTGAATTGGGGTTATGGGCTGAGTATGAGTCTGGTGAGAGTGATGTTTGTGTTTGAATGTGGTCCATATTAATTTATACAAGTTGAGCTATCAATGTGAACACATGACCACCACATGCTTAACTGCAAACTCCTACATTGTAGGTAGCATTACTTTAGTAGTGCTTTACATTCATTGACATGCAGGGATCCTATGTATGTTGAATCTTGAGAGTAATTTATGATGATGGAATTTGAGCTTATTTGTCTTATAGTACGTCACAGTTATTTATTTTCTTTCTAGGAAGATGCCCATTTTTTAATGTCAAACAAAAAGAAAGAAAAAAATTGGACGTTCAAATTTTTCCAAATCCTAAGTCAATTCCAACAATACAGTAGTCAGCAATGAGCAAATCCAGCCTCTAAGTGAGGTCTGCTATAAATGAATTAATTTGACATTATATTCCTTGAATGCCACCGAATATGGAACCCATCCGATATCTGGAGTCTATGAAATTAGGCTGATAAAATAATACCTAATAAATCTTAACAAAATGCGAAGAAATTTCTGATTTTCTGTACCTCTAAATAAACGTTACCTTATGGGGTTTGACTGTTTTCACTTATCAGTATAATCTGGGTTGACTAAGAAACACATGACACTTTATTGCATTTTGATTGATAAGTAATGCCGTTTTCACTTATCAGTATAATCTGGGTTTGACTGTTTTCACTTATCAGTATAATCGGAGTATTTGTTTCCAGGAAGATAAAATCCATCATTTGGCTTAAAATGGCTTAGACAGGAACATTTTTGAATTGTTTGGATTTGCTTATATCAAACTTATGCTCTGCGATTCCCTGTCTATCTGTATATAAGATGTTTAGATGAAAGAATTCTCCTCACACCTTTCAAGTGGAGAATGCAAGCTTATTCGATCATTTTACTTGTTTAGCTAGGGTCTAATTAAGAGTAAACCATACATAACAGAATATAGAGGTGCTACATGTATGAAAAATATATTGTTATCATGTTATCATTGTTATGAATAAATTACTTAGACAAAACACAAGAAATTAAAACATATAGCGTTGTAAGAATTAAGATGAACTTTAGATAAAACCTATATCTATAAACGCCAAGGCCGTAAAATTGTTGGAGTCCAAAAATCTGCTCAAGCCTATGCTAATCAAGTCTAGAAATACACTTACCCGTTTAGATATGTGTATGAATATGACTGATATCTATATCTGGTGTTTGATATGTTCTGATATCAATATAAAATTGATATATGTTGTTTGGTATATGGGGATGTATTATTTGTGCTTTTACTTGCGTGCCAAGTAATAGAAATAAGGGGGGTTTGAATGATTGAATAAATAATGTAAAACGGATTGATTAAAGTTGAGTTGTAAATATATGGAAGAAGTATGTTCAACTAGTTAACTTCCATTGTGACATTGCTTTACTGATCATTGATTCTCTTGATTCCTTTTTCATCTTAACTAATCTATCGTAGAGTTTAATCCAAACTTCAGTTTTAGTTCATAGTCCGACCGGATCTAAGAACCCTAATCATCAAGCAACCTATAAGACCTTCTAGATTCAACTTGACAACAACTTTATGATTTAAGTATCGAAATAAACAGTTATCTAAAGCAACCAAACATCTAGTTAAGTTGTGATTGACTTCTCTTCTTTAACCAACTATTTCAACCGGTCCTAAGTTGATTAAAGTTTCTACTCTTGATCCAATTAACACCAACTGGTAATTAACAAGATTCGGTTGTAATTTAACCTAGAAATTCAATTAGGAGATCAAGCTAATAAAACCCTGGATTAGATTTATTCAATTAAGCATAGAGAAACCAAACTAGTCAAGGTTATTCAGAATCAATTAAACCTCACAACTCATGCAAATCACAACTTCAATTAACTAGCCAAACAAAAGAGAAATTAGCAAGACACAATTAAATTAAGAAAACTTACAAATAGGGTTCAAAGGTCTCCTATTGAGAAAAGCTCTCTAGAAAAAAACTTCAATCCAAATTGCAATTGTCAATTATGAAAAGAAAAGAAAGAAACTAAAACTAATATCCCAAAACAATTTCTAAAGATAAAATTTTTCAAGCCACTATCCAAAAATAACATAAAACTAGCCCAACACGAAGCACATAAAGTCGGTTAAAAGCCTCCCGCGAAACGCCGAAATGCGCAATCACAACCCAGAAAGCGTGGCGCACCCCCCCCCCCCCCCCCCCCCCCACCCAGGCCTTGGTTTATTCCCATTTTATCTTTAGGTTGGAAAATATTGAACATGGTGCGATTAAGCTAACGCTTAGGTTTAGCCCTAAAACCTAAACCCTCTATACGCTTAGTCTAGGCTCACGGGTTTAGCCCTAAACCATGTGTGCGCTTAAGCTAGGTGCACATGTTTAGCCCTAAACCCTAAACCCTTTGTACGTTTAATCTACACACACAGATTAGCCCTAAACCCTGTGTGCGCTTAAGCTAGGCGCACGGGTTTAGCCCTAAACCCTCTGTACGCTTAATCTAGGCGCATGGGTTTAGCCCTAAACCATGTGTGCGCTTAAGCTAGGTGCACAAGTTTAGCCTTAAACCCTTCGTACGATTAACTTAAGCGCATGCACGCCTAGATTAGGTATGCATGCTTCTAAAGGAATATATTGATTTCTTATAAGAATGAACGATTCTAAATAAATATAATGATTTCTTATAAGAATGAACGATTCTAAATGAATATAACGATTTCTTATAAGAATGAACGATTCTAATTGAATATAACGATTTCTTATAAGAATAAAGGATTCTAAATGAATATAACGATTTCTTATAAGAATGAACGATTCTAAAGGATTATAACGATTTCTTATAAGAATGAACGATTCTAAATGAATATAACGATTTCTTATAAGAATGAACGATTCTAAAAGAATATATTGATTTCTTATAAGGATGAACGATTCTAAAGGAATAAAATAATTTCTTATAAGAATGAACGATTCTAAATGAATGTAACGAATTTTTATAAGAACGAACGATCCTAAATGAATATAATGATTTCTTAAAATAATGAACGATTCTAAATGAATATAGGATTTCTTATAATAATGAACGATTCTAAATGATTATAACGATTTCTTATAAGAATGAACGATTATAAAGTGATATAATGATTTCTTATAAGAATGAACGATTCTAAAGGAATATAACGATTTGTTAGAAGAATGAACGATTCTAAATGAATATAACGATTTCTTATAAGAATGAACGATTCTAAAGGAATAAAACAATTTCTTATAAGTGCGCTTATGCTAGGTGCACCCCCCCCAACCGGGCTTTGTTTTTTTTTGCCCATGTATGCTTATGTTAGGCGCACCATAACATACTTTTAAGTTAGGTGCACCAAATAGTGTACATATAGCAAGAAAATAGTGTACATTTCGCCATAGCCTTTTTATATAGTTCTTGGCTAGAGTTCTTTGTGTTGGTAAAGTAAGAAGTAGGACATGGCCGGTGGCCTTCTCATTTGTCAAGGCTCTCTCTTCTGCTTAGACAAAATACAGACAAGACGTGTAGTAGAGTTGACATGTTTGTCCATGCTTCTCCAGGAACTTCAACTCCTCTTGTTACTCTTATTCTATTTTTGCGACAATCCAGTTGCCATCTACATAGCTAAAAATCTTGTATACCGTGAGAGAACAAGCACATTGAACTTGATTACCATTTTTCACGTATAAGTTCAACAATTCTTTGATTACCCTCTGCATTTCACATCTTCTACAAGTTAGTTGGCTGGTGTATTTACAAAATTCTTAATTTGGATTTAACACCATTCGGTCATTGGGCAAGTTAGGTATGCAACAACTCTACACCCTCCTACTTAAAAGGGTGTTGGAGTAGAAGAAACTGATCACGCCTATGCTAATCAAGTCTGCAAAGTCTAGGCCAAGTTTTTGTCCCACATCCCTTCCTTGTAGTATTTTTTTAACTCCTTTAGACACTTGTGACAAGCATATATAGTTGGAATAAATACTCTTAGCATATTTGTTTCTTGTTTTTTTTTTTTTATTCTAGCCTTCTGCGTTTCTTCAATTTCTTTGTGATTGATCGTTGGAAGAAAGAACAAAAATCTCAAGAGAATTGAATAGATTGAAACAGTTGATCGATAAAGGGTGGAAAACAAAGTGATCATTCGCAGTGATGACATTAATGGCAAATGACAACCGTTGTACGGGTCATACTTTCATTATAAAGCTTACATTATTAGATTAGAGAACATTTTTAAATGAAAATCTTCTGTTTTTTCTATGACCCTCTCTGGTCATTCCCCACTGATTTGGACAATTTTTATTTGTTTAGAGATTTCAAAAAACAAATTAGGCTGGTGGGACAATTACATTGCACAAGTACTACTTTAACTTCTTTTTTTCTACATTTCCCCCAGAATTTCCCCTTTTTTTCATTATAAAGTGTCATTAAGCATTAATTCCTAATCATTACATATCATAGCAAAAAGAATTAATCAGTATGGTCTAATGACAGCCTATATATTGTGATCAAGGTGGAACTCAATTACAAGTTCCGAATATGAACCTATCAAGTAATTTTGAAATACTCCATCCATTTGATAATAGGCTTTTCTTGTTTCACAATACATATCCATATAAAAATTTTGTACATTATTTTCAACAATTGGAATAATTTTGGAAAAATTATTTTCCCTTAATATTTGTGCAAAAGTTTTTTACCTATACTTTTTTGGGACATAAAAATTAAGAATAATTAATCATAAAAATTTAATTAGGTTGAATTATTTATTTTTTATAAATTTTTAAAACTCAATTTTTAAAGGTAAAATGTTTAAACTACCTTATGGGATAGAAAAGATCGATTTCGAAATCCTCTATGATGATGATTCGAGTACTTTCTCTCTGGAAACAAAATAAATACTGATCATAATATATATGGCAATCTACCAAACTCCAACGGGGAACCTCCTTTTTCTCCTAAAATAAAACGAAAAAAAACTCCAAATGGGAAAGAATGAAATATACTCCGTATGGTTATAACAAAGAAAAGAAAAGAAACTTAAATATATAAACCCCGCGATCGTCCAATCAACCGTCTGTCACCGACGCTTATAGACCGTCGATGAAAAATCCAGTCGGAAATCGACGTAGCAGATGTTCGTCTTACCTACACAGCCCTGTCGTTTTATCAGAAACCGTCCATTGTACATTGCACCCACGCCACGCGCTTCCTCTAGTTCCCTTTAATACACAGCCCCACTTCCACTTTCATATCCACGTGTCAAATTATTATTGGATAGCTCTCATTATAAATCCCCAAATATTTTCTCCTCCCAAGATTCCCTATTTCACCCGATCCACTGCTCTCCACTTTCACAACTGCGCGCAGAACTCGCCAAGCTCTCCATCAATGGCGTCCGAACGCCTCTACCTCTCCCTTCCTCTCCTCCTCCTCCTCTTCACTCTCTCAACTTTTTTCTCTCCATCCCTCTCTCTCACCTGCTCCTCTCAGAAGCTTTCCAGCAGCAAGCTTTACCAGAACTGCAACGATCTCTCCTCGCTAAGCTCGTACCTCCATTGGACTTACACTGCCGCCAACAAGACTCTCTCGGTCGCCTTCCTCGCTCCGCCGGCGTCGTCTTCCGGATGGATCTCGTGGGCCATTAATCCAACCGGTACCGGCATGGCCGGCTCCCAAGCCCTAGTTGCTTTCAAAGCGTCGAACGGATCTATGGTGGTCAAGACCTACAATATCAGCTCGTACTCCGCAATTGTAGAGGGGAAGTTGGATTTCGAGGTGTATGAGAAGAGTGCGGAGTACAGCGGCGGATTAATGAAGATCTACGCGACGGTTGCGGTGCCACAGGCGTTAGCGTCTTCCAAAAAGATGAACCATATCTGGCAGGTTGGATCGGCGGTGACCGGCGAATTTCCGGTGAAGCACGATTTTCAGCCAGCGAATTTGAACGCAAAAGGTATCCTAGATTTGGCGTCCGGCAGCACTACGACGGCGGCGTCTGGCGGTGCCGTGGACGAGCGTACTAAGAAGAAGAATGTAGGTTTCTCACTTTCTCTACTTGTGTTCGAATTCCGAAACTCTTTCCTCTCTACAAAAAAAATGGAGTTTTTTTGACGCAGTATTTACAGAAATTCAGTTTTGGAAACAAGGATCGAATTTTTCCTCAATTTGTTCAAATTATTAACTTTCTTTTCTAGTTTCTGTTACTATGATGCTAAAAGTATGCTGAAGTTTCGAGTATGGTGGTTTGAGAATTGATTTATATGTAGATCTACAGTTGTCAAAGTTTAGAATTTCATGCTTACATAGTTACATGCCAATTTTTCAACTAAAAATTCGTTGCTCTTCAATTCTTCTTCTGAAATTGTGCAAGTGAGAATCACGAAGTCTTTCCTGCCTGTTGATTGACAAGGTGTGATGACTGATGAAGGACAACTACTATACTAGTCTAGAAATCTCTTCTGAAATAGTAACTAATTTTGCATACCGTGGGATAATTTCTTGTAATTCCTACTACAGAATGACATTGATTTTGGGTTTTTGGTGCATATGTATCAGATTCATGGCATTCTGAATGCAATAAGTTGGGGGATCCTATTTCCTTGTGGAGCCATCATATCAAGGTACCTCAGAACCTTCGAATCAGCTGATCCAGCATGGTTTTACCTCCATGTTTCCTGCCAAATTCTTGCTTATGCTCTTGGAGTTGCTGGTTGGGCCACTGGTCTTAAACTTGGTAGCGAATCCAAAGGAATTGTGTATACTACTCACAGATACATTGGTATTGCCCTCTTCTGCTTCGCCACCATACAGGTTTGTCCTTCATAATCCTGTCTTATCTTTTTACAGTTGCTGTCATACTTGAATTGCATACTTTCCTGGACTGGAATGAAATGTATGTGATGTGAATTGCCTCTCATATCTTCAATTAGAGATATACATGCCTATTTGATAAGTTAAATGTCTTGGAATTGATCATACATTAATGGCTTCTAGCTGAAAAGATACAAATTGTATTTTTTCCAAGTTGGAATTTTGATGGTCCCTGAATGGTTCTGGTTTTGTGGTTCTTGAATTCAAATTGAAGGTTGTGTATGTATGCTCCACTTGGGCTCTGTATTATCTTGTTCATTGCCATCCTTTTCTCATATTTGGACCTGGACAGGTATTTGCATTGCTTCTAAGGCCAAAGAAAGACCACAAGTACAGATTTTTCTGGAATATTTACCACCATACCCTTGGATATGGCATCATTGTCCTTGGTATAGTGAATGTCTTCGAAGGGCTTAACATTTTGCAACCAGAGAAGAAGTGGAAATCTCTGTACATCATCATCCTCATTGTGTTGGGTGCAATCTCTGTGTTGTTGGAAGCCATCACTTGGGTTGTCGTTTTAAGAAGGAAATCCAACAAATCCACAAAGCCATATGCATGAACAAAACGACTCGATGTGGTCTTCTTTGCCGGTCAGACTTTTGATCGTTGTCATTCACCATTGTGTATATGCTGTCTTGGATGAAACCGTGATACTGAATTACATATATGTGTATGGTAATTCTTTAGAGATTGTCTTATCTAGAGTGTTTGATTTCATCCCTCATGTGATACATTAGTAGCCTTGTATGAAGATTGACTGCTTGCATATTCTCCTTTCTCAAAAGACTATTATTGCTTTGCAATGTTTCATTGGTTCCTATTGCTTTATCCCTTTCTTCTAAAGCATGTCATCACTCATCAGATTCTTTATGCTCCTATTAATTATAGAATGGCTGAACATTACAGTGTTAGCAAATCAGTTCGGATACCCGTTTCTAGATTTAGGCTAGTAATCGGATCATTAATGGTTGATCTTCATTTTTTCCCTTTTATGACGGGACAGTGCATTATCTTGTACGATAGTGTATGTTTTTGCATTAAATCCCGCAAGATAATGTACAAAAATTAAATATCCAAATTTGACGTGAAATCGATTTCCAGGTACATCTTTATGGTTTTCATCCAAACCCTAGACTTGTCAACAATTGCACTCTTGAGTTTGGACCAAATTCAGTGTAATTTTTTTCTTAGATGCTTTATGTTAAAGACAGAACTATGCTTGAAGGACACACCATGGTTAATAATGCATAATTTTACTTTTGAAAAGCATTATTCTATATCATAGCTTTGCCTAAAGGGCACTTTTATTTTTAACCATTTCATTTGAGTTGAAATAACAAAGGGGTCCAACCTAACCATGCAGAATGTATATTGGTGCAAGGCCCCACAACTTGTTCAGTGTGCCATTCCCATAAGCTTTATACATGTGTAAAAATAATGTTAATTAATAACTACTTCTCGCTTTGTACGCATTATTTAGTCTAACACCTAGCTAGACATTTATAACTTTCTGCAAATTGGTGTGCACTAATTGAACTATTATTTATATTTTATTTTGAAAATAATTTAATGTCAATATCTCAATTATCGGAGCAACCGAGCAAGTGACTTATTTTATACGGATTATCTAAATACAATTTATACAAGTGACATATTATTATAAACATGTGACTTAGTTCAAATTATAAGTATGAAAATTGTAAAATATCTTATTAAAAATGTTAAATTAACTTGTACAAATGATTAAACTTTAACCCACTTACTCAAGAATACAAATGTATCATATTGAACCCACTTTCAATATATATTCACGGAAAAATTAATAATCCCGATCGACTGTTCTTGAATTAAATACGGATCTCGATCTTATCTATTATATAATTTTATGAGTTATTCTACCTATTATCATATGGTCTTGGATTAGAATTTTATTGGACTTGCACGCTAGGCTTGTTTCATCCAATACCTCCATTGCCGACTTTATTAACCTATTCATAAAGTCCTTCCAATAAAGAAGCAACTGGGTAGCAGGAATTACTCTAGTAACTAACTCTACCCATTGTTATTGTTATATGATTTTGGTTAGAACTTTATTGGACTTGTATGCTAAATCGGTTATACATATAACTCAATCTCAATCTATTAAACCACCGGACTTTATCAAATTTATCTCCAAATCTTGCAACATCTAAATCTCTGTCTCTGTGTTTGTATATTGGATTCTTTTTCACGTGTCTGCCTTTAGATGTTGACACTTTCCCTCTTTGATGGAAAATAGGGTGATTGTTGTGCTTTTTTTTCATGGGCATAGTTGTTGAGGTGTCCCTTCATGCCTACTATTTATTTTCTGTGATGAACATGAATCCATGAAAATGTTGGATTTTGAGGTGAATCATAGCGTAAAACATTGCAAGAAGTGAGGGAAACATCTACCTTTCATAGACAAATTGGAAACATTTTATTAATTAAGTTAAAATGATTGACAACAGAATAGCCTTTAACTTGTATGTTGGGGTGATTAATTGTGCAATATAATTCTCTTATGTTTGGGATTGCACGTACACTTGTCATTTGTCAATGTCATTCTCAAGGTGAAAAATAATTCGAACTGTAAAGTTGTGAATTACTCAACGTACGTGCACACCTACGACATTTCTCGGTCACAAGTAAGAGTGGGCGAGTGGCATGGCTGACACCTGTGTGTGAGTTGGAGGCTTGGAGTAAAGTCCCCTTGTCTTAAGACTCACACCATGCATCGTTCACAAAAGAGAGTTTATTTTTTATATAATTTAGAATTCTATAATTTGCAATAAGATGTTTATATAAATAATTTTTTTATTTTATGTTCATTATGGGTAATATATCAAATAAAGGCACCCTTTGAAATTATTACTCTCTCTAGTCTCTAGGACACCTTTGCTCCAAGTCCAATCCAATAAAACAAAAAGGCTCGAATTTATCCGCATCAATCATCAAAATTCATAATCAATAACAAAGTAAAGAAATCGCACATATGAAAGTGTAAGTTGATATTGACTCAAAACAAGACTCGGAATAATGCATAGAGCAAAGTTTAGAACAATAATATTATTCTTATTCTCTTACAATACAAAATTAAGAAATGACGTCAAAGCTCCATCATTATGATCTCAGCCTGTATATGGCGTAATGCTTTTATCATCATTGAAAGCCAATGCCGGCCTAAGAAAATAGTGCCAAAGATTTTATATCACAAAATTACAAATTTTCGTGGACTTGTCACTACGAGCTTTTCCTATCAAGTTTTGATTGTTGTTTAGGTGGAAGGAGATGGGGGGACTCTTTGTTTCTCGGGGTAAATTTTATTAATAAAAACGAAAAGGGTTAAGTAGTCGGTAAATAAGAGATAATTCGGCCCCTTATATCATCAAGAAGCAATAAATAAATTTCCTCAGACGGAGCAGACAATACATAAAGACCTAAGGCTAGATTAAAAGCAAAAGAAACTATCCGGTCAACAACACAATTTGCTTCTCGGTAAATATGACGGAACTGGATACTCCAATCCCTACGGATGAAGCCTTGACACTTCGAAACCAAGCTATAAAGAGGATGGCTCTTCCGGGCCCCTGCAATGATAAGATTTATAACAAGCTGGGAATAAGATTTAAAATAACTTGCCTGTAACTATCGTCCCATGCCAACTTGAGGCGTTCCAGCTCATCCCATAACTCTGCCATCGACATTGTACAAGATCCCACATTGTGAGAAAAACCACAAACCCATTGGCCATTATGATTCACGGTAATGCCTCCCGCGTAGCTTGCCCTCCTTTAACCATCTCGTCCGTGTTGACTTTGATCCAACTCTTCGGTGCGCAATCCCAAGCAATGTCCTGTAAGCTTTTATGCAAAATAGGTATGGAACTAGTTCTAGAGCACTTACTGATTGCGGCTTGATACTCAATGGCCTTCTCCTTGACAAAACTCACTTTATTCCTAGTCTCGATCTCCCCTTTGAACACAAAGGTGTTTCTACAGTTCCAAACCCACCAAAGGGTCATAACAAATAGATCACGCCATTCGAGCGCATCGATAGAGGCTTCCATCATGAAATTGCCTCTAATCTAAGTTGAGAAAGGGACCTGAAAGAAAAAAGGACTTAAGTCAGTAGCATTCAAACCTTCCCAAATATGTCTCACCTTAACACAATCTCTAAATAAATGTTCATAATCTTCCTCGGCCTCTCCACAACAAGTGCACCGAGCGCAGATGGTATGTGGAGTTGTCGACGTTCCGCGTTCGAGAGGACCCCTCCTCTACACGCAAGCCAAGTGAAGTGGTGAATGCGTTCATGCACTTTGCAAACCCATATTTTCTTGAACACTGGCTCATCGACCTCTTGAGCTAAAACATGGCCCTTCACCAGTGCATAACTTGAAGAAACGGTGTAGTTCCCATCAACCATGAGGGACCAAGATAACTCATCCACGTTGTCTTCAATAGCATCAAAGACGGTAAAAGCAGCTAATTGTAGCAAGATACCAGCCGAAAGAAAAGGAGAAATTTGATCCCAATCCCAGCCTTCATTATCTTTCCACATCATTCGAATCGTTCTCCCAAGATGAATGTCATTCAACTGAAAAATATTAACTTATTGAAGCGGACTGTCCAGAAGCTAAGCATCTTCCCTAAACCGAATGGAGTTGCCATCCCGGAGACACCAATGAACCCCCTTGACAACCTAGAAAATACCTTTTGTTGGGATGGTGTTGGGAACTCATTTTCCATAACATCGGAACAACGATCTTCTCCAGTTTTGATAATGACAAACACCATATGGAAACTAACATTTATGATCAAGTATTTCAAAGGTACCTCGGGTTGAACAGACATTCCCCTAAGGGAGCTCCAGAGCATACAAAGAAAACTGAATGAAAGAAGTAGTTCCCATCAAGGGAACTCATAAGAGACAAGATCCCAACACAAGGGAACTCACATGTGAAGACAAGACAATGCAGCGCATTTCGCAGGATCCTGTTCCAGACAAAGTAGAAGCGCAGTCTGTTCCTAGGACTGGGCCGATTGATCCAATGGTCCGATTAGTTTAAAAAGTTGACCAATTTCAAAATGGAATCACATGAGAAGAAAGTACATACTTGGCTAGCAAGACAAATGCATTTTGGACAAAAATGCAAAATGAAGAGTCAAGCCTCAAGTCTCAAGAGTATAAAAGCCAATGAATAGTGCACCTTAAGATGTACTTCTCTCATAATTTACAAAAGCCTCAAGCAACCAGGAAAGAGCAGAACAATCAAGAGAAGTCCCCGACGAAGAGTGTGTGATCTCGGCGATGGCGAATCCAATGTTCCTTGGTGAAAGGGAATTGAGTCAAGACACACGCGTAGAGTGTAAGGTTTGAGTTCTTTGTTTTTGTTGATATGTTGTCCTAGTACTTAGGTTGAGAGAGTTCATTATTGTTCCCAAAGTTTGGTGACGATTGGGAACAAAGAAGTTTTAACTTTGCCTTATAGTAGCTTAGGGAACTATCAATAAAAGAAGGAAGTCGTTCAAAATCCTCTAAGCGGAGGTAGAGGTTTACCCATAAAAATAATTGGTTGTAGTGGACTTCCTCTATAAAGGAACTGTGTCCAACTGTTTTACTACTTGCGATTTTCTGTTACTTCCGCTTCCTTGGGAACAGTCCAACGTTTGTTCCAAAGCTCTTTACTAACACATCACGATCCCATAATTGGTATCAGAGCAGGTGCTGCTCTAGATTTCTGTGTTAGTCTCGCAGGTAAACAGGATGTCTCAGGAACTACCTCAAATCAGTCATGGGAACAACAAGCCTCCAAGGCTCATTGTTGGAAGATTCGAAAACTGGCAAGTCAAGACGAAGGACTGGATGCGTAGTCACGACTTCCAGGCATGGTGTGTCATTGAGAGAGGTAACTTCGAAGTTGACCTAGCTATTCGCGACGACTTGTCCAAATGGGAACAAAACGAATGGAAATGCATGGAAGAAAATTACAAGGTCTAAGATGTACCTCAACAACTCCATGTGTGAGCAAGACAATGATAGGGTGGCGAACCTGAAAACCGCCAAGGAAATGTGGGAAGTCATCCAACAAATACACGTAGGAAGTTCCGATATCGGTAGTAGAAGAGAGAGAGAGAAAGAGAGAGAGAGAGAGAGAGACCATAAAGACCCATATTGTAGACTTTCATAAGTCCTTGCTAGGGGAGAGCGAGGCGAGAGAGGAGAATTTCTTTGTACCCAATGGTGGTCAAGTAGTGGATTATGGGGAAAATTTCTACCTTCTTGAGGTTCCGATCGAGGATGATGTGAAGAGGAATGTTTTGGAGTATAGGGGATGAGAGATCACTAGGGCCAGATGAGTTTGGTAGCAAGTTCTACAAGGAATGTTGTGATATTGTGGGGTCGAGTATGGTGGAGGTGGTCCAAGAGTTCTTTGTGAGGGCTCCTTGCTTAAGCAACAAAATGCTACCCTTATTAGCTTGGTGCCCAAGGTGGATAACCCGACCTTTGTGAATGACTTTAGGCCGATCTCCCTTTGCAATGTTACCGTCAAGGTGATCTCAAAGATTTTGGTGGAGAGGTTGAAAGAGGTGGTGGGGGATGTGGTATCCGATGCTCAAGGGGCCTTTGTTTCAGGGAGGTCGATTACCCACAACCATGCCCTAGCCCAAGAGCTCCTATGCCGCTATGACCGTAAGGGGATTTCATTGAGATGTTTGATGAAGATTGATTTGCACAAATCCTATGATTGTGTATCTTGGTCCTTCCTTGAAAAAAAACTTGTGTATTTCAACCTTCCTCTTCCTTTGGTGAGATGGGTGATGGAGTGTGTGACTTCAACCTACTTCTCGGTTCTCATCAATGGAGAGATTGAGGGGTACTTTAAAGGGGGGGGGGGAGGGTTGCGCCAAGGAGATCCATTGTCCTCCTACCATTTTATGCTAGTCTTGGAGATGCTAAGTAGGAGGTTAAGGGAGGCTAGTCAACACATTGAGTTCAATTTTCAATCGGGTTGCGAAGAAATGATGATTTGTCATGTTGCTTTTGCGGATGATTTGCTTGTGTTTTGTAGAGCGGATGTGTACTTGGTGGGGGGTCTTGGGGCGCGCATTGGAAGATTTTGGGAGAGAATCCGACCTAATGATGAGCCTCAACAAGAGTCTCTTGTTTTGCAAAGGTTTGATGGAAGGGGAAAGAAGGGAGTGGTGGAGGCTCTTGGATTTGAAAAGGGTGTGTGGACCATTAAGTACTCAGGCCTCCCCCTCAATTACAAAAGGTCTCTCGTGGGAGACTTTGGACCGCTCCTAAAGACCATCTCGTCCCACATCTCCGAGTGGTCGGCTAGGAAGCTTTCATATGTGGGGAGGATACAATTCATCAAAGCGATGACCTTTGGGGTGTTGATATTTTGGTGCCAATCAACTTTGATCCCGACCTCAAAGTGTCTCTTTGAAAATTGAGGGGTTGTATCGAAGTTTCTTTTGGGCGAGGAATGAAGGGTCTAGGAGGAGCCCGGTTGGAATGCCCTAGCCGCCCCTTATGAAGAAGGGGGGCTAAGATTTAAGCAACTTCTAGCATGTAATAAGGCTAACCTTGTTAAGCTTAGGTTGGATATCCACTTTGGAAGAAATAATGTTTGGACAAGGTGGTTCCATTACAACCTAAATGATGGCTTCGTGGGTGTGGAGGTGCATTCTTAGAGCCCAAGATGATGTTTTGATGGGCATGGGGACACTTCGCCAAGTTGGAGAGGAGGTGGAGCCGACCTAAGTGTGCTCCTTAAATCTAATGGGAAGTATGCTACAAGCGTCCTTTGCGACTTCCTTAGAGAGAAGAAGCCTACCTTGGCTTGGGGGCTTGTGGAGGGGAAGCTTTTACAATAAGAGATGGAGCTTCCAAATATTGATGGTCGGGCTTGACCGTATGACATCAAGGGTGAAGTTGTATGCTTGGGGGACCTCGACGGAAGACACTTGTGTGCTTTGCAAACAAGGGAGGAAGGATAATGAGCATTTATGGTTCAATTGCTCGGTAACTATTGAGGTAGCCAACCTCGTGTTTACTTGGTTAAACATTAGGGTGAGGAAGAGCTCCATTGAGGCTTGGTTGCTTTGGTTCCAAGAGTCTAGAGCCAAGAAAACGATCTCCTACAAGGTACGACTTTTAGCTTTCACGTGTTTGGTCTACTTCATATGGAAGATGAGGAATGATGTGATCTATGAGGGGTGGAGCCCAATGCAACAAGGTGCTTCTTGAGCATCCTTGAGGTTTGTAGAATGAGGGTTGCTTGCAAGATAGACCTTAATGGGAAGAATGGAAGGAAGTGGAAAGGGCTCGTGGGACTCTTGGATGATGGTGTGGGATGTTGAGGAAGCACGGACAAGGGAGCAACTTGCGCGGCTGCGCTTTTGCAGATGGCCGAGCTTTTGGTCTTTGTTGAAAAAGCTCGTAATGTGACCGAGAAAGCTCGGCCGAGCTTTTGTTCAGCTTGGGGCGGGGCTAGGCTAGCTTTGTTTTGATCTTGAAGGGTTTTGGTTCTTGGTTTTTTTGAAGTGGTCCCACCAATTAAGTTGCATCTTGTGTAGGGGGCTTCGCGGGTGGTTTGGCTTTGTTTCCTCTAAGTGAGTGCTTTACTTGCTTTTGGGCTTTTGTGGGTCTTTTACCATGAGCTTGTTCATGGTTGGGTTCTTAGTGAGACTTGGGTTACAAGTCTTGCTCTTAAATATTCTTAATATCTTTTATATATTTACCAATTCGAGCTGGCCGGTAGACTAGCTAGAGGTGTGTTTGGTTCCTTTGGAACCGAGAACCGAACTAGGAAAAACCGGTGGTTCAGGAACCGGAACAGTTTCTTGGAACCGGAGAATCGGTTGTTCCGATTTTACATTCAGAACTGAACTGAAACCGAAACCGAAAAAAATCAGAACTAGGGACGGACATAGGGGTAGGCTGGGGTAGGCCCCAGCCCACCCTAAAAAAATAAATAAAAAAAATAGTGTAAATTTAATATAAAAATATAAAAAATAAGTTAAATTTATTAATAATTAGTCAAATTAAGGTAATTTAGTCCATCCAAAATTTTCTAGTGAAAATTAGTCCATCCTAAAATAAATTCCTGCGTCCGTTCGTGATCACAGGAACCCGTTCAAGTTCCGTGGTTCGGTGAAACTGGAACTGCTGGTGCACAAATAAAGGCACAAAATTTACTTCTCACTTACGTTGCAAAGACATGTTATGATCGACTATAGCCATGCAAAAAAAAATGCTAATACATTATTTGCTCTATAGTTCATATATATTTTTTTGTTGAATCTATAGTTCACATCATAATGGTCTGATCGTCTGATCGATGACTACACGAAAAATAAAGGCGCAAGAATTAAAGAAAAAAAAAACATACCACTGATAATTAGCCATACTAATCTCTCTACTACTGATGATATTTAACCATACTAGATTATAAAGGCAGTAACCAATATATATAATCTTTTACTAATCTCTATAGCAACAGCACAGTCATCAATAACGAACCCAAAACCAACCCTATTAAAACCCCAATTCTCCCCAACCCCTCACCGGCGCCGTTCTTTCTCGCCGCCGGAGGAGTCACCGGCGCATCAGCCTTAGTCAATTCCAGCTTGGACTTGGCCAAGAGATTGGCCTCCTGAAATGCGTGCTTAACCGGGAAGCCGCCAGTAATTACGGCGGGCCCACCTGCCAAACCTGGTTGACAGACGAGGCACCAGCATGGAGGCGCCACGTGGCGAAGATGGTGATATGGCCATCGGAGGAGGACTCGCCCGAGACTCCGGAGACGTTGATGGAGAGAGGGGAAACTGGAGAGATCTTGGTGTACGACTGGAGGTGGAAGGCGGCGACGGCGACGCCGGAGGATGATGAGGAGTTTACGTAGGCGAGGAGGGCGTCGGCGCCGGCCATTCCGTCGGCGGTGGGGTTGATGCCCCAGGCGACCCAGTCGGAAGGCTGATACGCCTCAAGTCACATATTCGAGGCCGCAACGAGATCGGCGTAGACCAAAGCGTTATGAGGATTAGTATTTACCTTAATTTAGTATTTTATTTAATAATATAATTTTTTATAAACTAGAGCTTTGCTCTCTTCCCGAGGTTTTCTTTACGGTTCTTTTCCGGGACGCTTTTTTTGAACCGTTAGGGCTTATGTATAAATATTTTTGTTTATCCTTCTCATAATTTATCCAAGAATTATTTGTGTTGGAACGATATTGGGACCTCTGGTTCTAAACATCGGAACAACGATACGGTTCTCCGAGTTTTGATAATGACAAACGCTATAAGGGAACTAATGTGCTTCGATCAAGTATTTCTAAGGAACACAGGTTGAGCAAAGAACTTCCACGAATGACCAAAGATCACAGAAGCACACAATGAAGAGTTCCCATGTAATGGGAACTCCCAGGAATGACCAGAGAACACAAGCTTACACGATGAAGAGTTTCTCCCAAAGGAACTCTGAAGAGGACAGTTCCCATGACATGGGAACTCACATGTGAGGACAAGGACCGATCAGCGCATATCACGGGATCCTGTCTTGGACAGGATGAAGGCACAGTCTGAGGAGCAGACTGTCACGATTGATCCAACGGTCCGATCATTTCAAGAAGTTGACCTAGTTCAAATTGAAGTCACATGTGAAGAAAGTACAACTTGGGCATCAAGCAAAGGGCATTTCGGACACAAATGAAAGATGCGACTAAAGCCCAAGTGCACTCGAGTATAAAGCCAAATGAATAGTGCTCGGATTGAGCACTTCTCCCAGAACTCACAAATACCCACAACAGAGAAAGAGAAAGAAGAAGAGAAGTCCCCGGCGGCGAGTGTCTGATCTCGACGACGGTGAAGCCGAGTTCCCAGGAGCAAGGGAACTGCGATTTGGTGTAAGGTTTGAGTTACTTATTTAGTGATTGTTGTTCGCTTAGGAACTCAGTTGAGAAGATTCATTAGTGTTGCTAGAGTTAGGTAGAACTCGTAGGAACAGAAAAGTTTGAATCTGGTTGTTTGTAACTAAGGAACAAATCAATAATATAAGTAAGTCATTCAAAATCCTCCAAGCGGAGGTAGAGGTTTACCCATACAACTAGTTGGTTGTAGTGGGGTTCCTCTATAAGGAACTGCGTTCATTTTGTCTTTCTAATACTTGCGATAATTTCTTCCGCTGCTTTGGGAACAGCTTAACAGCCAGTTCCCAAGCTCTAGCTAACCGGTTACGATCCAACAATTTGCCCTAATTTTCTCTCTACCCTTTTCCTCGCCCTGACTATCTCTCTCCGCTCAACCCCTTGACCAACAAGGGTTCGATACGCGGTCCACACCAGGTCCGTATCAAAGGCTTGGAAGGGGCGGCGGTGAAGGCCATGGAGAGGGCGGAGGAGGATGCGTCGAAGGAGTGGTGGAGGACGGCGGATAGGCGTGGGAGGTCGACGCAGTGAAGGACTTGTTTGGGGTTTTGAATTTGAGCGTTTTGCAGGTTTCGGAGAGGGCGGTTTGCGAGAGGATGAGGAGAGAGAGGAGGAGGAAGAAGATGGAAGAGGAAGACGCCATTGTTGAAGTTGAAGATGGCTAGTGAGAGGAGTTTGAGGCCAGATTTTGGGTGGTGTGAA
Organism: Fallopia convolvulus; assembly: GCA_964016875.1. Classification (NCBI taxonomy): domain Eukaryota; kingdom Viridiplantae; phylum Streptophyta; class Magnoliopsida; order Caryophyllales; family Polygonaceae; genus Fallopia; species Fallopia convolvulus. Next base: position 45,559,317 of record OZ024733.1, read on the forward strand.
TGAATTTATGCGGAGTGTGTGGGGCTTGTGGATGCCCCAAGTTTGGATTTAAATATTTAATTAAGGCAAATCGGATCTTCTTGTTTTAACATCTTTTAGGCCATGAGCAATGGTGTACCATATAAGAGTACATAACTATTAAAAAAATATATTTCATTCTATTTTCTACTATTATGTACTCATTTGCATTTGTCTTTTCCATTAGTGTACTCTTTTGAGTACCTAAGAGTACATAATATCCTTTTTTTCTACTTTTATTTTTCATAAATACTTTTTTAAAATTTTAAAGAACTCATCAATGTGTGACATGTGGCATAGGGACCACATAATGGAGTACATAGTGGGTAGCTATATTGCTACCCTTAAATGGGTACATGGAAAAAAAATTTATTCTTTCATCTAAAAAAGCTATGTACTCATATATGTACCCTTATGTACTACAATTGTGGATGGCCTTACCCTACCATGTTTAAGTCAAATATATATTCCGTGTGAAAAATAAAGAATCGAAATATTAAGCAAAGATGTCGATATTTATACATGGAGTAGTTTCCAGAGAAAAAAAAAATAGAGAGAGAGATTTTACAATGTAAATGTGTAATGCAGTATCAGTATGTAATAGGATCGTGAAAGTGATCTTCATCAATAATTACGAATTACACATTGAATAAATAGTATATACGTAGTATCATTTTCTTTCTTAATTGACTACCGTCAAACAAGCCTACTATAATCTCCTTATCATAAATTAAAAATCCAATCTATTGTTAAACGCTAGTTTTGTTTGTTTGTTTATTTTAACCAATAATCAGTTAAGGTGACGCACTAGAGTACTCAGAAGCATGTTTGGGGAAATTCACATTGAGAGGTAATCGAACCAAAATCAGGGACAAAAAAAACCTCTTTCCTTTGGGATTCCAGTTTATGAATTAAGAGTTGGGATCATATGAGGAGGGGGCTTAAGCTAAAAAAATAAGGAGTAAGGAGAGCTGTCAGATGGATCAAATCTAATGGCTCACGTTATATCCTAATTTTTAAAACGGGGGTATTTTTGTCTTTGTATGTTCTAAAATTTACAGCCTCCTCTTTCCTTCCTCTGAATCTACGAGACTCACAATATCCCCGTTGTACGTAGCTCCTTCACAACCTCGTCGTAGCCCATGCCCGTCCTCTTCTTCCTTTGAGTCCTCGTCGCAAGCTTCGATTGGGAGCTCCGATGATCTTCTACGTACATGCTCAATAGAGCTATCTCCCCTCTCCAATTTTGGGCCTTGCCTCTATCAAAGTTTTTATTTCTCTAATTTCAAACCCAAATTAGGGATTTTTCTATTAATTGGTCAAATTGGAGAGCGTTCCCAACATGATGCTACGGGGGCGGCAAAGGGTGTGAGAACGAGATTCTGATAAAGGCGAAGGACGGAAAGAGCGTCAGGGCTAAGGTGGTGGATGAGTGTGACTCGACTTGGGGGTGTGATGAGGTTCACGCGTACGAGACGCCTTGTAAGCACAACGGGGTCGATGCTTCTAGGGGTGTTTGGAGGGAGTTGGGTGTGCTTGAGGGGGAGTGGAAGGAGATGGAGGTCACTTGGGTTGAAGTCTATACTATCGAGGTTTTAATGAGTTGTACTTGTAGTTCTATTTTACGAATGTTTTTGTTGTTTGGTTTGAATTTGAGCTTCAAGCTTGTCTTGGTATTGTGATTGTGGTCATGGATTTGGTCGGGTTTAGTTTGTTTTCATAATGATGTGCTCCGAAGAAAAAATGTTGTAAAACTTAGTTTAATGAATGAGATGTGTGTTTGCCATCGGTTATGTGTTATGTTCACTCAATTCGGGATGAACTTTAACTTATTTGTAATGCACATTTACTGATTTGGATTGCACTTTTAGAAACATGGAATGCACTTATACTATAAAATGGAATTTCACTACTTTGAAATCCACTTTTTCTATCTTTTAGAAATGCACTTTTTCGTCTTTACAATGCACTTTTACTACTTCAAAATGCACTTTAGAGTTCAATTTTACTACTCTAGAATGCACTTTTTTTTATCTATATAGAATGCACTTTTGCTAATTTATAATGCACTTTTACCACTTTAGAATGCACTTTTGAAATTTAATTCCACTACTCTGAAATGTACTTATTCTATCTATTTAGAATGCACTTTTGCTACCCTTATAATGCTTTTTTGCTACTTTAAAATGCACTTTAGAATCCATGGATACGTAACAACTATTTATGAGTTTCTTTCACATGATTGCACAATATGTCATTTAGGAATGCACTTTTGCCACTTTAAAATGCACTTTTACTATTTGAGAATGCACTTTAGATTTCAATTTTACTACTCTGATATACACTTTGACTACTTTAGAATGCACTTTAAAGTTCAATTTTACTACTCTGTAATGAACTTTTCTATCTATTTGGAATGCACTTTTTCGACTCTAGAATGCACTCTAGAATACAAGGACACATAACAAAATATGCTAGAATTTCTTCCACGTGATTGCACTATATACCATTTAGGAATGCACTTTTCGACTTTCACAATGCACTTTACTTTGTTTAGAATGCACTTTAGAATTCAATTTTACTACTCTATTATGCACTATATATCTACTTGGAATGCGCTTGTTTTATAATCTTTTACTAACAATTCTTGTGCATTTATGAAACAAATTAGCCCATGTGGGATTCGAACCCACATCCTTGTGTGTATACACATTGCTCTTCCATTTGAGCTAATAGGCTTTCTTTATATTAATAACTTGTTAACTTCTTAAAGTAATCAATTGATTTTTGCATCTTTCGTTATGGTGATCTAAACCTTTTAGCTTGAACCTCTTACAAGAGTCATACTTAAACAAACTTTTATGTTAAACAACACATACTCTGGTTTAAAACATGAACTTTTAACCATTCTTTTAAGTGTGAAAAGTGCATAATTCACTTTACTAACTTGAAATGCACTTTTGGTAATTTGGAATGCACTTTTTTTACTTCATAATGCACTTTACTAATTTCGAATGCACTATATGCATTTAGGAATGCACTATATGACATCTTCAAAGCTATCTTCATATTGTCTAGTAAGTTCAATAACGATCATATTGCTTCTTGAAGTCCTCTGCTTACAATTCAAGCTTGTATCGACAATCTTGTGAAGCTTTCTCCTTTTATAAAAAAAGAAGCCTCTGAGATCCAATAAAGATAAAACCATTGATTGCTTCTTCACAAATTGCCTCTTACTTATCGAGCTTGATCTACATATATAGAGCAATATCTGCACCACCCTTCATCAAACCCATTATGGAAGAAGGCAGGGCATCCAAACACAAGCACAAACATAAGTGCACCAAAATCAATAAAAACAGTCAGTGTTTCCACCATCTCTGTTTCAAAATCCACACAGAAAAAATCAAACATAAAACTAAGAGACAATCTCAATAGAAGACCATATATTATTTTCATAGAGACAACTAAAACGAGAATTAATAGGCTCCAATTATGCATAAACGCACATAAAAATCCACACAAGAACAAAACAAAGTCATAAACTCATCCAGAAATACAAAATCAAGTAGAAAAAAATTCTAGGGTTTCGATTTCACCTTGTTTCCTCTTTCCTTTGTTCTTATTCACCATTCATCAAATATGAGACTAAAGAAAGAAAAGGCAATCGAAAATCAATGTGAGACACTCGCCAAATCGATTGAATGCTCTTCAATTTTGAAATTGGAGATGAATGGTGCTCGAGATCGATGAAGTTCAATTAGGTGGGAGTTGGATTTTGTGTGGGCGGAATCGGGAGAGATATACGATTTCGATCGATTTCGGATTATTGATGGGGATGATGATGCTTTTGATTGATCAATTGCTCATTGAAATCGAAGTGCTCGGGAGTTCAAAGGACTGGTTTTTACGTGAGTGGATTTGGGGAAATTTGTACAAATGTGCGAGGAGTCCAGGGGCAATTTTTGGGTTTTATTCATGTTTTAAAATTTTAAAGTATTTACAACAATGCCACCGTTTAATGATTTCCCCCATTTTTAAATAAAGCTTAACTTTTAATCTTGACTGTTTAAATGCTCCATCTAACGGTCCAAGTTGGTCCTCATTTTTCACCATATCACTACTATGTACAGGAAACACACTCGTAAACGCTGTTCAATCACAATGGGCCATATAAGGACAGTTTGGCCCAAAACAATGGGCCAGAAATAGTAGGCCCAATATTAATTGAAAACAAAACCCTAACGCCAACTTCACTTCCCCTTCTTTAACCTTTTTCCCCTCTCTCTGCCGCGCTAGGCTTCGAACCTCCAAAACCCATCTTTCTCTCTGGTAGGTCTTCATTTTCCTTTTCATCGTAAATTTCTTAACATATCGATACAATCGATTGCAATTAATTTATTAATTCAGTGAATAATTCGTAAGGTCTAGTATATAGCGTTTCGCTTGCAACGAGTTAGGGTTTTAAATCAATTGTGTGTTTTGTACTTCTGAAGAAACCATGGCCGTCCCATTGCTGACCAAGAAGATTGTGAAGAAGAGGGTCAAGCAGTTTAAGAGGCACCATAGTGACCGATATATCTCCGTCAAGGTTTGCTATCTCTGATCTGCGCTTCTTAATTGCTTGTTTTTGCTATTTCTGAATCATATCTGGAATCTTTATGCAGTGCTCTATCTGAACTGCGTGATTTGATTGAATAATACAATGCTATCCCTGCTCAGTACTCAATTAGCTTATAGGACACGGACTAGTCACTTTATATTACGAGTATGCCTCTTATGTTTTTCTAATTGACATGATCTCTAAATAATACATTCTAGTTAAATCACTTGCCAATCACATATCTCTTGATTCTGATAGGTTTCTAATCTCATTTCCGGTTTATTTGCTTGCTCAATTCCACTTGTGAGCCACTGAGCCTCTGTGTAATTGGTAAATTGAAAGCAACCTCATGATCTAAACTTCTGTTTAATTTATTTGTCAATTTCAGTATGAGTGTTTGGGTGGTTAATATGCAATTCTCTAAAAGTTGCTTCGCTTGTCTAGCTGCCCTAAATGTATTCTATCATCAATTTACCAATCAATATTTTCGGAAAATGTAGATAAAGCTGTCAAATTCTCAACCTGTCTATTTGCCGCTGAATTATCAAATGTAGATAAAGTAAGTAGTTTGCTGAGCTTGGATATGGTATTTGCAGACAAGCTGGCGCAGGCCCAAGGGTATTGACTCGCGCGTGAGGAGAAAGTTCAAAGGATGTGTTCTCATGCCAAATATCGGGTATGGCTCAGACAAGAAGACGCGCCACTACCTGCCCAATGGATTTAAGAAGTTCGTCGTGCACAATGTCAAGGAGTTGGAACTCCTCATGATGCATAACAGGTATATTTTCTACTTTTAAGCTCTAAAACACTCTTTTGTACAATAAAATCTTTATCTTCTAGACTTGCAAACTTGTTGTCTGTTTTTTCTTCCCTGATTTGCATTATACTTTGTTGATTATTTTTCAGGACCTACTGTGCCGAGATTGCCCACAATGTCTCAACCCAGAAGAGAAAGGAGATTGTCGAGCGCGCTGCACAGCTTGATGTTGTTGTCACTAACAAGCTTGCAAGACTCCGTAGCCAGGAGGATGAGTGATTTTGCTTTGAATTGTCTTTTGTTAAACATTGAGATGAAATTCAAGCTTTTTTTTTTTTTAAATTTAGATTTTGGAGATTGCTTGCATTGGTATTTGATGCTGTACCATCTTATTTGCCAAGTTGCATTATTTTTCTTGAGCCTTCAGTTCACTACCTTGGTTGATAATCAAAATACTGGAAGTATATTGAAATTTTCTTGCAGAAATTGCATATCTCGTGCAGATTATATAATATAAGGAAAAGATGCATAAATGATCAGATTCATTTCAAATTGGATTGAAATCAAACCGTTGACTCCTAATTATTTGACTGACTGGGAAAACTGGCGGCTCCTACGATGAAGTATAATCTAGAAAAATCTACATTATAATACAGATCTAATACATTATAATGCAGAAATTATGTTTATTGAAAAAATTGCGCCACGTGGTATTTTTATATAAAGGGTTTTGCTATTCGTCGCCCCGGGGGCGATAAATAAGAATCCTAAAATGAAAAGTAATTGATAAGATTTGTAATCCTTAAACTCAATCTTCTAATTATATCAACAATATATTTTCCTAACTAACTATGGATTACTCACTAGAATTATTTTAAAAAATTTCTTAATATAATTTTCTTTTAAATTGTTCCCTAATTACACTTCGTATTAATAACAAATTAAACTACACTATTTTTCTCTTATATAATAATGATAGCTACTAGTAATATTTTTTTACTGCCAAAAAACGAATCTATTGTTTCCATTTTTACTTCTAAAACTAAGTTTTTTTTGTTAATGATTATGATTATAATTATGACATAATTTTTACCAATTTTATAAAAAAGCATAAAATTTGTAACTACTACCGTATAAAAAATCTATCAAAACTTGAACAATTTTATGTAAACCCCAACTATTATAATACACAATATTATGAATTAATGTTGTGAAAATTATTTATCAAGTTAAAATCAAATACAATATTTGTACGTACTGATTACGTGAATAAAAATTAAAGCATTATCGGTAGATAGTTAGATACTATAGTATACATGATAATTAAGATACATTCATTTTATAATTTGCGCAAGGAAAAAATATTACATAATACATTCTTTAAATGAATGGATTAAAGGAGATTAATTAATTTCTAAAATAATTTTAGTGAGTAGTTGGTTAGAGAATATTAAGTGACTTTATAAATAATTTTAGCAGGTGACTTTATAATATTAGTGACTAGTTAGTTAGGAAAATATATTGTGTGAGATATTTAAGAAGATTGATTCTAAAATTACAAATTTTATCTACTAATTTCTATTTTAGGATTCTTATTTATCGCGTCCGGGGCGACGAATAGCAAAACCCTTATATAAAACAATAGTATATTTTTTAATAATAAATATTATAATTATTTGTATTATTCTTTCTATATATCCAATGTTTTTATAAAATAATAACTTGATCTATGTGTTGATATTTTTTATGCATATCTTTTTTATTTTGCAAGATTTGGGATCCAAATATATAATTTTTTTATCTATATGTTAATAATAACTTCTAATACTTTTTATATTAATTTTATGCATAATATTTTTTTATCTTTTAATAAGACTCGGACTTCAAGTATATAATTTTTGTATCTATATGTTGATAAAATATGAGCCACAACCTTAATTTTTTTTTTTTATAAATTACATAGTTTTATTACGATATTATATACAAGTGTTTTAAATTTTATATTAAAATCATAATATTGTATAATCTTTAGTAAAATTATCCCGTGAGTACCACGGGATTCAACTAGTTTGTGTATTATTTCCTGGCCAAACGATCAGATTCGTTTGTTCGGGTGTTGTGGCCTTTTTCGGTTTCATCCTTTGGGACTCTAATGCCTCTCCCATCTATTTTGACGGATGACTGATTGGTCGGCAGTTTGTTCTGATCTCCGAGATCATCGCTTTGCGTTAGGGACTTCTCGAGGTCATTCGTCGTCGCATCTTCCAGATCTAGATTGAAGGCGATAATCAATGTCGTTTTAGGTGACTGACACTACCCGTGGGAGATTGAGTTGTTGTGGTCGAACATCCACTATTTGATTGCCCGATTTTAGGATTGCAGTATTTCTCATGTTTTTCGTGAGTGCAATTCTGTGACAAACTTCATCGTTGGTTCCTTCAGACGGGTCTCCTCTATCCCGTTTGCAGTTGATTCAGGCTTTCAAACCCTCATCCGACAAGATGCCCTAGGGCGACTACTAGTATGTTAGTGACCACCTTAATCACTTTCCTTATCAAAAAAAATCTTGTAGTCAAGGACACCGATTTTGCTTGCCACCAGCTAACTTGATACTCGAAATATAACAACCCGCCCGATTCACACTCATTGACAAATTGATGACGAATTACACGTTAAAGGGACAGCCGATCGTTCATAGTTGTAGTAGTATGAACAATTGTTGAACAACTCAAATATTATGAACCCTTCTTCAATTGCTTTGACTGATTCACGATCTGAATTTCACAAACCGCTCTTCAATCAAGGATGAAATAATTCTAGACTCGAATCACATGAATCTAAAATCAATGTGACGTCACTTCTCGCGATCTTTAATTTGAAAGCTTCTCGCTCTAAAAACACAATGTGTTTTCTTTTTCACGAAAAAATGAATTTCCTTTTCTCTAGGGTTCTATTTTTTCTGTTGTAGGTGTCGGGGACTCTTGCTTCGTAGTTCTCACCGAAGATCATGTATCTGTTGGTACACAGGGAACAGTGCGTGGCTGAAGCCGTGGAGTTCCTCTTCGTGGATGTAGTTGAAGACGGCTCTTCAGTAGATCAATCATATGCAATACATGATATAGGTTTAAATCACGTAGAAACGCTTTCCGAAATCAATATTTCGCCCCCTACATAGCCTTGGGGAGTACACGAAATTTGAAGTGAGATAAGACAAACCAATCGATCTCTAACAAGGCTCATGAAAGAGATCGAACCTTAGAGTTTATGTAAAATGGATATTAGACTCTATTTGAAGTTCAATCATAGAGAGAGACGCTCTCCTTTGATTAAGTGAACTCACGTGAACCAACCCGACACCAATCTCCCAATAGCCTTTTATAGGCAAAGGAAAGCAGTTTCAGGGAACAATTAACAACAGTTACCAACGGTTACTAGAATTTAACGACGGTTACCAAGTGTCACGAAAGGTTATCATCAATAACCCACGTCACCTATCAATTATTAACCCATTAAGAAAGTTACAATGTTGTTATATAAAAGTTTACATGACCGTTATGAACAATTAAACACGTGCCGAAATTTTAGGCGTGCGTTAGAAAACTATTGTTCCCACTCAGGTGAACCACTGCTCCCACCAAGGGAACAGACGTTGTTCCCTCCAACATGCAACAAACTTATTGTTTCCTTTCAAGTAATGCAACTTCTCCTTAATATTTCCCTCTAGACCTCAACTATGCTTACATGAGCGCGCACTCCGCACACCCAAACCCGTGACATAGCAAAGTAAGATCTCATAGTGTCGTATGAATCCCAATCACACTAAAAGGCATTGTTCCCATATAAGAAACAATCACTTGATGACACTAAAATCACTAACATCTGAGTAGGTAAAAATCAGGCCAGATCAGATTCAGCCTAGGACATCCTTATGGATGAGGACACGGAGCCCATGATGAGTCTGAATTTGTTGATACTGCAAGAATGCCATAGAAAATCAATCAAATCAGTTGTCTCATTACAATCACGAGGCATGTGTTGAATTCGAAGTGCCTCAAAGGACTGTAAGAGTACAAGAGTATCAACAATTAACATCTCAATTTACCAAAAAACAAGATTTATTCCCTTTTAGTGCATTTATAACAGTGAGGCTGTCTCCTTAAATTTCAAGTTTCTTAAAAATGAATTGAATAAAAAAAATCGTCTTATAGTATAATAATCCAAAATAAACTAAAAGATATTAAAATATCCAAATATGAAAACTAGATCAAAATAAGAAGTCCAACAAACAACCAAAAAGGAAACTTCATCGACAAGAAGTTTGAAAATCAACGTCAGTCTTGATCGTGACAAGCTAAGTCATGACCCTGACTCGACTTCGAGAGGCCCCAACTATTGAGTCACGATCGTGACAGTGGGCACTCATGATCGTGACCACCGTTCGAAGCCTGCTTCATGATTGTGAGTCTCCTAGCACTCCTTCACATCTTCATTTGGATGCTCTTATGACTTCGTTATGCCCTTCAAAAGCGACCATAGTAACGAGTCCTAGCACCTCCTTGGCTTGACATGATTGTTGCTCTAAGGCCGACATCCAAGGAATAGTTGAAATTGATGAGACATGCCTTATAAAAGTAAAAGGAGCTTTTAACATCCTCTTCTCTTTAGATCTCATAATTGGTCCATCACCTAAGATCATGATGTCAGATTGAAGTTTCTCCAGCTGTTGAGTGGTTCTCAAGGTCGTATCACGAATAACTTGTACAAGTCATCACCTTTCAGACCATCCATCACCGTACCTTATATTGAGAAGGCTATATCTTGAAATATAGCACATAGAAGCACTAACTTCCAAAATAGCTATACAGATTTGTTTTACCTCCAGCCACTGTAGTGTAAAACAAGGAGGTGTATATATTTAAATATGGGTATAAAGGAGAAAAAGTAATTGTAATCAAATTAAAAAGGGACACATTTAGAATAAAATAGTAGTTAGTTGAATGAAAAAGTGTACTCCCTCTGTTCTATTCTACTTGTCACTTTAGCCTTGACTTTGTGTCTTCAATAAATATGTCATTTTTTATATTTATTCATAATTTTCCAAATATACTCCTTCATTTATTACCTAAATCTCTCTCCCAACCTAATTATATTTCACTTTTCTATGAACAATTATTATGTGGATCAATTTTATTGGTTAAAGAAAGAAAATAAAAATTAATGTAAGTTGTATTTAATAGGGGCATTTTAGTAAGATATTATAGTATCTTAATACGTATAGAGTCCCTCCGAGAAAAAACGCTCTCCTCTCTCTCCTCTCTCTCTTGAGCGCTTAGTTCGTTTTATGGCAGATCACTCTTCTCCGGCAGCCTTGTTGGAGAATCTCAATATCTCGGATGGCGTGATTCTTGATGAGGGTCCTAAGGATCGATCGCCTGGCGATCCACCGGACCCGAAATCATCATGGAAGGATGTTGTTATCGAAGATGGAGCTTTTCAACAGAGGACTATTCTTGATGAAAAGTTTCTTAAAGGCAAGATGGGTATTCATTTTCCGGATGGAGATGATGGGGAGTCGGTTATCTCGATTGCTGAAGAGGTTATGGATGCTCTTGCGTCAGTATGGAAATGGTCGGTTGTGGTCAAACCCCTTGGTCATCCGATTGCCTTCTCGATCATGGAAAAGAAGATTCGAGAAATGTGGAGAACGGACACAAGATACTAGATACTCGACTTAACGAATGGATGCTACTTGGTGAGGTTTTGCAAGGGACAAGAGTATTTATCGGCTCTTACGGATGGACCATGGACAATTTTTGGCCGATGCCTCTGTGTTAGAAGTTGGACTCCATCCTTCCGAACGACTAAACCGATCAAAACCGCTCCTACTTGGATTCGATTGTCGGATCTACCAGTCTACTTGTATGAAGAAAAAATCCTTATGAAAATTGTTGAGGCGATCGGACGACCGATTCATATTGACCCCAAGACTCTTTATACGGATCGGGGGAGATTTGCTCGTATTTGTGTTGAGGTGGTTTTGGAGAAACCCCTTAAAGGATCAGTTCGTGTTAATTGTGAGCGTTACCTCGTGGAGTATGAAGGACTTCCCACAATTTGTTTTGATTGTGGTAGGTTTGGGCATGTCAAAAATGGGTGCCCTTATAGGCCACCGGAGGTCAAATCGAAAGGTGATGATGGCAAGTGGATTCACCATGAAGTCAACCATTAGGCCATTCAAGCCAAAGCGTTGGTTGCAACTGAAGGAATTCCAAAGGAAGCGAGTACAAGTAAGACTGGTGCAGATGGACAAGCTTCCGACGGGGCCAAAGAGGCTGGTGATCGGAAAAAGGGTTTCTACGGTGAATGGATGAAGGTGGAAAAAAGGAAAGCCGACCCAAAAGGCAATTCTGGGAATCAGAAATCGCAACAAATCATGAAAGGGAATAACAGGGAAAATCGCAATATTTCAAAAAAAAAGAAAAAGGCAAGATGGTTGTGGTGCAAAGGGAGTTATTTCCACAGATAAACCAATTTGGGGCCCTAAGGATTGTTGATGAGAATAATGAGGATATTGTTATTCCTCGAAATCAGGAAGTAGTTCCGCAGGTGAACCGTTCTGAGGCGTTGCATAAGGAAGAAAAGAAAAGCAAAGATACTAATGCTCAACCGAATAAGGGAGGAAATTCACAGGCTGGGACGGATAAAAATAAGACAAATGATAAATCTTCTAATGGAGATTCGGTTAACGGTCGCGAGATAGAGGGAAAGGAGGTTGTTTTACCTAGTTTCAATGTTGAGTCCATTTTACCTAGGACCCAACAAGGATCCGAATCAATTTCGCATATGGAGGGTGTTTTGGCCCAAAACAGCTTCAATCATGTTTTTCACAATGGGCTCTACCAAGTTAAAGCCCACAGTGGAAAACGGGCCATAAAATTAGGTAGAAAGAAAGGGATCTTTTCTCCAGTGAATGAGAATCAAGATGGAGGAAACAATCCAAGAAGATTAAATTCTAGTGGAGCGCCTACTAAAAGGCCTAGGTCTTTCATTGAGCCTAAAGCCGATTGCGAAACTATTTTGAGTACCGCCATTGTGATGGAGCAAGCCTCGAATTGCAAGCAGGATGGGATGACTTCTACGCTGCATGAACAACCGGTTGAAGCCATGCATGATAATTTAAATAAAAATCAGCAGGAGCAAGCTATCGTCCATCATGACGAAGATGATAATATGGCGGAGAGCATGGATGCTCGAGGGCCTATATGATCTTTTTTTATCGTTACCTTTCTTTTATCGATTTGTTATCTATGAATTGCTTATTTTGGAATTGTTTCGGTGCAGGAAAGTCGGGTTTCAGAAGGGTTGCTCGTTATATGTGTAGGCATTTCAAGGTGGATATTTTGGCGCTTTTGGAACCTCGGAGTTCCGGGGAGAGAGCTGATGAAATTTGTGCCAAGCTGATCAAACATGACTTCTCTAACTATGAGAGAGTGGAAGCGACAAGTTTTGCTGGTGGAGTTTGGCTCTTTTGGAAGACATCTACGGTGACTTTGAAAATTGTTGAGCTTAATAGAGACTTCATTCATGCGGATTTTGATGAGTCGGTTGTTACGGTGAATCTGTTTGTGGTGTATGGCCCTCCGTCTATTGATCGTAGAGTGTCTTTTTTGGTAGAAACTCGAGTAAAAAAAAAAGAGAATCAGGGGGCCGACGATTGTGCGTGGTGACTTCAATTGTATTTTGTTCAATCACGAAAGGGAAGGAGGTATTAGGGGTCTACATGGTGACTCGGATAAGTTTAACAACTGGAAGAACAAGTTAGGGCTGGTGGATCTTGGTTTTGTTGGACCTCGTTTTACTTGGAGTAGATGGTTGTCTCGGGATTCCGTGGTGTCGAAAAGGCTTGATAGGGTTTTATGGATGTTGATGGCTGTGCTCGTTGGAGTGAGGCAAGGGTTAGACATCTTCCGAGGTTATCCTCAAACCATAACCCTCTACTGCTTACTCTGAAACCGGATTTGAATCATGACAAGAATCGACATCCGTTCCGGTGTGAGGCTGCGTGGACGACCCATCCTGAGTTTAAGGAGAAGATAAATAAGTGTTGGAGACCCGAGCTTGATGCCCCTGAAGCTATATCAGTTCTGAAAAAAGATCTTTTGGTTTGGAATAAGAAAGTGTTTGGAAACATCCATTCGAGGAAGAAAAGTTTGCTTGAACAACTTGAACGAATTCAATGCCTTCCTAATAGATCGGTTTTGGCTGTCCTTCTTGATAAGGAGGCGAAGATTCAGAGAGAGCTCGAGTTGACATTAGAGCAAGAAGAGATTTTGTGGTTTCAGAAATCGAGGGAGCAATGGCTAAAGTGTGGGGATAGCAACACTTCCTTTTTTCACACTTCTACCCTCATTAGAAGAAAAAAGAATCGAGTGGATTGTCTTATGAATGATCAGGGGCTTTGGATCGATAAGAAGGAGGAGCTTGAGAAGATGGTTGTGGAGTTCTTCCGGTATTTGTACTTGTTAGATGGTGTTCAACATTCTGCGGTTTTGGAGGTGGTTAATGGTTTTCCGAGCATTGACTTTGAGAAACTATAACATCCCCGACCAAAGTGCATACGTCATTCGGCGTTCATATAAGATTAAGAGCATATGCATAGCATATTGACATGATATATAGTGAGTTTTTAAAAGTAATATTTATTTTCGAATTAAGTTTATTATATTTTAAAAAAAATTTAACAAAAAATTAATTATTAATTATTTCAGGGTAAAATTTATAGTAAAAGAGATTTGAGGGTGAAAAGTATAATTTTCTTAAAAGCTTTTGCCGACTTACGAGATTCAACATATATGTTATCTAAGATCTTCTATGCTAAGTAACTACAAACAAACAAAAAAATACGCAGAGAGAGAAAGGAGAGGAAGAAAGAAAAAGAGGGTTGATAGATTGATCGTATCGTTCTTTTGTTGAATCTGGTACAAGATTTCTTCTAACGAGTTTTAATCTTGAAGTACAAGCTTGATTTGGTAAGTTTTAATTAATTAATTGTTTATCTAGATTTTTCTAATTTTCCAGATCTAGATCTACAGTTTCTTTTGATTCAGAAATCAATCGATTTATAGTTTTCAGAGGGTGTTTTCGATATTGGATTTATATTCGGTAAAAGATTTCAGAGTAATTTTAGGGTTTCGCTTTGTAATGATTTTTGGAGACCCTTGATCAAGTTTTACAGAAAGGTTTGAACTAGAAAAATGTTCTCTTATATATATAGTTTATCGATATCAAGTTTTAAAGGATTTGGAATTATGCACATAAAGTTATAATGCATACTGGCATTTCATTGCATTTGGGGTTAGAGTTTATAAGAGTAAATAACCTAATTTGCATTGGGTTATATATAGGAGCACAAGTCATAGATCATGGTCAAAGAGAAAGGGAAGAGATATAGTAATTGTCTTGAACAGGTGAGTATAGACCGGAGATTCAACCCTATGTGATATATGGATATATGTGCTATATGAACTATATGGATATATGTGCTAAATGATTTATATGGATATATGTGTTATATGGATTATATGGATATATGTGTTTTATATGATATCTCCGAAATTTCCAGAGTTGTTTACACAGAAAGTATGTGAACAGATGGCATATGATATATGATTACAGAATGCACTTGATTGCATAGCATATTGCAATGAGATTAAAAGGATCTGTGACTGTCTTGCCCTGAACTGTAATTCAGGAAATCTTTCGATTTCTTTGTTAAAGCGACCTACGGGTCATACAAGATCTACGGATCATACAGGACCTACGGGTCAATATTCAGGAGATCTTCGGATTTCTTTGTTAAAGGACCATAAGAGTCAATATTCAGGAGATCTTCGGATTTCTTGTTAAAGGGACCATAAGAGTCCATATACAGTAAACCCGGGGCAGATTCAGGCTTGAACAGTTCACAGGATAATGAATCGGATACATCGGCATTTGCATTTGCATAGTAAATTCCTATATGACATATGTATAATATGTGTGTATGTATGTACATGGACTAAATGTTTGACTCTGTGTGAAATAATTGATGATGGTTTATATTCACTGAGTATGCGACTCACGTAAATCGCAAAACAATTTTTCAGGTTCAGCTAGTTCTTATTGACGTGTGTCTCTTTTAGAGTTCACATTCATACAGGTCGGTCGGCTGAAGCTCAATGCAACCTTCTCCTCCTCATATTGCATCTTAGACATATGGGCTGTAAATAGAAGTTAGAGTGACTGATGTTTTAGTATGACTAGTAACAACATAGAACTGTGTGTGTGCGTGCAACCCTTTATGGTTGTTACTTTTGCTTTGTGCTTATGTGAATAGTTGCTTATATGTGAATTATCTCTTTATATAAAAGATAAGTTATTACAGAGTATACGTCATAGGGTTCAAGGGTGTCATAGAAACATAGCAATCTTTCTGATCCCTTTTCGGTCGAGGAAATATGGGGGGGCGATTAAGTGTATGGGTTCTTACAAATCGCCGGGATTAGATGGTTTCCAACCGGGCTTTTTCCAAAACTGTTGGGAGACGGTGGGAGCCTCGGTCACTAGTTTTGTTCGTGATTTCTTCTCAACTGCGCAACTGCCCGAGGGTGTGAATGATACCTTGATTGTTTTGCTTGCAAAGAAAGATAAACCGGAAACTCTTAGCCATTTCCGGCCTATTAGCCTTTGTAATGTGATATACAAAGTTATTACTAAAGTCCTGTGAATAGAATGCATGGTGTTCTTTGTGACATAATTGGGCCAACTCAGGAGAGTTTTCTTCCGGGTCGGATGATTATGGATAATATTGTTGTGGTTCAAGAGGTTGTTCATACGATGAGGAAAAAGCGAGGTTCCAAGGGCTGGATGGTGTTGAAACTTGATCTCGAAAAAGCTTATGATCGTCTTCGTTGGGATTTCATTGAATCTACTCTTGGCATTGTTGGTTTTCCTGAGCAGTGGGTTCAATGGATCATTGCTTGCATGACCTCTCCTAGAATGCAGCTCTTGTGGAATTGTGAGGTTACAAGTCAATTCCCGACCTCTAGAGGGGTTCGTCAAGGGGATCCGATTTCCCCCTACTTGTTTCTTTTGTGCATTGAGAGATTAAGCCATTTGATCAAAGATTCTGTTGATGAGGGCAGCTAGAAACCGATCAATTTGACGAGGAATGGGTCGTGCCTTTCACATATGTTCTTCGCTGACGATATTGTTTTTTTTGTCGAAGCTTCGGTTAAGCAGATTCGTGTGATTAAAAGATGCTTGGACATTTTTTGTAGGGCATCGGGCCAAAAGGTTAGCAACCAGAAGTCAACGTTGTTTGTCTCCTCAAACATTAATGCTAGACTGGTTCGGCATTTAGAGGAGGAAAGTGGTTTCAGAGTTACAAAGGATTTGGTAAAGTATCTTGGACTCCCGATTCTCCATAAGAAGATTAATAAGAATACTTTCTCGGGGCTGATTGATAAGTTTAACATGAGGTTGTCGGGCTGGAAGGCGAAGTCTCTTAGTTTTGCAGGGCGAGTGACTTTGATAAAGTCGGTTCTCACCTCTCTCCCGGTTCATACAATATCCACTTTTCTACTTCCGAGTAGTGTTTGTAAGGAAATTGATAAAGTTAATAGAGCTTTTCTTTGGGGGCGTAGTGCGGAGAAAAAAAGAATGCACAAATTGGTGTGGGAGGAGGTCACTAAACCAAGATATCTTGGTGGGATCGGTATTAAAACAATGCAAGACATGAATCTTGCGTTAGTTGGTAAGCTCGGCTGGCGTCTTATCATGGAAAGCAATGGTATGTGGTGCTCGGTGCTTAAGAAGAAATACGTGGATTGCGCTCTTGGTCAATCAACGGCTTGTTCTTACATTTGGAAGGGGATTCGTACGGGTCTTGCCGAGGTGGTCACCAAAGGTGTGAAGTGGTTGGTGCGCGACGGTGTTTCAGTTCATTTTTGGAGTGATGAATGGATCCTGGATACTCCGCTAATAAAGCTTTCTACTGGTGTTGTTACTAAGGATTTGCTGAGTGTAACTGTTAGAGACTATTGGATCGATGGAGTGGGTTGGAACTGGAGTTTGTTTTCCCATTTTCTGCATGTTGCTGTTCTTATGCACATTTCTGTTGTTGCTCTGCTGCTTGACACTACTGGTGAGGAGGACTCGATTTGCTGGAAGTTTTCGTCGGATGGAAACTACTTTGTTGCCTCTGGTTTGATTTGTTAAGAGGGAATTCTCAGTATCACGAGCTGGATACTTTATTCTTCAAGAAAATTTGGATGCTTGTTGTGCCTGAGCGGATGAGGAGTTTTGTTTGGCTGGCTAGTAGAGGCGGAGTTCTATCCAATGTTGAGAGGCGGAGAAGACATTTGGTTGTCGTTGATGCTTGCCCCTGGTGTCCGAGTGTTGTTGGAGCTGTCGAAGACTACAAGCATTTGTTTAGAGATTGCCCGACGGTTAAACACATTTGGAACTCCTTGATAAATACTGAGTTGATACCGTTCTTTTTTCAGGTTCCGTTTGCAGCTTGGATAAGAGGGAATGTCTTGGAAAGTGATCAGGTTGATGGCATTGATTGGAATGCAATCTTCTCGATTACAATTTGCTGGATTTGGCGTTGGAGGAATGCCAAGGTTTTTGCGGAGGAACAACGGATTTCGGATAAGGCGGAGTTCATTAAGCTTTATGCAAAGGATTATGTTGTTGCTACAGGTAAGTTCTCTTGTTCAGTTTCTCATCATTCAAAAATTATGCAGGACATTATGTGGGTAGTTCCGAATGATGGTTGGGTGAAGTTGAACACGGATGGGTCGGTGAGAAATGGAAACATGGCAGCCGCTGGTGGGGTTCTTCGTGATCACTATGGCCAGTGGACACGGCTTCGTGCATAATATTGGTGCACTCTCCGTCCCCATGGCGGGGCTTTGGGGGATTCTCGATGGCCTCCACGTTGCTTGGGACAAAGGTTTTCGAAAGATCATCGTGGAATCGGACTCCCAGCTTGTTGTCGGCCTTCTTAATTTGCGGACGAAGACGAGTCATCCGTTATTTAGCCTGGTCACCCAATGCCAAGGCTTTTTTAGTAGGGATTGGACTATCCAACTCTGTCATGTGTATCGAGAGGCAAATTCGGTTGCGGATTGCCTCGTGTCTAGCGCATTTTCTTTTCCGTTAGGTTTGCATGTTTTGTGTGCCCCGCTTGAGGGGATTAATTTACTGCTTTATGATGATGTTAGGGGTTGGGCTATCTCCCGTTTGATGACTACTTAGACCTTTTTCTATTATTAATAAACCGCTCCCTCGAGGGGCCGGAGAACACCGTCTCTCCTTCTACCAAAAAAAAATAGTATCTTAATATGTGTGAATTTAGCTAAAGTGACAAGTAGAATAGAACGGAGGGAGTATATAGCATATGAGCTGGAATGCTATATTTACAATATATATTTTTTTTTGATAAGGTAAGAATTCGGAATACCAAACAGGCTTGGTAAACCGAGAGGCCGTAATAAAACGGCAGCCGAGAAACGGCTCAGAGAGTAAAAAACAAGCAGGGATAGCTAAGAAAGATACAAAAAACTCCGAAAAATAAGAACTAAGATGAGTTTGAGACCGGGATGAGTAAAGCACTATAAGAATAGCACCGCAAGAAATAGGTCGACCCCTCCTGGGCGTGCGAAACGGACTACTGACGTTCCCTCCACCGAGATGAAGGATCTTCAGAAGCCTCAAAGCACCACGCGACCTAGCTTAATATAACTCGGTCCAATGTCAAACCCAGTTCTAACTCCTCGGAATAGATGTACATTAAATAAGCATCGAACTAACCTGCAAGAAAAATGTCGAACTTGCCTCACAAGTAAAACGAAACGTTTTACTTGCAACGCAAGTAGAATCAAAACTTGTTCCGCAAGTAAAAAACTTGCCTCACAAGTAAGTCCTAATTTTCCTTGCTAAGCAAGAACTTAATTATTCAATCTTATTTTCAATCTCGTTTTTCATTTTTTTTCTTTATTTTCCCCTATTTCCAGTAAGGCATGGAATTTTAGAAAAAAATATTTATGCTTTAGAATTCAGCCAATTCATGGTCGGAGGGAGGGGCAGGTCGGCGGTAGCAGGTAGATGGCGAAACCGCAAGCCAGTGTCGAGATCAACGCCTCTCCAAATTGTTTCACTTTTCCTGTTTCTATTCTTTGGTGGTGGTGAAAAAGGGTGAGGTGGGAAGGATGTCGCCGGTGACGGAGTTCACCGTCAAAAACCGACCACTTGTAACCACCAAGCACCAGATTTGTTCTAATCAGAATATTCTATTAGTAAATCCAATCCAAAAAAAAGAGATTTGTTCAAGAAGATTTTCCCCAACAAGATTGAGGCCTATCGGGTCGAATCAACCCACAAACAAATCTCACTTGTGGGAATCGAGTCTAAAATAGTTCTAGACTTCAAGCAAAGGACAAACATGGCTCTTCAAAAGATACTAGCCAATAAGTTTTCTTTAGATCTGTAAACATAACTTTGAATCTCATAAAATAGTATAAAGAGCTTCTCGCTCATAATCAAAGGGGCTTCTCGCCCAAAAATCAGCAGGGTTTCTCACCCATAAATTGAAATCTGAGAAACAAGAATTCCCAGCCTTTGATAATCGAGGGTTGATGAAGTAGTTTATGAATTTCTGAAGGATAAGGAATTTTAGTTGATTTCTATTTTCATGGAATTGGATTTGGGGGCCTTTTTAGATCTGGTTTTGATTTGGGTTTTCATGGAACTGGATTTGGGGGCGCGTGGGGTTGGGAGAGCAGCGCTTTCTTTTTATGCACTACTTTCTTTCTTTGTTGTTGTTGTTGTTGTTCCTATATTTACAATATCAGATCACAGTATACATTCGACAAATTTTTTTGGAAAATCGTGAAATAGCCTATGGTGGGAGGGCAATATAATGAATATATTGTAGGGTTTGGGGGGAATACAATACGATGGTAGATGGTCTCAACGCGATAAACGTACTCCAACGCATCACTTACTCGCTCATATGATGACTCTTCTCGCATTACTCGTCTGTGGAAATAACCTTTAAAGCGAAACTCTTGTAAAAAAACACCAATGCGATGCTTACTCTCACCTATACATATATTGTCAAGACCATGCATAAGAACATGGGCTATAAATAGAAGTAATGAAGATGGAAGGATCTTTGACTCGTTTTCAAAATAGAGATCCAAGTTAGAGTTTGTATGAGTATTTTTATTCACTTTCACAGATTATTAAAAAAAATTGATCAAAATATATTCCTTATCTTCGGCATTTATTCCATTTATTAATCTCTTGACAAAATTTGTAGTAATACAAAAATGTGGGTCAATCCGTCAATGTCATATTCATAATTATTTTTAATAACCACCAAACACAATTTGGTATTTCAAAATCCTTTTCCGACCAACCTCTTGCATTCTTGAAGCACATCCTCTAGTAAAAGGTGTAAAAAAGAGTACAATCTATTACATACGTAGTTGTAGTTTATATTTGTTAAGTCACCAAAAAACTAGTTAGAATTGCAAAACTAGTTAAAGTTACAGGACAAAATAAAATAACTGTACATATGACAAGTTCTAGTTTTTAAAAATACAAAATGTCATATAAAGTAATGGAAATATTCCAATCATCTTCGGTGCGAATATTTTCGTCACTTGAGCGAAAAATATAGAATACATTCATCATTTAATAAGACAAAATAACTCCTTCATAAACAAGGAAAAAATAACAAATTTTAAATATTATTTGTCTATTTTTAAGATCTCGAAATTTATTTTTTACCCATCTCGATTACTTACTAGATCCGTTAAATATGATTGGATATGGATAAGAAAAAAGTGTACAGTGATAATTAAGGCACAACTATAACTACAAGTCTACAAGTGATATAAGAGGCTACTTCAAGAGTAATAATCAGCAGCGCCTACAAATACTAGAAGGTTTAGAAACCCAAAATTCTCCTACAAAATGACTGTACAAACAAGATTTTAGGCATACACACCCAAAATTTGTTTTTACCACTTATCAATTATGCCTGAAGTCACAAGCTGCACCCTTTTTGCAATACCCTTGCATATGGAAAGGGCAAGGCTTCTGTCCTTTGGGTATCCAAGCCCCAGCAGGAGCAGCCATACCCTGAGCCTGTGCTTGAGGCGGCTGCCAGTTCCAAGCGCCCGCCACTGTGGGATTTGCTACTGCTGCAGGCGCAACCCAACCAGCTGGGTTCACGTTTCCTGGTTGCATCCCGGACGCTTGACCAGCCACTGTCCCTGGTTGTTGTGAACCATACTGCTGGACAACAGCAGGGGATGGCCCACTCGGGGCTACACCCCAGCCCATGTTAATATAAGCCTGCTGCTGCTGCTGCAGCTGCATCTGTTGTCCCCATCCTGCTGCATTTCCTGGTATCTGAGTTGTTGGTTGTGCAGAGGGAAGTTGAGACATTGTCCATGGCGCCGCCTGTGATGGCAAAGCCGAAAGGTTTTGAGCAGGGAAGGCGGCTGAACTCATTGTTTGCCCAGCAGTATTATTATAAGGCGGAGGTGGAGGCGGAGGAAGGTTGTTAGCTGGAGTGTTCTGCCAATGGCTGTAAACCGATTGTTGTTGTTGTGGTTGCTGCTGCTGCTGCTGCTGCCCTTGTGTGTGCATAGCATTCGTGTTTTGTGTGTGCACAGCATTCGTGTTTTGTGTGTGCACAGCATTCGTGTTAAATAAGTTGGGATTCAACACAGCTTGACCAACAGACCCCCATCCATTAGGGTTCTGACCAGCAGCAGGATTCTGAACAACACTCGTATTAGTAGAAACAGTTGCAGTTTCAGTTATTACTGATTGCTGTGTATGGTGGGATGGTGGGTTCTGGGCGTACACTGAGCCAAGTCTTTCATGATCATCCCTGCTGGTGCTTCTAGAAAAGTTGACTGCTTCTCTGGTGGGTTGCTGACTCAAATCTGATCGGTCAAATGATCCTTTTCGTTCATAGATAGAGGAGGATCTTGAAAGCTGACTACTGCTATCAGGAGTAGGGCTCGGCAGTTGAGCAGGAGGCGTAGGTGAGCCTGACCATCTACTTACTCTCGTCCTTCCAGTCGACCCAGGGCTAATGCTTTTTGATGAAGTAGGAGTACGGCTTTGTGAATCATTATTAGAGGAGAATATAGAGTGAGATCTCTGCAATGTCGGTGACATCTGATCAATGCCACGGTTTTGATCAACCTGTAGCCTACTGATGACGACTTGACCTCTATGGACTTGCTGTGATGGAGTCGTCTCAATGGGCTTGGCAACTACCTGAGTTGGTGGCTCCTTCTGGAACCTTCCAGCTAATGCTTCGCTCAGAAGGATAGAATCATTTTCACTTTGACTGCTTTTCCAAATTCTCAGGCTTGCAGGAAAATATCCATTCTTATTCCACTTACGCAGCTGCACAACAGAGAACGGCCCTTGCACCTTTCCAGTAGGGTCTTTATAATGCCATAATTTCTCTGTTTCACTCATTTTAACCTCATTCTGAACCACTGAAGAAGCAGAGGGAGGTCGTGAAGTTTCTGACGGAGACCGACTCGTTCTCGTCTCAGAGACCTGACCCTGATTACCTGTTAATATATCAGGAGCTGTTCTCAGCTTTTCCAAACTGGTTGACTGATAAGGCATTTTGTCACCAACTGGACTCCATGGCTTACCACTCAATGCTTCCTCTGCAAAAACAGCATCACCAGGTCTGCTTGAGAAACCCTTCCCTGATAAACTTCTACTTGGTTCCCATTTCTTGCTTGGTGATTTTCCTGCCGAACTCCATGGCTCGGTTGAAGGGGAATCTCCTCCTCTTCTTGAAGGAAAATGCTCTCTCTCCCTCCATTTTTCTCTTCGCCATATATCAGGTTCTGGGTGAAACAAGGCAAAAGCTAAATTCGTTTATAGAAATACAATGACCAACAAAAAAAGGGGTTTGAATATAATTAAACAAACCTTGTCCCTTCTCTGATTCACTTTCGTCTTCAGACTCGTGACTTGGATCCATGTTTGGGTCAGCATGTACCTCAGGAATTTCATCTAATCTACGTTGTCGCTCCTCAGGTGTGTTCAGAAGTTGCAACTTCTCCACACATTCTCTAAGCGTGAATGGCAAGTTAAGGACCAAACAAACTTAAACACCTGACAGTATGAGTCTATCAACCCAATAGACAATGATTGAAAAAACAAAAACCCAAGTCTTCAACTTTTATGACAGGATGTTTTCTGGATTTATGAAATTCATGAACAATCACCTTTCAAAAGGTATAGTGTTTTACAATGCTTCACATTATTTTTGAGATATTTGGTTTGTTGTTGCAAGGAAAACATACAAAGAAAACATACTTTGAGAGTTTGAGCAACACCAATTCCAAGTTCAGAGAAACAATAACATGAATCGAGCTAATGCTGTGTACTGCTAACTTATCCCATCCAACATATTAACCCCAAGAGCTGGCTAAGGTGCACTTTTTTAAAAATTAAACTTAAATTCTAATGGTTTATTATTGGATTGGGTGCATGATTGTGTGTAGTGAGTTATCTCTGAATTTCTCATTGCATAAAAGCACATGCACGGAATTTGATGTAGCATATCATACCAGTGCTTACAAAAAGGGTAGGCAGGATAAACGTACAAGGTATGCAGTAATTAACAAACAAGATGCAGAGTATTGTAACACATGCAAAAGCAAGCACAGAAAGATCACTTTAAGTATAGAATTAGAGTAAGCATCAACCATGAGTATCTATGATGTGATAAATAGAAAAGGATATTGCTTCTTACGCCCTAAATCACTAGCCCGGTCGCGAAGATGATTAAGGCGTGTAATCTCCGTCTCAAGCCACTACACAACAATGAAGAATTTGAAGGAAATTAGGTCTAAGCATAATTAATGATCATAGAGGAAAAAAGCTTATGCATATGACTACATGAAAGGCTAGGAATGTCATAAAGAAGTGATGCAATGACATTTCGCAATATACAGGAATAAATATAGGGTTTGCAGTTAAGCAATTACAGAGATATTCCTCATAACATCATGGGGCAGAGTCAAATCATATGACAACCTTTACAATTTTAATTGGTGCTGCAAGTCATATTACACGTGCATAATCCAGAAATCCACAACAAATTTAGCAAATCATTCTTTTTTTTATCACATACAACTAGATCTGTCAAAAGCTGACCCGACCCGAACCGCCCGAAAATTTTAGGGTCAAACCCGCAATGACCCGACCCAATTTGACCGATGACCCGTTACGACCCGAACCTGAAATAACCGGACCCGAACCCGACCTGACCGACCCGTTTGACAGCTCTACATACAACTATACGAGCAACTATTATTATTTACTATTATTATTATAACTATATTAATTATAATAATAAAAATCTAAATTACATTGTTGGATGGGAGCCTAGAAACAAGCTCGGCCCCCACAGCTTGTTATAATAATAATAATAATAATAATAATAATAATAATAATAATAATAATAATAATAATAATAATAATAATAATAATAATAATAATAATATAAAGTTGGAAATTATGGGTCTTTCTAGTGTGTGCCCATAGGCACATACTAAGAAACTAAAGATGGAAATTATTTTCAAGCTATTCACTAATGGGATGAAAAAAAAATTATATGAACATATAATTAACATGCTTTCTAAATATGGAAATGTTAAATGTGTTCACATGGGCACACGTGAAAATCCCTATATTTATTATATCAAAACTAAAAGTTACAAAAGAGGGAATCTTACATCATTTACTCTGACTACTTGAAGATCCCTTGCTTTATCCAAAACATCACCCTGTAAAGACCAAAACCCTGTTTATCATGAAAAGCTCCAACAAATTCAACTCAGAACTGGATAACAAATATGTAACCTTACCACAGTCAGTCGGCTTAAGAAACCACACTTTATACTCTGGCGTAACCGCTTGCACTCATCCTAGAATGAGGTAAACAGAGCAAGTGATACAGGTGCTGACTAGAAAGATATTTACATTCATATTTGACATTTACTTTACCTCATCAAAGTCCTGGTTTGAAATTGCATCGATGGATATGACTTCTGTCTTGTTTAAGTTCAATATTTCCAGCATGCAATATGCTGTCCTCTTGCCAACTTTATATGGTACAGCGGCTTCTGGTGTACCTTCATGAAAGATAATAAGGCATTCAATTCCAAAATATATTGTGCTAATTCCAAAGGATACAAATGCATACAAGAAAGAGGATAAGATTGTCTTCATCAGCATACCAATGACTTGGACTAATCTATGGATTTCTTTCTGACTGCTACCAGCAATTCTTATTCTAACAAAAGAGCCAACAGCTTTCTCATAGAACCTTTCCCTGTCTTCCAGAAGTGCTTCAATCAATTTCCGCCGCAAGTAAATCAATTTAATATTGTGCATATCCACAGCAGCATAGTCATCAAGGTTAGATTGCAAGCCTCTACTATAACCCCTTTTGCGAGCTTTCTTCCCCTTACTTTTACCAACATCCATAAAGGAGTCAGTATTTTCATCAGTACCAAGTTGGCTGATTTCAGCATCAAGAACACTTCCTTCATGATCATCGCCGTGAGAATCTTCTTTAGAAAGGAAGTGGGATTCAAGAAGCTTTAACATTTCAATATGACCTACTCGTGGCTTTCCAAAAAGCTTCTGAAGCATTGCATCACAGACTATTTGACTAGTCCGACGAGGATCACGGAGCTTATTGCTTTTAACATATTCTAATATAAGTTCTTGTACATCAAATGGGGACAAAGCAGATTTATCCCCATTTTTAACATGTGCAACAAATTCTAACAGTTCTTTTGATGCCCATTCAGTGCTGCTTTGTGAAGTACATCCATTAGTTGAATCAACCTCAAAAGCATGAGCCCTCGACAACTTCTTGACTTTCTTCCTCCTAGGAACATTTCCAATATCATCCTTCGATGAATTATCTAAATTAGGATCTGCCCCGTCTGATTGAGATTTCAAGCGTTTCTTGCCTCTCTTCTTTGCACTAGTTGCTTCAGACTTCCCTGCAGAACCATCTGCATGTGTCTCGGACAGCATTTCCAAATCACAATCAGCATTAGATTTTTTCCATCGGTTTATCAGCATCACAATTTCATCTGATGTAATAGAAAGTTTTTCCTTCTGTTCAATCCAGTAGTCCTTAAAGAGATATTCCAAACTACTAGTGTCATCAAATGCTGCCTGATCCAGGACATGAAAGAAGAGTGTTGATAACAAAGAATTATGATGCAAAAAAAATCTAAAAGTGTGATATAAACTGTATGGCTGTATGCAATAGAAAGAACAAATCATTCAATTACTGGACAACACACTGCGTCAAATCTTAGTCATCAAAATATATAATAAGCTAAGGACATTAGGTTTGAGCAAGCAGACACAGGGATACACACAGCTTTGGAGCATTTATGTATTCTGGGTCCTAACAGGCAGAATGTTATCCATTATATTGTGCTTATCCATCTCTACCATACTGGAAATACCCTCCAATAAAATAAATGGTTCATACGAAGTATTTCAATTATCAACGCCGACTACATACAAAGTAAGATATAATAACTTTATACTTTGATGGCCATAAAAGCTAAGAACAAGAAAAAGAGTTCATGCATTATTCGTCTCCAGCTATTTACAAGATATAGAATGATTCCATCACCTAAAGAGGCAAGCAGAATCAGGAATAATTAAAAATCCATTCACAACATATGAATAGGAAAATCGGCCAATTAAAATTACCTTCAGGGCCAAAACATCAAAATGTGACAGATCCACATCAAAACATATAAAATTTATGAAACAAAGTAAATTGCTCATGAATGATGAAATATTGAAAGAGGGCATACCATATCAACATTTCCTTCATCGTTTTCAATCAGCATTACAGTTTTCATGCATGTCTGACAGAGTCCTTTGCTTCCTCTAACACAAAAGAAGCTAGCGTCATCTGTGAGGCATCCTTTGCATAAAGAGAACTGACACGTATAACACATATAATGGGCATTCTTCTTGCACTGCCTACATAAATGCCAACCTGAAAATCATTAACAAGAAATCAGATAGATGGATTAATTTTAATAATAGCATTATTGATGAAACAGATATGCAATAAATGATGCACTTCCAATGACGCTATATAGTATAAAATCTTAGATATTCTATTTATCAGCCTTTGGACTGAGAAAAGTAAATTTTCTAATTCAAACTGAAAGTGAAGGCAATTAAATTTTACAACCCTTAAAAACAATTTGATGTGCAAAAATCCAAATGAATTATAAAACAGAGCAACTATAGTTATATTTATTAAAAAAATGTTTAGAATATTCAATAACAGCACAGAAGAATTGACCTATTACAATACATACAGAAATATAGGAGCATCATGCCTCGGACCAAAGTAGCTAGGATAAGCTCCTCAGCAAATAAATAAAAACATCGAGAGAGAATATAGAGATCACTGGCATTTCACAAAATAATACAATT
Source organism: Fallopia convolvulus (assembly GCA_964016875.1). NCBI lineage: Eukaryota > Viridiplantae > Streptophyta > Magnoliopsida > Caryophyllales > Polygonaceae > Fallopia > Fallopia convolvulus. Next base: position 45,587,291 of record OZ024733.1, read on the forward strand.
CTGGAGCACCTTCACAGTGCCAGACGGGCTTGTTTGGACAACAATATGAAACGAGCACATTTCAAGCGCACCTTGTATTATAAAGACAACAATTCTATAAAAAGTTTCAAGAAGGCTTCGTCAAACAGGCCCTAACAGGCCAGAGTTTGTTTGGCCGAATTAGTTTTACTTAAAGGCATTATTACTAATAATGCCTGAGTGCCAGACGAACCCCTACCCTAACAGGTCAAACCATGCAAACAAATCATTTCCAGGAAATAACAGCTCCACACTCTATTGATACAGTATACTGGCAGCTACTCCCAGAGTCCCTGGCAGCAGTCTTCACCCAAACAACACCATACACCACAGAAGGTGGCATAATTCGGAAAAAAAGGAATCCTAGTTACGGAAGTCAAATTGACAAGCAAATTGTGTATTACATTACATCAGAGTATATATAACTTACCACAATCCCAGCGTCCCTTTGAGCGGAAAAAGGCCTCGTCATGGTCTACACATGAAGGATGATAGGCCTTAGGGCATGCCCTGAAAACCCCCCCAAAGAACAACGTTGATTTAGAACAAATTAAATGTAAGCAATAACCAATTAGAAAATCTGTCAAGTTCAATGATAATCCAACCTGCGGTCACAAAGCACAAGGTCACCTCCATCAAGGCATATAAAACAAACATCTTCCCCAACAGTCTTTCTTGGTGGAGCCCTACCAGCAAACTTGGAATTCCGCCCTCGCTTCTGCTTCCCACTGCCACTCTTTGGAGTCTCTTCTTGCTCATCCTCCCTTTCCTCGTCCTTGGTTTCCTTCTCCACTCCATCATCCAATTCCTTATCCTCCTCCTCTGCTTCCTTTTGTCTCTCCTCTTCCACCTCCACTTTCACTTCCTCCATTTTCCCCGACTCCTCCTTCAAGTCAATTTCACTCTCCTTCCCTGTGTTAATTTCTGGGCCTAAAGCCTTTGTTTTGCCATCTTCTACCATTTCATCATCCAGTACAGGAAATAAACCATCAGCATTCAGCTGAGAGCAATCTATTTCTTCCATCTCTCTGTCTCTGCACATCTTTTCACCTAGTTTGGCAGTCTCTCCCCCAACATTAGATTCAACATCTTGCTTCATATCTGTCTGAGCCTCCTTGTCTCCATCTAATTTCTCCTCTTCTACCTCCTTTATCATCTCCTTCATTTCCCCAGACTCCTCCTTAATTTCAATTCCACTCGCCTTCCCTGCCCTAAGCTCTGTGCCTAATGTCATTGTCTTCCCATCTTCCACCATTCCATCATCCAGTGAAATTACAGGAAATAAACCATCAGCATTCAGCTGAGAACTGTATACTTCTTCCATCTCACTGTCTCCACGCATCTTTTCATCTAGTTTGGCAGTCTCTCCCCCAGCAATAAGTTCATCATCTTGCTTCAAATCCATCTGAGCATCCTTGTCTCCATCCAATTCCTCCTCTCCACCATATGGACACAACTCTTTCACCTTTGGCGCCCCATCATCGCCCAATTCAATTCTAGCATCAACCTGGTTTTTTTCTGTGGCTGTTTCTCCAATGAGAGAAGCCTCGTTGACTTCCTCTTCTGCCTCTTCTTGTCTTTCCTCCATCTTAAATTCCTTCTTCTCTTCTACATCCACTTCCTCCGCCTCTTCCTTCAACAATAATTCACTGTCCTTCACTAACTTAATTTCTACCCCTAAAGTCTTTGTCATGCCACCTTCCGCCATTTCCTCATCCAGTGAAGTAACAGGAAATAAACCATCAGCATTCAGCTGAGAACCATAGTCTTCTTCCATCTCTCTGTCTCCACACATCTTTTCATCTAGTTTGGCAGTCTCTCTCCCAACATTAGGTTCATCATCTTGCTTCAAATCCATCTGAGCATCCTTGTCTCCATCAAATTTCTCCTCTCCGTCACATGGACACAACTCTTTAACCTTTGGCGCCTCATCATCACCTAATTCAATTCTAGCATCAACCTGGTTTTCTTCTGCGGCTGTTTCTCCAATGGGAGAAGCCTCATTGACTTCCTCTTCTACCTCTTCTTGTCTTTCCTCCATCTTAAATTCTTTCTTCTCTTCTAACTCCACTTCCTCCGCCTCCTCCTTCAACTCTAATTCACTGTCCTTCGCTAACTTAATTTCTACCCCTAAAGTCTTTGTCATGCCACCTTCCGACATTTCATTATCCTGCAAAGTTAGAGGAGGTAAACCATCAGAATTCAACTGAGAACAGTACTTCTTCAATCTCCCTTTTCCAACCATCTTTTCATATACATTGGCAGCCTCAATGGCATCAATTGATTCATCGTGTTGATTCTGATCTGTACAAGTCTCCCTATCACAGTGGCGGGGGAAGGTGGGGGTACGGGGGGGGCGGACGCCCCCACCGGCAGCCGGGAGTTCTCAGCCAGGCGCCAGCGGCACAAAAAAAAAATGAAAATTTGGATCTTTCTCAATTGAGAAATAAGAACCACAGTTGACATAAAGACATTAGAAACAAAATTCAATTGAGAAGGACAAGTTCAAACCGGTCGATTTTGGAGACGAATTTGTAGACTTTGCCGAGGCAGAGAAGATATGCCGGCGGTGAAGGATTCTTTCTCCCGAGTCCGTCGTTCCGTCCTGATTCTCTCTTTGTTCCTTCCTAGGGTTGTTTACCAGATGAATGAACTTTCCTTAAAAAAAAAAAAATCAGTTAAATGAACTTGGGCCCACTGGACAAATAAAAAAAGGACAGGCTCGTAATCGGCCCGCTAGAGCTAAAAAAACAAATCAGTTAAATAAACTTGGGCTGTTTACGAACTTGGGCCCCTATATTTTTAGGGCTTGTTTCACTTTTGTTAGAAAGTAGTTTTTGGTAGACTTTTGGTAGAAATTAGTTTTTGGTAGACTTTTGGTAGAAAGTAGTTTTTGGTGGAACTGGAACCATGGTTCGTGTTCCCACTACGGTTTCGGTTCCTCCACCCCGGAATCGGGGAACCGGCGGTTTCGAACCGGGTAGAACCACCAGTACCACAATAAAAAAAATAGTGTAATCACGGTCATGATTTGGCTAACCGCAATTGGGGAATGAAAATCGCGGTTAGGCTATTTTGTAAGAAAACTGAAATTTAATTTTTTATTATTATTCTTTTCAGTTCCGGAACTGAAACCGAAACGGGGAACCGGCCCAAAGTCGGTTCTGGTTCCATGGTCCGGTGAACCGGAACCGCCTGTTCCGGAACCGGACCCATGTATAGTTTTTGGGTGAAAAGTTATTTTTTATGTCTTTAAAAACGTCAAAAGTAGATAGAGATGCACGAATTCCAAGAATATTAAAAAGTAGTTTTTGGATAGAAAGTAGTTTTAGGAAATAAGTGAAACAAGCCCTTAGAATATACTAGTTATACTTGTCATGTCGTATACGACTACAACTCACAGCAACGACTACGACTCAAATCTTAAAATTATTTTTCGACATATTATAACTCTGCACAAACTTGAAAAAATTGCGCCACATGGGATAGCTTTAATAAATAACTTTAAAAAATAATTTTAATAAATTATATTATACTACTAGGTACCCTTATTATCTTTAATATATTGTATTTACTTTTTTCTCTATCTTATATTCTCTACCAATATTTATGTTAATATTTTTCATATTTACAAACATAATCTTATTTACTACGGACTAAAAGAAAAAAATCTTAATCATAACCTTAACAAATTAACTTTAAAAAAATTTCAATAAATTATATCATGCTTTCTAGATAGCTATCCTAATTCTTTTAATCTTTATAAAATCTATTTAATTGATCAAAAATGAAAAAACTATTTAATTATCAAGTTTTTAATAATTTTATCTTAAATTTAAGGCAATATCTCTATAAATAATGATAAAATATTTAAATATATTTAATTGAAATATGGGACACGGTTTATAAAATAATTTTTATAGCTTATTTAGTTTTAATGAAGATATTATATACATATATTTTATATTTTATATTAATATTATAAATTATATTTTTTTAGTAAAATTATCCTGTGAATTTCGCGGGACTTCAACTAGTCAGATATTAATATAGAAAAATATAATGTAAAATTTATACAAAGTAAAAATCATTAAGGTGAGTCAAATATGGTTTTGATGATTCAATAATAATATACTTATGAAAAATAATTAAAATATTATTTAAAATTATATTTTATTCAATAAGATTAAAAATAAAAATATGATATATTTATTTTGAGAGTTTCTATTTAAACCATTAACTTTCTTACGCCGAAAATAAATCTTAAATAATTTATATGAAAATATATTCTAAATTATTTCAAAAAAAGTTTTGTACAAATAGGTGAGTTTATAAATAAAATATATACGTTTATCTTACTAATATTACTAGCAAGTTTATTGTTTTAATTCAGTATATATAGACATGGGTCCGGTTCCTCAGAACCATGGAACCGGAACTAGAACCGGGCATAGGCCGGTTCCCCGGTTCTGGTCCGGTTTCGATTTCCGTCGGTTCCACTTCGGAACCGGCAGTTTTTAAATAAAAAAATTTAAAAAAAAAATTTCGGTTTAAATCTCAGGTCTATCGCGATCGCGGGTTACCCAAATCGCGACCACGGGTGAAGTTCTGTTTTTTCAACAAAGTTGGGACCGCGATCGCGGCACCCAACCCGTGAGCGCAACTGGAGATCGGATTAAGGCAACTGTTCTTCAAAACAAAAAAAAAAGTTGGATAATTAAAGGGCTTGGACTTAAAATTAAGTTGCCTAGGTATCCTCTCGGGGTTATAGAAGAATCAAAGCCCATGTAGTTCTCTTATCTTTCGATATGAAACCCCACTTTGCTTACCATCTACGCCGATCCATCGAAACCGGCGGAAGCGCTTTGGGATCGAGAGTCATCGTCTTGGCCGTCCGAGTCAGAAGTTTCGGATACCTCCGCCTTTTGTTGACGAATTTTCACCCTCTTCCAATCACATATGCACACTTGGGCTTCCAAGACTTTTGGCTTTAAACTCAATCGTTTTGCGTCTAGGACGTGTCCTCCTTCGCTAAATGTTTGCTCTAACGATACGGTCGAGGCGGGAACAACAAACACTTGAGTCGCGGTCTTGGCCAAGATTGGGAAAGTCTTCTTGTGGGTCTTCCACCAAGCTAAAATATCAAATTTTCCTTCACCAAACTCAAAGTGGGTTGTTAGATATGTTTCAAACTCTGCATTCGAGCTCGAATGTCTCGTTCTCTTGGTAAGGATATGCAAAAGATTAGCCCCCCACCTTTTAGTAGCACCGAGGGCACTCGAGCTCGAAGAGGAAGATGAATGTGGAGGTAATGGAGAAGAACTAACACTAGATGAATATTCGGTAACCAATTCCTCAATTGATCTTCTAACTTTACCAAGTATATCCCCAACACTAGCAATATCATCATTAACATCCAACTCCAATGCATCATAATAACCATTCAAAAACATTTCTAAACCACTCATCTTAAACCTAGGATCAAACACACAAGTAACAAGATAAATATCGGGGATAACTTTATAATACTTCAACCATTTCACTTTCATAGCACCAATAGCAACACAAAGTTTGGGGAATTTACGCCCCTCACAAAAACCGCTCGCCGCATTTAATGCCTCAAAACAAATGAGCACAAGGTTTATAAATATGACTAAAAGTTAATGTTGCATCATGAAATATTCTCAAACTTCTAAGATTTTATAACGATAATCCCAACATTGAGAAATAATGGCATTGTCGGGAAAATATATGGACGCAAAAGAAGTCAAAAGTTCTTTGTAAGGCATGCAAGCATGAAGTAGTTTAAAAGTGGAGTTCCAACGGTGGCAAACATCTTTTGGAAAAGTTCGGTGTGGAACACCTTTGCTATCACAAAACGACTTCCTATCACCGGCAGTTCGGGGGCTAGCTCACATACGACTAACAACATATCTAATAGGAGCGATTAAACCCGACATAACATTTAAACCATCTTTGACACAAAGGTTTAAAATATGACAAACACATCTTACATGAAAATACTTCGCTCCAGAATTGATTGACAATGTGGAATCAATTCTCGGATTGAAGCGGTGTTGTTAGATGCTTTGTCAAGCGAGATAGAAAAAAACTCAATGAAGTAGTCTATACTCTTTCAAAATAGTACGAATAATGTTACTAATCATTAAAGCGGTATGAGAAAAATCAAATACTCTATAAGCCAAAACACGTTTTTGCACATTAAAATGATCATCAATAAAATGACACAATAAGCCCATGTATGAATGATTTTGCCAATGATCACTCCAAAAATCACTGCAAATTGAAACTTTAATATCATTTTGAGCAAAAAAATTCACCAATGCCATTTTACGGATTTTATATGCTTTCATCACATTTTTTTACCGACTTCCTAGTAGTAGGTTTATAAGCGGGTTGTACATGATTAGTCATCCAATTGTTAAATCCTAACTTTCCGGCAAAACTAAATGATATGTGATCAACATAAATAGACTCGGAGAAGACATACATGCTATCATTATGGTTATAAGTAAATAAATGAGGGTTATAATGAGGATTAAGGGAAGAAGAAGTTGCAAACCCGGAGAGTTGGGATTGTCCTCGCATCATGCCTATCTTATCGGGGTGTGCTTTCTTCACGTGACCGGATAATGTTCCATAGCCCGATCCCGACAACCATGTGTAAACCTTAGTACAATAGTTACAATGAATTTTAAATTTCTTGGTACATGCATTATAAACTCCCTTTTGAAAATGTTTTGTAAAAATATTGGATTTAAGGGATGGAGCCTCGCTCGCCTCGGATCCATAATCCACATCCACTCCCTCATTTTCATCGGGAGTGGACGATCCCGGTTGTACCACATTGGGATCCGAGAAGTCCGACAAGTTAATAGGAAGTACAAATTCTACATTTGCACCACTCTCTTGTGAGCCAAAAATTTGATCAATGTTAAGAAATCCTTCCATTTTCTTAAAATGTAACTAAACAAGTAAGCAAAGAGTAAGGTATAGTAAATAAATATGTAATTAAGAAGATATTGAACCTTAAAATTACAAAGCAATAAGATGTAAGAGACAATTATGCTAATTTTTTAAAAGAACAATTATGAAAGCAATTGTAAAAACTAGTAAAGATTGAGAATTGAGAGAGCTTTGTAAACTTGAGAGATTGAGAGAGATTGGTAGTGTGGGTGGGAATGAGATCATTTAGTGGGTATTTTATAGGTAAATTTATCAACTAGCTGTTGAAAACTAGCCGTTGGCATTTTAACCAAAACCGCGAGCGCGACCCTCACCATTCCGCGACCGAGGCCTGAGACCCGCGGTCGCGGTTTTGTTTTTGGCCAAAAATCGAGCTTTTTGTTGAAAAACCGCGACCGCGGATCTCAGGTACCGGTCGCGGTTTCAGAATTCGTTTAAAAAAAGTAGTCGTTAGCCCAGGAACCGAAGGTTTGAACCGACGAGAACTGGAACTGCCGGTTCCCGGTTTTGGAACCGCTGGTTCACCAGTTCCGAGGGTGGGAATCGGACCCGCCGAAACCGTAGCGCGAATCGGACCCGCCGGTTCAGAAACCGAAACCGCCGGTTCCCTCCGGTTTCCCGCCGGTTCACCCGAACCGTGACCCAGGTCTAAGTATATAGTTTGGCTCAAATTTCCTTTTATGTATAATATGAAATATTATAAATTATACAACCATCACCCACTTAGGGGTGTCAATTGGGCGGGTCGGGTCGGGTTTGGGTCGAGTCAATTCTGTTTCAGGTAAGTTTGGATTCGAGTCAAATTCGAATATTTTGAAAATCGGGTCAAATTGGGTTGGACCATTTCGGATCGGGTGCTCAATTAATCGGGCAAAGTCGGGATTCAGGTCAATTTTGGTCGGGTCATTCGATATTCGGTCCAACCTGATTTCGAATAAGTCCGGTTTCGGGTTTAGTAGATTTCGGATTTAGTCGGATTTCGGGTGAGTCGGGTTTCGGTTTTTTCTGATTTTGGGTGAATCGGATTTCGACTTTGGTCGAATTTCGGGTTAATCTGATTTCGAGTAAGCCGAATTTTGATTCAGACCATATATCGAATGATGATTTTTTGTAATTTAACTACTCTAGGGTCTAAATATTTAAAGTAACATTTAAATTAAAAAACATAATTATAATAAATATTCACTATTACTAATATTTTAAAACATAATGTAATCTTTGGATGGTTTCGGGTCAAATAACTTCGGATTTTCGGATGATTTCGGGTCGGGTAACTTCAAATTTTCGGATGACTTCGGGTCGGGTAACATCGGATATCGGGTTGCATCAGGCTAGTCCATTCGGGTATAATCCGTTTTGGGTTAATCTTTGGTTCGGGTTTTTTCGGATTCGGGTCAAACATGTCTCGGGTATAAAACTTTTTTATTTTTTTATCGGATCGGGTTCGGAGTCGGGCGGGTTTCTCGGGTCGGGTCAAGTTTTGACAGCCCTACCCTTTATAATAAGGATCTTAAACTTATTAACCATTTATAATATGTATTAAAAATATTTAGGCCCGAGTTCATTTGTCTATAATGAGAGCCAAGTTCATTCAATTGTATTTTTTTGGTCTAGCAGGCCGATTACAAGCTTGTCCTTTTTTTTAATTTGTCCAGCGGGCCTGTCAGTAAACAGGCCCAAGTTCATTCAACTGATTTGTTTATTTGTTTTAGGAAAGTTGATTCATTGAGAATCAGGACGGAACTTGAACAGTTGAACGACGGACTCGGGAGAAAGAATCCGAATCCCTCACTGCCGACATATCTTCTCCGCCTCGTCAAAATCTGCAAATTCGTCTCCAAAATTGATCGGTTTGAACATGTCTTTCTCAATTGAATTTTGTTTTTAATGTTTTTATGTTTATTTCTCAATTGAGAAAGATCCAAAGTTTCATTGTTTTTGTGACGCTGGCTGAGAACTCCGGTCGCTGGTGGGGGCGGCCGCCCCCCCGCGCCCCCACCTGCCTCCACCACTGGGACTCCAAACTAGTACAAAAAGCTTGTAGAATTGAATGTAGTATAACATTTTCTTCTTCTTAAGACGAAGGATAAAATTATTCTTCCACTTGTTGTTCTTGGCTTGATTCCATTTACCTGTCCCTTTGATCAGTAAATGTAAGCATAAACAAAGACGCTAAAGGTCTTTTTCTCTATTGATAGAAATTAATTATTCACTTGGGTGCTCAATCCTCATCTTAGGCTTAGTTCAAATTTGAACTCTAGAATTATACACAAGGACACCTACAAGTATCTTGTTGTAAAGTAAGTATACTCTGCAAAGTGAATTTCTATCCACTTATACTTTTCTATGCAACCTTTTGAATTACCTGGTTTTAAACAGTAGAAGAAATACCTGGTTTCAAGGCACATTCTCATGCTCATTGGCTTTTATACACTGCCTTTGAGATGGATTTAGTCCCTATATCAATTTTGGTACATTTTAATTAAATTCAGTTATTATTGTCACATAGCTAAATTTCAATTTTTCTTGGGTCTATCGGGCGTAACCCCTTTCCCTTGGACAGGGGTACCCCCATCTTGACCCCCCAGATTCCGCTGTAGCGGAGCCTTACTGGGTCAATGATGATGATGATGATGATGAGCTATCTAGTAATAAATAATGGCCACTTTTCTGCTGTCTGTATTGATCAAATTTGTTTTGCTGATAGTTTGGCATCTATTTGTTACAGGAAGGTTTTTATATTATTTTCATCCTCTGCTTGATATCATCAGAAGAAATTATATTTTTCCATCGTAATCTTGCTACTTACAATGGATGAAGCTGAACATAATGTAAAGGAAGACTCTTCAAGCTCTCCTCCTATGGAATCACTCAACTTTAATGTCAATGATTCTGCACCTTCTGCTGATGACTTAGCCTGGGCTGATTCCTGTCTGATGAAGTTCACTGAGGCTTCTGATTCTGATTGGAGTTCTTTCAAAGAGTCATTGTTGGAAATGCTCAATGTTCGAACAGAGCCGGTTAGTCTGTTGGCTGCTTCTGATGGAATCAATGATCATATAGAATTGGAAAATAGTTACACGTTTCCTTCTGGCGAAAGCATTGCAGATGATTTTTCTATGATGACTGATGACCATTCTGATTTCACAGATGAAGATGAGGAGCTCGTACAAGAAGGGGGAGATACTGCTACTGATGCTGTTGCTATAGGTAGGAAGAAAAAGGAGCGGCTCAAGGGGAAGAATTTGATAGAGAATGCCTTGCTTCCAGATCACGCCGAATTTGCAAGAGTTGAAAGCAGTGATTTAGGGTTTGATCTGGGCAATTTATCATTTGAAGCCGAAACTTCATTTTCTGATGCCATTTTCAAGGTTTGGGATTTGGGTGTTTCTGATGAGCAAGATGAATTCACCAAGGCATTGAGCAGTGCCCTTGGAGAAAGCTCTTCTTCAACTGTGGCTGAAGGAGGGCAAGACTTTGCAGTTGAGCCATTGGATGATCTTATTGCTGGAATTTCAGGACTTTCCTTGGGTCAGAGATCTAACTAAGGCAATCATGGCTGATATAAAACATGGAGGAGTGGAATCACAACTTTCTTGGCTTTACTTTTGAAGAGTAATGATGTAAAGATCCTGAACATCTCTCGATCTGCTATCGAAAATCACTGAGACAATGTTCTGGTTTTCTTGTGCTTTGTGGGTTGTCTGTGGTTTAGAAATTTTCCTAGGTGTTTACTTCAGGAAGAAAATGTTATAACCCTGGTGTAGATTTGTTCTTCTGAAAGAACGTGCCTTCAAAATGTTTCTTAAATAAAATGTTACCTAAACTTTGTTTTACTTTTTTTTTTCCTGATAAAATTCCCAAATCTAAGGTTGTGCGAAGTTGGTCTTTTTGTTATTTTAAAGTCGCTGTTAAATATATAAACAGTTAGCAACAGTGATTACAAGCTTCTAGAGTCCTGTAATTAAACCATGTCCATTGATCGCAATGGAGCAAACAAACAAAGAAAGTATACAAAACCAACGGTGGAGCATAAACCAGAGGATCACAACCTCACATTCAAGTAAATTCACCTCCTGTGACTCTTATGCATTTGTCTTTTACCTTCAAACTGACAACAGGAAAAAATCATGTGTTCCCTTCACAAATCCCTTTCTGGTTAAGCATTTTTTTGAGGTGCAGAAAAAACCCCACCTTGTCAACTTTGCCACATAGGCAAATTATCATCCCCATGGCGGTATGAGATTGGTTGAAGGAATATGGTCTCAAATCAGCAATCTATGATAACCCAGCCCTCTAAAGTCTATAAATTTAACCATTAGGAACGTTGCTCAGTAGAGGAGTGTATTAAGCAGTTATAAAGGAAGCAAAAACAATGGCCTCAGCTTCCTTCAAGGCATCACCAGCTGCAGTTCTTGACAAGTCTGAGTGGTTGAAGGGCCAGCCTCTACGCCAGAGCTCGGTTTCTGTTAAGTGTTACCCTGTCACTTCCTCTTCGTCTCTCAACGTTCGAGCCAGCTCCTATGCTGATGAGCTTGTCAAGACCGCGGTATGTAACACTTCCCCCAACATCAAAACTCTAAGGGCTCTTTTGGTTTTAGCTTTGAGTTGCAGTTTTAAGTTTTAAAGTGTTTTGTAATTTTATTATTATTATCATCATCAAAATAATTGTTTCAAGATGTGATAGTATAGTATATCCTAATTATCACCTTAATTTTTATAATTGGCAACTAAAATTTGAAACCAGAAAAAAAGGTGTTTCCAAAATTTTATTTTCAGTGATGCTCTCTTGAGAGTTAGAGCATTTACATTTTATGGAGTTATAATCAAACACTGAAAATGTGCTCTTTTGTTTGGGGAATTCAGAAAACTATTGCCTCACCAGGGCGAGGAATCTTGGCCATGGATGAGTCAAATGCGACCTGTGGGAAGCGTCTTGCTTCAATAGGCCTAGAGAACACTGAGGCCAACCGACAAGCATACCGAACACTCCTTGTGAGTGCTCCTGGTCTTGGTCAGTACATTTCAGGCGCCATCCTCTTTGAAGAGACTCTCTACCAATCCACAGTTGATGGTAAGAAGATGGTTGATGTGCTTACTGAGCAGAACATTATTCCTGGAATCAAGGTTGACAAGGTAAGAATCCATTTATTTTCATATTATGATCTCTTATTAATGTATGAGCAGAAATTTATTAAGTGTACTGAATTTGTGTCTGCTGGAAACTGTGTGAAGGGTTTGGTGCCTCTTGCTGGTTCAAACAATGAGTCATGGTGTCAGGGTCTTGATGGCCTTGCTTCGCGCTCAGCTGCTTATTACCAGCAAGGAGCTCGCTTTGCCAAATGGTAAGCTTAAAGTACTTCTTTAAGAAGAAGAAAATATCTTCAAGAAGATGATTTGCTTGAAAGTTGACACTTCACAAAATCATGATTTGAGCATATCCTAATTTCAGGACACCAAGGGGCAATTTAGCATAATTCTTATAGGGTACATGACTATTATGCACATTGATAGCTTGAAAATTGGAACTGATCTTTGAGCTTCTAATGACACCAGGCGTACAGTTGTGAGCATTCCCAATGGCCCTTCTGCCTTGGCAGTGAAGGAAGCAGCCTGGGGTCTTGCTCGCTATGCTGCAATCTCTCAAGTAAGTATCAACTGTTATAGAACAGGAAAGATTAATTCCAATTCAATTCATAAATCCTTAAACCAAAAATCATATAAAAAATTAAAAACTTTATAAAATGTTTTGTAGGACAATGGGTTGGTCCCAATTGTTGAGCCAGAGATCTTGCTTGACGGTGAGCATGAGATCGACAGGACTTTTGAGGTAGCAAAAAAGGTCTGGGCAGAGGTCTTCTTCTACCTTGCAGAGAACAATGTGATGTTTGAAGGAATCCTCCTCAAACCAAGCATGGTCACCCCGGGTGCTGAGTGTAAGGACAGGGCGACTCCTGATCAAGTTGCTGAGTACACTCTCAAGCTTCTTCACAGCAGGATCCCTCCATCTGTCCCTGGAATCATGGCAAGTTTCTAAACTCTATTTTCTTAAGTAAAAAAAAAATCACACACACCCCAAAGAAAATAAAAACAAATAAGGTATAACATAAAAATTATTCTTAACATGTTTGATTGGAATTATGAGCAGTTTTTGTCTGGTGGACAATCTGAGGTGGAGGCGACCCTGAACTTGAATGCAATGAACCAAAAGCCTAACCCATGGCACGTGTCGTTCTCATACGCAAGAGCCCTACAAAACACATGCCTTAAGAAGTGGGGAGGGAGGCCGGAGAATGTGAAGGATGCTCAGGAGACGCTCCTTATCAGGGCCAAGGCGAACTCACTTGCTCAGCTTGGAAAGTACACTGGTGAGGGCGAGTCTGAGGAGTCCAAAGAAGGCATGTTTGTCAAGGGATATGTGTACTGATCAAATGAAACTGATGATCATTATAGTATGCTATGTAGAAAAAACAGAAGTTAAGTGTTGTGTTTTGTTAAAGCTGCATGAAGACTTTGTTTTTTTGTTAATGCTGCATGTATTTTAGTCAGGCAATAAGTTGTTGTTACTTGATGAGGACTTTTTCGTAGTTTATGTATTTATCGTTCTTATACTGTACTGCTATATTTTTTTTTTGGTAAGCATACGGTACTACTATATATATGAGTTTGGTTAACTTAATTTTGGGTATTGCCGTATTGGAAAGTGTTTTCACAAATCTGCCCATGCATACTGATCAACTGATGACTAAAAGAAGCAAATCGAATATAAGATTCTGATGTATTGAAACTTTAAATTACCTTATCGTACGAAAACAATTTATTTTGTTATTTTTGATTTTATAACAAAATTATAAAATATGATATGGTACGGTGTTGTTGAGTTGCCAAAAAAGCCTAATCAATGGATAGTCATAGACTCGTAACACTTGTTAAGAAACTGCATGCCATATGGGTTTGTCATCTGATTGACATTAAAGCCAACTTTTCTCTTGATTTGCTTTTATTGCTTCATCATATTCCAAATGCAAGTATTTGAGCTCAACATTTGGGTTCGGTTTGAATTTTAACAGTTGTACATTTTTGTTCCATGCTCCATATATCTAATGAGCTACACTAAACATCAGACATGCCCAATTTCTTTGCGCTTTTGGATCATGAGTATATACTATGTGCATTATTTCATGTTATGTTTTGTTTCATGCATTTGTAGGTGTCATTGTCAATTAGGGCCCCTGCTGGCTAAATGATCATTGAAATGCTCACGAAGTGTTCTAAAATTATATATTTGCAGATTGAGAATGTATTCAAATTTGGCCGAGAAGACAATTCCTAATGTCAGCAACCTTTCACAACGCAAGAAATAAAGGCTAAAGGTTTTAGTTAGGATCTTGTTGTTTTCTTCACAAGATCCTGCTCATCATCACCCAGTATTAGAAGGATGCGCCCCATAGACCCAAGGAAAACTGAAATTAAGCTATGTGACAATAATAACTGAATTTAGTTAAAATGCACCAAATTGATATAGGGGTATATCCATCTCAAAGGCACAAGTGCTGCACAATGAAATATAATTGTGATTCTTGCTGCCTGAAGATTTTGCACAAATTGAATTCGCTTCATATAAATTTGTTTCATGCTGCAGAAAAATCATTTCCTGTATGTGGGTGACAATGGCAACTAAGAAGAGCAACTGATCTTCATTCAGATCAAAGCTGCTTGTTTCTTGCATTTATATGCAATGCTTTGTGGCACGTACTTTGAGCTACAGAACAAACATTATGTCATTTGGCATAATTTGCTCTGAATATACTTGTTTATGGATTCAGGAGTGGTAAGGTTAATGCTGAAATTTTTTTCTTGTGTTTTTGTCTCTATTTCTACCTCGCCACAGCTGGAACTAATAGTAGAAGAAAATCAGTTTTGTTCCTGAACTAGCAATCTCAATTTTTAAAGGTACTCCTTCCATTGGTAGATTTTCACTACGTGGCCTTCCATTGTCAACTAAATGAGATTTCTCAAACGTCACAACACTCAAAACCCTCAAGTATGATTGTTCCATTAAATAATTAACTTAGCTTTAAGCCAATAAAATGAGATTTCTCAAACGTCACAACACTCAAAACCCTCAAGCATGATTGTTCCATTAAATAATTAACTTACCTTTAAGCCAATAAAATGAGATTTTTTGGGGTAATCCATGTACATGTCCTAATATTTACACGATTGTACAGGACATTATAGATGGAAGCATGTTGGTAGAGAGGGGAATAGAGCAATAGGCTAGCACATGAGCTTACTACGCTTGATCCTTGGGAACTTGGTTCTAGAAGTTGGATTATGCCTTTACTGAGTGTGCTAATGGCAACTAATAAGCATTACACTTTAAGCTGACAATTTCCCTCTCGTGATGTAAATCGGAATCCCGTAATATTTAATCCCATAAAACTATTAGAAAATCCAACTGTGTCACATTTGGATCAAAAGTGCATAGCTCCAAATTCACATCCTTGCTAGTACATTGGATTTCAATCCTCGGGGTGTTAAAAAAAAAAAGCAAGTCTTGCTTCACTGGAAATAAATTAAATTTTCACTGGAAATAACTTGAAACTACAGGTTGAGCTTACCGGATAAGGAGTGTAAATAACATCACTGCGTCACTTCAAAGAATATTTCTTTCCAGTAAAAGGCTGAAACTTCGGCTCCTCTTTCTCCTTCTCCTGCTCTTGCTTGCTTTCCTTGGCAGGTGCCTGACAAAACCGAGAACGCCAAACATTAGTAATATAGCTCAACCAACAAACTCGTCTTCTACCGGCCTAATTTCATTAAAAGCCAAATTTCATTCATCAAATACCTTTTGGTTTTCCTTTGGGGTTTGGCTCGCTTTTGAACCACCAAAAACAAGTTTCCCTTGTGCCTGGCGATTTGAGCTCTGTGAACTAGACCCAGCAGCAGATTGACCACTTACACTTGTACTACTAGAAAGATGCTTCTCTCTAGGCAGCACAGAGGTAGATGCTGATGCTGGTGTAGGCAGATTTTTGCCTGGCTTCCCGTCCAATCGTCTTCCTGTCCCACTGAAAGGGTTGAACTTTGGCTCCTCAGGTGGTGGTGTCTCTTCAGCTGCAACATTGAAAGAGACGGTAGGTTAGTAGTTGGGTAAAATGAAGTAATTCGGAGTTTCCGAATCAAAATTCACAACTTCAAAGAACGAAGATTCTTTGTCAGATTTTTAAAAATTTGTCAATTTGTGAGTATTTTTCATTTGTGATTTTATCCTTACTCTTCACTCTAACATAGTCATAGATGGGAAATGACTAAAACTGGCTTCATGACTTAAAAATACAACAAATGTACAGCTTTTCAATTTTTATTTTCTAACTTTTGCTTTAAAGTCTATCTTCAATTACGAGATATAAGAAGAACAGAATAAAACTCCTAGAAAATAAAGGAAATGAAAATCGCTCTACCAAAAGCTATAGCATACAAGGATAGTACACAAACCTAAAGCCGGTGCTTTCAATGGAGTAGGTGCTATGATCTTTTCAGGTTCCTTGTAATCAAGGGGAGGTGCAAAGTCCACCTCACAGTCTGTCTCAATTATACTTATGGCATTTGATGGCTTTGTTTCAACGATATCAATATAATACTTCTTATTGTTGTATGCTACCATGATACTGTCTCCAGTTGTCAAGCAAGAGAAGCTCCTCAGAGTTGTCTCGAGGCTAGAGATGAATACAAGACAGTCAAAAAAATAAAACAATCAATTAGCCAAGTATGAAATATATAATAGAAACGAGCAAATCCGCCAAGCTGGTTTAGCCCATTAAATGCATCCCATGAACTAAATAAAATCCACCACTCAAAAAGAGCGAAAAAAAAAAGAAGAGGAAACGGAAGAAAGAAGAAAATTAGATGCTGCAAAAGTCAGATATTAAATACACTAATATAGGGTGAGCTTACATGGCTTTAGGATTAGATATATCCAAGAAGTCTGTAGTATGGGGTTGTAGTTTAACATATGTTCCTTTAGGAAGCGTCGCATTTTTCACCCTAACTGTATCACCCTCTTGCAATAGCATGTTTTCCATCATCTGTGAATAAACAACGATAAAACTTACCAATTACCCTTCTTGAGCAGTTAATTAGCAGCTTAAGCAAGGAGAACAACAGCTGCCAATAAGAGAAGTAAATAATACTTGCAATACTAAGAAAGAAAAGAAAGAATAAATACATACCCAGTACGGCATATAGATCATTCCTTCCTCTGCAATGAATTCCAGCACCCCGCAATGGGAATTCCGATTGGCGGCATCATTTCGAAGCTCAAATAGCATAGGATAATCAATATGAAGAGAAGCTAAAGAACCAAGCAATATGGACAAATATTTAGAGATGTAGTATAAAATCCCATTATCAGATTCTTGAGAGAACAGTGAGTCAACTAACCTAGCCGATCAAGTGCTGATGGAGGCATGATGACTGAAGAAAAATGATAAAAAGGTTAAAACAAAGGCATCAAACAAATAGGAAGGAACCACGAGCACAAATATAGCCAAAAAAACTTACTTTTATCACCACCCTCAAGTTGTGGCTGAAATGAAGGGAAAGAAAGAGTCAAAATGGAGTTAAAGTAAACATATGAAATTCCAACAAAAACAATATTTCTGTTCACTATGACATGAAAAACATCCACAACTTTCCTTTGGGGGAGGGGGTCAAATAGAGGAATTCAAAAATTGAATACCCAACTATGAAAAGCAGAATGATATGGATTCATTAAATCTTTGGTGAAATTTGATAAAGGATCATATAAAATAACTTCAGAGGTTCCATTGCATGTCGTATGAATCAAACACCAAAAAAGTGAAATGCATACAACATTACTTGATTGAAGGAATTAATCTTTTCATTTAAGAACAAGAACACTAAACCATAGGTCCTCATGGATGAAGATATAGCAGAATGGAAAGTCTTGCAGAAAATATATTATAAAATGTCCTTCTAAGGGGATATCAACCTTATCAATAAAAGATGCAGGGTAACACCTATATGTCTGCTCGAAAGATGCTCCATGGTACCCATAACCGCCAAAAAACTGTAGCAACAAAATAATTTAAGTGAGATATAATAATCAGCAAATTCATACAATTACCACAATATAACATCATTGCATATTTAAGGCCTTGACAAAACTAAATGTAGCATAGGAGCCTTACAAAATACATCGTACCACATCCTCACTTACTTCCCTATCAAAGGTTATATTTCCTCCATCAAGTGTTGAAGGTGAAAGCTATTTGCAGGCTCTCAAACTCCTAACAACCAATATCCCTCTCAAAAGTCTACTGGTTTGTGCTTGAAATGTTCAAACCAAGGGAGTTAAAGAGATTTGAAATTAGTCAACCAGCCCTCCAATTATCTTAGATCTCTCTTTTCACTCTTGTCATGAGAGCACATACAAACCCAAACCATTGTTATACCTCACAGCTCACTTTAAAATGCCACCTTCGACATTTTATAAACTAGTCCATGTATTAGCTTACCCATCAAACAACCTAATTATCCATCTGCACATCAATTTATTTTCCAGATATGTTGTATTTAAGCTATATATTAAGCACTATAAACCATATAAATTCCCCGTATAATGTCAATATAGCAAAGTTTGACCTTTATCTAGAAGGCTTAAGCTCCAATGGAGCAAGAACTTCACCCTTCAACCAAAACCGTATAATCTCACACCCTTTCATCCTTAAGACATCCGCAAAATTGATGTGAATTTGAAATCATGTCGATTTCATTATGACACAGAGTAATATTTAGATATGTAACAGTTGCAAAATTGATGTGAATTTGAAATCATGTCGATTTCATTATGACACAGAGTACTATTTTAGACAAACGTCAAGTCAACCAAAAACAGAAGCAGCAACCTTCCACCAGTAAACATACAGATAGGTCAAGTGAAGTTGCATGTTGCCAAGCATAAACAAATGCAATTAAGGTAAGCAAATTTGTTCCAGCGAATGATTGGATAAATCCAAGTAAAATTAATAAGACCATTGTAGAAAGAATACAGAAACAATATTCTGATGATCACGATTGAACAAATCATTCCAGGAAAGAAAGCCCCACTTACCATGTCCATAATTAGCTTCTTTGAACAGAATACCTAATAAGATCCTGCAGCAGCAAAATAAAAAATACTAAGAAAACAGTATAAAACGCAATTAAAATCCATTTTATTCGAACAATTTTGTTCTTCCAGAGAAAAGGAAAGTGCAAAGCATAACAATACAAAATCGCCTTACAGCGAGATGAACCTCAAGATCAAAACCCTACTTTAGTGGCAAAGGTTGCAACTTTCTCAATATTCTAGATCTAAACTTGACATGGAAAACTAAACAAATTGTCAGTTTCAACGAGGCTGATCACAAATTTCAAATGAAAGAAATAAAGAACGGGAGCCTAGATACAGATAGGATTACGAAATTCAGATTGCAAATGACGATTACCAAGATAAAAGTCAGCGTCTGGAAACCTAGTTGATCAGAGATTAAACGAGTTCGATTGCGCGAGAAGTTTCCAGTAGAATAAACGAAGAATTCTGATGGTTTTGCTTGATGTCTCCTCTGCAACACCTCCCAGTCCCACGGATGCTATTCCGGGCGTTGGTTGGACTTGCACAGCTCATGATTGTGATCTTAAACACTGACTTGCAAGTTCGCGCAACTCCGTCGGTTCAGACATTGGACTGGGCCTCAAAGACCGGCAAATCAGCCCAATATTATATTTAGGGTCAGACTTAAAATTGGTTATATTACATGATATGGCGTTCAAAGCTTACATGAAAATGTAACGTGGTTTCTTTTGTTTCTTAAACGATATCGAAACTTCTCGCATTATTCAAGTATTATATTTTTAATAAAAGAACCATTAATAACAAAGTCAGGATGGCCGAGTGGTCTAAGGCGCCAGACTCAAGTTCTGGTCCTCTAACGAGGGCGTGGGTTCAAATCCCACTTCTGACAATAATATAATTTTTATTTTTTTATTTTTTTATTTTCTCCCGTGCATTTGCAAAGCCCGGTATTTTCAGCCCAATTTCCCCAACTCTCATTCACCAGTGCCCCTCAAATCCTAGGCTGTTATCTGGTTGGTTAATATTCATTTGGGTTTTACCAATCTCCACCTCTTTCTTTCAATTTGTTGCGAGATCAGCGAAAGTCGAAAGAAGTCTCCAATGCGCCACCACTAGGTCCATACTCGGGAGTTAGTCAGCTCGCTTTGCTAATTTCGTATTTCAATATTTCATGATGCCAAAGTTTCCATCTCCCCACTCAATCAATTGCTCTATTTTTCCCCCTTCAACAATTGTGTTTTTCAGTTTCATCAGTTTAGCTTGTTGCCGATGTTGAATGGTTGCTTTTCTATGCATCGCAGGTTGCTCGCGCTTCGGCCTTTGCTTTTGGGGTTGTCTATGGCAACATGAAGCTCAAGTATCTCAAGGTAATTTTAGCCATCTTTCTCTTACTTCTAGGTTCTTGTTTTGCTACCGACCCTTGAACGGTTGAACTTGTGTACAATAGTTACTTATGATTTATTTAGATTACAATAGTTTATGTTTTATAAAGTTTTTTAGTTCTTTTTTAATATTTAATTGTTAAGTTGTGTTTGGATAATGTTTACATTTATAAAGCTTCTTAGTTAATTTTTAATATTCAATTGAACCCTTACACTTGCGCTTTGAGACCTATTGAATCTCTAATCATTGACGTGTGGTCGGGTCGGGTCACGAGTCGATTTGTAAACCGGGTTATTAGTCAGGTTGACCCGTTGGACATCCCTATGTACCTCGTATGTTTAACATAGTTGTTGATTATATAGTTCAACTACGAAACTCGATTACCTCAAATCAGCTCACGACTCACCCATGACAGAATGTGTTCTAGGTTGAATCCTTTCGATTTTTTACTCATAAAAAAACTAACATGACACGTGGTCGGATTTTCTTCATTGGGCCAAGAAATGGGCTGCCCAAAAAAGCCCGATTAACTTTAACGAGAGCACAATTTGGACCTCCATAGATATTGGGCTAGTTGCGTAAAATGTTGTTTTTAAAATTCTTTTTCCATACAGAGACCACCACCGGAATCCTTTTCCTCTCTCTACTCTCCTTTTATATCCACTGTGTGGGAAAGGTGGAAAACTCCTCAGACAGCGGCAAAATAGCAAAAACCAAAGAAAGAAATTCACATCTCTCCCTCTCTCCTTCCTTCTCCTCTCTCCATATCAAACTCTCAACCCGCCACTACTCCGATCTGCCAATCTTTCAATTGTTCCAGCTTCTCCCTCCCTTGAATGGCTTCCCATTAGGATTTAGAAAAGGTGCCCAGGTAAAGCTCAGCCTTCTCCTTCCTGGCATTTCCTTTCCAGGCTCCTTTGCGCTTCCTCCTATTTTTTCTCTCCTTTGAAGAATCTCCATTGCCGGATGACTGCTTTTGCTTTCCAATTCAGCTCAAGCTGAATTTCGTTTGTATTTTCTTTTGCAGCTTTTCCATTTTTCTGCAGTGAGTCGTTTCTCAGCTCGGCGCCTCCATAGACCTCAGGTGAGCTGCTATCGTTTCTTATTACCGATTGTTTTTGCTTCCCCTGGGATTTTCGCCTTGTCATTGGAGAATGCGGTTTGCGGTGTGAGTTGATGGGGGTTGGGGGTTGGGAATTTGGTTCCGCGGTGATTTCAAATGCCTAGGATTTTGTGGAGGTATGAAATTTAGGTATTTGGAGCTTGATGCAAGTTGCAGTTTCAGTTCTATGTCGTGGTTTTAGGTTGGAACTAGGGTTTGCTGGAAGAATTTTGTATAATGCTCCTGTTTACAGAATTACAGGTTCATTGGTACTTCTTGTGGATACTTCTTATAGAGCCGCGAATTACTAATCTTAAATATTTTTAATGTAATTCTTGTGGATAATTTCTGCTTTTGAGATTAGCTGGAGAAGACATACATTGTTCTAATCTTAGGGTGTGCTTGGTTCACATGCTTATAATGTAAAGGCTGATTATAAGGTAGTTAGGCCTCATAAATTAGGTGCGATATGTTAGCTAATATGGCGATATTGTGCTCACACACGGTGTCTGAGAAACCTATCCTTACCAAACACACCCTTGGAAATGACTATTCTTGTTTGTGATGGAAGTGGAATGCCATGTACTTCTTTAATGAAGTATAAGCATCTGCATTAGATTGTGTTTGTCACAGGTAAAAAAATTTGTTGTGCCCCACAATTCTGGATTTTTGAACTTGCCATATATTTAATTTAATGTTCGTTTATGATCTTTGAGATGTTTCCATTTATCATATTATTCACATATGCCTTTTTTTTTGTAATGAAACATGGAGTATGTTACCCTTCTGTGCTTTTATTTAATGGTTGTATAGCAGTTGTATTATCTCATTTGTTGTTCTTCCTGTTTTATTACATTACATGTTTCATGTTTTGCTAATATAATTAGTTGATTACATTGATATCCACAATTTTCACACAATTCCAGGGCGTTAATTCCTCCATTAATTTTTTCGCAACTCCCAAAAATTGTTTATTACAGATTGCTTTATTCTTACTTTACTATATAATATGTCTGAAGCTGAAGAGTCGAGTCGAGTTTCACCCGAAGCAGAACTGTTTGTAGGAGAGCTACCATTTGACGCTGATTGCCAGAACATGCTTTGTGAGAAGTCAGAACAAAAAAATATGGTCGATGTACAATCTGAATTCTTAAAATCCTGCTCCATGGTGTCCGGACTTAGTCTTAGTGAGCAACAAAAAGAATGTTTAGTTCCTGAAAAAACTGCAATTGAACAAGCATGTGAGCACAGTCATGGTGATGACACTGTTCCTGGCCAATTGATGGACAATAGTAGCATTGAATCTGCTGAATTAAAACATTCAGGCGGAGGCATTAACAAAAGTACAGACAGTATCACTGATGGATGCACTGAAGCTCCTAACAAATCTAAGCCTGAGCAGTTGGGACCACTTCCAGATGATAAGTCCAAGAGTACTTACCAAGTAGTACTTGCCTTAAAATATGTTGCCGATGGTTGTCCTGGGAAGCAATCTGGAGCAACACGTATCACTTCATACCAGAAATCTGGCAGAAGGTACAGGAAAACTCAGGCAGAAGGCACGAATTGTAATGGTAGAAATAGAGGGAACAAGAAGGGAGAAAAAAAGGGGACACATGATAAAACTCCAGCAACAAAAGCAGAAAGTAAATCACTCAGATCTTCTACAGACACAAGGAAAGGTCTAAGGTCCAGTGTTCAAGATAAACCCGCTGCATCTGAACCTGATAGTAATATGGAGAATGCCACTAGTGTTAGAAAGAGAGGAAGAAAGAAGGGACAAAGAAACAGCAATATACACGATGAATACTCAAGAATGAGAGTGCATCTCAGATACTTGCTGCATAGAATAGGATATGAACAGAATCTGATTGATGCTTATTCCAGTGAAGGCTGGAGGGGGCAAAGGTTGGTATTTAATTGTCATTTTTTTTTGTAGGATGATGTACTTACATAAATGTGATGTTTCTATCAAGGATTTTGCTAAATCATCTTCCCTTTAACTATAATTTGTTAATATTGCAGCTTAGAAAAGTTAAGACCGGAAAAGGAACTTGAGCGTGCTAAATTGAATATAAACCGTATCAAATTGAAGATTAGAGATTTATTCCAACGTCTTGATGCAGTTTGTGCTGAAGGACGGTTTCCTGAGTCTCTGTTTGATTCCGAAGGACTAGTTGACAGTGAAGATGTAAGATTTTTTTTATTTGCAAATTTTTTATGGCTTAGCATTTTTAAACAATTTATTAGGAAGTCATCACAATTAGAACTTTGATCATTGTGCATCAGATATTCTGTGCAAAGTGCGGGCACAAAGATTCGTCTCCTAATAATGATATTATACTCTGTGATGGTGCTTGTGACCGTGGCTTTCATCAATTATGTTTGGATCCACCTCTACGCACAGAAGAAAGTAATACCTCAAATTTCTTTTTAATCATCATCTGCTATATTTAAAAGTTGGGTGGGGGTGTGCATTATCAGTCTTTTTTATTTATAAATATTTTGCAGTTCCACCTGGAGATGAGGGCTGGTTTTGCCCTGCATGTGATTGCAGATTTGATTGTGTAGAGTTGCTCAATGACTCTATGGGAACAAAGCTTTCCATCAGTCATAGCTTTGAGGTTGGTTGAATGAAATTGACCCTGTACTCTTTCTTTAATTACTTATATCGTTTGGATATTTTACTTTCATGATTCTTTGAATGTCTATAGAAAGTTTTTCCCGAGGCAGCAGCAAAGCCTGGAAGTGCACAGGATGATACAGCTGGACTTCCATCTGATGATTCTGAGGATAATGATTATAACCCTGAGGGAGCAGATGATGATAATATGGAGGGGGGTGAATCAACCTCAGATGAATCTGATGAATCTGATTTCTCTTCTGCATCAGAGGATTTGGGGGCCATACACAATACCGATGATCCGTACCTTGGGCTACCTTCTGATGATCCTGACGATGATGATTTTGATCCTAATTTTGGAGATGCTGAAGACCAGCCAAAGCAGGAGAGTTCGAGTTCTGATTTCTCATTTGCTTCTGAGGATTTAAATGCTACTATTGAGAATAATGAAGTTTCGAGCAAAGATGAACACCAGGATTGTGACGATTCAGTGCCTGTTTCTGGTAGAAGACGATCAGAGAAGTTGGATTACAAGAAGCTCTATGATGTAAGTCTCTGCATTTTATATCGCATGGTTTACGTTCTTTTTCTTTTTCCCTCTTCATAATTCATGGAAAGCCGAAAAGTATAAATCTGGATTGGCACCTCTTCATGATTAGAAAGCTGAATAAAGAATTATACTTTCTAGTTGCAGATATCATGAGAGGATTTTTAGGTTCTTATCATGATGAAAACATGTTCTATAGAAGCAAAGCTGATATCTGTATATTTTTTTTTTTGAATTTGTAAATCATTATAGGAAACTTATGGAAATGCTACGACTGATTCAAGTGATGAGGAAGAATGGAACGATGCAGTTACACCTAAGAAAAGAAAGAATGGTGGTAAAAACACTTCTCATTCGAGTGAAAGTGAGGAATGTAGAGTGACACCAAAGAGGAGGTATGGCCTTAGAAAAGCTTCATCACTAACTACAACAAATGACGTTCCAGTTGCTGCTGGCGGGTTAAGTACAAGCACAAACAAATCTCCTTCGACTCCAAAGGCTAAAGTTTCAAATGATTCGCGAAATCCAGAAACTAGTTCTGGCTTAAAAAGAAATACTCCTTTGACTCCTAAGGCTAAAGTTTCAAATGATTTGCGAAATCCGGAAACTAGTTCTGGCTTAAAAAGAAATAAGAGGCAACCATACATAAAACTTGGCGAAGAAGTCCTTCAGGTATGATGGTGCAACTCATTGATCCTTGTTTAGTACTTAAAGTTTCATTTTTCTGCTGCATGGTAAATGCAATTTCATATAATATTGGCATGTGCAGAGACTATATGCCTCCTTTGAGGAAAATCAGTACCCAGATCGTTCTACCAAAGATAAGTTAGCTGGAGAGCTCGGATTGACACTTAAGAAGGTCATATATTTGGTTTAATGGTTGAATTCCTGAGATTTGTTTTTGTTTACAGTTTTTAGAATCTATTTTAATTGACAGGTAAGCAAGTGGTTTGACTCTACTCGCTGGACCATCAACCATTCAGCAGCTGGAGATGCTAGTACTTCTAAAGTTGCTTCCAGGAGGGGCCGTAGGAAGGCCCGTCCAAGCAGCGCCGGGGCCCCGTAATTTTTACTTGATATCAATGATATGCATCATTATGCAATTTATTGCTATCTTTTTTCCTTTTTAGAATTCTTTTTGTTAGTTTGAATTTTTTCTACACCACACTTGTCTTTTGTTTTTTTTTTTTAAATTTTTTTTGTTAGTTGAGACTTGAAAGGCCTACGTACTCTTCCGAACATAACGATGAAAGAAACGATTTTTCAAAAATATTTCAGTGTGTGAAGTTGTACATTCAAAGTCATATGTAGACATAAAAGAACATAGTGCCATAGTGGTTTTTATAGGAAACAAAAAAGTGAGATTTGCTTTCTAAGAATTAAAATTGTTAGACAAGAAATTGAAAGAACGAGAAAGAAAGGTGAGTAACGAGTATAAAGGTTAGCCCCGGTTTTGGTTCAACATAGGAATTTAATTCGGCAAAATTGATTTCCTAGGAAGTAATTTCATGAAAATTAAAATTCTAACTAGTTGTACTCGTTGTACTATGTACGACTAAGATTCAGTATTTTATAGACATTATAAATAAGATATTAAAAAATAAAAATATAATATAAACTTTAATATAAGCAATTTTATTACTCATAGGATGTATAATTTTTTTAATCAATATAAATGGTTAAATTTAATGTTGAGAATGAAGATATATTATTAAGATAAACTAATTACATTTCTCTTTTTCCTTGATAATATTTCATAAATAAGTAATTAAAAAAGATAAAATACGAATAAAAAAATTTATATATTCAAATATGGAAGAGATAAGAATTTAAAAAATAATAGTTAAATTAATAAATAAGATACCCTAAAATATGAAATATAAAGATATGTAATTATTACTTTCCAAGTACATAAATTTAGAGATAATCAGATATTTTAATAAATCTATTAAATATTTTATTATCTATTTTTTATTTATTTTAAACATTATAAATATTTATCATTAATTTTTTATCATAAAAGAAAATCAGTATATATCTTAAATAAATTCGTCAAAAGATATATGCTAAAAGATTTATATTTATTTTAAAATATTTAAAATATTTTATCTTTAATTTTAAATACTTGTATAAGAAAGCTTTCAAAAGATATTGTTATACTAAATAGATATTTTTTTGGTGTTAGAGATAAATTTAAATAGTTTAAAAAGAATTTAATAGAAAGAAGTTATAATAATAGATATAAAAATTAATTTTTTAAATATGAGGTGGGGCCAGAATCGTTCTGGTGGCTCGAAAAGGTATAACTTTAATATATAGTTATAGATAGATAGTTGAAAAATCTTATCATAAATATTCTCTAAGATAGTTAAGCAAAAGATAAATATTAGAAAAAATAAAAATAGAATAAATAGAAAATCAGTTATAAAAGTAGAAATAATATGAATATAAATTAATTTTTTTAAATATGAGTTGGGGCCAAAATCAACGTGGTGACTCTAAAACGGTCAACTTTTATAATATATATTGAATATTGATTTTTTTTAGGACAAATAGTGGTAAATAATACAAACTTTCGCTTTGTGGTGTTCAATAGCACCAACTTTCAAAAAAATAAATATAATCACCAACTTTAAGGGTAGTGGTGTTTAGTGGCACCAATTTTAAAAAAATAAAAAATATTCTCCAAAAGGTGGTGGTTAGAACTGTCAAAAGTTGACTCGACCCGAACTGCCCGAAAATTTGAACCTGATACACGAAATTAATTGAACCTGATAGACCCGAAACCCGTTCCGTTGAAACCTGAAAATCCGTTGGGTTGCCCGATTTGTTATATTTTCAGAATATATATAATATATTTTAAAAATTATAATATATTTTATAATTAAAATATATAAAAATAATATATTATTATTAAGTATTATTTTTAGTTAAAATAATATTTTAATAACTGTAAAAACTTCGATTTTCTTGACTTGTTGGGTCGACATGACCCGCCCGAAAACCCGCAACGACCCGACCCGATTTAACCCGTGACCTGTTACGACTCGAACTTGAAATGACCGGACTCGAACCCGACATAACCGACCCGTTTGACAGGGTTATTGGCGTCGAAATGGGTCTCGATCTCTCTTTGAAAAGCTTCAATGGCGCCTCGTTGTTTTGTCCGGTTTCGGTTTCTCTCTGTGGTTCGCCGGCGGTGAAGAATTCTTTCTCCCAAATCCGTCGTTCCGTCCATATTACGCTCTGGTTCTCCTTCCGAGGTCATGTTTATCAGATAAAATTGACGAGGCAAAGAAGAAGTCGGCGCCGGCAGTGAAGAACCACAATCAACATCAATGGCGGGCAAGCTTGGAAGAGGGCGTCAATGGCGAGCGGGCGTCTTCCCGAGCCAGAATGTGCTTACACTTTTGGGGATAAGTTTGCTTAAATCTGATAAATATGGGGGTGTTGATTATTTTTTTTTTGCTTATAAGTATCCGAGATAAGTTTGCTTAAAATCGATAAACAAAGTTCACAAATACCCACTTTTATTGCTTATTTCTGGAAATAAGCATTTTTGTACTTATAAGCACACCCTTTTTCCATTTCCAAACACACCCTTAGTGGATGTGTTTTCATTATTAGATTTTCATAACGAAAGATAAATATAACTAGTGTAATTCCCATAAATTTGCGGGTAGTTTTAAAAATTATACAATATAATATATTATAATAAATTAAAGAGAAAAAACAAAAATAATGTATATTTTAATAATTATTCTATTATTATAATTATTAATGATATTTATATAAAATTTAACGATTTTTTGTTTTCTAATCTTTAAGATAAAACTAAATAAACATGGAAAATATTTTTCTAAATCAAACCTTCTACACTCACTTTTAAGTATAATAAATAAAAATAAATAAATAAAACGAAAGAACGATTGGTTCTTAAAGTGTCATGTAGCATAAATTTTATAGATAATTTGTTTTTGTTTTATTATGTATTAACATAGATTTAGATAGAAATTTATATCGATAACTTTTTTTTTCAACAATCCGATAAAAATATTTTAGCACAATCTTAAGATAACATATATAATATTGCTTTTCAATATCAATAAACATAGATAGAAAATCATATAGATAAAAATTTATTTTGATACATTAATTATTTTATAAAATCTAAAATTGCCTTTTTTTATATTTAAGAATTTTTGAAGAATAAAATCAATATTTACATAAATAGAAAACTATATATATATATGTATGTATATATATATATTATCTATTTTATAAAATCTAAAATCTTACCCTAAAAAACCCAATCTTTATAAATTCATTTTTTTATTTAGTAATGTTTATTATTTGATTAATTTTTTTAAAATATGATTGTATATTAATTAATTTCTTTATTTTTTAGTATGTGATACTATATGAAACAATCTATGCATACAATATGATATCTATCTATTATATATTTAATGAATTGGTTAAAAATTTAAGAGAAATCGTGATTTCTAGAATTATTATTTGAGTATAATGTGCAGGGGCTTTCTAGAATTATTATTTAGTTTTTTAAGTTGAAAAAAGATTTTTCATTATTTTATTCAAATTATGCCACGTGGCGCAAATTTTTACACAAATTTGGCTTCTGCTTTATAATGTACTAGTTGTCCCCGTCGTGCCCTGCACGACTATGACTCGATATTTTTTAGATATACTATAAAAAAGATATTTATAAATAAAAATATAATATAAATTTAATGTAAGTAATTTATTGCTTGTAATATGTATAAAAATTATTTTTTTAAATAAAATAAAATAAAATAAATATAGATTATTAAGTTTAAAATTGAGAATAAACATTATTAACATAAAATAATATGCATTGCTCATTTTCCTTGACAATATTTGATAAATAGGTTTAATTTAAAAGAAGGAGATAAAATATGAAGAAAATAAAGAAAAAAAAAATGAAAATATGGAAGAGATGAGATTGAGCATATATATTTTATTGGCTTATAATGAAAAAATCCAACCATTAGTTAAAATTTTTTAGTTAAGATATTATCTCCTACCAAAAATTAAGATATTATATAAACTTGGGAAATAAAAATAAATTTTAATTAAGTGGAAAAAATTTGTCATTTGAAATATGAAGTGGAAAGAATAATTAATATATGTAGTAGATATGCTAGAAACTTTCGAAATTACAATTTGAATTCTTTATAAAATATTGAATGATATTATAAGATTTGTTTCCAAAACTATCAATTTATTTGTATAATTTATATGAATTAATGAGGAGATGACACATGTCAAAATCTGATGTGGCGCATTGTAGAAATGACATGTGGTAAAAGATGATGTGGCGTAATGTGGTGACTCCAAACCTTATTGCTTTTATATATGTAGTAGATTAGGGTAGATTATTGGTTGTGTTTTTCATAGGATTACTTGGAAGCACCGAAGCACGACCTTTGTAAAAAAATTTGGACTGCAAGTAAAGATTTGAAAAAAAATACTGGAGATAATTTTCATTTTTATCAATTTTATTAGTACTTTTGTTTTTGTCCTAAATACTACACTAATTTACCCCAAAATAGAAGTACGTCACAGAAGCCAATTTTCTTCTCCAATTGCCTTCTCTCAGCTGTAATAGTTGAAACCGGAGAGATCGCCGGCGATACAAACTCACGGCGGCAGCAATGGACGTGGCGGTGGAGGCGGACGTGGATGAAAACGAGCTGAAATCCGTCGGTGCCGAGCTTTTTACCGATGGACGCTATGGATTGCGTGTTCGCGGTTGGGAGATCGAGTCTCGCAAGCGATCGATTCTAAATTGCGCTGGTGTTCAACAGTATATTCCTGTCTCTCTCTGCTTCTCTCTACGATTTGTGCATACTGATTCTAAAATTGCGTAGTAATTGGTCTTCTGGTTAGGGTTGAGGGGAGGTATCTAGGGTTTATGCTGCAAATTCTTTTTGTTTAATCGACATATATACGGTGTGGTGGAATAAAGTATGATTGCTTGATTTTCCTCTTGTTATAATTGAAGATGGGAAGAGAAACTTAAGACGTCCCACTTGCCAGAAATGGTATTCGGGGACAGTAGTTTGATCCTCAAGCATCTGGAGAGCGGCACTAAGATTTTTTTCAACGCATTTGACGCTCTTGTTGGGTGGAAGCACGAAGGTTTGCCTCCGGTCGAAGTTCCTGCGGCTGCCAAGTGGAAGTTCAGGAGGTTAGCTTAATTTGTAAACAACTTCTTCTTGAGCTCTTTCATCTGCTCGGACTTTTTTCTTCTGTAATTTTTAATCCTGTAATTCTACTTCAATTATTAACTTTGCATTCTTCTTCTTGAACAACGCTTGAAATTCCAAATGTATTCCTATCAAGAATGGTATAGTGATGTCCATAGCTCTCAAACAAATTACTGTGATTTTTTAATGATTTACCATGAGTATTTTGTTTCTCTTGTCTGTATCCTAAATTGGATGTTGCAATTTATATTGTTGTCTACATGCTAATGTGAGTGTTTATTTACTTGCTACTACTGCTCCAAAAAAAGTCAAGAGTGTTCGGTGTTTTTCTTAAGCACGTTTATTCACAGAAGGGAAAGGATTATACCTATTAATTTTGCAATCGCAATGAGGTGGGAGTGAGAAAGTATAGTATACTTGTTCTTTCATTGTTCTACTTGTTACTTTCTCTATGGTAGGATAACCACAATAATCTCTAGCTGTTGTTGCAAGCCTTCAAATTTGAACTGTTTTGGTTATAATAACTCCTTACCACTACCTTGTTAAACTTTGAAGAAACATCTCCTATTTCTCCAGTGGCAAAAGGATATAAGAGGTCTTTTAAACCATTAGTAGCTAAACACTAGATGCCATACCTGACTAATTCAATAGGACCATAGCTTGGATTATCACAGATATCCAGGACTAAGAAGCAGATTTTTTTTTCTATTAACATTATTGGACAATATTATAAAGGCAAGAACCATATTTGCAGCCTGGATTGTTCTTGTTGTGGTAACAGAACGAAAAGGATGTACAAGGAGATTACAAATGGTCTTGGGATTTTTGGGATTGTTCTCATTGAACTAGAAGACTTTAGGTGGCCCCTCGGCAGTGAGGGGCCACCTAGGCGGCCTGCCCAGGTGGGGTGCAATTCAGGACGGGCTAGGGCCACCTAGTGCCTAGGCAGACGCCTAGCCCGTCTTTTAGAACACTGATTTTTCTGAATGAACTAAGTAAATACGTTGCCCTTTGCATTTAAAATAAATAGCCAGGAATGTATAAATTAGTTTCGCTGTATTAGTTTTATGTTGAATAGCTAATCTTTTGCGATCTATTTTCTTTGTTGAGCTGTTAGGAAACATTTTTGAGCTAGTGAATAGAACATTGCTTAATCAACTTTGAAATATATCTTTAAATTTGCAGCAAGCAATTCCAACAAGTGGTCCTTGACTATGACTACACATTCACAACACCATACTTTGGATGTGAAATGATCGAGGTTGATACAGAAAAGGTTGTTCATTTTTCTTCTTTGTGATAGATTCAGTTGCTGTAACTCTGTATTTGTTTATGTGTGGCATGGATTCAAATGTATTAGTAGTCTTGTTAATGAATTTAAATGGTGTACTAACTAATGATCAATGTAGTGACTGT
This sequence comes from Fallopia convolvulus, assembly GCA_964016875.1. Lineage (NCBI taxonomy): Eukaryota > Viridiplantae > Streptophyta > Magnoliopsida > Caryophyllales > Polygonaceae > Fallopia > Fallopia convolvulus. Next base: position 45,619,760 of record OZ024733.1, read on the forward strand.
TTTCCAGGGTTTGATGCATGCCATTCTCCTTCCTCTAACAGTAATGGGCATTGATTCATACTTTATTATACTGAGCAGGTTGGGAATAAATGTAATAGTAAATGCAGCCTTAAGTGGGAGGACTGCAAGGAAAAGATTGACTTAGTTGCTCTTGCAGCAAAGGAACCTATTCTGTTTTACGATGAGGTCAGTGCCCAAGAGAGTGCCTTCATCTTAATCTTAAATCTTCCATCATAATTTGAAAATTGAAGTATCTTTGTGCTTTTTCTTTAAACAGGTTATTTTGTATGAGGATGAATTGGCTGATAATGGAATATCATTGTTAACTGTCAAAGTGGTAAATGCTCTACAATTTTTGTTATTTGCTTTAGTGAGATTTGGCCTTCCTTATGTACCTTCCAGAGCTGATTCTTGTTATCAACCATAATCATTCTGCAGAGGGTTATGCCTAGTGGTTGGTTTCTTCTCTTGCGTTTCTGGGTGAGTTCAACTTGACTTTTTTTACTCTCCTTTTCTTTCTATTTCTATTTCATCAATATCATATCTCTAAAATCTGTCTCTTTCTCCTCGTCAGACTTGTTTCAGAAGCTTAATAATACTTCACAAGGCCTTACTTTTATGAATATTATGTATTCAATTATTCATAAGACCTCATTTTTATAAGACTTTCCTTTTATTTGTCTTTACCTTTCTGACAACTTATTTGACAACATTGTTGTGATATGTACCTTGCTTCCACAAGACTGTATTTTCTAAGACCTCTTTACTGAGAGATGATAGGGTAATAGACTTTAAAACGAACAAATACTTGATATGTGTCCAAGGTGCCCAATCTCAATGAAAAAGTTGTAGATAAGATAACTACATCATACGAAAAGAGAAGGATACTCCACAATGCAAATCCAAGTGAAATTAAATATGGCTGAAATATTGAATTTATGTTACAGCGAATGCACCTTCTTTTAACTCTTAATAACTGTTTATTGTATTGTAATTTATAACTTCAATTTAAATTGACAAATTTGTATTTTTGCTTTGATACACTGCCTTTGAGATGGATTTAGTCCCTATATCAATTTGGTGCATTCTAACTAAATTCAGTTATTATTGTAACATAGCTGAATTTCAGTTTTTCTTGGGTCTATCCGGGCGTACCCCCTTTCCCTTGGGCAGGGGTACCCCTATCTTGACCCCCCAGATTCCGCTGTAGCGGAGCCTCACTGGGTCAATGATGATGATGATGATGATGATGTATTTTTGCTTTGAGTTTGTTGGACTTTTTGTGCAAGACAAAGACATGATCTCAGTGATATGTCATTGAGTTAGCAAAGATTATTGATAGTTTCTACCATGAAAAAAAACAAAGAGAAGAAGTATTGAATTTGTTGATTCCAAATAATTGTTAGCTTTTTGCAACAACAGAAGTTCAAACACTAAAAGGCACCTTTCGAACCCCAATTTTCTTATTCTTTGATACTTGGATTTGAATGACCAACCAAATCCCGTCCTTACCACTTCCAGAAGTATTGAATTTGTTGATTCAAAATAATTTTGTTGTGGGAATACTATCATGCTTCTGTAAGTGTTTTTATTTACAGCTTACCACAATAAGATTAGGAATACAATAAGCAGAAAACGACATTAAATGGATTGTCCATTGACTAGATCTTACTGTGAGAGAATTTAACAGGTTGTAGATGCAAAAGGGCATGGCTTGTGTGATAAATATATAGGAAGAAGGAACTAAGAAAAGGGCAAGGTGAAAGGAAAGACAAATTAGGGGCTTGAATGTTTTCTGGGGTCTGAATGTGACAAATTGGGGGTTAAAACATCATTGAATTAAAATAACTTTTCTTATTTAATTTCTTTGTATTACTTATAAAATAAATGTTGATTACCATAACAGCACCATATCATTCTTTTGGCATTTAATATGTGATCTGACAACTGGGCTACCATATGAACTGAGTCATATTTTTTTCAGTTAAAAATTCTTGCCTTAAAATGTTATTTACAGGAATAGACAAGCTGAAATTCCTGAAATAACTGGGCTACCATATGATCTGACAACTTGTGTGAATTTGTCAAAGAAATAATGCAAACTCATTTTCTTGATGTAATATCAAGGATAGACAAGTTGAAACAGCTAATGTGATATCAAAGATTTCCAATTTTCTTGATGGCTACTTAACCTTTTTTTTCTTATCCATCCAATAACTGTTGCTTCATTGACTAATCACAGCTTAGAGTTGATGGTGTGCTAATGAGACTGAGAGACACTCGTATGCATTGTACTTTCGGGGAAAGCGCATTTCCAGTTATACTTAGAGAAAGCTGCTGGAGAGAAGCTACCTTCAGTGACTTGGCTGCAGTAAGTACAATCTCTCTTCTCTTTATTTTTCTGTGTATTCACTTACATGATGCAGTGAGCACAAATGATTTTTTTTAAATTTCTTTTCTTGGCTTCCTCAAAAAATAGTTTCTGTTCAAGTTACAATTTTCAGCATACTCTAATGTTGCATTCATTCTATTCAATTAATCTGTGCTACAGAAAGGATATTCAGTGGACGTGGCAGCATATAATGATCCAAGCATCATTGACCAGAGGCTTCCGGTTATCATGAACAAAACACAGAAGCTTCAAGTCTATGGCTTATAGGGCTGTAACTTACCAGGATTGTTCCTTGCTCATAATGCTACTTTTTATGCTGTTGCCCTAATTAACTAAAATATCTTGCAAATTTGAGAGTATACAGGCCTCTTGTTTTTCTTTTCAATTTTTGTACTTTCTTCTGCAATTTCAAATACAAGCTTATTGGTGTGGGATCCTTTTGCTTCTTTATTGAATATGTTCAAAAGATGAGAAGACAGACACAAGACTCCCATAACTCCATAAGCAGATCAATAATGCACAAATATAATGCTTTTAATCAATCTGTAATAGCAACCCACCAATTAATTCAGTGGGTGGGGAGGATTGAGGAATGTGGTTTCATTGATTGCAAGGAACTCGTAACATAGTGCGTACGTTAAACTATGTTTCTTGTGTTGATGATAATGATAAAAAATGAAAAAGAAATATACATGATTCTCTTGCACCCTTGAGTTTTTAACCCATCTTTCTCCTAAATTCTTCACTTCTGAAGCTTTAGTTGGATGCTAACTAATGTATTTTTCTAAACAAGGAACAAATGCTGTTCTCAACTAGGCATATAAAAAATGGATCTGTACAAGGCTGAAAAATGATAAATTACTGTATTGATTAGACCCTCCTGTTCTTCCTTTTATTGAGAAGTCTCTAAAAAGCAAACATTTAACAGTTCCATCCACTTCCACCCTTCCCTGACTTTAACAGACAAGGGGCAAATATTGACACAAAATAGTTGAAGTTCTTTGTTATGCACTTTGAAAACTTTATCATAATCCTGTACAAGAATCCAACCTTCAAAAGGAGGGCCTTACACTAGAAAAAGAATCGGAATAACATATTTAGGGTGCTAAAAAATTTGCTGATAAAAATTGTAAATACAGTTACTTGATGAGTTGGATAAATAGTGATCTCTTATTTTTTTGTGGGCAAGTAGTAGTCCTTCGTCCTTGAGCTGGTCCAGCTGGAAGTTAGTGCTAGCCAAAGAGGAAAGCAAGAGCGAATAGCCTTTTTTTTTGGTTCAAAAAGATGTACTTGATCAAGCATGGAACACTGTAACTTCTTTGTCTTCTTTGCCCTTTTTGCTAGATACTGTGATTTTTTTTTTTGGTAATGGTATTCCGTTGGCCTAACTGAAACTGGAAATTTCATCATGCTTTCTGATTGTGGCAATTCCTAAGAAAGCATTCAGAAGATAACTGCAAATACAAGTCATTCTTTCTGTGGATTCCTAGGCTAAGACTTTGGTTCAGAAGTACTGAAATACACTGTTCACTATTTTGCCATCTTCTGGCCTTTTTTATTCATATTCAAATCTATAATGAACTAATCCATTTTTTTTTCTCTTGAAGGGTTGCAAGATGCTCTTTCACAATCCATTCAGCAATCTAACCTTTGCAGGTTTTTAAAACCTAAATGTACAAGTTCAGCCTTATCCTTAGCTTCTATGGAGGAGTTGTTTTCAATTTGAGCCCTTACCTTACATAGAACCATGCATCATGCTGGCAATTATAAACACACTAATTATTTAAAACTTACACATCACATCTTGAATTTCCATCGCCTAAAATGGAAGTTACATTATTGACTGGGTTAAGAGAAAGCAAAACCATACGGAATTGCTTAATCAAGGTAGAGAGATTGTCACATAAAATACAATACACAAGATCTTAGTGGTACATATGCAGAAATAATCCTCTATTGGTCTAAAGCCGAAGATCCAAATCAAGCCTAACTTGTTGTGTCGGCTGCTGATCAGCCTGAGTCGTCGCTGGATCCATATGAAAACTTCCTGGCCACATATTCACTTGTTCTTCCACCATTAAAGAATTACCTACTACAAACCCAGCACTTGGACTATTCTGAAATCTGCCCACCAGCGGCGCCCCATTAACTCTGGACTGCGGTTTTTGTACAAGAGAATGGGGATGAACTCCAAGAGACCTCATCATTGGATGAGAGCCAATAGGCAAACCCATCATTGACATCATCTTTTGTGATGTCTGAAATCTTCTTGCAACTCCTCTTTCCCTCTTGTGTGCATTTTGGTGACCTCCTAAAGCTTGTGAGCTGAAAAACTTCCTCATACAGAAATTACATGAGAAAACTTTTGTTGGAACTCTACATGAGCTTGATTCTTGATCTTCTGTTGTTGTGGGTGTGGATGTGCTCCCTCCACCTAGGCTTAAATTCAGCCATCCTCCATTTTCTTCCTCGCCGCCGCCTTCATTCACAGTTTCTGTTAATTGATCTTTGTTGGATGAGCTCTCAGTGGCTTCTTCTCTCTGAACAGTCATCTTGTCTCTGGAAGACTATTTTTCAGACTTTTGGTGTGGCAAAGTTTAGTAAGAGGAGAAGAGGTTGAATGTTTTTTTCTCTCCCTGAGATTTATGTGAGGCATGGAGCCACAAAGTGTTCAGGGTACATTGCTGACGTCATCTCTACTGTTGTCCAGTGTCCAGCTTAGGATTCCCACTTTTATCTCATTGGGTTTTCTCTCTCTTTTTTTCTTCTTCCTATCAGTGTCTTCTCCTTATCAAATCTCTTCAACTTTACATGGGTTCCTTTTTTTTTTCTTTTTTTTTTTATTTTTAATGTTTTCCCTTTATATTTCCCCTTAGTTTTGAAAGTAGAGTTTTCATAAAGGTCAAATCTTTGATTCTTGCAAGTTGCACCAAAGTGGAACTCCTTACCTATAAATCTATAATGCTTATCCAGGTAGCCAGCAAAATAGTATGCATGAAGCCTTGCCCAACAAGTATAGTGGATTTTGAGGTGGAAATAAAATTACTGCAGTTACAAAGTCTATATAGTGCCTTTGAGTATGGCTTTTTGATTGTATTTGTACAATGTCTTTGAGATAAATATAGTTCTTATATCAATTAATGACATATTTTAACTAAATTCAATTATTTTGTCTTGCTTATATCATCTCTAATTTTTTTCAGAAACATCCTCTCGAGTTTCTCGGAATAAGGGGTACGTACATCTCAACCCCTGTCGGTAGGATTACACCAGGTTGATAAGTATAAAATATATAGTATTTACTTTTTATCTTTTTTTGGTAAGTACTTTCTCGGTAGAATTTGAAGTTGGGACTTAACCTATAAGAGGAAAACAACTCATGATTTTTTTTTGGTTTTGATATACCTGGTAGCAGTCTCATCACCATACAAGTAAAGATTACCTGAATAATTAGTGTACTGTTGAAATTTGAAGTGCAGGTCTTTTCTTTTTCTTGTTTTGGAGGCTACAGGCAGTAGTAATTGGGTAGTGTTTGTCAGTTTGTGGGAAGTTGAAGGAAATATTAGTAGTAGGTAGCTCAATTATTATTGGTTCTCTGCACTAGGAATCTCATTTTCCCTGTCTTGTCTGCATCCTTCACAAGATATTAACTGCCAATGGTGAAGATTTCTGGGTCTAGTAGGTGTAAAAAAAGTTAATTTGTCGGCAGCAGACTCTAACCCTGTAAAAAGTTACTCGCGTGTAAAAACTTGGGCAGACCCGAATGAATACCTGGCCAAAACAAAAAGAATTTTAAGGTTAGAATCAAGTATTCAATTATGTTTTACTGCAACTGAAAATTACCCACTTGGCCACTCTATAAGAGATTAACCAAAACTACCCAACTCGAATGGACTTGGTAATATCCTTTTATGCCTTAGAATTGTTAGAAATCCTCTTAACCTTCAACCCACTCTACAAATGCCCAAAAATATCAGGGTTATATATAATTGTAACCTCACTTTTCATCTTTATCTTCTTTGGTAAGAGTTATCCACAATAAATTAATTTTCATTTGTTGGTACATTGACCTAGCTTCACTAGGAAAGTAACTTGTCAAACTTTGGTGGGTCAACATGGATAGAGGAGGTGGCCGTAAGTCCATGAGGTTTCCATCCTAAAATTAATAGATTGACAATAAGAAGGGTAATTCAAGAATATAAATACTAGACAATTCTTTTCTCAATTTCCCAATATGGGATAGCTTATCTTCACAAAACCCTAAGCCTAAAACTCGGAACTATTTGTGAACCCCCTTAAGTCTAAAACTCGGAACTATTTTTCGGTTATTGGGTCAGACTCCCCCACATTGCAATTGTCGTCTTCTGATGAAAAGTTGGATGTCGATATAAGCACATACATATACTTGAAGATATAAGTACAACTTTAATTAGTTTCGGAAGAGTGGAAACTATAGAATTGGCCTCTTGAGTTGCTGAAAGGATCCAAGCTGTTGATGGGTGTGAATTGTGACATTATTATTTGAATTTGATTGTTAATATTCTTGTAGTGGGAGTAGGACCCGTATGATTTTCAATAATGGCGATGTTGATGATAAAAAAAAGGTAAGAAATGTAGATGAAGGTGTTATCTTACCACAAAATTAGTGACAAGGCTTGCTTGTGGGGTTATCTTCATGTTTGATTTGGAGTTTCCTTTGGACATAGTGGGCACTTGCAATGTTTTTGTAGAATAGGAGAAGTGCAATAAGTGCCATTTGGACATATCCTAGTCTATTCGTTGTCATTACCTTGAAAAGTATATGAGTGGAGATAAACTTATCATCTCCCTTTCTAATATCTTTGAATTTGAGGTGGACGGTGTTTAATTTAATTTCTACTTTAATTTATGCCAGTTTCTTAGACAGACCGTGATATATAAACATGTGACGTTTTTCTTTTCGATAAAAAATCTGGAGTCTATGAAAAAAGTGAGAGAAACGTAAAACATCTGCTATTTTCATTAGAAGTTTTATTTTTTTTTCATGAAAAAATACTTGTTGCCAATGAGCTAGGATGACCTTATAGAGGTGTTTTTAAGGTTGTGGAGTGTTACTTGTAAGACAAAAGTCTTGGTTCTGATAGTGCTAATTCGGTTTGTGCCAAATAAAACACAAACCGAGTTAGCACTATCAGAACAAGCTTAACACCTTTTGTTGAATGTAGAATACCATATCTTGTTTGGTCAGGTGACTATCCTTGATGAAGAAATGAGCTACTTTTGTTAATGCCTAGCCTTTTTCTAGTGGACTGGGATTCTTTTATGATGATTTTTTTCCCCTCTTGGTGCCACTGCATAATTTGATGCCTTTTGGGCTAATCATTGAACGAAACTATCCTTATTGATGAGAGATTGCATGGAATAAGTTTGGTGTTGCATTATAGTTAGGTTCTGTGGGTTCTTAATCATATCATTTCTCTAGTATGAAACATTTATTACCAATTCCGTATGCTCTAAAAACGCTAAATCGTTCTTAACTGGAGAGGGTCTGCCTAACACTTAAGTGGTCTAGACGACTGCCTAGGCTAGCTCAACATGCGCCTAGACGTACACTCTGGGACCTTAATTACATGCCTTGTATTTATTTGGTTAAAAAATGTAAATTTAATCAAGGAATAGTTAGTTGCCTTTGTTGCGCCATATCAGGTGTTTGAAAATGGGGTTTAAATAGGATCGGATACAAATACAATTAGGCGACGTCCCATTCAATCTAAGTTGTTCATGTGGGATGGGTCAAGTAACATTTAATTAATTAATTGGTACTACTGGTCATTTATACATGATAATGTCCCATTATGATCAGTTCCTTTTTAGGGTTCATGTGCTTGATTTCTCCATGTATATAATCAAGGTGGCTCATTAATTCATACATGTGGTACCGAATGGACCACCTATATATTTTGTTTGGCCACCTCAAAACGAATGGTTTCCCAACTGCTACTACGCTCTGGCGTGTTGCACATGTGAGATGGGTCCAACGTAATTAACCCTATTCGACTTGGATTCTTACTCTTTAAGTGCAACCTAAATTAGCCTATGGTACTGACATTGAGCTAGAAAGATATCATGTGAGCATTCATTTTGATTTTATGTCTCACTTGTTTTGATATGGGAGTGGTTCCAACAACCATCCGGCCAATTGAACTTTTAGGTTGACAAGGGGTTGCTAATTTGAAAACTTTAAATTTGACTTAATTTAAGTACGTGTTAATATGCTTTTTCATTATCAAGTGTGTTTCAGGTTGAGTAATCCTTTTCTCTTAGGTTGGGTGTCAATTAGACTTCTGAAGATTTGGGGATCTTATAATTTGACATGCACCGCGTGATGGTGATTGGATTGAAGAAGCTAGCTAGCTAGCTTTCTTGTGGTTGATTATTAGAAGCAATATTAAAATCCGTCTGAGTCTATATGAACAGCTTCTTTTTCTAGAGCTTTGTACAATCAATGTCAAACTTTAAATTTCTTCAAATATGTATAAGAAGGCTAGATCAACATATATATACTCTTGCATTTTGATTACACTACCTATATAGAGAAACATACTGAAGTGGTGTGTGTGTGTGTAATTAGAGAGAGACTACCCTTGTATATACCAAAGCTAGCTGTAAAGGGCATTTCAAATGTGAGCTTAATATTAACATGTCAAATGGAAGGCTTTTGGTGTGGTTGGTAAACAGGCTTATGCATGTTGTAAACAATTAATTAATGTTGATAAGTCAGTTTATAACACAGCTTTATATATAAGAAGATGATGATGTGTTGATAATGAAAGCTTAACTAATGATGCAAGTGAAGTAAAAAAAAACTTAATAATGCAATTGCTGCATGCATGTTGCCAAACACACACTAATAATACGGAGTAAGTGTAAAATGGAAGGTCAAGGGCTAGAACAAAGGACAAGGACAGTCTCGTAAAAGTAAGATTGTGAGAAGATTGTCCCTTGAATGTTTGCACGCACGACACGTCAAGCTAGTGCTGCAAAACGACGACGTAGCAGTAGAGCATGATGGGAAAGTCACCATTTTATGGTGCTCCCTAAAATAAAGATCAGAAAAGCAGTTAGTTCATTTGGACCGCATAAACAATGAGCTTATCCTTAGAGGATAAACCCCCAAAAAGCTTCAAATTAAATAATAACTAGTTTCTTAACTCTTGATGAATTAATCCTCAGTAAGCCGGCCAGCCACTCAAAAAAGTTTGCATTTTTCGTCATTGTTGACGTCTCGAAGGGAATCTGAGAATATATAGTAACTGGATCATAAGGCACGGATCAAAACAGCAGATAACCTAATTACTTGATCTTGACCAACAACATGTAATTAACTTCAAATGCAAGTGTCTTTGATTCACAGCCTGGACCACATTTAAATGACAGAGTGATTGATCAAACCAGTAAGTACAAATGATCGACAGCGTGTGGTCTTGAGTGCCCATATACCCAGGTGGTGAGGGTTTAACTGATTTATTAAACTGAGTTCATATGCTATGTGCATTTTGGAGACCAATCAGTCATCAATTGATGTTTCAGAAACAACTGTTGGGCCTAATATTATCCTCTTCGTGTGTGCGCGCGCGTGTCAAGAATACTGTGAATTCAAGTCCACATTTCATCCTGCTTGGTTGCTGGGTGAATGGCTGTAGATTTAGGCTTCATGAGGATTGATGAGGTTCCTTAAGAGAGTTTTTTTTTTTGCAGAATTTCCTAATATTTACCACTTTCGGACCATAAATTTCCTAGTGATATGTAGTAAATGGCATGGAAAAAAAAAATCTAACTACAATGTTTGCAAATCTTGGAAGCTAAGAATGGAAGCTAGTCAGGTGAAGATGGGATGAGACCTCTTCATCATGAAATGATTCCATAATTGGTACAGTGATAACCATCAAGCAAGCTAGTACATTTCTTAACATCTTCAATAATAAAACTAGCACATTTAGCGCAAGATATTAATGTATGTAATCAGTCCCAATGAGCCAAGCTTGACCTTGAAACTAGAACAGAAAGAACAAAATGAACAATGCTCATCTTAATAATGTGTGTAGAATAATCTCCTTCTCAGTAAAAAGCTTCCGGAAGAGAATATGTTTTCACACATTTCAACTGACGATTGAACGAGTAAACTTTCCCGGGTAAAATCTTTATTTTAGCCTCACTCCCTCTATAACGCAAACTCTTCACACAATTCACCTTCTCATTAGCACACCAAAGACCAACTTCATGAAGATCTCCTTCTTTCCAACATATATTCACTGTTACTCCGCCTCGCGCCTTCAGCCCCTTCACACACCCATTAGCCCACTTGTCACATGGCAAAGCAGGAAGCAAGTAAAGATCCTTCATTGTACTCTGAACCAACATCTCAGAGATTGCAGCAGAGAATCCAAAATTAGCATCAATCTGAAAAGGAGGATGAGCAGTGAATAAGTTGCTATACAAGCCTCCTTCAAACAAACTTTCTTTATCCGGGTCAACAAGGTCAATCAAATGCTTGACCATCAAATAAGCACGCTCACTGTCGTGTAGGCGGGCCCACAGTGCCGCCTTCCACACCGTGGACCATCCTGGTCCCTCCACTCCTCTCTTGAAGAGGGTATAGTCCACTGCTTTGCAGAGATCAGGGGTCTTCTCAGGAGTTATTAAGTGTCCTGGGTAAAGACCAAATAGGTGAGATACATGCCTGTGGTGAGGTTCAGGGTCTTGAAAATCCTGTGCCCATTCCATTAAGGACCCATCTCGAGATACTTTGAATGGCGGTAGCCGGGTTTGGGCTTTTAAGACTCTTTGGATGAGATCATCACTTGTTTTTCCCAAAATCTCAGCAGCAGAAACAATTGAGTTGAAGATTTCCTTTATGATTGAGATGTCCATGGTAGAAGAGTAGCTTACACTAGCGGGCTTTCCATTTGGGGCTGTAAAAGTGTGCTCTGGAGACGTAGACGGGTTCGTTTCAAGATAACCTCCTCGTCCTTCTATCAACCAGTCTAGTAAAAAGGATGTACATCCTTTCATGAGTGGATAAACTTTGTTTTCTAGAAAGTTCTTGTCCATGGTATAAGTGTAATGCTCCCATAGGTGAGTGCAGATCCAGGCTCCTCCCATTGGCCAAAGAGCCCACACAGCTTGGCCTCTATCAGGAGAAGTTTTCGCCCATATATCAGAAACTTGATGAACAACCCAGCCACTGGCTTCATAGTTGACTTTCGCAGTCTTAGTCCCAGTTAAGGATAAAGAGGATGTGTAATCAAAGAGCGGCTCTTGGCACTCTTTGAGGTTGCAAGGAAGAGATGGCCAGTAGTTCATTTGGAGGTTGACGTTCAAGTGAGGAGCACAATCCCATGCTGGTTCAATGTCTTTATTCCAAATCCCTTGAAGATTTGCTGGTTGTGTGCCTGGCCTTGAACAAGAGATGAGCAAATACCGGCCGTATTGAAAAAAAAGCTCTATGAATGAAGGGTCTTCATCAGTTTTAAAGGATTTCACTCTCTCGGCTGTTGTAACAGTGACTGGATCTTCTTTACCTGTGGCTGTGCTGCTCTTAGAGAGTTGAAGGGATACTCGGTGGAATAGCTGTTGATAATCATCCAAATGACGAGAATAAAGATCAGAATAAGAAAATTTCATGATTGAGTTCAATTTGGTTAGACACTCTGAAGTTGGGTCTTTCTTGGAGTCTGATGGGTCAGTGAATGGATTCTCAAATGAAGATGATCCCACCAAGAGGATAACCACCCAATCACAATCCTCCACTCTTAGTTTCTTGTTGTCCAGACTATGTATGATTCCCTTGCTCCCACCAATCCGCACTTCAAGAACCGAGGAAAAATGAATTCCCTCTGGATTTTTTTCGTTTGTGTTTGCTCGTGGTGGAATCCTCTTACCGGGACAGCTTCCTTCCATGACAATTTGGTCCTTCCCATTCACATATGAATGATGATGCAGCTTGCTGTCAAATGATGCCGTGAAGGAAATGGACCCAGGTTTACTAGCTGAGATTCTAGTCGCCATCACTTGATCAGGATTTGAGACAAAGTGTTCTCTTGTGAATTCCACATTTCCAATTGAGTATCTCACTGTGACAGTTGCCGTGTCCAAATCCAATTCTCTCCAGTACGTGTCTTCAGTATACGTAGCATCTGAAGTGGAAAACTCTAGATTGAGATCACCTATGAGCTGATATACCTGTAAGAATCAAAGAAAATAACCTTTTACTAAACCTTGCACCATATTTTATATACGGTTTAGTGACATTTGAACTTGAAGATATCTAGGATATATGAAAAGATTAAGGAGCATACTTCTGAAGGATTTCCAGACAATTTGGTGTCGGCTAAAGCCGTGGCTTCATCATACTTGCCATCATCAACAAGCTGTCTGATCGGTACTAGTGCCTTTGGTACATTTGCATCAGTGTAGTTAGCTGGAACACCAGTCCAAAGGGTATCCTCTACAGGAGATGTCAGACAGCACACATTGTTTATCTTCATTTGGATGAATTTTAGAGAATAGCATTAAGACCATCATACATTTCCACAACCATTAAGCAAAGATCTAGAGCAATGAATAGAAGGACAACTAAAAAGGAATGCCACCGTATTTATAATGTTCCATATCAAATGGATACAAGGTAAGGAATTTGATGGGATATTCAAGGAGGTTGTCTATAAGAAAATATGTTAACTATAAGGCTGCATCATTCCCTATCCAGCGCCAACATTCAACTTTTTTTTTCTTGATGCTATTAAAAACTTCTCCAAATGGAATGTCAAAAACCATGAATTTAAGAGCAGTAATGCAGTGACTGTTCGGTAAAATTGATGCAAAAGATTATTAATGCTATGAACTAAGCAGCCACATTTTTCAGTCTTCATCAGATATCCAACTGAACCCAATGTATAAACCCACCAGGGTTTGGGTAACCAGCACATTGCAAAAGAAATACGAACTCATCAGCATTATAATAAAATCCAAACCACCAATTGGGTGGACTTCTCTCAGTTAGTCAGTTTCCCAAATCAACAACCATTTAATAATTACACAAAGAACCTACACATTTCAACAAATTTAAAGATTCACAGAAGAGGGAAAACACCACATTATCCCCAATTCCTTCAAAAATTTCCTCGTTCTCTCAGGAAGCACAAAAATAATGACAATTGGGCAGGAAAAAAGTACAGTATTAGTTTTCAGACATACCATTGAGATTAAGAGTCTCAGAAATGACACCACCCCAAACCATAGCCCCAAGCCTGCCATTACCAATGGGGAGAGCATCAGTCCAGTGCTTCGCAGGGCCCTTAAAGGTGATCTTGAGCGGCCTTGTGCTCTCGCCATCACCACCATCAGAGCCGTCCACCACCATTCCTCCTGTTGGGTTCCACAACTCCCTCTCTGCAGGTCTCCGCACCATAACCCAGTCACCCTCTTCCTCCATCTTTTCTCACCCCCACCTCCAGCACACTAAAATCAAGAGAGGGAAAATGAACAGAGCGAAAAATATGAAGAGTTAGAGCTGCAGAGTTTTAGAAGATTTATGGGGATTCAAGAAAGAATTAAACTTTTCAGAAAAAATCACACCGACACGACATACGGGTTTCGTTGTATTTATGGTGTGGGCGCACGGCTGCCTCCTTCCACTGTTATTGCGCACTTTAATTTTACTTGAACAAGAGAGCCGAGCAACGTGTCCGTCCGTGTTTAACAAGGGGACCCGTGAACCATGGAGCCATAGAAGTATGGGAATCGGAGAAGAGAGAAAAATGGAAAAGCACAGACAGTGGCATTGACAAGGAGGGGTCAGAGACTCAGAGGTGGTGGGTGGGGCAGTGTGAGCAGCGTGGCATAGAAAATTATAAAAATAAATAATAATCATATTTTTGCATAGAAATTTGGTCTGGGCTTTCCTTTAAAGTTGGGCAGGCTGGCCCATTAATAACGTGTGGCCCATTATGAACACGAGAGACCGAGTCAAAATTTAAACACGATGAAATTTCCTTTGTGAAGAGACTGGAAGATATGGAGAAGGCATTGAGAGCTTACGGGGAGGTTTTGAGGCTGATCAGGAAACTCCCCAGGGACACGAGGCCTTACTACTCCAAATACGCGCGCGAGAATTTCGTTAACTACAGGGAAGTCGAATCCGGCGACATTGAGGAGCTCTTCACAAGGACTTACAAGCATTGCGTTTGGGTTCTCCAGAAGGTTTGGTGCTTTGATCTTTCTCCTCTTATACGCGTTCAATTTATCTTTTGTTTAGTGAATAAGATTCATTTGGTGGCTTGTTGAGATGCCTATTTGAGGAATCCTGTGAAATTCGCAGTATTCGGTGGAGGAATCTGCTGCCGGGAGGCTCAAGGAGATATGCCATGGTTAGTGAAGCATGACTGGCTTGTGATGAGCACCAGGTGTTTGTGTTTTTGCCTCAAAGAGAATTACAGGTTTACAACTTTGAGCGGTTAGTAGCTGGCTCTTAAACATGTTGTTTTCCTGTGTAAACTATGAAGAGTACGTTTGTGGACTAGTTTTATGGTTTCTTTGATCAATTGACTATGCATATTGCAGTAGCACAAGTTTTCTTGTCGGATTTTGGGACTGAATAATCTTACATAAAGGTGGATGTTGTAATGTGTTCTTTTATTTGTCTTCTTCATTAAAATGCCCATGTTGCTTAGTTTTACTTGTTCATTATGTTCGCTTTACTTGCTCTGTCTGGACTAAATAAGGGAGGACCTTTCGACCAATAAAGTAATGATCTACATAGAATTGCTCAATAAGATCAAGTAAATTAAATGGCATGTAATCAATTTACATAGAAAAGATTTAGGACTAAATTGATGCTGGCAATCATTTACGGAGTACATAGAAAAGATTTGTAATTCATCACTTTGTCAATGGAGATCATTACTCATTAGCCTTAATTTTGGTGTGCTGTTTACTCCTTAGATCAGATTTCATAATACCCAAGTAGGTTTATGTATAAAGCTCAATCCATAACTGACTCGTACTTGAACTTGATCACCCCTGACATAAAACAAAAAGAGCAAGCTCCAATGATCCGCCAAGAGCATACTCTAATTAGAGACTTCAAATGGTTGCCACAACCTCCATTGAACCCATCTTTACAAATGATTAGTGGACGAGAAACATTGAAACTAACTATAAGGTACAACAAACCTAAGGTGTCCATGTGCATCATCATTAGCTTATCGGACCACACGATCGGTTCCAACATGAATCGATATAAGGATATGTCATGTCAGTTGTCACTACCTTTATCGATCTGTTGTACCATCTGTACTGTTCTATACTCATGGCGCTTTAATATTAGCTCCAACCCACACCTGAAGGAGCGACCATGGTATGGAGCCTTGATAACTTGTATACCGCCAAATATAGTTGCAATAGCTATGATTTGCATGACACTCCGTCACGAGCAGCCCACAATCTCTATAGTGAACTTTGTAAAGGAGGTAAATCTAAAGATATGGGTCAAGGAGCGAATTCATTACCGGACCATTAACGTAAGAGAAATATTATGAATCCAATTTATGACAAAATTGAATTTAAATTTATTAATTTTGTTTCCAAAATACATAATATAAACAGATATAATCCAACAAATTTGAATTCTCCTAGCAATATATATGAAGAGATTGATATAGGGAGAGTCCCTCTAAACGGGATTATGAAGTATCCAATACAAACATAGAGCATCATTGATCAATTGTATCGGGTGAGAAAATTGAAATATAATATTTAAACGGGATCACATGGAATCGATTACAAAACCCTAAGCTTGTGACCCAACTAGCCAAAAGATCACAGAGCATGTAAATCGACTTATGTCAACCGACTCGACCCAATGAATGAAAGGATAGTGAGACATTTTTTTCACCTAAGTAAAGGGTGGAAACTAGGATCAAACCTGAGACTTTCTAACATTATGCTCTTACCACTAGGCCACCTCTTGTAGAATTATTTAACCCTAAAGTATAATCTCAATCTTTTTGTAATATATAGATTAGGGATATGAAGAATATCTCCATCCCAAACCCGATTGTCAAATTTAGAGATGCAAGTATCGCCCACCCCATTGTTGACTACATATAACAGTGAACAAGAATAACACAGAGAAAATGATATAAGGTCATGAATATCAATGAAATCCTTGAAACCCATGAAATCCAAAAAAAACACCCATTTTTACCATTTTTATCTCTTTCACATCATTCTACACTCTCCTAATTTCATTCCATAAAACTCACTTAAATATCAATGAAACTCATGAAACTCACTTTTATACTTTTCTCAGTTCCCAACAACCATTTATTTCTCTATACAAATTACAATTATACCCTTCATTTATTAATTTTAAATATTTCTTTATCTAATTAAACATGACACATTAATTTTAACAAATTACAATATTGGTATCTATGTGTTGATAAAAAAAAGTTATGAATTTTAGTATACTTATTTATTTATTTTTTTAATTAAAACTATGTTAAAAAATAAAAATCTACATCACAACTAAACACTTTTAAGTAAATCAATTATTATAGGCCATGTGGCAAAAGATGACAGGCCAATTTGAAAAAGAGGCCCACGTGAAACTTCTCTCTCCGTGATTCACAAATCGAAACCCATCCTTGAGTTTCACCTCTTTATTTCCTTTTATCTTCTTTTTTTCAACCTGAAATTCATGTGAAACTGGGAGTGAAACTACCGATAATCATGCCCTAAGGTGACACTTAACCATCGAGTATTTTAATCTCAAATCGAGTTCGCTTCTATTGTTCTCAAAAACGTTTTTGGTTCGAAAACAACTAAAATGAAACTTTAAAAGTGGACAAAGAAATTTGTTGACGTAATTCAATGTGAACCTACCCTGTGGAGCCTCAAGAGGGGAGACTCACCTAATCCACAAGGCAACTAAGGCCAACAACAAAACGTTTACAAGCAAGCACACAAAGATGACAAAAGCTGGGAATCGAAAGCAATTAAGAACACAAATTAGCAAAAAGTAAGAAGAGCAAAAATAGAAGTAGGAATGTCCACAAAGGATACAATGAAGCTTCCAAGAAGCTAAGCTCAAAGAAAACCACTGTGACCCCGATCTCCCTCAACCTCGCTATATTGCTTCTCTTCCCGTTTCTTTTCTTTGATCTCGAATCACCCGCGGAAAGCTAAAGCGGAATCGCCAGAAAGAGGCCGGCTCGAGAGAGCTCCAAACCCTAAATTTTCCACACCGGCGCAAAAATGAGAAAGACAAGTGCTAGAGTTCTGACACTTTGCTTTTATCTCAACCCTAACACTCAAACAATGTCGTTCACTCTCAAGGGACCCTCATTAAACAAAATGCAACGTCTCGAGTAATGTCTTCAACAACCTTGGATGAAGATCATGCCCAATAAGCAACCACAAGACCTCGGCCCAAGTCGCTAAGAATAGGCCCAAATGTTCCACTTAGCGAATTCGAGAGCCATACTCAACCAAGGCATGGTCAAGCGGCTCAAGGGGATCGATCATGGTTCATGCTCGAGTTGTTCATGGCATCTTGTGAGGCTTGATCTCATGCCCCTTACTTCTACCTATTTTAATGTACTTGCAAATATAAAGTTAAGTTGTACATTTTTACAACAACGGATTAAAAACACAGTGTCCATATGAACTGATATGGAGTCTTTTTATACTTGCATATACTTCCGTGCATACAAAACATACCAATACCCTAAAAATATTAGAACATTAACAAATGTGAACCAATTTGAGTAATTCACCTACAATGTCAAATAACTCCGACCCAAAGTCCAAATCTAACAAACCTGAATGTTAAATCTTGCCAAAAAAATACCAATTACTCGAAGCCAAAGGCCCACCACGTACTTTACTTGCTCAAATCTTCAACTCTAGTAAGCAGTAGTAACTTCACCTGATCATCTCCCAGTTCGCCATCCAACCAAATGTTATTAATTACACAGGTAAATAATCAAGCGTATAAAAACAAGACCGTCCTTCACGTCCATACTGTGGCCTTCGTCACTGCTCAGCAGTTACCCCTCTGCTGGCCGCTTCCCACCGCTCGCCGATTCACCAAATACGGCCAAGACACCGACTCCTGCGACAAGTGGCTGTCTTTTCCCTGAACACACCAAGCGCGTGGGATCCACCGACCTGTTCCCGCGCGTCCCTCAACGGCCAGCTGAGTCAACCCGTCCGAGTCACAATCCTCGTCTTTTCTCTTGGGAGAACTAAAACCGCGGCTTATCTCGGGCCAAGCCTGCGTTTGACTGTCTCCTTCCTTCCATAAACCAACAAAGGAAGAAAAAAAAACGCCTTGGAAAAGCCATTTCTCTGGCGAAACTTCACCTTCCTCCTTTCCCTCTCTTTCCTTTTCTCCATCTCTACACACAACTAGAGTCCCCAAAGAGCATTCTTTTTAGCAATTGGCGACGATTTTGATGGCCGCTGATGGTGGGTTTGGGTTCGAGTTTGATTTTGATTTTGATCAAGGGGGAAATCTCCCTGGCGGAAGCTTTTCAAGGCTACTTCTCTCAGACGACGTCGTTTCACCCTTCTCTTTCCCCGTTTCCCCTCCTTCCTCCTCTTGTACTTCTTTGTTTTCCCTTGACACTCCCAAAATGCTCTGTTTTGGCGATTTCTGCGAGGAAGACGAATTGGGTAGTAGCTCGCAGATCACTTCACAGAGTGTTTCTTCTTCCTCTGTTTCGAAATCTTCCAGCAATGCGAGCATCAGTAGCTTGCCAAACGGTTCTAATTGCAATGTCAGTTCAACAATTCCTCCGTTTTTTTTTTATAAATTTTCAGGGCTTCAGTGTGTGGGTGTGGAATTGAAACCTATCAAGATCAAGTCTTTAATTCGTCCTTTTGCAGAAAAAGCGAAATAGCTCCCCACCGCCGGAGAAGGAAGCTTCTGGTAAACTTTCCGGCGCCGGAACTCCGAAGAAGAGCCGCTCAGGCGCCGGACATGCAAAGGTGAACCTGAATTTTAACTGATTAATATATAATTTCATGCCAATTCACTTTCCAATTTTGCATGCAAATTTAAACAAACTCATATGAATTTACATCAAAATTGATTTAGGTGAAGAAAAGAGAGAAGCTTGGAGATCGAATTGCAACGTTGCAGCAGCTTGTATCTCCCTATGGAAAGGTTTTTCATCTCCTAATTCTTAATTTTTCGGTTTTTATTTTGGGTTACACAATTGGTGAAAATGGTGAAAACAATGTTTGCACAGACGGATACGGCATCAGTGTTGCATGAAACGATGGGTTACATAAGGTTCTTGCAGGATCAGGTGAAAGTGCTTTGCTCACCTTATTTGCAGGGTCTGCCTTCTTCATCATCTCTTCCTAGTGTAAGTGCTTTTTTCTAAAGTAGCTTTTGTTTAAAGTTAAAAATTTTATCTGTTAATGTTGGAGGATTTTAAGGATGCTTTGTGAATCAGTTTAAAAAGAAAGTAGAATTTTCTGGTCTTAGATGATAATTTGATATCAAGTGCCTTCTTTTCATCCTGCTTTTTGCTGGCATGGATTGATTGAATTGTAAAATTTTTGTAACTTTTTGTGAGCTTTGAGGAATTTTTTTCTTACAGAGAATCCATAAAATCATGATACCTCAAAATCTGATTTGACATAACCCATGTGTAAACTCGACCCATTCCAAAAAAATTTAAATTATGGTTGAATTAACTTTAGATGCATAATCAGAAATACCAAACCTAAACTTTAATGATTACATGTTACCTATTCAGTAGTGAGCCTAACCCAACTAATACTTCTTGTTAAGCTGTGTATAATAAACTTCTTTTTCCTTTTACTCATGTAAAAGATATCAAATGTTGTTTCTTTTTTCCCTGTTCAAAATCTTTTGTCAAAAGAAGGTAGCTTTAAAACAAAAGTATGCCGTCAAAAGAGAGAGCAAATCCATGTTTGAGTACTATACTCCTTGGATGACCCCCAGGTGAGGATCCTGTGGATTCTCATTTGTACACTTCTCCATACAAGGCTTGTCTACAAGCTTATGTCTCCTTTAGGTCGCCAAAAACAAAACACCAACCACCAAAATTCAGAAAAATCCACACAAGCTTTCCTAGCTAAGTCTACATGACTACATGCAACGATGACAATGCACCAATGAACTCGTTATTGATCATTTCTGTGATTCTGTTGCATTTAGAGCCATGGAGAAAATTACAAGTACCAGAATCCCACAAAAGATCTGAAGAGCAAAGGCCTCTGCTTGATCCCGGTAAGTGGCATTGCTCATGTGGCAAGTGGTAATGGTGCTGATCTTTGGTCTGCTGTAACGATCAAAACCGCCGCCAGTGATAGTGCGGCCACTTCCGCCACCGCTGCCGTCGCCACCGCCTCTCTGATATGCTGATGTGGCAAGCTAATGGATCGAATTTTACTGCATAATTAAATATTGTAAAAGTGTTAGGTGAATGGAATCGTAAGGTAGCAGCCAATACGCTGGTATCTGGATCCTGGATCAGAGTGGTGAAAAAATAAGGACGGTGTAAATCTATGTAAAACACAGGAAAGTCACGTCCTTTTTTTTCTGGTCTTGTAAAGAATCTTTATTTCGACGATTTTGTGGGTACGAGTTGAATTGTCACTGTTTATTTTGCTTCAAACTTACCCTATGCTGCCTTTCGTTGGAACGAAAATTGAGGAAGTCGATTGTGTCATGGATTATACTCGGAATACTACAGTATTAGGAGGGAGTAATACTCCCTCCTAATGTTTTACCTAAGCCATAGAATAAGCGTAATGTTTTAGAAAGATGATTGGTTGTTTTTATTTATTTGGAGATTTTTGCTACGAGTTTATACGTTTCCTTTCAGGGTTTTAGTTTCTAAAATCGGGAAGGTTATCCTATACCCTTATGGCATAGGTTAGAATGACCGATGCCATTACAGAATGGGCCATAACCTTCTATCCCCCTTTAACTACTTATAATGTTTTGCCTTTCTCTATTTTATGTATTATTCAAGCTGATTATGTAGGCCATTATGGCCATAATTCTCTTTCTAGTTAAATAAAATCAGCTTCCTTTGGATAAAAAAAGGTTAGCAAAACCGAGTTTATATTTAGGAAATTGTTGGGACGGTGTTTGGAACTTATGTTCCACAACATCAAAACAACGACGTAATCTCCAGTTTTGATAATGACAAACACAATATGTGAACTAATGTTTTATGCTCAAGCATTTCAAGGGAACTTCAAAATAAACAAGACATTCCCTAAAAGAACGGGAGAGCACATAACGAAGCTTGAATGAAAGAAGACAATTCTTATCAAAGGAACTTAGGAGAGAGAAATTCTCATCACATGGGGACTCGCATGTGAAGACCGTGCAGTGCAAATCACGGGATTGTGTCTCATACAATTCAGAGGCTCAATATGAGGAACAGACTAAGCCGAATGATCCAATGGTCCGATTAACATCCAAAGTTGACCGATTCAAATGAAGTCACATGTGAAGAAATGACACGCTTGGCTTGCAAGGCAAGGGCATTTTGGATATCAAGGAAAATGAAGATTCCAGCCCAAGTTTGAAAGATTATATAAGTCAGTGAATAGTGCACTGAAGATGCACTTCTACAAGAACTCTCAAAGCCTTAAGCAAAAACCAGGAAAGAAGATTGAAACACTCAAGAGAAGTCTTCGACGACGAGTGTCCGATCTTGACGACGGCGAATCCAAGGTTCCTAGGAGCAAGGAAAATGTGATAGTTAAGTCCAGGTGTAAGGTTCGATTTATTTGTCTTTAGTTGAGTTGTTTGTTTGTTTAGTGAACTGGGTATATAAGACTCACTAGTATTGCTAGAGTTTGGTAATTGCTAGGAACAAAGAAGTATCACTACAAAAAAAAGCGGATTTAGCGACCATATTTATGGTCGCTAAATGCATTTAGCGACCATATTGTGGTCGCTAAAAATGGTCGCTAAAAGGCCGGTCGCTAACCACTTGGCGACCATATGGTCGCTAAAATTAGCGACCATTGCGACCATGGTCGCCGTTGGTCGCCACCAATGCAGCGACCAATCTGGCGACCACAGCGACCACCTGGTCGTTAAAAGCACCAAAAAAACGCACGGGGGACGCCTTTCTCTGGTTCAAAGGCGCATGATCGTGCACAAAGGTGCACGATCATGTTGTAAATTAGCGACCATATGGTCGCTAATTTTTTTTAATTTTAAAAAAAATAATTATGAAATATTATAAATAATTACTAATTAATATAAATAGTTAATATTTAATGATTCATTAATTACTAGAAATTCATTAATTTCCATAAATTTTCAATAATTTACATACATAAATTCATTAATTTACATAAATTCAAATAATTTACATACATAAATTCAAATAATTTACAATAATATAATAAAACTACGCTAATCTATACGGCTTCGCCGGAGCCGTCGTCGTCGCTGGAGCCGTTGGGACAGGATGGGCGGGACGTTCCCTCACCCCCTTGGGACCGGCGCATCCACTCCTCGAACATCGAGAACTTACTCTTGAGCTCATCCACATCTTGCCTAAGGCTGATGTTTTCCTGCGATAATTCCGCCACACGAGGAGGTGGACGACGCGGCGCCGTCAATCGGTCGCCGTACAACTCATGGGCGGCGTTGCCAAGGCCGAAGACGGCACCTCCCGGCCCCCCCCCCCCCAGCGGCCGTAAGAAAGGCATCACACTGGTCCTGAAAGGACGGCGGGGTGCCCGTTTCCGCCAACCTCTGGGTGAGGATCTCCTGGGTCCGAGCCTAATCACGCAAATAATTAAAATAAAACAACAACAACAAATCAAAAACAACATCAATCAACAACAAGAACAACAAACAACAACTAAATCATTTACAACATCAACAACAAATCAACAACAACAACAACAACAAAAATCAACAACAACAACACCATTTAGCGACAACAAGCAACAAGCACAAACAACAACAACAACAAACAACAACAAACAACAACAACATCAAACAACAACAACATCAACATGAACAACAAACAACAAACAACATCAACATCAACATCAACAACAAACAACAACAACATCAACAACAACAACAATAACAACAAACAACAACATCAACATCAACAAGAACAAACAACAACATCAACATCAACAACAACAAACCACAACATCAACAACAACAACATCAACATCAACATCAACAACAACAACAAAAACAAACAACAACAACAACAACTTCTCAATCAAATCAAACAACAACAACAACACCAACACCAACACAACACCAACTCCTTTTCAAATTGAGGAAAATGAGGAAAAATAATCAAAACTTACAGCGATTAAGGACGACCGCTCGTCTATAAAATGCCGATCGGCGCCCTGCGTGTGTGTCTCGATGAGAAGCTCGAGAGGCGAAATGCGGCGTTGCAGGTGTTGCTCCTACGAAATTCATTAAGGGTGTTACGAACTATTAAAAAAACTAACTTAATTTAATTTTAATCAAATTAAGATAAAATACTTCCCAAGCGACGCATGGTGTCGAGGTGGGACCTCGAACCACTACTGTGGCTCGCCGGATTGGCATTCCGGATTGCCTTCTGGCGGGCACACTTGGCTTTGAACTCATCTGTGGCCCAATCCGTCGTCTGCCACTTCTCCCAAGTGGCGGATTGGATGAAGCTCGGCCTCTTCTCGGAATTTCGATGCTTCCCGATCAAGTCATCGTATCTCTTCTTCGCTGTCTTCTCCCACAGCAACCGGACGGACTCGACGTCCATACCCGGCTGGGAGTCGTCCCTTCTAAAGTGCGTCTAATTAAAACCAAACAAACAATTAATTAAAAATAGTAATTAATTAACGCGGAAATTGTAAAAAGAAATACAAAAAAAAGTAAAATTTACCTTCCAAGCATCAAACCAACGTTGCTTCGACGCGGCAGAGGCAAAGTCGAACTGCGACGCCCTATCGTCGGGTTGACTTTGTATGATGCTTGTCGACCACCGCGACACAACTCCCGACGGCTGCAAGCTGCGAGATTTCAAAACACATGTTATAACATATTTAAAAGTAAGAAAAGACTTTAAATAATATTTTTGTCTTACAAGAAATTGTACGTACCACCCGCCGGCAATAGAAAGATCCCAAATGCGACTGGGATCGAGCGCTCCTCGACTCGATCCCGATGAGGACGCGGACGTAGTGGCTCGAGACTCCTCCGCTTGGGTGCTCGCCTCCTTTGTACTAGGACGGTGGGCCCCGTCGTCCTCGGACAAATGTGGTGTGTCCGGGTGGGTTTCCTCGGACGAGTGATCGTTCGACTCGTCCGGACGAGGACCTCGTCCACGTCGGCGTGATCCTCCGGCCATAATAACACAACTAAAAAACAAATAATTCAATACAAATTCATTTTTCACAACATTTGCACAACAACATTCAATTTCATTCAAACTTGACAAATGAACAATCAATTTGTTCTAATTCATTCAAACTCTATCAATTTCATTTTTCCCAACAACAATCAATCTATTCAAAGTCTATTAAACAACAACAATGACTTTCATTCAAAATTGACACATCAACAATTAATGTTTCTCAACATTTGAATAACAACAATCAATTTAGTCTAATATTTTTCCAAATCAAACTCTATCAACAACAACAATCAATTTAATCCAATTTTTTTTCCAAATCAAACTCTATCTCAATCAATCAAATTTTGCTCAATCAATTTCTAAAACAACAACAACAACAACTAACCAATAACAACAAAAAACTACAACAACAACTTCTAAACAACAACAACTAATCAATTTCTCAAATTTTCCCAAATTCAACAACAACAACAACTAAACCCTAACCTCTAAACAACAACAACTAATCAATTTCTCAAATTTTCCCAAATTCAACAACAACAACAACTAAACCCTAACCTCTAAACAACATCAACTAATTAATTTCTCATTCAACAACAACAACTAAACCCTAACCCCTAAACAATACCAATTTTCTCAATCAATTTCTCAATCAATCAAATTCAACAAACAATTTCTACAAAAACTCAATCAATTTCTCAATCAATCAAATCCCCAATCAACAACAATAAAATAAATATCAAAATCTACAACAACTACAAAAATCAACCAACTACGTACCTTTATGGCGAGGAGTAGGTGGCGGTCGGGTCGGACGGTGAGGAGGAGGAGGCGGCGGAACTCGGGTCGGAGGAGGGCAGAGGAGGCGGGTCAGTGGGCAGAGGAGGCGCAGGTGGGCGACGACGGGTCGGAGGCGGGTCGGAGGCGGCAGAGGAGGCGCAGGAGGCGGGTCGGAGGCGGCGAGGTGCTCGGGATCTCGAAAGAGGAAAGAAGACGGAGAAGGCGGAAATGACGAAGTTGAACGCCCTTTCTCCTTCTTATCTAGGGTTAGCGACCATATGGTCGCTAAATGTCGATAAAATCTAAAAGGTGGGCCATGCACCACCTGGCGACCATATGGTCGCTAATTGTTTTTCGCGACCATATGGTCGCAAATCAAAAAATTTCGCGAAAAATCGAATTTTCAGATTTCCCCCCACGTGGCGCCATAAATTTCGTTTTTTGCGACCATATGGTCGCTAAATCGAATTTTCAGATTTCCCCCCACGTGGCGCCATCAAAATACGCGCTAAAAAACCAAATTTCGAGCTAAAATTTTATATATAGCGACCATATGGTCGCTAATTGTGGCAAAAAACGCACGAGGGACGCCCTCCTCTGGTTCAAAGCGCACGATCGTGCGCTTACGGTGCACGATCATGGTGTAAATTAGCGACCACTTGGTCGCTAATGTTTTTTAATTTAAAATAAAAATAATTATATGGTAAATGATAATAATTTCATTGATTCCAAACGAAAACAAGTTACAAACAACTTCATTGGTTCCAAACGAAACCAAGTTACAAACACTAGCTTGCGACCTAAGTACATTAAACGAAGTGACAAACAACTAAATCAAACAACACAAAGTGAAGCTTTTAAGTGGAAACATAAACAAACAACTACAATTAATGGACTCTCATGTTGTACGTGGAATATAAACCGCCCGGATCTCAGCACCTTCGAGCACGCGAAGCTGCACAACCGTTTCCCTAGCTGCAATGCGAGCAGTGATGTCGTCGTCGTTCAAGAAAAAACGGCTAAAACCTGGTGGTGCTCCCCCGGGAGATACTGTCCAATCATCGATGACTAGTCCTAATTGGAGATTTGGTGCGGCGCTCCATTCGGTTCTTGTCTCCCTATCCCCACGCACACGCACAATGGAGAAATTGATGACTTTAGGAGCTAAGGCGGTCGTTCGCTTGGTACACGATTTCCTCTGAGCCATTTGAGGAAGGAAGTTTTAGGTCGGATTTGAGGTGAGGATGAGTTTGAGGTGAAGATGGGGAGTTCTCACTGGGAAGGTATTTCAGCATTGGAGATGGTTATCTCCTTTTATGGTTGGAAAGGATGGCAAAACAATAGTATTATCAAAAAAGTGAATGGCAAAACAATAGTGTTATCAGAAAAGTGAATGACAATACATGTTGAAACAATAGTGTTATCAGAAAAGTGAATGACAAATTAAAACAATAGTGTTATCAGAAAAGTGAATGACAATACATGTTGAAACAATAGTGTTATCAAAAAAGTGAATGACAATTCTGATTACATGTCTTCCTCATCTGTATCCGTCTCACTCTCAAACTCACCCTCAGACGTTTCAGTAGACGTCTCTTCTTGATCCTCAACGACATGATCCTCTCCATTTGGGTCGTTTAACGGACCAAGTGGATAATTATCTTGTGTATTGTCGTGGATAACTCGTGGAAGGGAAGAATCATGTTGAAATGCCTCCTCAACGGCAACGCCCCTGGACCCACTCTCATGAGGGTCTACGCACGTACCTTCATCGGGCCACACTCGTGACTTCACTTTACAGACCGCTCTCCATTCAGCATCTGCACGCCTCACCCTTGGGTAATCGAGGAAATAAACTTGAGTGGCTTGATGTGCTAATATGTAACGATCTTTTGTTCTCAACATTTTATGTCGATGAACATCGACAAGCTTGAGGTGAGGGTGAATGCGTGTTCCTCCACAACTTTTGTGTCATACCACGAACAATTAAAGACAATAGGGCGCTTTACGGTTGAAGATAGGTAATGCAACTCAATGATTTCCTCTAGCACACCATAGAAGTCCTCCTCGTCGGTGCCGA
Organism: Fallopia convolvulus; assembly: GCA_964016875.1. Lineage (NCBI taxonomy): Eukaryota > Viridiplantae > Streptophyta > Magnoliopsida > Caryophyllales > Polygonaceae > Fallopia > Fallopia convolvulus. The sequence continues at coordinate 45,647,436 of OZ024733.1, forward strand.
AGCTTTGTCCTAGAATACAAACTCCACTACTGTCAGTGGCCCTGGTTGATGCATGTTCCCTCGTGTGGAATCGGTAACCATTGACAAAGTAACCAGGATATGTCCTCACTTTTTTAGAGGGTCCACGAGCAAGTGTTGCAATGTTAGGATCTGTAACTGCCGTATTGTCGGCCTGCAATTTTAAATCAGCATGTATATACAATTTCGGATTCAACATACATATGTACATTTTGAAACTAAATAGAAATTAATATAAGAAATCCTTACATGGGAGTAAAACCAGAGGCGAAAGTGTCTTTCCAAATTGTTTTGCTCTTCAGCATCGATTATTGTTGGATTTGACGACCGCACGAAGTTTGTCAAATAGTACCTACGACAGTGTAATTTAATGAAATACATACTTTATATATATATATATGTATCGAACCAACTTTAGTTGAGATTATAGAAACGTACTCAATATAGGGTTCCACTTCAACGCAGTTCATGAGAATGTAAGTTTGGATCACATGGAATTCATCATCTGTGAGGAAACGACCAGTTGATCTGCTACCCAAGGTTCGACCAGTTGTTGTGAAAATAGACAAATCGCCCGGATCAACCCCAACTGGAAGTGTGCAACTGACGTTGCGGGCGTTATCCATATGAGTACTCGCCACATGTGAGCTAAAATAATACGAGCAGAATGTGGACGTCTCCTTAACGAGATAGACACTACAAATTGACCCCTCAACATGGTCGCCAACTTCAGAACAGCAGAACACACATTTACAACATAACCAATTGCTATTTAGCGACCATATGTACGCTAATTAGCGACCATATGGTCGCTGCTACACATTTAGCTACCATATGGTCGCTAATTAGCGTCCATATGGTCGCTAATTAGCGTCCATATGGTCGCCAACTTCAGAACAGCAGAACACACATTTACAACATAACCAATTGCTATTTGCGGTAAAATTCTGTAATACAATCTCTTATAAATATATAAATGAAAGCTTTCTACCGTCAATATTTATCTAAAACAATATAATGACGGAATGAAAAATTAGGAATAAGATTTAAATACATACCTTTAGTGAAGATGTCGATAAAATTTGACGGAATTTCTTCCTAGAATCAATTCACAGTTGTGGTTGATTTTTTCTCTCTTTTGTGAATATTTTGGAAGAGAGTGGAATGAGAGTGAAGTTGTGTTGAAGTGGAATGAGAGTGCATTTTTTTAGCAGAATGAGAATGCAATATATGCTGAAATGGCGAGAATTTTACCAATTACTGTTTTTAGCGACCAAGTGGTCGCCAAAAACGTGGGATATTACCCGCCAATTGATGTGCCGCGCCAAAACATCTGACCAAGTCAGCGACCATATGGTCGCTGAGATGTGTTCTGCTAGTTGCGACCATATGGTCGCAAACTTCATCGACCATATGGTCGCAAACTTCAGCGACCATATGGTCGCTACATGCTGGCGGGAAATTAGCCCGCGCACTTTTTGCGACTATAAAGGCCTAGCGACCATGTGGTCGCCCATTTTAGCGACCACGTGGTCGCGAATTTGGTTTTATTTTTTCCCCCGTTTTGACGTCCAGATTTGCGACCATTGGCGACCATCGTGGTCGCTAAAATATGGTCGCTAAATCTGCAGAATGGTGTAGTGTATGAATCTTGCCTTTTATAAGTAAGGAACAATCAATAAAACAAGTAGATCATTCAAAATCCTCCAAGCAAAGGTAGAGATTTACCCACACAACTAGTTGGTTGTAGTAGGGTTCCTCTATAAAGGAACTGTGCTCTTATTTGTTTTTATTACTTGCGGTTACAATACTTCTGTTGCCTTGAGAACAGTCCTAAGTCTGTTCCCAAGCTCTTTACTAACGCATCTCGATCCAACAGAAATATGTTGTTTCTATCCTATGCCCTAAAGTTAAAATATATTACTGTTTTTAGGCTCTCAACCTATGCCTTAAAAATCGTAGGTAATATTGTATCAGATATCTTCTTTATTTACTATCTTATGATATCGTGGCTTAGGGCCAAGGTTAGGGTTTAGAATGAATCTTGTATATATCGTACTTATCATGTGAATACAAAGGCAAGAAGTTGATCTTTTTCATTTTTTGTTTGTTTCATGGTATCAGAGTGAGGGAGTGAATCTTCTTCAGAAACACATGAGATTTCATAAACAAAAGAGTTGGAAGAAGAAATTTCGATCAAAGAGATGAGGAATCTTGATGGAACTTTAAGCACACAGAAGACTCTACGATCTCAACTCGAACGATAATCCGGGTAACATCATAGCCAATGTTTAGTTGAAAAAAGAGAACTACAACGAGTGGGCTCGTGCAATAAGAACCTTACTCTAAGCTCGACGAAATTGGGGCTTTGTTGATGAAAGAATTTCGCAGGCAGAGGAGGGTTTTGGGGAGCTCGATGAGTGGGTAGACTGTGAAATCTATGTTGATTGCTTGGATCTTGAACACAATTGAACCTAGCCTCCATATGACCATGATATACATAGAAAGTGCAAAGGAACCGTGTGAGGACATTGAAGATCAATTCTTAGTTGTGAATGAGTTAAGAATTTAGTAGCTCCATCGTGAATTGAAGAAAATTAAGCAACAAGGTCTTTCAATTGTGAATTACTATGGAAAGATGAAGAAAGTCTGTGAAGAGCTCACCCACTATGACCCAAGTTCGACATGTGTGTGCGGGAAGTGCACTTGTGATGTAGGCAGAAAAAGTGTCAAGAGACGAGAAGAAGAGAATGGACATTGTTTATTGATGGAATTGGACAATACAATCTATGGCACGGTGTGTTCATCTTTGCTTGCCATGGATCCTTGATGTTCATATTTTTAGTATAGTTTTTAGTAGGTTTTCTTTGTTTATTAGGTTTAGTTTTGATAAGTTTAGGTTTAGTTTAGTGTGTTTTTGGATAGTTTTGCATATTTTCATAGAAAGTATGGAAGCTACTCTATTTTGTGTATTTTGTAGGTTTTAGCAAGGAAAAGTGCTATATGGAGCTGAATTTGGAGCGTTATTGTGAAAGACAGAGGAATACAAGTTTGAAGAAGTCCGAGTCCAGGTTTTACGAGATGAAGTGTGGAAGAAACCAAGCCCAGGCTCGTTAACGAGGCTGTAAGGGCTCGTTAACGAGGCCACGTGATAAGAAATTTCGAGGGTTGACTTTGTAACTCACCGATCCTGTGCGGGATATTATTTCCGTGTCGGTAGAGTATCTTTTTGTGATTTTTAGGGTTATTATATTATATTTTAGGTCTTGTTATCTTTTTAGATTTTGTTTCTATCTTTTTAGGATTTTATTTCTATCTTTTAGGAAAGTTTTTATCTTCTAGCCTTATTAGTTTTTAGCCCTTTTAGTATAAATAGCCCTCTTATTTAGCTTAAGTAGGGGGGATCGATCATAGAGAAATCGAGCAGAGAAGAGGAAGAGCCGAGGTAGAGAGAGAGGATCGGAGTCGAGTCAAGGGGTCGGTGGACGAGAGTTATCGAGTTCGTTGATCGAGTATTTCGGTTCGATATTTGTTTATTTTCGGTTTTGTTCTGATTTTCTGTGTAAGACGATATTTGTTATTTAATTTGAGTAGTAATTATTTTTCGATGATTTCTTTTATTAAGTTGATTTGTTTCATAGTTATGATTAGTGAGTAGTCTTCTTTTCTAGGATCGGGGTTAAGCCCGACATAGTTGAGCATGTTTGACGAGTAAGATTGTGTGTTGAATGCCTTTTTATCTATTATTGAGATTGTTTGTTGTGTTTATACCGAGATGAAAGTTGAGGTAATTTGAGTTTTTAACTTGATTGAAAGAGAAAGTTAGTAACTTGAAGGTTGATATTGTTTGAATACGAAAGTTTCAAGCTTTAGATCCAAAACAAACAATTAAAGTGAGTTAAGTTGCGAAAGTAGGTTAATTTGCTTGATAGTCAACAAAAGTTGATGACTTTATCTATTTAAAAGCATGATCTATTCTTCTTACGAGTTTATATGCTTGGCTATGTTGTGGTGTCCCTAGTCCTAGATCTTTGTTTTTATTTGAATTATTTGAAGTGAATTTCGCTGCTGAGTTACTTGGCTCGGTACCGAACTTGTGTAGGTCGTTAGTTGAGTCTTTTTATGTACGGTGGTTCGTTAACGACCCTGACAACGTCGTTAACGAGGCTGCTTGTGTGTGTTTTTGCTTGATCTTGTTTGCTTTTTAGTAGTCGATAAACGAATAACCTTGCTTCCTGTTGAACGATCCTGACTTCGCTATACACAGCGGGGTCTTGACTTATAAATTTATTTGTTGTCAAGAAACCCTCTCTCAACAATCCTCTTCCATCATTAAACAAAGTGTACTCAACTCTTATCTAAGAACAAAGATTACACATAGTGAATCAAGTTCAGGAAGAGAAGATTGAGATTGTGGCACTTGCTACACAAATATTGCACTCGAGGAATTGTGAAGAGCCCTAGAAATATCGTAAGAAAAGCAATGTAGTTTGCACTATGTGTCAAAAGAGAGGGCATGAGGCTGCTAATTGTAACCTGCATTTGATTTATACCCATTGTCAACAACGAGGACACAAGGCATCGAGTTGTTTTCATTTGATTGGTTACCGAGAGTAGTGGAGAGATCCTCCTCGCGAAGTGTTAATAATATTGTGTATATCTTTATTTTGTATATTCTCCACCTTTGTATTTATCATAGTTTCCTTATTAGTTTAGATTTTATACTGATTGGATTCTTTCCTGATCCTAAGGGATTATCTTTTAATTGTAATTCTTTATATACGTATCAATGAAAATCAGAGGATTCATCTTCCTCACCAAAACTACTGTGTTTACATGGTATCAGCCTGACTACGATCCTCTCGATCTATGGCTTCTCAAACACCCACCTCCCCTACGCAATTTTGTTTTCCGCTTCCTCTGATGGATCTCAACTCAATTTCCATCTCCCGAACTTTGCGATTCGTATTGATTGCTCCAATTACTCTTTGTGGCGGAATACGGTCCGTTCTGCTTTGGAAGCCTTTGACCTTGCCTCGTTCCTGACCGAGAGCTCTCCACCACTAGCCACGATCTCTGACCCTGCTGCTCTTCTTTCAGCATCCTTTGGAGTTTCAACTGAGGCCGCCATTGCTTCTCTGACAACCACGACCTCCTCTAGTGAACAATCCATTCCTTGGTCCCTAATCCGGCAAATCTAGCGTGGGTTCGTAAAGACCGCCTTGTCTTGCTCTGGATCCGATCCACTCTCACCACCCCATTGCTAGGGCATGTGGCTCGTGCCAACACCACTGTCAGCCTGGGGAATCCTCCAACGGATGTTTCATGCCCAAACTCGGGCCCGACAGATGCATCTCCGTCATCAACTCCAAACTCTGACGAAGGGATCTTTGTCGGTTCTTGATTATGTTAAGACCCTAAATCTTGTTAAAAGATAAAAATATTAAATTAAAAATGGAAAATATCACCTGAAATGAATTTGTGTATATAAAAATTATATAAATATGTTATCTATTGTAGTAAATTAATACATAATCCATAGATAGAAAATTATAACATAAAAAATTATATAAACATGTTATCTATTTAGTAGATATAGCAAGAATACTATAAGTTGTTACAAACATATAAGATTCTTGTCATATTAGTTTATTCAAAAATGTCACGTGGCGCAATTTTTACAACAGACTTGAGTTCTGCTTGATAATGTATTAGGGTAGATTTTAGGATAATTAGTTAATTGAATAATTTTAGGATCAAATTGATTAATTTAAGGATGAAATTCATCAATTTTATGGTGAATTTGGATAATTTTAAGGTTAAATATGAATTGATGAATTATAGAGCTGTCAAAAGCTGACCCGACCCGAAAAATCAACCCGAACCGCCCGAAAAATTTAGGGTCAAGACTCGAAAATTTGAACCCGAAACCCAAATTAAACCGAACCCGATAGACCCGAAACACGTTGGGTTCAAACCCGAAAAAACCATTGGGTTGACCCAATTTGTTTAATTTTAAGAATATATAATATATTTTAAAAATTATAATATATTTTATTATTAAAATATATAAAATTATTTTTATTTATCATTTTTTAAAATATATTTTATATTTTATTATAAAATACATTTAATATATTTAAAAAATGATATTATAAAATATATTTTATATTTTGTTATCATTTATATTTTGTTATAAAATATATTTTGTATTTTATTATATTATATAATATATTTTGTATTTTAAAATTTATTATAAAATATATTTTATATTTTGTTATCATTTTTTAAATATAATATATTTTATTATAAAATATATTTTTTAAAATAAAATATATTTTATTATTAAATATCATTTTTTAAATAAAATATATTTTAATAATTCTAAAAAAATCAATTTTCTTGACCTGTTAGGTCGACCCGACCCGCCCGACACCCGTAATGACCCGACCCGATTTGACCGGTGACCCATTATGACCCGAACCCGAATCAACCCGAACCCGAAATAACCGAACCCGAACCCGACCTGACCGACCCGTTTGACACCTCTAATAAATTATGATCGATCAAATTTCCCCCTATTAATTTTAGGACCAAATTGATAGAATCAAAATGGGACACTTTCATTAATTTAGCGCATATATATATAGTATTAGGTTATAGAGAAACCTCTTATTAGAGAGAAACGAGGGAAATAATTAAGAGCTTCGGATCAAATAAAATTAATGGTTGAGATTAAATAAAATAGAATGTAAAATAATTATCATGGGTTGCATGCACCGGATTACTTTAAATTCCTTAAATATCTCCCAATATCTCAACCCTCTCTCTCCATATATTCAATTTCCAATATTAAAACCGTCCATATTTTCTCTCATCTTTTTCTCTCGCTCTCTTTTTTGTTCAGAAATTGAAAAGAAATTGCAGTAACCCTAGACGCCATTTTTCAGTGGCAAGCGAAGCATCACCAGGTACGGAGTTCTTCCGTTCTTCATATAATTCGATCGTTTTCAAATTCTCAGTTAATTTGTTCAAAATTACCAATCGATTCATACTTTCTACATATTTTTTTAATTTCTCATCCTCGAATAAATTTAGGCAAAGCAGATGAACGTGAATTTGAGACATGTCGGGCGGCAAACTTGATCTTCGGGCGGCGAACTTGATCTTCAATTGAAAGCAGCGACAATTTGGAACTCCCTCCTTTTACTGAATTGTTTAATCACAATTATTTTTTTCTTTTTACTAATTTTTTTTATATTCTCAAACAAGCTTTTTATCTGTTCATTATTTTCATTTTTTAATTTGCCACCTCATTTTTTCTTTTTTAAGTATTGTAAATTTAATGTTAAGATCGACATTTTGTATTCATGTTCGAGATTATGTACTTAATATTCGGATATATTGTATACATATTCGAGTTCGCTTGTACACATGTTCAAGACTATGAAGTTGTTAATACTCATATATATTGTGTACATTCAATATTTTGTACTTAATATTCAGATATATTTTATTTGAGTTCATTTGTACACATGTTAAAAATTGTGAAGTTAATATTCAGATATTCTGTTTACATGTTCGAGATGTTGCACTTAACATTCAGATATATTGTATACATATTCGAGTTCTTTTGTACACGTGTTCAAAAATATGAAGTTAATATTCATATATATTATGCACATATTCGAGATTTTGTACTTAATATTCAAATATATTGTATACATATTCAAGTTCGTTTGTACACATGTTCAAAACTGTGAAGTTAAATGTTCAGATATTTTGTGTACATATTTGAGATTTTGTACTTAATATTCAGATATATTGTATACATGGTCGAGTTCTTTTGTACACGTGTTAAAAACTGTGAAGTTAATATTCATAAATATTGAGCACATGTTTGAGATTTTGTACTTAATATTCAGATATATTATATAAATACACGATTTGTGTTCCATATTCAATTTTGGACACGATATATACTGATATCGTTTATTTGTTACGTGAAATTTTCCATCAATAGATTTGTTTTATTTATTTCAATTTTTATAAAGTCAAGATTTGCTATTTTTAAGGAAACAACTATAAATATTGATCATTTTTTATATTTGTTTTAAATGCAAAATCCCTATAATTAAGGAGTTTCGATTTTAAAATCGTGGCTGCCATATTCAAATATTTTCTCCATATTTTCAATATTATGCACCCTCAATCATCACCATTAATTCTACCAAATCCTACGCTCCTAATTCATTCCCCCGTTTCCCTATAAGGGCCGTTTCTCTTGAACCCTCCCCTATATAGGATTAAGATCAGGTAAGGAGGGTTCTTACCATAGATAATTAGGAGGATTTTCTACCGTCAGATCTAGTTTTTTAAAGGGATGAGATTAATTGGTAATTATCATTTACAAAAATTGGATAAATCAAGTTACGTAATCTTAGGGATCTGACAGTTTTATTTAGGGAAAAAGATTATTCAGATCAACTTGTTCATTCAGTTGTGTGTACCCTATGCGGAGTATCGTTCTATTTCTCCATATCTCACAAATGGCAGACGATAATCCTATTTATCCGAAAATGATTCAGACGAGCATTGATGGACCCATCGATATAACGATTGAAGGAGACGCATTTGAATTGGCGATTGAAGGAGTGAAATCCGTCTTGGCGATTGAAGGAGCAACAAACAAGTTGGGTGTATCAAATTCTACAGATCTAGATTGCTTGGTTGATGAAGAAGGTTAGGGTTTTTATCTAATTTCATCGATATGCTTGGTTGATGAAGAAGGTTAGAGTTCTTCAATGGGTTGTTTTTCTGCGTCATATGTGCGTTAATAGTCTAGGGTTTTTCTGCGTATAAATTGGATATTATGAATGTTGTTCTTTCTTTGTTATATATTTGTTCTTGTCGTATCATATAGTTGTTCATTTGAACAATTCCATAATATTCAATGTATTTGTTCCTGATTTATTAAATAGATGTTCATGATTTATTAACTAGATGTTCATTTATGCGTACTACTCTTGGTTAGGGTTTTTTATTCACAATTATGCCGTTTTATTTGTGTTGTTCATTGTTTGTTATATAATTGTTCTTGTCGTATCATATAATAGTTCATTTGACCAAATTCATAATATCCAATCTATTTGTTCATGATTTATTAAATAGATGTTCATTTATGCGTACTACTCTAGGTTAAGGTTATTTATTCGGCATTATTTCTTTGAAAAAAATTCTTCGGCGTTATTTATTTGCAACATTATGCGTACTACTATAGGTTAAGGTTGTTGTTCATTGCGTGTTATATATTTGTTCTTTTGGTGTCATGTAGTTATTCATTGTGTGCTATATATTTGTTCTTTACAGTATCAATTCATTTTTCTTCAATTTTTGTTCATTTTGTTATATTTAGTTGTTCATTATATAATATGTTTTGTTCATTATGTAATAGTTAGTTGTTCATCATGTTGTTATTATAGGGTTTCAACCAACAACTCGAGCAAACCGCATGGAAGATTTTCTATTCCGCAGAGACGCAACTCGAGAATGTTGTTGTAGAAACCTCAGAGCAAGAACGCTCTTTTCTGATTCGTTTCTCTCAAAAATCGTGTATTTTAGGATACTAGAATATTGGTAAAGATAATAACAAGCATATCCCGCAATTTACGTTGTTACCAAAATTATTTATTTTTTGATTTTTTTTAATATCCCAATGAACAACTTGTCAATCAATCTTAATCTTTAAAAAACTAGATCTGACGGTAGAGAATCCTCCTAATTATCTACGGTAAGAACCCTCCTTACCTGATCTTAACCCATATATATATATATATATATATATATATATATATATATATATATATATATATATATATATACAATGACGGACGCAGAACTAAATTGAAGGAGGGGCACAATTTATCCTACACATTAAATTGAAAGGGAGTTTCAATACTTAGAATTAGCGAATTTCTATCCCGAGTAATAAATTTGTCCATAATTCTAAACAAATAAACAACAATCAATTCAAACAAAATTATTTTAACCAATTGAACTGATTTTCAATTAGTTAAATTAACTAATAAAGAAAATAAACTATATAAAATTTAATTAATTAATCAATCATTTCACGATTAACATCATTATCAAATACTCCATATCAAGCAAAGTTTTATTATTTATCAATTACGGAGGTATAGACTAATGGGTTGTACTGGTCTCCATATTGATCAACTTTTCATTATTTTTTTAATTAATCCCAATATTAGCCTACTATATCAAATTAATAATTAAATTTCAACCTAATTAATTAGCCATACCAAATTAATTACGAAGTACTAATACCAAAATCAGCCTACTTTTCATTACTCCCTCCGTTTCGCAATACATGGGTTTTTAGAATTTTACACATATATTAAGACAAGCTTAAAATGGAATTGATGAGATTTTGTTTTTTGTGTATAAAATTAATATGAAATAAAATCATATAAAATCACTCAATGGGTGACATTTTTTAGTATTTATAAGTACATTGAAACTAGAAATGCATTAATTAAATGTTATTTTTGACAAGTTTTAGTATTAATTAATAAAAAAATAGACTTATATTATGAAACAAGATTTTAAACTAAAAAGGACATATATTGCGAAGCAGAGGTAATGTTTTTTAACTGTCCACCTTTAATCAGTTCGATATACTACCCCATCTACAAATTAATTAAGGACTAAGGGAGGGCACTGGCCCACCCATGCCCTTTCTCAGATCCGTCTCTGTATATATATATGCACGTAGTATGACTGCACGTAGACGTATATGTCTGCCTCAACAAACGGGAGACGCACTGTTTTCCTCGACGCACATGTCATCATCCGCAAGACAGGAATATAACACGCTAGAGGACGCCCCCCCCCCCATCAGGCAAGTCTAGAACAATAATATCGATGGTTTACAACATAGAGGGTATGGTTTCAAATTTCTCATTCTATAAGGTATAATTCTCGTTGTATAATTCGAAATTTATGTATTAATATCGTTTACTTTTTCTGTTTCAATCGCACTTCCGTTGGGATGATAGGAGGCCAAACATGCATCCGGAGACGATTCGCACATTGTGGGAGCAACAAGCTGCCTAACGTTATGATGACATGGTCGGGAAGGCTCGGGCCGCAAACAAGTGCCTAGAATGGTTAGAGACGGTAGCTTGGGACCTTTGGGTGGCATACTGGAACACGTCCGAGTTCAAGGCCCAGTCGATTCACACGGCAAAGGACGAATCGACGTGGCCTTGTCGTCCATACACGAGCGGTTCCAAGTCCTACTGTGAGACTCAATTGCTAATGGTATGAAAATTAGAACTTTTATGTTAGACATTTAAATTTATATTTTTATAGTTACTAACGGTTTATTTATTTCACAAGAACAATGTCTTGGTCGCGTCATAACACCTCTTGAGTTGCACATCGAGACGAATATGCAAGACCCGACTGACATTTTGTAGACAAGCGATCAACTGATATCGTTATAAGTAGTTTTGTTTACTTTCTTCGCTTTTTATTTTATATTTTTGCAGTTTTTAACGTTTTTTCAGTTAACGATCGTGGTCGTGCACCCTTATTTGATATTTAACTACCAAGTGGTCGCTAATTAGTGACCATATAGACATATAGTCGCTAAATCTCAACCTCTTTAGTTAACGGCCAGGGTCATGGACTCTTTTTGGTATATCCGAACAAGTGGTCGTTAATTGACGACCATATAGTTGCTAAAGCTAGACCCGATTTAGCGACCGCATGGTCTCCAATTCGCGGTCATATGGTTGCTAATTGGAAACCACGTGGTCGTTAAATTTAGATTCGGAACTGTCGATCGACCATATGGTCACTCTTTGGTGTGGTCGTTGAATTTAGCAACCATGTTATCGCTTAAGTCCTCAACGACCACTTTTAGCGAACATATTATGGTCGCTAAATGGATACTTTTGTGATCGCTAAATCGTCTTTCTTATGTAGTGAATGATTATTATCTTGTTAATTTTAATTTTGCTCATGTTGATACAGTAGGGAATACTATGGAAAACTTATATGCTAGGTTAGCTTCTTTTGATGGGGACAAATTGTATTTGTTGACCATTTTTAATTAGTTGGGGATTACTAGTCTTGTAAATTTGGATCTTTTAGCGATAGAATGTCGATCGTAGTATAAAACTAATGCACACAGCATAAAACTGATGCATACGTAGTACTATAAAACTAATGTACATATAATTTCCGGTACTAGCTTGTTCATAAACATGAGATCTCTGTTATGAGTCTTGCACATATTGGCCGGTGAGTTTGATGTCTTAATTATTCGGGGTACTGTTTGTTAGTTTGTGACAAGTACCTGACCAACGAACGAGTCAAGTTGTACCCTAATTTTGTATCCGAACTGTTGGATCGTGACACGTTAGTAACAAGTTAGGGAATTAGTAATGTTCCCTGGGCAACGGAAATAAACAGTAAGAATACAAAAAATAGAGAGGAAAACTTTCTGTCCGACCAACAAGTCGTAGAAAGAAAAAACCTCTACCTCTGAGACTCCTTCTCAGAGAATTTTCAATAGAATATATTTATTAAGTTTCAACGATTACAAGGCAAGTCAAGTTCCCATGTAACTAAGACACCAACCAAAGTTCAACCAACTAGACTTCTACAACTCTAAGCATAAACCTAAGACAAAGTAAACTACTGACTTACTTGTGGATTCTTCACCAAAAAAAGTCACACACTCATACACTTGAAAAGCTCACTCTCCAAGTTCGTCGTCTACAACCACACTTTAACCCTAGCCAAGCCTAGCTATTTATAAGATAAGTTAAGTCTGATCTCACACGTAATTCTTGCCTAATTACGTTGATATTCCACTTAACAAATCCCACACAATAAGGAGAAAGTATTGTTTGTGATTTTCGATCTTCAACCATGCCGATTCTTGCCAAAACCGAATGATCTCGGATATCTTTAGATAAGATCGTGTGAAGTTGATCTTATCCTTCCTTTGATCTCCTTAAGCAACCGCCTACCGCTGTCATATCTTCGTAGAAGATTGCTCGCAGAAGATTTGATAACTTGCAATTAATAGAAAGCCACGTTCCGTCTGAGACGCGCTTCCTAAATCTGTCACTCGTTCCCTCCATCGTTCCTCACAATGTTCCGTCACTCGTGATTATGTATCTGTTTTTCTGAAACACTTACATGTAAAAGCAAGTTATATCAATTAAGTTTGTTATCATTAAAACTAAGAGAAATCATGGAACAACTATTGTTCGAACACGAACGTAAAAGATAAATTAAAGACGTTGATATTTTAGTTTGAAGACAAATGTTGATGGATCGATCAGTAAAAGCTGTGAGCCTGTGAGATGCCAATTTCACCCCAATTTATACGTTTTCGTTGATTAGTAATAATGATGACATCGCTTGGAAATTAACAAACTTTTCTTATTTACAACCAAATGCAATTGCACGGCATGGCAAGTTGGCGACGGGCTCCCTGACTTCCATAGTGCGCGCTGGATTGTTTTGCCAAAATAGATTCTTTTTTAGAAAAAATTAGTTGTACCCATCGTGATTATGATTTGGTATTTTATATAATATAAAAATTAATGTAAGTAATTTATTGTCTATAGATCTGTCAAAAACTGATCTAACCCGCTAACCCGACCCGACCTGCTCGAAAATTTTAGGGTTAAGACTCGAAAATTTGAACCGAAACCCGAAATAAACCGAACCCGATAGAACCCGAACCCGTTGGGTTGAAACCCGAAACCCGTTGAGTTGACCGATTTAGTATATTTATAAAAAAAATTAAATTTATTTTGAAAATTATAATATATTTTATTATTAAAATAAATAAAAATAATATATTATAATTAATATATTATTTTTGACCCGTTGGTCAACCCGACCCGACCGAAAACCCGCTACAACCCGACCTGATTGACCCGTGACCCATAACGACCTGGAACCCGATTTAGCCCGAACCTGAAATGACCGAACCCGAACCCGCCCAACCCGACCCGATTGACAAGTCTAATTGCCTATACAATGTACAATTTTTTTTATTTTTTGGAATCAAATAAAAAATAAATATGAATTATTAAGTTTAATGTTGAGAATAAAAAAGATTATTAAGGTAAAATAATGTACATTTCTTCTTTTCCTTGATGATATTTCATAGATATTTAATTCAAAAAAAATAACGTATGAATAAAAAAAGATTTATATATTAGAATATGAAAGAGATAAGATTTACATAAAATAATAATTAAATTAATAAATAAAATATGAAAGAAAAAGATTAAAGAATTTATTTATAGAATAAAATTAAATTTTTTTTTCATTTAAAAAGTGAGATTTTGTAAAAGAGAGTAGTTAGAATTGATTTAGCATTTATCCCAAATATATTAGTAGAATTTTCGGAAACAAATCTTCATCATATTTATTCTTCAAAGAGAATATCAAATTATTATTTTTGACTCTAAATATCTAAATGGATAATACCTAATGGGTTTTGCTATTCGTCGCCCCCGGAGCGACGAATAAGATCCTTAAGATAGAAGTGGATCTTTTTAAAGATTACAAATTTATTTTTCCTATTATTAAGAAGGGAATCTTTTACTAACAACTAATTACCATATCTAAAATTTATTGATTATTTAGATTTTTTTCTTTTAGGTTTGACACAAATTATTAAAATTTTTTGAGTTCCCTCTCATTTATTCAATATATGTATATGCCAAGTTTCCTCTCGCTCCTCTCATTGCGCACTTTCATCGAGATTGAATACAACGTACTCCCTAATTTCTTTGTTTTTATTTTTATTCCTTTGAATTTTACATGGCCATTGAATCAAGTGTATCAAACATGACACCCCCTCATTAGAAGAAACAACTAAAGAAATGAAACCCCCGCTCCCCTTTCCCCTCTTTCGGGCCCCAATCCAAAACCCTAGATCCCAAATCCTTGACCAAATTGGAGGTGTTTTCTATCTACTCCTCTCACAAATCACATATGAAAGCAATTGGAGCCCCACTGCTGTGGTGATTAAGCAAAGCTCTTTCCAATTTTCGAACAACGTTAGTTTTGGAGAAAGCTCTTTCCGACGTTGGCGCTTCTCTAGCCAAACGCCGCTTCACAAGCCCGAATGGATCAAAGGTTTATCTAACTCGGCTAAGAAGAGGAGACTTCACAATCGACGAGGCCTGTATCTCAAAGTGCCTCATTCTGTTTGGGGTCTAGGGATTGTACCTGATTGGTACTGTTCAAGAGCGATTATGCGGGGAATGGGTGGAACTATGTGAAGGCACCCTTGCAAGCGGTCTCTCCGGGGGTGTAGACGGATGGTTGCAAGAAGAGGAGGCTGCAGTTCTCCTTCACGAATCACCCGACCTGACCGGCGACTAACCAACCCACAAAGGGCAAGATTCATGGGGACATGTAAGCAATATTGTAAGTCTGTTCTTTGCTTTGATAAAAACACCTCTGTTAAACAAACTGATCATGTGAAACAAATTGAACAAATTGAACCCTTGCCTACTAGGGTCGAGGAGACCCCTAATAGTAGTGCTTTTAAGAACAAATTTGAAACTGGCCTTTTGGGGTCCAAGAACATGGGCATGCTTTGTGCAATGTGTTTGATGAGAAATGGGATGCCAACCCCTGAAAATTCCGAATCCGAACCCACTATGGTTGAGGAAACCTTAAGTAGTGGTGTTCTTTTGAACAATAGCTCGCTTGGCATAAAGAAAAACAAAAGGAAATGTTGTATAAATGCTTATCTATGTAGCCTTGAGAGGCACTCGTTTGCTAAAAATATGACCCACTGTGTGTTAAACCTCTGGATGTCATATGGAGGTTTAATTAATCCTTCACATGTGCAGTTAATGGTGTTTATCCTTGGCATAAAAATTGTGAACAATGAACCTTATAGAAGAGCAGTCTTTGTGTTGTGGAATGAAACACTCCCGGGTATTCTTCTCTCGCATTTACAACATGAAAACTTGTTCCTTGCATATACAAATATTAGTATGAAATGTGTGAACAATTGGTCTTATTTTGTTGTTTCTGACTTGCAGATAAATAATAAAGCTTGTATTCTAGATAAATATGCAAGACATGATCAACTACTTACTAGTAATGTTCTAATTCAACCTGAAGTTACTGGTAGTGATTTTGGGTTAGGACCTACCTTTCTGATTAGCTATATGTATGGGGAACAACCTTATGACTTGATGAGCTTACCACCTTTTGCTTTTGCTTGGTGTTTATCAAAGCTTAAAATGTTAGTACTGGGAGGTCATCTCATGACAAAGACTAGCAGTAGAAGGTGTGAATTGTGTAATGAAGAACATTCAGCTCTAGTAACTGTTGGTGTATGGTTTGTGTATTCCATGTTTTACCTAGATAAGCTGAGATTGCATTCTCTCAGGCTTGAGCTTACTTATCTATGCAAAAGTAGTCTACTCAGAAATAGTAAAATGACAAATACTGACCAGGTTAACACTAAGATTAGGCAAAATTGGAAAAGTCAAGCTGAATACACTAAAAAACAAATATTATGTTATGATAACAAGAGAGAATCCAGCAGGAACAGAAAAGATATACATGAACAGAATACCTCTTTCTTCGGGTATAAACTACCGTGCTCTTTAAGGAAGACTAACTTTTATGAAAGTTATGATTGGTTTATGTCCAGGTTAACAATAATCAATGTAGAAAGAGAGGAATGGAACTGTATAAGATCCTTTACTAACATGGGTGTGGTAGATCCTTTGGATATAACAAGAACAGGCTAGACCATCAATCCAAGGCACTAATAAATACCCCTGAGTCCATCCATTCAGAGATCAGAAAGGAATTGAAGATTATGTACTAGGATGGAGAACTAGAAATTACATGATTCTATTAATTGACAATAAGTATGTAGACATAACACTTTTATTTGTAAACGAAGGAAGTTGTTTTTGTGCTCTTTACGAATGAAGCCTTTAGACTTCATACCGTTTATAGCGCGATCTCACTCGGAGATCAAACACGTCGAGCTTTGGCAAACGAGATAGTTCTCGAGCCAGAGAGGATTTTCGACCCTTATAAGTTTCTCATAGCCTGGCTATTTATAGAATTGGCCAGCTGCCAGCTTACTTAATTATGGTCGATGTGGGATCAAAATAGGAAATCTTCTCACACAATTATCGATGTGGGATCAAAATAGGGAAATCTTCCCATACGAATTGTGTGACAACTCCTACTCGTATGAGCGGACGTTGGTGATGATACATAGTGTTGAGGCACGTGGCCTTTGGAATTGTAGGCGGAGAAAGCCTTATGTGGAGTTGGTAATTAATACATGCATGGAATTATTTCACCCATTCTTCAAACTAACCAATGGATCGAGATGATGATTTTGTGTACTGGGCAACACCCCCATTATTTTAATGGGCTAGATACCCGATTTGGCTAATCAAAGATTATTGTCAAATGGGCAACAATTATTGTCTTTTTAGGCACATGTATATTGACCTTAGACGCGTTATATTACGCAGCGTGCTATCTCTTTCTTTATATTACTAATTTATCCTTTGAGTGTTTAGCGTTTATTTTACGCACCATCACAACTCTTTGGCCCGGTGTCTTCGTTCCACGAGTGCAACGAGACAATAAATAGGTGCGCATGTTTTATTGATTTGCAACTTGTGCAACGCGATCTAAACTCGAGATTAGGTGGAGTACACGTGCTCCGAGAGTTGGGACCTCGTCCCTTAAAGAGTTAGGACCTCGTCCTTTGAGAGTTAGGACCCCGTTCTTTTGAGGGTTAGCGAACCCCATTTGCTTAGAGTTAGGACCTCGTTCTTTGAGAGTTAGCGAACCTCGTTCGCTTAGAGAGTTAGCGAACCTCGGTCGCTTAGAGAGTTAGGACCTCGTCCTTTTGAGAGTTAGCGAACCTCGTTCGCTTTAGAGAGTTAGGACCTCGTCCTTTGAGAGTTAGCGAACCTCGTTCGCTTAGAGAGTTAGCGAACCTCGTTCGCTTAGAGAGTTAGGACCTCGTCCTTTTGAGAGTTAGCGAACCTCGTTCGCTTAGAGAGTTGGGACCTCGTCCTTAGAGAGTCTGGACCTCGTCCATAAGAGAGTCTGGACCTCGTCCATAGAGAGTTTGGACCTCGTCCATAAGAGAGTCTAGACCTCGTCCATAAGAGAGTCTTGACCTCGTCCATAGGAGAGTCTGGACCTCGTCCATAGAGATTTTGGACATCGTCCATAGGGATTTTGGATCTCGTCCATAGGAGAGTCTGGACCTCGTCCATAGAGATTTTGGACCTCGTCCATAGGGATTTTGGACCTCGTCCATAAGAGAGTCTGGACCTCGTCCATAAGAGAGTCTAGACCTCGTCCATAAGAGAATCTGGACCTCGTCCATAGAGAGTCCGGACCTCGTCCATAGAGAGTTTCCAACCCAAGCGGGAAGCAAGGGGTGGATTCGCGCACTTTTCGAGAATCTCCAACCCCAAGCGGGAAGCGAGGGGTGGATTCGCGCACTTTTCGAGAATCTCCAACCCCAAGCGGGAAGCGAGGGGTGGATTTGCGCACTTATCGTTCGACGGCAACCCGAGCGGGAAGCTCGGCGGTTCCGCGTAAAACGAGGTTCAACGGCAACCCTGTGGTGCCACTCAGAGATGGCGGCCTCGCCAGCGCACGCCAGGGGCGAACCCCGTGGCGCCGCACGGATATGGCGGCCTCGCCAGCGCACGCCAGGGGCGAACCCCGTGGCGCCGCACGGATATGGCGGCCTCACCAGCGCACGCCAGGGGCGAACCCCGTGGCGCTGCACGGATATGGCGACCTCGCCAGCGCACGCTAGGGGCGAACCCCGTGGCGCCGCACGGATATGGAGGCCTCGCCAACGCACCCAGGGGCGAACACCGTGGCGCCGCACTGATATGGCGGGTTCGCCAGCGCACGCCAGGGGCGGGCCTCGTGGCGCCACACTAGAGACTACGGCTAACTAAAGAGGGAAGAGGACGTACTTACTTGATTATCCGAGAGTTAGGTCGGATAGGGAGAGCAGGTTCCCACAGACGGCGCCAATGATGAAACCCGATATAATACGCGCTATAAACGGAAATTAAATAAATACTAACTCTCGGGATTCGTACAACCGAACAGTTTTCATACGTGGATTATTCCTCCTCCCCACCCCTCAGTCGGTTGTTTTTGTGCTCTTTACGAATGAAGCCTTTAGACTTCATACCGTTTATAGCGCGATCTCACTCGGAGATCAAACATGTCGAGCTTTGACAAACGAGATAGTTCTCGAGCCAGAGAGGATTTTCGACCCTCATAAGTTTCTCATAGCCTGGCTATTTATAGGATTGGCCAGGTGCCAACTTACTTAATTATGGTCGATGTGGGATCAAAATAGGGAAATCTTCCCATACGAATTGTGTGACAACTCCTGCTCGTATGAGCGGACGTTGGTGATGATACATAGTGTTGAGGCACGTGGCCTTTGGAATTGTAGGCGGAGAAAGCCTTATGTGGAGTTGGTAATTAATACATGCATGGAATTATTTCACCCATTCTTCAAACTAACCAATGGATCGAGATGATGATTTTGTGTACTGGGCAACATCCCCATTATTTTAATGGGCTAGATACCCGATTTGGCTAATCAAAGATTATTGTCAAATGGGCAACAATTATTGTCTTTTTAGGCACATGTATATTGACCTTAGACGCGTTATATTACACAGCGTGCTATCTCTTTCTTTATATTACTAATTTATCCTTTGAGTGTTTAGCGTTTATTTTGCGCACCATCAGTATTTAATCTCCAACTTTTCTGGGGAAATTTTGAATATAGAAAATGAACGAAGACGATCTGACAGAATTAGGAGATTTATTTGTTTGAACATGATTAGTGCAATTAAGGAAAATAGTCAGGATACTGATTGGGGTATGTTGATATGCCCTAATCATTTTTTGTTAGGTTTAAATGAAAGTAAGCCTCTGGAATTGTAGAGGTATAGGACGTAAGTCGTTCTGGCCTGAAATTGAATCGTTTTGCAAAATTGAGGGTACACAGATTATGGCTATAGTTGAAACTAGAACTGACCAAATTCCGTCTGATCAAGTTTGGAGAAGAGCGGGATTTGACAACATAATATGGTCCCCAATCAGTGGTAGAGAGGGTGGTGTTTGTGTGCTATGGAAAGAATACCAGTTTACAAATGAAAGAATTGAGGTCCTTCTTCAAGAACCACGATTCATAGCTTTACGATATACCAACCTAGCAACTAAATATACCCTAGCTATATTTTTAGTCTATGCTCCCCCTCAAGAAAATGAAAAAGATAGTTTCTGGCAACATCTAATTAACTCTATACAAATGACTAACCTCCCCACTATAGTAATGGGAGACCTAAATGAAATACAAGAACCTAGCGGAAAAAAGGTGGTGTCTTCTCGGACCAAAAAAGATTTGAAAGACTTCTTAGATTCAAGGACATCTGTAATCTCTTTGATATTCCGATAATTGGCAGTAAATTCACCCGGAGGAAAAATAAGACGGAAATAGATAATATATATGAAAAATTAGATAGAACCTTAGTTTGTCCCCAAGTTCTTCAATGGTTCCCTAGCATAGCTACGGAAAACTATGCTTTCTCCTCTTCTGATCAATGTAAGATAGCAATTGAACTAAACAATGGAGCAATTTATAAAGCTCAGCCATTCAAATTCGAAAATATGTGGATGCAAAGGAAGGATTTTAGGAACGCTGTCAAACAAGCATGGAGGGCCTCTTTTACCGGCTCTAATATGTTCAAACTGGTAAAGAAAACACAACTACTGAAAGCTCAGGCTAAACAATGGAACAAAAAACTTTTGGCAATACTTTTGAACAACTAAAACAAATTGATAAAGAACTAATGGAACTACACCAGTTAATCCTACTGTCCCCGGATCAAGCAATCATTAACAAACAATTAAGAATGTTAAATAAGAAGGAAAATATTCTAAACTTTCACAAAACATACTGGAAATATAGAGCAAAAACGAAACACATTAAATTAGTAGATTCTAATGTTGGATATTTCCATAAGGTGGCTAGCGGGAGACGGAACAGAAAAAATATTAAAGAAATAATATCATCAGAAGGAACTCAAATCATAGGAGAGGAAAATATAAGAGAAGAAATTAGGAAAGACTTTAAAACTAGATACAGAAAAGGACAAACAAATCGCGAGAAATTTAGAGAATATTCCTACTTAATCAAGAAAGAAATAACATATGAAGACAATATAAGCCTCATAAAACCAGTCTCCAATGAAGAAATAAGACAAGCCCTAATGCAAATCAGCTTAGATAAGTCCCCTGGATCAGATGGTATGTCAGCAGGATTCTATAAAAAATATTGGGACATAGTAGAACCGGATGTCATAAAAGCAGTCAAATTTTTTTTTTCATTCCGGAAAAATCCTAAAACTAATCAATCACACCTTCATTACCTTAATTCCAAAAAAGAGAATCCTACTTCCACCAACCATTACCGACCTATCAGTCTATGCTCGACCATCTACAAAATTATCACGAAAATTATCACAGAAAGACTGAAGATAATTATGCCCAAAATTATCCATCCGCTTCAGGGAGCCTTTGTCGCTAAACGATCAATCCAAGATAATGTTTTGATTGCCCACGAAATATTTCACTCCTTTAGAAACAAAAAAGGTAAGGATGGTTGTATAGTGTTAAAATTAGACATGGAGAAAGCCTATGATAGATTAGATTGGGAGTTTACGTTTGAAATCCTTGAAAAATTTGGGTTTGACAACAAGTTTATAGGATGGATTGAACAATGTGTCCAAACTGTATCATTCTCGGTCTTAGTAAACAATAGCCCAACAGAAATATTTTTACCAGAACGTGGCCTTAGATAAGGAGACCCGCTATCTCCTTTCTTGTTCTTTCTCGCGACAGAAATACTAGCCAGGAAGCTTCAAGAAATTAGTAATTTGGAAAAAAAAACACAATCAGCTTTCCTCTCTCTCGAGCCGGAACCAAAATCCCCTTTCTTGCATTTGCAGATGACATCATAATTTTTTCTAGAGCAAACCAAACAGCATGTTTAAGAACAAAGAAGATAATTGAGGACTATTGCGCAATCTCAGGAAAAAGAGTCAACTACCATAAATCGGCCTTCCAAACGTCAAGAAATGTGGACAATCAACATAAAAATAGAATTCAACAAAGTTTAGGGATCACATCAATGATTAACCTATAAGAATACCTTGGATGCCCAATCATAAATGGTCGTGTAAATCGACAAACCTTTGATGATACAATAGGGAAAACAAAGACACAATTACCCAAATGGAGAGCCAATGGCCTGTCTATGGAAGGGAGGGCAGTCTTGATAAAATCTAATCTTGCTACAAAACCTAACTACCTTATGCAAAGCATCATGCTTCCAAACTCTGTTCATAAAGAATTAGATCAAATTCATAGGAACTTTCTTTGGAACAAGGATGCCCACCACAAACCACTCATTGGGTGGGATAAGATTTGTAAACCTAAAAACTTTAGAGGTCTTGGAATTCGAAAAACGGAACATGTAAACAAAGCACTACAGATGAAACTCTTATGGAAATTGCTAGCAGAACCAGAGAATATTTGGGTTAAATTGATGAATGAAAAATACCTTAAAGGTGCTTCCATTTTAACATATAAAAAACAGAACAATACGTCATGGAAATGAATGAAACTGATGAGCTTACGGGTAGAATTTAACAAAGGCCTTATCTGGCAAGTAGGCGATGGGAGAACCATAAATTTTTGGACAGACAAATGGCTTTTTCAGGAAACACTAAACAAATTTGCGCTGAACGTTGACGCAATAAATGAATCAACTACGGTTGATGAATTCATAACCAATGGAAAAACGTGGCGACAAGATATCCTCAACTGTTTACTACCGACTGAAATAGTTAACCAAATCATGTTAATACCAATCCCTGATAACTGGATTAGAGACCGATTGTACTGGGGCTTGAGCAAAAATGGATGGTTTTCGACGACTTCGGCTATTGAACTTATTACGGGTGTGAATAATCTAACACCCCACCCCAACAATTGGATATGGAAACTCCACACACAACCTAAAGTTAAGAATTTTTTGTGGAAAATAGCTTGTAATGGACTTCCAACCAAAGAAAGACTGCTAAAAAAATGTATAGCTACCCCTCCAGGCTGCTTAATGTGCAACTGCACTCATGAAAATATTGGACATATACTTATAGAATGCCCACACACGAAAAAACTAGTAAACAAAATTAACACAAAATTAGAAAGCTCTATCAGAAACTATAATACAACCAATAAATCAGCTAGCACCATACTGAATGACTTACATCAGAGCTTAGGGAGCACTGATTTCGTAGAACTGGCAGTTTGCTGGTGGTGTATACGGCACCAAACGAATAAACTAGTGTTTCAACAATCTCCCAATGATATTATTCAAAATCTTGATCAGTATACGAAAAACCAAATTGAGCAATGGGAAAAAACAAAGAGGTGTGAAGAGGATGAAGAAAGTACACAACTTCGACCCCAAAGTGGACAAAAATGGAATAAACGATTAGAGAAATGGAAAAAGCCCCCTGAAAATGTAACCAAACTGAATTTTGACGGGTCAAAATTTGATTCCAACCACGTCTCCTCGGGATATGTTCTAAGAGATCACGAGGCAAAAATAATCGTCCTAGGAGCTAGAAAACAAGGACCAATTTCAATCGTGAAGGCAGAAGCTCTTGCACTTAAAGAAGGAATAAGAGAAGCTCAAAGAAGAGGAATTACAAAACTAGAGATTGAAGGAGATAACATGATAGTTATTAATGCGGTTAACAGAACAGGTCAATGCCCATGGGAGATCGAAATATTTATTTCGGATATTATGGTATCCCTCCAACAATTTAACTTTGTATCAGTCCGACATGTGGGTATGGACTGTAATGCTGTGGCTGATAAAATCGCTAAGCTGAGCCACAGTTTCCCTACCAACTTCCTCTTGGATAACCCAGAACTACATGTTCTTGTCCGAAAGGACGCTCTAGGACGCCCCCCTTAGGGGGTCTCCTAATTTTTACCTTATCAAAAAGAAGTGTATCAAACTAATGCTTGAGTCTTTTACTCCGTATTTAATTTCCTAGAAGTAATCAATTTAACCTTTCATCAATATAGTTTTTAATGTACAATTATGAAAATTAGTATAAGTACGTACTCCTAAGTTTCAAAGCCAATGAATTTTAGGGTCCGTTTGGCGGGCTTTATTTTGAGCTTATACAGCTTTATTCAAGCTTATGGTAAAAAAATAAAGTTCTGAGATGGTGTTCGGCGTTGGGAGTTGAGGGAGCTTACAAGAGCTTATACAAGCTAATGGGAGTTGAAATCTTGGCCAAAAAATCAACTCCCCCCTCCGAGCTTATACAAGCTTATACGACCTTATTGTGTTTTTTCCTTCTAATGCCCTCCAAATTCAATTTTAAAAAAAAAATCTCTAAAATGTGGATATTTATAAATATACCCATTTTGGTAATTTTACATCATCTTTTTATAAAATCAGTCTCAATCAACTCTATCTACCGAACACCTACATATTTTTTTATAAAAATAAGCTAATAATTTCAACCCCTAAAATCAACTAGTAAAATCATCATCAATCACCGAATCAGCATCAACATCAACATCAACTCATATCAGGCTTGAAGCGCCGAACGGAGCCTTAATGATCACCCAATTCATTGCTAAACATGTGTTAGGGCACGAATAGAAAAAAAATTAATTAGTTCCTCTGTACAATATATAACTAGAAATACACTTCTATTTTAAGAAAAAAATAAATTTGTAATTTTAAGAAAAAATAAAATTAGTTGTTAGTAAGAGATTCCCTTCTTAATAATAGGAAAAATAAATTTATAATCTTTAAAAAGATACACTTCTATTTTAATGATTTTATTCGTCGCCCCGGGGGCGACGAATAGCAAAATCCTATCTAAATATCCCAATTAGTAATTGAAAAAGGGTTTTGCTATTCGTCGTCCCGGGGGCGATAAATAAGAATCCTAAAATAGAAATTAGTAGATAAGATTTGTAATTTTTAGAATCAATTTTCTTAAATATCTCAAACAATATATTTTCCTAACTAACTACTCACTAATATTGTAAAGTCACTTACTAAAATTATTTATAAAATCACTTAATATTCTCTAACCAACTACTCATAAAATTATTTTAGAAATAAATTAATCTCCTTTAATCTATTTATTTAAAGAATGTATTATGTAATATTTTTTCCTTGCGCAAATTATAAAATCATTGTATCTTAATTATCATGTATACTATAGTATCTACCAACAATGCTTCAATTTTTATTCACGTAATAAGTACGTACATATAAATATTGTATTTGATTTTAACTTGATAAATAATTTTCACACCGTTAATTCATGATATTGTGTATTACAGTAGTTGGGTTTTACATTTGTTAGTTAAAATTGCTCCAGTTTTGATAGGTTTTTTATACGTTTGAGTTACAAATTTTATACTTTCTCATAAAATTGGTAAAAATTATGTCATAATTATAATCATACTCATTAACAAAAATTTAGTTTTAGAATTAAAATGGAAAAAATAAATATGTTTTTTGGCAGTAAAAAATATTAGTTGCTATCATTATTATATAAGAGAAAAATAGTGTAGTTTGGTTTGTTAATTAATACGAAATATAATTAGGGAACAATTTAAAAGAAAATTATATTAAGAAACGTTTTAAATAAGTCTAGTAATCCATAATTAGTTTGGAAAATATATTGTTGATATAATTAGAAGATTGAGTTTAAAGATTACAAATCTTATCAACTACTTTTCATTTTAGGATTTTTATTTATCGCCCCGGGGCGACGAATAGCAAAACCCATTAAAAAAAATATAAAATTGTCCCCCAAATCTTTACCCTGATAAAACTAAAAAAGGAAAAAAATACACTGAATGAACAAAATAATTAAAACCGAATCAAACTAATTAAAAACCGTATACATAAGAAATACTCCGATTAATTATTAGAGTAGAATATCAAATTAGATATATTATTTTATTTCAAAAATAACTATCCCTTGTATATATTAAAATATGAAAGAATATATATTATACACTTAAGAGGATAAAATTTCAAAACTAAATATTATCGATAAAAAAAATTCCTGCAATTCAATTAATTGCCAAAAAAAAAATGAATATTTCCTTTTACATTCAACTATTAACATGAATAAAAATTAAGTGAAATCGATCAGCCAACAAACTCTTAACGTAATCCTTGTTGCCTTTCAATTCAAAACAATTCTATCCAAAACAACTCAATACATATCAAAAGCTATTATTTTGTTCCATTAATAAAAGAAAATAAAAGGAAATCATCACACTCTAAAATGAGTAAAAATAGTTATAAAAAATTAGTATATTTCTATAAAAATCATAATAAAGAAAAAAAGGAAAAAATAATAGATGAAGAATGGAAGATCAAACCTCCACAATGTAGATAGCGGATCGGAGAAGAGTCCTCCATGTCACTCGGCCTCCTAATCTTCCTCGAGTGATTTTATTCATGTATCTTCCATGCAACCCTTTCTTCATTTACATCACAAAAGCTCTTTTTATCCAAAAATTACTTTTAATACTTTTAAAATCAAAGTAACTCTCTCTATTTTTTACGTTTTTCAAGACACTAAAAATCACTTTTCACCCAAAAACTCTTTTCAACACACAAGTGAAACAAGGCCAAATCTCCCGCCGTCGTTAACTCCCTCCAATTCCAATTCTAACGACAACTAAACCCTAACCAAGTGAAATTAAAATTATTGTAATTAGAGTAAGAAATCTCACACATTTGTTGTACTTCCCTTCTTCGAAGGGCTTGCACTTGGCATAGCCTTCATTTGGGTGCTCCAACTTGTTGTCTGGTCGCTAATGACTTTCGGAGTTACTACGGACATGAGTAATTTCCATGAAGAAAGATCTAGGGAGTTTTGGATAAAATATGGGTTTTGGAATACAAAAAGAGTTCAATAAAATGAAATTTTATGTAAGGAGAAAATGCTAATGTGCATGATGAAGTGTAAAAATAATTGATGTGTAAACTAGGTGTAAATTCTAAGAATAAAGGAGAAATTGTCAAGTGTCAAAATCCTATGTGAATTAATATCAGAATGACATGTATTAAAAGCTGACATGGCACAATAAGGTGGCTCCAAACCTTATTGCTTATATATATAGTAGATTTCCGATAGGGCTGGGCAAAATCCGGTCCAGACCGGATTTTTGGACCGGACCGAGGTGGACCGGACGGGAGGTAACCGGTCCGGTCCTCGGTCCACAAAAAAATATAAGCCGGTCCCCGGTCCAGGTCTGGACCGTCTTTTTGTGTTAGTGGTAAAGAAAATTATTTTGTGTAAAAGATATGCATAGATATATTATAAAATTTATGTTAAAAATATAAATTGAATTTTTATATGATATAATATATATATATATATATTTATTAAAAATAATATTTTTTATAAATAAATAATTTTTTTTATTAAAAACAATACATTTGATTGACAAAATTATAGCTCGGTCCAAAACTGGTCCAAACCCGGACCGGACCGGGACCGAGACCGGACCGGACCGAAAATATCCGGTCCAGTCCTCGGTCCAATATTTTCAGGAATCCGGTCCCGGTCCGATCTTGGACCGTTGCCCAACCCTAATTTCCGATATTAGGCTGGGGAAAAAATCGACGGGAATAGGGTGGTTTTAACTTGTGAGTAGTCATGGAACAGAACCGGAAAAAACTGGCAGTTTCGAGACCGACACTAGAACTGGATGTCGGTCGGTCCCGGTCCCGTTTCCATGTTCCTTGAAATCGGAGAACCGACGGTTTTGATCCGGTGGAACCTCCAGTTCCCAAACAACTATTTGGAAAAAATAGCCGTTGGAACCGACAAATATGATCGCGATTCATTTTGCATTCTGTCTCGAGAAATGCAAAACTGTGGTCACAACTTCCGGTTCCAACGACTATTTATTTTTGTAAAGGATTTGAAATGGAACCGATAAAAACTGAAACCAAACCAAACCGAAAATTGGTGGTGAATCGGTTTCGGTTCCACCCTTAATTGGGAACCAGGAAACCGACAGTTTCAGAAATTAGGGTTGGGCAACGTATAGTTATTTTTACGTGGATTTTGGATAAAAATCGTGTATGCTGGAGCTTCTTGGTATTTTAAGGGAGTCATGAAACTTATGCCATCTCCAATAACTTTTCCAAACCGTTAAATAATGTGCATTTGGAGAATTTGACCCATATTTTTACCCCAACAACTTTCCTATATAATTCTCTATAATGGAGTAAGAGGGAAAAAAATTTGTGAGCATTCCCTACATTTAGAGAATTCACCATTTTGAAATTTGATTCTCCATTTTTATTTTTATTTGGTTATAAAAAATAAATTACGTCTCAATTGATAATAGTGAGATTTTTTATTTAATTAGCATCACTAAAGTAGTGGATTTTTTTAATTGGATTTACAAGTCGATTTTATGAGTCACAAAATCACCAAACTATTAGGATACTACTATAAATTCATATTGGAAGAATAACATTTTTTCGTAATTGATAAAGTATGTCATTTTAGATGGTGTTATGGGAAATATTCAATGATCAATTTTATTTCTATTACAAGTCAATTTATGTTGCATTCTTCAAAATAGAGAAACTGTTGGAGTTGGGAGTATAATTTTTTTTTTTAAGAATATGACTTTTGTTTGTCCATTTTGGAGTAAAATTTAGAGAAGCTGTTGGAGATGACCTTAAAGCATCCCAAGAGATGCTCTAAAAGTTTCTCCAAAATGGAGAACTAATTATCAAATTCTTCAAAAAAATTAAGCCGAACTCCAACAGATTCTCTATTTTGAAGAACAATGCATTTAATACTTTTATTTTTACCATATAAAATATTCTACAATACATATTTAATATTTAATTAAATATAATCTTACTTATGAAAATTAAAGGATTCTAAAATCTTAATCTAATAAATAATAAATTATTTGTTATTTGACTTGAATGATAATAAAATATTATAGAATATTAACCTAATAAATGATAAATTATTTTTTATTTGACTATAACAAAATTAAATATTCTAGAATTAATCTTAGGGCATGTGTAACAAATTCTCTATATTTTTTTCCAAAATATAACCCTAAAACCTGTATTCTCTAATTTTTTTTCCAACTCCAACAAATTCTCTTTGAGAAAATCCTACATATATTATAATTATTATTTTTTGTATAAAATAATATATTATAAAATCTAATTTAACCAATAAGAAGAAGTCATAATTTATTAAATACATTCAATACATTTCCCAAATGTTTTAGGGAAATTCCTAGGAAAGAGACATCAATTTTTGAGGATTTTTTCTAAAATATTACTCCATCTATTTCACAATAGATGTTCATACAGACTATTTTTCTTGTTTCACAATAGATGTCCATATAAGAAAAAATTTCATTTATACCCCTAATAATTACACCACATTAATCATATACACTTTTCCCAAAACAACTTTTAAGAGTAGAAAGTACCATTTAATAGGAGTAATTTTGGGAGAAACTTTTTTCCCTTAATCTATACTACATATATAAAGTTGTGTACATGCTCACATTTATTGCACCTAATAAATTATTAATTCTTAAATTACATGCCTACCCAATCAAAATATTTTGTATTTTTTCCCTTAATAAATTGTATGTAATGAGCTTGCGATGCATTTCAAGTTTATAAAGATCATTAAACATATTCAAAATGTGTATATATAAAATGGATATATGCCATAGTATTACATATATCTATAATACATATATATTTGGAAATCAATTTACATATTATTTTAAAAAATTTAAAACTAAAGTCCTTTCATATCATAATTCACAACAATGTATATTTTATATGAAAATTTGTTAATTACGATATTCATTGCCAAAAAAGCTAGAATACAATATATTTGCTAGCATACTATTTACATTGCTAGCATATCATAAGTCATTGATGCAAACATTCATGAGGTATGCATTCTTAATTTTTATTTCTTTATTATTATTGTGTTTTATTCTCTTATTAATTGTATATTAGATAATATATCTTAAATCTTAAATATTAAGAATATTATCGACCTTTTATTTGTATCTCGCTTCATTTGGCAGAAAATAGTGTTCAATGGCTAAAGCACTCGATCGAACCGAGCTCTCCATCTTCAATTATTGAAGAGGTAAAATATGGTCATCTTTTAAAATTATCTACTTATAGTATGGTTTTACCTTTTTATAATATGATGAATAATCCAAGAATTGTAAATTTCGTATTATAATTTTCCGTTCCCGCTCCTACTTATGGCCATTGTAATGTTTGCGGTTTTATTTGAGTTGTAGATTCTCAAGGAGTCTTTCTCGAAAAAGGTTCTCTAATTTTTATTTTTGGTGTATTCTTTTTTCAACAAAATTCCATTATATTACTATTTAACCAAGTTATGTACATACTCCATGCTATTAACAAAAAATAGCCAAAAAAATTAATAGATTAGCAAAAAAAATAAAGAATACATTGTCATGCAAATATAAATGGGAATATAAAAAAATTGTCCCATCATATGCAATAAAAATTTATGAAGATCATAACGTAATCGTGTAATTACTATAAAATTGATCCAAAACTACACAAAAAAGTTATAATTAATTTACAAATACCCATAGGCTTATCTACACTATGGTCATCATTGTTTATCATTAAATTATTTTCCAAACGCTTTTGCAATCCATCGGTTAAGACTCTTCACCTTAATCGTTAGATAATTGTGGGTCGAAAAATTTATATAACTAATTGAATATAACTTTAATTAGAAAACAGTTACATAATTTTTATGAAATAAATTTAGTTACAAATATTAATTTAGGGGATATAATAGCAACCATCATTTTATAGTGATATATATACCTAAATAATAAATGTGTATATGTCATGTGTAATGAAAATTTATAAAGAACAATATTAATAATCATTGTTGAAAAGAGTGCTTTCAAAAAAATACACATGAAAAAAAACCTGCACGCACGAGTCTGTCCCCTAGTATCTTGTATATATGTAAATTTGTCTATAAACATCTACTTTAAAATGGAAAGAGTATAAGGGAGAAACTGTAAAACCTTAGGCCTAACATCTCTAAAAACACAACGTCTACATTTAGATGATCCATTGAAATGCTCTTAAAGAGTAGGTTGCTTTCTCGGAGCTAGAGGCCAACAGCCAACTTGTGTGGAAGAAGCAATACCTTTTCCAGGGCAAAGTCTACATGCGAAGTCAATATTTTATTTTAAGGGGGGGAAAAGTAAAGAAGTCGTGAGTTTTCACGGTTGGAGATGCCGACTTGTTCTCCACGAGTCCAAGCTATAATCAATTTCAAACAATACATTTAATTTTTCATGTATGCTTTGACAATTTCAAACAAAGCAAATTCTGAACCAACTTTCATTTACCGTTCAGAAGACCTGCATCATAGGCCACAGGAGACTTGCATCTATATATCGATTTTTCTAACCTATTCCCTAAGGACATAGGTTAAGAGCCTTAAAATGGAAGTATTTTGTTGAGTTTTATTAATTTTGGTTTAAATGATTTTTTTAATAGGGTTTATTAATTTTCTTTTAGGGTTTTAGTTTCTAACAATAGCAAGCTTAACCTATACCCTTAGGGCATAGGATAGAAAAACCGATATATAAACACATCAATCTCATTACGCTTTCTATAACAATATATATAAAACAACTTCAAAAAAACAAAAACAAAATGAGCAACTTAGTTTTCATTCTCTCTTCCCTGTTTGTGTTTGCGTTGCTTCAACCCGGGACTCATGCAGTTGACTACCAAGTCAACAACAACGTGCCCTCCACACCCGGCGGAGCCATCTTCACAAGCCAAATTGGCGCCGACTACGGCCACCAAACGCTCGACTCAGCCACAAACTTCATATGGAGCCTCCTCCAAGAAACCGACCCCGCGAGCAGAAAAGACGTGCAACAAGTGACGTTGAACATCGAGTCCAACTTACCAGCAAACGTGGTAGCAGAAACCGGGAACAACATAATCCATTTCAGCTCGGACTACCTCGCAACCTTCCAAGGCGATGTCAAGACTGAGTTCACCGGGGTCATTTACCATGAGATGACCCATGTTTGGCAGTGGAATGGTAATGGTAGAGCTAACGGTGGATTGATCGAAGGGATTGCTGATTTTGTTAGGCTTAAGGCGGGATTTGAGGCCAACGGCTGGGTTCAGCCCGGACAAGGCGATAGATGGGACGCGGGCTATTCTGTCACGGCCAGGTTCTTGGACTATTGTGAGAGTCTCATGAACGGGTTTGTGGCTCAGCTTAACGCGAAGATGAGAGACGATTACAACGATAGTTTCTTTAGCGACCTCCTAGGGAAGCCGGTTGATCAGCTGTGGAGCGAGTACAAGGCTCAGTACGGAAATTAGCCATATACAAATATTATATATGTAAGGCTAAATAGAAAGAAGCATGTGAAATTGTACTCTAAGTTTCTGCGGATATTTGAATGTTTCAATAAAAATC
Source organism: Fallopia convolvulus (assembly GCA_964016875.1). Taxonomy (NCBI): domain Eukaryota; kingdom Viridiplantae; phylum Streptophyta; class Magnoliopsida; order Caryophyllales; family Polygonaceae; genus Fallopia; species Fallopia convolvulus. The sequence goes on from OZ024733.1 coordinate 45,680,216, forward strand.
TGGCATCATAGCTAGAGCCAGCCAGTTTCATGTAGTATTGTTGAGAATTAAGTAAGTGATCATATCTTTTATATCTGATGTGATTATATTATACAATATATAATAATACGGGTTGAATTAAGATCTTCTGAGACTGTTAGGAGAATATATTTTGTATCCCACGTCATAAATATAAAGAGAAAGTGGCTAACATATATCATTTGGGTTATTCCTTCTATATTGTCAATTGTTTTTATATGGACCCTATTGATGAAATCCGAAATGAAAGGCTCGCTAGAAGACAAGAAACGAGATTATTATATTCGAAAGTGCAAACACTTGCTTCTTTATTTATGACTTTCTTTACAACGAGGTTTACAGGCCCACGAGGCCAACAGATTATTTGAGAATTACACCCTTCACCTCCTACGATTATCCGAGATCTCGACCTAACAATGTCCGAGATCCCCCAGTGGCCAGCTAGCTCTAAGCGTTACTTGCCGGTCCCTTTGAGCGAGGTTGAGTTGCGGAGTCTTTGATGTGAGGTAGAGCGAGGTGTAAGAGGCTGGCGAGGTGGTGTAGCGAGGTCTTTGATGTGAGCGGAGACTCTGTGAGGCTTGAAGTCTTTTTGTGGACTTCGCTTGTCTATTGCGAGGCCTTTTAACGGTGTTCCGATCACGTCGATCTTCAACGAGCAAGAAAGTTCTTGAGTTCAAGATGTTTTTCGACTCCTTTTCCATTCGAGAATCTCCTCTTTTTATAGAGGATTGGGGAGTCGAGTTTTGGTCGTTGTCCGATGTGGGACGCCCGAGATCAAGGGCTCTGATTGGCCTGGAGGCGAGGCAGCCGGTGATTGGCTCGAAGAGCGGCGTTCGCTGAGTGGTCATGGTGGGCGGGCGCAAGTAGAGTCGGTTACGAGGTCGAGACCTCGCTCCGAGGTCGAGGGGGACCTCGTGGGGTAGGAATTTTGTTAAAATAAGTGGGTATGGTTGTGGGCCCCAGGATCATCCTCGGGGGTCCCTTTGACCTGGTTTGACCCTCATACCTCGGGCCCACCTCTTGCTTCGCTATTTTGAGCATCATCACAACCCCATGGCCTGGGGACCTCGCCCCGAGGGTCGCAGGGCATAAGTTCTCAAAGATTTGCGGGGTGCGAGGGTGGGTAGGCATTTTGCGAGGCTTCAAGGGTTTCCGAGGTTCCTGGGGAGCATCTTGCGAAGACCTCCCTTTGCGAGGTTCCACACTTAGCTTTTCTTTGGTTGGCAAAGGTAAAGCTTTTCTGGGCTTGCTCCTCGTGTTTTGCTTAATGGGCCGCGCAGGAGGGACAGGCCCAATAAGCCTAACTGGGTAGGGGAGCCCCAAGCCTGCCCTTTATAAGTGCGTACTTCACACGCCTCCCCATTTATTTCTTCTTCCCAGATTTTCGCCTTCTCTCTTTCTGTCTTTTTGGCTTCCTGCGAACGGTTTCTTCAGACGGTTTCCGGCGAGCCTCAGCCATCTTCCGGTTGCACCACCGCCTCCTCCTCGTCGATTCTGAACAAGTAAGTCTTCGACTTTTCTTCTCCCGCGTCTTGTTTGCTTTTGATTTCTCCCTGCTTGTTTTTTGTGCCGTATTTTGGAGAGGCGATGGAGCGTCGCCTGGTGTGTTGCGCCGGCATCATGGTGGCGAAACAACGGTGGTGAGGTCGGCGTGAGTTTCCGCCTGCTTTTTCTCGCCGTTTTCCTTTTGCTCCTTTCTCTTCTTTTCTCTTCCGTTTCGCCGTGCGCCCTAGCGGGCAGTGGTTGCCCCTTGGTGTTTCGTACCGGCGACAAGGTGGCGGGACGGTGGGGTGAGGGTGGCGAACGCCATGCACTCAGATTCCTCGCCCTCCAACCGACGGTTGTCTCTTTTTATTTTTCGGCGGTTTTGAATTTTTGAAGCTCTGGGAAACCCAAACGTCCTGACGACTGATTGATGGGACTTTAGGGTCTCCACCGCCGCTCTCGACCGCTGGCTTCCATTTCATCTTCTCTTTCCTCTTTCTGGCGCTTCGACTTCTTCCTTTTTGGCGCTTCGACTTCTCCCTCGCCGTCCTATCTTGTCAGAGTAGCCCCTAGGGTGCCACGTGGCTCCTCGCCTCTTATGATCCGGGATTTCTCTTTCTCACGAGGTTATGACCTCGCACTGCTTTTCTTCCGAGGTTACGACCTCGCACCGCTTTTCTTCCGAGGTTACGACCTCGCACCACTTTTCTTCCGAGGTTGCGACCTCGCATTGTTTTTTCTTGGTTATAGTGCTCGACGTCTCAATGCTTCTTTCTTTTCCAGGTGCTAGCCTTCCGCGGCCTGGACATCGTTCTTTTCATGCCTAGGAGAGCCTCTGCTAGCCCTCCGCCCGGCTTCGCTTTCAGAGTCCAAGAGGGTTTTTACGAGGAGGTTTCGGAGTCCGCGGGGAGCGTAGAACTCAGCGACTCTTAGAATCCGAGGTCCCCTTCGCTTGTCTTCAGCGAGCCTTCTTCAAGCGACTCCGAGGTCTCTATTAATTCGTGCTTCTCCCATCTTCAAACGTCGTCGGGCGTTGAAATGGCTTCGTCTTCTACCCCCGACGAGGTTGTTACTGAGGTCGAGGCGCGACCGGTTGTGGGGACGACCTCAGCGCCGTCTCCTTACGTGCCCCCGAGCTTCCCTGCGGCGTACATCACCGACGCCGTGTCCCGCGTCCCGAGGGTCCTGGAGGAACGGATCCCCATGACCCCGGGTTCCGCCGAGGCTCGTCTATCCGAGGGGGTGGCCACCGAGCTCGAGCTGAAGGACCTCACAGATATTGCCAAGGACTTTGCTTGGCCCGAGGGGGTTGAGTTGGCGCTTCCCGAGGAGGGGGGTCACTCCTTGGCGTCTTACGACAGGTGCGTGGTTGTGCACCTCTTCAGCCTTCAGGCGGGCTTCAGGCTGCCCTTGGCCCAGCATTTTGTTGATTATCTGTGGGCCATGAGGATCTGCCCTGCGCAGCTGTTTCCAAACGCTTGGCGGTTGCTGTGTGCCTACACGATTCGCAGTCGCGAACTTGGGGACGGACCGAGACATGACTACCTGTCGGCTTTATTCCTAGCGAGGAGAGACACTCGGTCCCGAAGCCTTATCAACCTTAGCATGCCGCTTATCAAGATCACCACGGCCCCTTCGAACGTCGGGCCGTGGAAGCCGAATTGGTTCTTGGTTCGCGACCCCACCGGGAGATATCTCAATTTTCCGGTAACGCCGGGCGAATTTGTTCGGTGCGTGACCCCGCTGGAGGTTGATGAGCTCAAGGCGCTCAGGGTCCGATACGCCACGGCGAGTCAGGCACCGTTTCAGGTGTATCTTTCTCAGGATCAGCTTGAGCGGGCTGGACTGAGCCTCAGCCTCCCTCCCCGCGAGGGAAAAGAGGGTACTCAATCTCTTTCCTGACATTCCCTGATTTGATTTTTTTTTGAACTTGAGGGGCGAGGTTTACAACCCCGCGGGCTTATTTTGTCTCATTACTGTTATTAACCGGCCTCTTGCTTTTCTTATCTAATTTTTTCGTTCTCCTTTTTTTTGACAGTGAACCTACTCGGCGCTCTTACCTCGAAGTCACACGGCAAAAGGCCTGTGACTTCTTCCTCCAACGCTCCGAGACCCCAGGGCAAACTTGGGGTCGTCATAAAGGAACCGGCCTCGCAGGCGAGGCCTCCCGCCCCGCAAAGCAAGACGACAGCCCCGACGCTGAAGGCACCGGCGGAGAAGACGAGCGGGGGGGTGGCGTCCAAGGGGGACGCCGCAAGGACATCCTCCCATCACTCTCGAGGATCCGGGGATAAGGCCGGGTCCAAAAGGAAGGACGAGGGTTCTCCTCGGGGGGAGAAAAGGAAGAAACGAAAGGAGGATGGGCAGGGGGAAACCCCGGGGGGCGTGATGGTCGAACGCCCTGGGCCCGCGAGCCGAGTTATCTCGGCCACCGGGCCTCCTGCCGAGAAGTTCCACTGCCCTGGTCCTTCCCGGGGCGTGTCCGAAGACTGGGACAAGACCGTTTGGCCCGACGAGGTTGCATGGGCCAACAACCTCTCGGAGGCAGCCCTCAACGATGAGATCCTCCGCTACTCCGCGATGGTATATCTTGCCCTTTTTCGTTCATTATTTTTTGTTTGGCTTTATTATTCTTGTTCTTGTTTTTACGTGCTCTTTTATTGCTCTAGAATACCTTCTTCGCGAACTACAACTGCGGCCGCGTCGTCCTTCTCCATAGGAATCTGGGCAGGATGGAGGCGAGGCTCCAAGAGCGGGACGTCGAGCTCGAGAAGAAGGGAAAGAGCCTTGCAGAGGCCGAGAAACGCGTTCGCGCCGCGGAGATCGCGGCAGCGGACGAGGCCAAGGATGCCTCGAGGGCCAAGGAGGAGCTGAGGAAGGTGAGGGAGGAGAGCAAGGATTTGAAGTATGAGAACGGGGATTTCAAGGACGAGGTCAAAAAGCTCAAAGGCCAGCTGTCCGAAGAGCACCAATTCTTCAGAGAGAAGGAGGCGGAGCTTCGGAAAGCCGAGGAGGAGGTTACCAGGCTCCAAGGGCGTGTTGTTGAGCTCAGCAAGGAACTGGATCTCGAGGGGCCCAGGTATGTGAAGTCCGAGGCCTTTCAGGCCGAGATGGTGGAGAGTGTGAGGAAGATGTTCCAGCAGTCCGTCAGGATGGGGGTAAAGCAGGCGGTCGCGAAGTATGGGCACCTCGACCCCTGCATCAAGTTTTTCATCCACAACTATCAGGAGACTATGGGGGAACTTGAGGGGGAAGAGCCTGAGGGAGAGTGCGAGTTCTTTCTCAATGAGGATGGAACTATGGCTAGCGAGGCGCCTACCGTGGCAGCCATCGCCCAAGAAGACGCGCCCGGCTCCCAGCCTTCTGCCATCACCGCCCCTGCCCCGGAGACTCCCCAAGGACCTACTGCTCAAGCCCCTGAAGATCCTCCGAAGACCTCCGACCCTGCCGCCGAAGCCTCGAAGATGTAAAGGATGTCGTTGTCTGCTTCTGTTTTTTTTTGTTTTGTTGTTTTGCTTGTTTTGCTGGTGGCCCTACGGGGCCTGTAATTAAACATCTGGGCACACGTGCCCCAGCTTTTTATGTTATTTTCCTTACCCTATGATTGCTTGTTTGTTCTAGCTTTCCCGTATATGCTCGCACATATTATCTACCCAACCCCATGGCCCGAGTGTCACAATTATTGTGGTATTCGGGCCACATCGGGTGTTTCTGATTATGTATCGAGATCTCGAGCTTTGCTTCAATGATTCGCCGAGGCCCCGAGCCTTTTCCGGACTTCGCACAACGACTTTGCCGAGGCCACGAGCGGGAAGCGAGGGAGGATTTTAACGAGATTCTCCAACGCCTCGCGTGAAGCGAGGGATGGACTTAACGAAGATCTCCAACCCCAAGCGGGAAGCGAGGGATGGATTTTTGACGAAATTCTCCAACACCTCGCGTGAAGCGAGGTTTGGATTTAATGAAGATCTCCAACCCCAAGCGGGAGGCGAGGGATGGACTTAACGAGATTCTCCAACACCTGGCGTGAAGCGAGGGTTGGACTTAACGAAGATCTCCAACCCCAAGCGGGAAGCGAGGGATGGACTTAACGAGATTCTCCAACACCTCGCGTGAAGCGAGGTTTGGACTTAACGAGATTCTCCAACACCTGGCGTAAAGCGAGGTTTGGATTTAACGAAGACCTCCAACCCCAAGCGGGAGGCGAGGGATGGACTTAACGAGATTCTCCAACACCTCGCGTGAAGCGAGGGTTGGACTTAACGAAGATCTCCAACCCCAAGCGGGAAGCGAGGGATGGACTTAACGAGATTCTCCAACACCTCGCATGAAGCGAGGTTTGGACTTTTAACGAAAATCTCCAACCCCAAGCGGGAAGCGAGGGATGGACTTAACGAGATTCTCCGACACCTCGCGTGAAGCGAGGTTTGGACTTTTAACGAAAATCTCCAACCCCAAGCAGGAGGCGAGGGATGGACTTAACGAGATTCTCCAACACCTCGCGTGAAGCGAGGTTTGGACTTTTAACGAAAATCTCCAACCCCAAGCGGGAGGCGAGGGATGGACATAACGAGATTCTCCAACACCTCGCGTGAAGCGAGGTTTGGACTTTTAACGAAAATCTCCAACCCCAATCGGGAGGCGAGGGATGGACTTAACGAGATTCTCCAACACCTCGCGTGAAGCGAGGTTTGGACTTAACGAAGATCTCCAACCCCAAGCGGGAAGCGAGGGATGGACTTAACGAGATCTTCAACACCTCGCATGAAGCGAGGTTTGGACTTTTAACGAAAATCTCAAACCCCAAGCGGGAGGCGAGGGATGGACTTAACGAGATTCTCCAACACCTCGCGTGAAGCGAGGTTTGGACTTAACGAAGATCTCCAACCCCAAGCGGGAGATGGGCTTTTAACCCAGAGTTTTTATTTTTGAGAGAGATTTTGAAAGTCCCACAACCCTTTATTCACAAAAAGCAGTAACGGAGTTCAGAGAGTTTACACGAAATATTTTCTTAACCGGTCGACGTTCCACGTCTTACTGAGGGTTCGCCCCTCGTTGTCTTTGAGCTTAAAGGCTCCGGGAGCGACCTCCTCCCCGAGGATGTATGGTCCCTCCCAGTTGGGGTCTAGTTTGCCACCTTCAGTTCTTCTCAAGACGAGATTGCATGTGGCCAGGTGCCGAGGTCTCACCTTCTTGTCATGGTAAACTACCACGCGGCGCTTGTATTCCCTGGAGCGAAGGTCGGCTACTTCGCGTAGCTCGTCTCGGAAGAGCAACTAGACCCTGAGATTGGCCTCGTTCTCCTTTTCATCAAAATCGAACACCCTCGCCGATGGGACCAGGGTTTCTACCGGGACTAGGGCCTCTGCCCCGTAGGTTAGGGCGAACGGCGTTTCTCCAGTCGCGCAACGCGCGGTGGTGCGGTACGTCCATAAGACGAGCGGGAGAAGCTCTGCCCAACGACCTTGCGCCATGCCCAACCGCTTTTTTAGATCGGACAGGATGCGGGCGTTGACGTTTTCTACCTGGCCGTTGGACTGAGGATGGGCCACGGAGGAGAACTTGAGGGTTATGCCGAGTTCTGAGCAGAATGTCCGGGTCTCTTCACAGTCAAATTGGGGGCCATGGTCGGTCATGATGGTCATGGGAACGCCGAAGCGGCAAACAAGATTCTTCCACAGGAAGTCGCAGACCTTAGTCCTCGTGATCTTCGCCATTGCTTGTGCCTCAACCCACTTCGTGAAGTAGTCGACGATGACCAGGATATACCGCACCTGACCGAGGGCCTTGGGGAAGGGGCCGAGGATGTCCATCCCCCACATCGCGAAGGGGCACGGTGCGTGGATGGAGCAAAGCGGCAAGGTCGGGGCGTGCAAGAGGTTACTGTGCCTCTGGCATCCATCACATCGCTGGACGTAGTCCCTTGCGTCTTGCCGGAGGGTGGGCCAGAAGTACCCCAAGTGGGCGATCTTATGCGAAAGGGTTCGCCATCCGGGGTGGCCGCCACAGACCCCCTCATGGGCCTCATAGAGGATGTGCTCCGTCGACTCGGTCGGGACGCACAGTAGGTTGGGTTCGGCGTAGCCTCGGGGATAAAGGCAACCACCTATGACGCAATACCGCGCCGCCTGCATTTTCAGCTTCCTTGCCTGCGCGGGGTCCTCTGGGAGGACCCCGCTTTCCACATACCGTGTTATCGGGATCCTCCAATCCTCCGTGGTGACAGATAGAACCTCGCTGTTCACACTCCGCGAAAGTTTTCGCTCTACCATCACGCGGTTCCCCACCTCAAGGGGAAGGGCGGATCCTAACCTTGCTAGTGCGTCTGCTTTGGTGTTCGAGGTTCGAGGGATGGACTCTACCGCGAAGGTTTCCAAGCATGACACCAAGGCTTTGACCTTTTCCCGGTACGCGGGCAGGAACCCCGTTTTGGTGTCGTACCGACCGTTGAGCTGGCGCGCTACCAGCTCGGAGTCGGTGTAGACCCTGATTTTCCGGGCCCCACTGAGGAGCGCCATCTCGATTCCCGCGATCATGGCTTCGTACTCGGCCTCGTTATTGGTGGCGTCGAAGGCGAAGTTAAGTGAGTACTTCGTCTCGATCGAGGGCCCAGCGAGGAATACTCCAGCCCCACCACCGGCGTCACATCGCGAGCCGTCGACGAACACCTTCCACTCTTCCGAGCTTGTTTCTGTTTCGGGGAAAGTGACCTCCACCATGAAGTCAGTGAGGGCCTGCCCCTTCATGGCAGTTCTCGGGAGGTAGCTGATGTCGAACTCGGAGAGCTCGACTGCCCACTTCGTCATCCGCCCGGAGAGGGCGGGCTGGTGGAGGATTTGTCGAAGTGGGAGGTCAGACAGGACCTGGATGGGGTGCGCATGGAAGTAAGGGCGCAGACGCCTTGCGGCGGTCACAACCGCCAGCGCCATCTTTTCGGCTGGGGAATACCGCTGCTCCGCGGGCTGGAGCACACGGCTCACGAAATAAACTGGGTGCGTGGCCTTTCTGGTGAGCACCGCGCTGACCGTCTCGGGGCTGACGGCCACATAAAGTTGCAAGTCTTCACCCGCCAGTGGGGGCGACAGTGTGGGGAGCTTTGTCAGGAAGGCCTTTAGCTCAGAGAAGGCGAGCTCCAGATTCTCGTCCCACACGAACTTGTCATTCTGCTTGAGAGCCGAGAAAAAGGGGAGGGACCTTTCCGCCAGGCGGGAGCAGAACCTCCCAAGGTAGTTGACAGCACCGTTAAGTCGTTGCACCTCGGTGCGAGACCGTGGTGACCTCATGGAGAGGATCGACTCGACCTTGGCAGGGTTTACGTCGATTCCCCGTCGCTAATCATAAAGCCCAAGAATTTTCCCGATGACACGCCGAAGACGCACTTCTCGGGGTTCAGGCTGAGGCGGTTGTCCTAAGAGTTGCGAAGACCTCAGCGAGGTCGACCCGATGCTCCTCAGGGGTCTTGCTCCGGACAACAATGTCGTCGACATAAGCGGACACGTTCCGTCCGAGATGGCTCTTGAAAACGCGGTCGACGAGGCGTTGAAAGGTTGCCCCCGCATTTTTCAGCCCAAACGGCATGACTTTGTAGCAATAAGTGCCGCGCTGGGTGATGAAGGATGTCTCCTCCTCTTCTCGCGGGTTCATCAGGACCTGATTGTACGCCGAGTATGCGTCGAGGAAGCTCAAAACCCCGTGACCCGCGGTTGAGTCAACGAGCTCGTCGATCAAGGGCAAGGGGTAGCTGTCTTTGGGACAGGCTTTGTTGAGATCCTTGAAATCGACGCACGTTCTCCACTTCCCACTGGCTTTTTTGACAAGCACGACGTTGGACAACCACCGGGGGTATTGGACCTCGAGTATAAACCCCGCAGCCAGCAATTTTGCCACTTCGTCATTTGCGGCGCTTGCCCTTTCCTCGTTCATTTTTCTTCGTCGCTGCACCACAGGGCGAGTGGTGGCGTCGACGTTCAGAAAGTGCTGGGCTACGGTCCGCGGGACACCTCGGAGGTCCTTCGCAGTCCAAGCGAAAACGTCGCGGGACCCTGCGAGCAAGGCTTCTAGCGACGTCGCCGATACCCCCGAGAGGCACTCCCCGAGGTAGATCTTCTCGGACTCACTCTCGAAAGGGGATATCACCCTTCTTTCCGGCTCTGGAGTGAGGACTGTGAAATCCCGGACTTCGAGGTCGGCCTCGCCGGGAGATTCCACCATGAACACCGGGCACTTTTGCTTTGCAGAGGTTGCGTAGCAAACGCGACCTTCCTCCTGATTGCCATTTACCTCTCCAACCCCGCCATCGACGGGGAACTTCATCTTCAAGCGATAGATAGAAACTACCGCCTGGAACTTCATCAAGGAGACCCTCCCAATGATTGTGTTCCACACCGAAGGCAGGCGCACCACTGTGAACTCCACCATTTCGGTCCTTCTGGTGGACCCGGTGCCGAGCGTCATCCAGAGGTCGATGAGTCCGGCCACGTCGACCTCGTCCCCCGAGAAGGAGGTGAGTTTCCCAGCGTAGGGCTTCAAGGAGGTCTCGGAGATGCCCAATTGCTCGAACGCGCCATAGTACATGATGTCTACGGAGGATCCCGTGTCCACTAGTACTCGCTTAACCATCTTTGAGCCCATCTGCGCGTGGACCACCAGGGGGTCGGAGTGTGGCATGTGAAGCCCCTCGGCATCATCTGACGAGAAGGACAAACCTACGTGAGCGCGCGAGGTTTGTGCGACGCTGAACACCGAGGGTTCATGATGGCTTTCCCTCGCGTATCTCTTCCGCTCTGCCTGGGTTGACCCAGCCGGTGATGGTCCGCCCGAGATGGTATGGATGTACCCATCGGGCGTCGTTGCCTGTCCCGACCGGGCCTGCTTCCCGGGCGCCTGTTGCTCGACGTTGTTGTTGTTGTTAGCCTGGGTCTGACTTGGGCCTCGCGGCTCGAGGTTGGCTCCCGACGCGGGGTTGGCACGACCCTTTTCATTTGGGTCATATGCGGGACCTCCCTTGCCTCGGTAACCCCGCGGTCTCCTGCCAAAGCAGTTCCAGCCTCCGCCACCGCCTCCACGGTTGTTGTTCCGGTTATTGTTGTTGTTGTCATTGTTCCGGCTATTGTTGTTGTTTCTGTTGTTGTTGTTGTTGGGGTTGTGTGCCTGCGTCACATACGCATCGCGCGCGGCCGGCGCGGCCGCCTTTGCCTTCCCCTTGGCCTCGACGACGATCTCTTTGTCAGTTCGTGGTCGCGAACTCTGGTTGGCGACATCCTCGGCGTATACTTGGGCCGTGATTCGGGCGCACAAGCTTTCGTATGTCTCCGGATTCTTATAAAAAATGCGGTTTTTGAATTCCCCGATGCGCAGGTTGCCCATGAGGGTGTCGCGCACCGACGACTCGTCGACGTGCGCGATCTCCGCCACCGCGGTCGTGAACCTCGTGAAGAAAGCGCCTAAGGATTCGCTCTCCCCCTGCTCGATCCCGCGGAGGTCCCGCATGTTCTTCTTGCGCTTCCTGGAGCCGCTGAAGTGCGTGACAAAGGAATCACACAGTTGGGCGAACGAGGTCACGGAGCCGACCTTCTTGCTTGAGAACCATGTCAACGCGGCCTTTTCCAGGGTGGTGGGGAAAACCCTGCAGAATATCGCGTCATTGTAAGCATTGACGTTCATCTGGACCGCGAAGTGTTTCACGTGCTCCTCGGGGTCCGCTGAACCGTCATAAAGCCCCATTTGCGGCCTCAAGAAGCCCTTGGGCATGGGCGCGTTCCGGATCGCGTCCATGAACGGGGAGGTGATCTTGGCTTCCTCCTGATTCTGGGGCGGTGGCCTCGAATTATGCGATCGAGACCTCGGGTAGTGCATCGCGCTCCCCGCTGTTTCGGACAACTCTGGCTTTTGCAGCCTCGATCGGCGCGATCGGGACCGCGAGATCTGCATGGGATCTCGGGGAGGTCTCTCTGTCGACGAGCCGTTGGTGGAGGACTCGGGCTCATGCGCACGCCTAGGGACGTACGTGGGGACATACTCGGAGTGCGGCTCACCCTGGGGGGGATAGGGGACGTACGAAGGGGCGAAGCCCTGCTGGTATTGCCCATAAGCCGGGTAGGGGTATGGGTTCGGGGGCTCGCCGCCCTGCTCGAGGCTTTGGAATGGGAATGGATTTTGCGGGGCGATGTACGTCCATCCAGGAGGGACCACGAACGGGCAGCCCGGAGGTCCCGCGGCTGTCCATTGCGTAGTTTCTGGCATGTTGTCGGGGTGTTGAGGGAAGAAATTGTTTGGGCAAGCCATTTTGAGGGAATCGAAGCCAAGGTTTTGCACGAATCGAGGAACTGCTTAGGATGAAGAAGTTCCCACAGACGGCGCCAGTGATGAAACCCGAAATGAAAGGCTCGCTAGAAGACAAGAAACGAGATTATTATATTCGAAAGTGCAAACACTTGCTTCTTTATTTATGACTTTCTTTACAGCGAGGTTTACAGGCCCACGAGGCCAACAGATTATTTGAGAATTACACCCTTCACCTCCTACGATTATCCGAGATCTCGACCTAACAATGTCCGAGATCCCCCAGTGGCCAGCTAGCTCTAAGCGTTACTTGCCGGTCCCTTTGAGCGAGGTTGAGTTGCGGAGTCTTTGATGTGAGGTAGAGCGAGGTGTAAGAGGCTGGCGAGGTGGTGTAGCGAGGTCTTTGATGTGAGCGGAGACTCTGTGAGGCTTGAAGTCTTTTTGTGGACTTCGCTTGTCTATTGCGAGGCCTTTTAACGGTGTTCCGATCACGTCGATCTTCAACGAGCAAGAAAGTTCTTGAGTTCAAGATGTTTTTCGACCCCTTTTCCATTCGAGAATCTCCTCTTTTTATAGAGGATTGGGGAGTCGAGTTTTGGTCGTTGTCCGATGGGGGACCCCCGAGATCAAGGGCTCTGATTGGCCTGGAGGCGAGGCAGCCGGTGATTGGCTCGAAGAGCGGCGTTCGCTGAGTGGTCATGGTGGGCGGGCGCAAGTAGAGTCGGTTACGAGGTCGAGACCTCGCTCCGAGGTCGAGGGGGACCTTGTGGGGTAGGAATTTTGTTAAAATAAGTGGGTATGGTTGTGGGCCCCAGGATCATCCTCGGGGGTCCCTTTGACCTGGTTTGACTCTCATACCTCGGGCCCACCTCTTGCTTCGCTATTTTGAGCATCATCACCTATGGTCTTATGTGCTAGGCCTGTTCGCACAGAGCCTCATTCTCGTTTTTTGCCACAAGTGTCAACTGACTAACCCAATTGCACTTGACGTGTTGAGAATATAATTTATATCACACGTCTGAAATATAAAGAGAAACTGAGTAGTATATATATCTTTGTTTACTCATCATATCCCTAATTTGGAGAGACCCCAAGTTTGAAAATTTCAAAAACGTTCAACTTACGCAGGTTAAACCGAAGCCTTCTCCTCCACCTCTACGCCGCCGCTCCTCCTCCTAATTTCCTCCACAAAATCCCTTAGATTCGTATTCGATGGGCCTCCTTCTTGGCACGCCTTCTCAGCCTTCTCCTTCCACGCCGCTGCCTTCCTCCTCATCTCCTCTGCCTTGTGCCCCACCGTGGCCTCCCTAATACACCTCTCCACCTCCTCCCTGGGGACCACCTTATCCTCATGCTGCCCGCGGCCCATCCTCACCGCAACCCCGAATACATCAACCAAGAACTTTGCGTCGGTCAATTGATCGCCCCACTGCGGGAACGCCACCATCGGCACCCCTGACGCCAACGCCTCCATCGTCGAGTTCCACCCGCAATGCGTCACGAAGCACCCCACCGACGGGTGCGCCAGCACCTCCTCCTGCGGGCTGTACTCCACTACCCGCCCGTCATCGGGCCCCGCCTCCTCCGGGAGTGTGTGGCGCTTCAGATTGGAGTCCGGCTCCGGCAGCCTCATCACCCATAGGAAGGGTGCCCCGGCGTTAAGGATCCCATGGGCGATCTCGTCCACTTGCTCCTGCTTCAAATGCGTCAATGACCCGAAACAGACGTAGACGACGGAGCGTCGGGGCTTCGAGTCGAGCCAACCGAGGCAATCGGTGTCGGCCTTCTGCGGGTTGCCCCGGAGGCCGGCGGAGTTGGGAGCTATATATATGGGGTCTTTGAAAAGAGGACCGATGGGCAGGATGGTGGCGGGGCAGAGCTTGGAGGTGAACTCGATGGTGTCCCGCTCGAGCTCGTCGAAGGTGTTCATAAGGATGCAGAACGGCTTATTGAGATTCCCGAATTCGCCCAGCCACGACATCCTCGTGAAAGGTTCGATATACGATGGGTGGAGAAAAGAGTGGAGCTCGTCCCATTTCAGGAGGGGTAAAGTCGGAATTTCGACGCTGGTGTACGGATCCTCTGTGGTTGGGAAGGGGACTAGTTCGTTGTAGCAGTAGTAGAATGTGAGGAAGCAGGCGCAGGACTGGGCCCACATCGTGGCGATGGGGATCCCGAGCTCTTCAGCGACGTCATAGGCCCACGAGAACATGGTTCCGTTGATGAGGCAGGAGACAGGGCGGCCTTCGTCCGCGAGGTGGCGGAGCATCTCCGGGATCCGCTTGCAGCCAGAGAGCTCCATCTTGGGGATGTAGTCTGGGGCTTGGCGGAAGGGATTGATGTGGGCGGAGTCGTCGACGTCGAAGAAGTCGAAGCGGAGGAAGCCGTCTCCTACGGGGTAGAGGTGGCCCGGGGAGATGCCGTTGGCTTTGATTATATTCTGACGGGAGTAGGCGGTAGTGACGAAGGTGACGAGGAAGCCGCCGGTGGAGGCGAGGTGTTTACCGAGGCGGAGAAGGGGGTTGATTTGGCCCTGGGCTGGGTAGCTCAGGATGAAGACGTGGATTATTGGGGTTTTGGAAGCCATTGATAATTTGATATTGAGGATAATCGGGAGAGCGAGCCAACCCCTGGATATATCTATGTGGGAATGGTGGATTTGGTGAGAATTCTACCATACGTTATTGATTATTGCTCATTTGTAAATGTAGTGGGAGGGAATCACGAGAGAAAAGGACCCTTATTATTTATTTAGTATGTACTATGCACTTGGTTATTTTAAAGTCCTTTTGATCCTTTCCACATTACAAAAAAGCAAAAAAATAAAAAAATCTGTCCTTGTGCTTAGCTTTGATCAAATTCGACACCACTAGGCACTAGTTACTAAATTGTGTATAAGCTCTAATAAGCTTACCGCAGCTGCATAATGTGCAATGTTAGCTATTCAGTAATTACGTTATTCATAGCTGGGAGATCGATCGAAACCGGCCAACTACACCAATTGGTAGATCGAATTTGAACCCAAGATTAACCAGCGTCTTTCTTAAAATTCGCCTATAGGTAGACCAATAAGAGCATTTTGGTCTCTTACAACTATAACTCTAAAGCTCTGTTTGTACTGTTAAAATTTCTGTAGGCCATGATCAATGAGGTGCTGTGTTGGGCTTGATAACATTTTTATAGATCGGATCAAACTTCTAACCCACTTCTAACTCAAAAATATAAATTAAAGGCTAGAGTTTTACCTCCCATATATATTAGTACTAGTTTTTCTTATGCTTAGTCGATGTCGGCAAAACCACATTTCTCCCAAGCGTCTTTTCTTGTCTTTAGCTTTAGCTACTAAAGTTAATTTGTCTTTTAGACACATACGTACTCCTCATGTGCGCAACATGTTTTAGCTGCATAGTTGCCACATCATTACATTTAGTGTCGAGTATTGCTCGATCCAACTTGATAGCTAGCTAGTCGCTCAACAATATTCCCCATCATCATTAAACACAGAGTAATTGTCACTATTTGATTGGTTGGGGAGACGATTATGTTGCTTTTGAACATTTTCATTGTGGGACGAGGTGTCGCGTTGATTTCCCGTTGAATGTGCGTGATGTTTGGCCTTGCGACCCTTCTCCCTCAAGATCTCTTACTGGTTGTTTTCCCTCGCCATTGAATGTGCGTGATGTTTGGCCACGCGGCCCTTCTCACTCAGGACTTCTTACTGGCTGCTTTCCCTCGCCGTTGAATGTGTGATGGGCGTAGGAAATTTTCCGGGACACCTTCGAGGTCTTTTCCCCGCGGGGACCGCTAGAGCTTCTATCTTTATTGGGTTGGCTTCGGCTTATTTTGTCCGTTTGCGCACGGTTAAATCCGCACACCATCAGAAAACATTGACATATTATGATGAAATTTGATATTAAATTTAGGTGGTGTTGGATCGACGTGCGTTAGTAAGAGCTTGGGAACTAGCGGTTAGGTTGTTCCCAAGGCAGCGGAAGTAAAATCAGTTCGCAAGTAAAAACAAAAAGTAAGAGACACAGTTCCTTTATAGAGGAACCTCACAACAACCAACTAGTTGTGTGGGTAAACCTCTACCTCCGCTTGGAGGATTTTGAACGATCTACTTATTTTATTGATAGTTCCCTATTTACACAGGCAAGACTTACACTTCTCTGTTCCTAGCAGTTCTTCCTAACTCTAGTAACACTAGTAAGCCTTTTCGACCTTGTTCCTAAGCGAACAACTCAACTAAACATAAGACAGATCGAACCTTACACCTTGAGCTCGTCGTTCCCAAACCCTGGGAACTTGGATTCACCGTCGCCGAGATCGAACACTCGTCGCCGGGGACTTCTCTTCTCTTTTCTGTTTCTCTTAACTCTTTGTGTGTGAATATTTGCTCTGGGAGAAGTACTTATTCCAAGCACTATTCATTTGGCTTTATACACATTTGAACTTGGGCTGCAATCTTTACTTTCATGTTGTCTGAAATACCCTTTGTCTTGCACACCAAGTTTGCAATCTTCACATGTGACTTGTTTTGAACTTAGTCAACTTTGAGAATCAATCGGGCTGTTGGATCACTCGCATCAGTCTGTTCCTCGGACTGAGCCTTTGTTCTGTCCAAGACAAGATCCCGTGATTTGCGCTGAACGGTCTTGTTTGCACATGTGAGTTCCCATGCGCTGGGAATTGTTCTTTCCAGAGTTCCTTTGGTAGGAACTTGTTATCATATATTCTTGTGTTCCTTTTGTGTTCTTGGAGATTCTTCGTTAGACCTGGTGTTCCCTTGAAATACTTGAATGTAACACGTTAGTTCCTATATGGCGTTTGTTATTATCAAAAATGGAGACAAGTCTCGTTGTTCGGATGTTTGGAACCAGAGTTCCCAACACCGTCCCAACAAATTCCCCCTTTTTGACGATGACAAACCCATAACAAAAAAAACAAGTATTTTAATATGTGAAGAAGCATGACATGCACCTGAGTTCCTAAGTGTGATCCTAGAGAGCCACTTCTATGAAACATTAAGTTCTTACTTAGCATTTTATGCATTAGTTCCCCCTTATCCAAAGAATATTCTGTGATAACTCTTAACACGACTCATCTCACACATTTTGTCCTTCGGCATCATCGAAAATAGAAAGCATAGGAAGGAAGAAAGGAACACGCAATCATATTAAAAACCATTTATATTACTTAAGCAAAAGATGTACATTAGGAACTTACATATTTGTAGAGAAAATAGGGCGAAGGAATTCGAAGGGAAAGATCATGGGGCCTTGGGAAGCATATGATCACGCAGCTGAGTCATGACGGACAGGATGTTCTAGAGAGTTCCCGCCATGGTTTCAAGAGTGGCTGCCATGTGCATAAGCACTTGAGTGTTCCCAACACTGGGGCCGTCACCAGAGGGAAGAGTCCCTTGATAATCGGATTGTTCTGAGTGATGCATTTTCTGGACCACAGAAAGATCCAGTTCCCTTCCAATGGTCACTTCCTCCTTGGTGTCATCATACAGGCCTTCCTTGACCATCAACTTTTTGATGAGACCGGCATAAGGCAGGGAATGAGTGGGGGAGGCCAGACACTTTTCTATGTGCCCAAGCATAATCAAAGGAAGGTTGATTGGCATTTTGTGGAGAAAGTGGAAGATGAGGATAGCGTCTTGGATGTTGAGTGTGTGACGCTTCTCTTGCCGAGGGATCACAACCGTGACGAGGAACTGATGAGCCAGTTTGGCTATGAGGCCTAGGTTGTGGGTTGGGGTCCCTTGGGTGGGAACTCTACCGTCGTAGATAGTTTGCAGAATCTCATCTTTGTTGAAGTCCCCCCAGTTCTTGATGGGATGGACACCCAATCCCTTGCCAGGGATGTGCAATTGATGACGGATGGAAGAGGCATTGAAGACGTAGTCGTCGCCTTGAAGGGAGAGGGTTCCCTTGATACCCTCGTCGTGGATGACGAAGTTGTTGTAGAAGAGGCGCACCTGCTCAGGGTCGACGTTTACAGCAGCGTCGCAGACCTGATCCCACTCCTGGGCCTTGATGAGTGCCTAGAGATCGCCAATCCCCTTTTCCAACAGTTGAGACTTAGAGAGGACCAACAGAGTGATGAGCTTTTTGTCCGCCGTGATGGGAACCCTCTTTGATTCGGTCCCCGTCCCCTTCTTGTTCTTGTTTCCCTTGGAGGCAACAACCTTTCGTTTCTTTGGGGGAGTAGGAGCTGACTTGAGTAGGAGGGGAGGCTCCTTTTTCATGGGAGCACCGTCCGACACCACCATTTGGCATCCTTGGTTATCTTCGGCCAACGCTTGGGCGTGTTCCCTGGCAAGCCCTTCAGCGTCGAGAACCTCGGTGGTTGCATCGCCATCTGAGTTACCTTCTTCATCAGAGGACAGTCCCATGTCCTCATCGTCATCTCCTCCTTGATGACCTTGACTTGTGCCAGCAATAGCAGAGTGTGCTGGGTTCCCTTCTTTGTGAGAGTCCTCCTCCTCGTCTATCAAGTCCTCGTCGTGAGCGCCTATTTCTCTTGGGCGCTTGGAGGTGGAGGGACGATGTATGATGTCCATAAGCTCAACCTCTAGAGCATCGAGGCGAGCGTTTTCCTCAGTTGTGCCCATGACGATGGGAGCCGTCAGAGAAGCTTTGCGGCGAGCCACCACAGCGATGGGCAGGGAATCCTCGTCGGAGTCGAGGTTGACGTGTTTCTTAGCCGGGGAGGGGGAGGAGGAGATTTTTGAAGAGGGGGATTTTTCTTTAGGAGAGGTGGGTGGAGTGAGAACTTTTGTGTTTGGAGAAGATGGAGGTGGGTCGATGGGGTTAGGGGTCCCATCGGTGGTGGGGAGAGAAGAGGGAAGGATGATGGGATCTCTGGGACTGGAGTTCCTAGAGGTGGGATTAAGGTTGGATGAAGGAGGATCCTGGGATTGAGTGTTCCCAGAATTGGACGGGGGAGGAAGTGAGGAGGGTTGAGTGGGGGTGGTGGTGGTGATGGTATGGCGAAGGAAGGACGAGAGAGATTTAGAACCTCGTCCATGTTAAAGAGAGATTTCTTCTTCTTCTTCTTGGGAAGATCAGAAGAGGAGGGTTGTTTGTTTTTGCGTTTCTTTGATTTGTTTTTGGATTTGGGAGGTTCGGGACCGAAACTGTCAAAGATGACAGTCCCGGAGGAGAGTGATTGTTGTTGAGTGGAAGAAGGTAGAGGAGGAGGAAGTTGAGATGTGGTGGTGGTGGTTGGGAGCGCAAGGGTTTGTGCCGCTGGGAGGGCGGAGATAACAAAAGCCTCCAAACTTGGGGAAGAATTTGCTCGGGTGACACATTAAGGGTGGTAAGAAAGTCAATTACAAGAGGGGAGAAGGGAAAGCGGTGACCAATAAGGAAGGGGTACTCGTATAGACATACCCAGTCATTATTGTAAGAATCAGCCCAAACACCAGGAGGGGGTAGAAAAACCTCCGCCGAGGCTGGAAATCCAACGGAAGAAGCAAAATAACTCAGATCCTCAAAAGTACTGTTCCTTTATGGGGAGTAAGAATTTTGGAAGAAATAAGGCAAGGGGGATAGAGTGTTCGTAGCGACGGGAAAGATGTTCGGTGGAAGAACTAGAATCCACCATGGAAGAGAAAGAAGGAAAAGTAGAAGACAGAGAGTCAAGGAAAGGGGAGACGTACCTGCAAGATGAAGACCGCGAATGACTCGCAATGATGCCTATGAGAGCCTTAAATACAGACTGATGGGACGTGTGCGCTACAACTTCCAAGATCAGATTCGAAAACCCTAGAGAAAGTGGAGGGAAAACTTTCTCGGGTTTTCGGGGGGTATTGTTGGGCCCTCCGAAATTAGGCCCAAAGTTGGGAGACCATTGGAATTGGCAAGCAAGGCCGAATATTGACGTCTTCAACTTGCGTCAAGAGCAACGGCTTGCGGAGAGAGAATTCCGGTAACAGCTGTGGCATTAAGAGCTGGGCGATATTTGCGGGATCTGTTCACGCTCCACAACTTCAGCAACGGTCACAAGGAAAGAGAGGCTATAAAAGGATACGAAGGGGAACATCGGTGGACACACTGAGACTACGGCGCTATCACATTCATAAGCTCTTAAGCAATTGTTGTCTTGGAGATTATATTTGTCCAATTCTTTCGTTTTTATTTGATATTCATTAGAAGAGTGATCTCAAAGTTTGTTATCTTCAATTGATAAGCAGATCCTGACCTTGATTTTACTTTTCTGTTCTTTACTTTATAACACGTTCCATCTTGTTCAGAAGCCATAACACGTACGATACATCTGTCTTTCGGTTTGTTTCCCTCATTATAGCAGGTAACACGTTTACGTGGTGAACCTGCCCAAAACAACTAACCTAGAGGAGGGAAACATATATATACCACCTAGAGGAGGGAAACATATATATACCATAAAGAACTTCATCCTTGTTCCAAATAAAGAATTGAAATGTATAGGATTTATAAAGACAATAATTACATTATTCAACTTGAGGTAATACTGTTGTCAAACAATCTGCCACTTAAACCGTCCATAGACAAAATTACTATAAACTTATTCTAGAATAATATATTGATAGTGCTCTAGTTACTGCATAATAAAATGGCCATTCATTTACCAAATTTTCATGAGGTGGACAAAAAAAAATTCATCTAGTGCAACCACCGACTTTTTAATTGGTGTTCTCCACCGCATCGCCGCTCCTCCTCCTAATGTCATCCGCAAAATCCAGCAGATTTTTATCCGACGACCCTCCTACTTGACACGCCTTCTCAGCCTTGTCTTTCCACGTCAACGCATTCCTCCTCAACTCCTCCGCCTTGAGCCCCACCATGGCCTCTCTGATAAACCTTTCAACCTCCTCCCTTGTGACCACCTCATCCTTATGCTCCCCCCGTCCCATCCTCACGCCGACCCCCAACACATCCCCCACCAACTTAGCGTTGGTCAACTGATCTCCCCACTGCGGGAACGTCACCACGGGAACCCCTGATGTCAGCGCCTCCAATGTCGAGTTCCACCCGCAATGCGTCACGAAGCACCCAACCGACGGGTGGGCCAAAACCCGCTCTTGCGGGGTGTGTACTCCACCACTCTCCCATTCTCAAGAAACCCGTTCGGAAGAGTGTGCGGCTTCATCGCCCATAGAAACAGAAACCCCGTGTTTAAGATTCCATGGGCGATCTCGTCGATTTGCTCTGGCTTTAGATTCACCATTGGCCCGAAGCTGATGTAGACGATGGAGCGTTGAGGTTTGGTATCGAGCCACTTGAGGCAGTCAAAGTCGGCCTTGAGCCGGTCGCCTCGGAGGTCGCCGATGTCAGCTGCCAAGGGATCTTTGAAGAGTGGCCCAACGGGCTTAATGCTTGTTGGGCAGAGCTTGGAGGTGTACTCAATGGTGCCGTGCTCGAGATCATCGAAGGTGTCGATGAGGATGCAAAAGGGCTTGTTGAGATTGCTGAATTCGCGGAGCCACTCCACCTTCCTCTGAGGTCTAGGATAAAGCGGATGGAGGTAAGAGTGGAGCTCGTCCCATTTCAGAAGGGGCAAAGTCGGAATTTCGACATCGATGTACGGATCCTCTTCGGTCGGGAACGGGACCAGCTTATGGTAGTAGGAGTAGAACGTGAGGTAGGAGGCGCAGGACTGGGCCCACATGGTGGCGTGGGCTATGCCGAGGTCGGAGGCGACATGGCCAACCCAGGGTATGAGTGTTCCGTGGATGAGGCAGCTTACTGGGTGGCCCTCGTCGGAGAATTGCCGGAGCATCTCCGGGATGTGCTTGCGGCCGGCGAGCTCCAATTGGGGGAAGAATGAGTCGGAGACGAAGCGACGGGGGTCGGTGTCAGCCCAGCCGTCGTCAAAGAAGTCGAAGCGGAGGAAGCCAGGGCCGATGGGGGTGAGGTGGCCGGGGGTGATGCCGGTGGCGTTGATGATGTGGCGGCCGAAGTAGGTGGTGGTGGCTAATGTGACGAGGAAGCCGGCTTTGGAGGCGAGGCGCTTGCCCAGGCGGAGGAGGGGGTTGATTTGGCCCTGAACCGGGTAGCTGACAATGAAGACGTGGATCCGCGACGAAGCCATTTGATTTGATCGATGGAAAATGCAGGGTTTGGATTCTTTGCATACATATATACGTCGACCACTACTTCCACTGTCGACGAGTGCTTATTATAGATTTGATTTAATAAAATAGAATAATTTTCAACCACTATTGATATACTTTATTGTAATATATACCCATTTATAACTACTACTACTGATTTATACTATTTATACTTTAGGATGGATGGTTTGGTTTGCAGTTGGGATCATCTGCTATCCATTATGCTACTAATGCTGTGCCACCATTCATAATATGCCACATGTCCTTTTTATAATAACATTTTATTACTAAAACAAAATACAAAATATTATTAACTAATTTCTCTTTTCCCCCATTTCTTCTTACTTATCTTCTCCCTCTTCCTTCGCATCGTTTTCTTCTGAATGACTGTATTTGACTCATATTCCATTATTTCAATCTCATATTATGTTTTGGCATCTCACTATTCGAAAGATTATTTACTGATTTAGAATGATAAACGTTTTATACACAAGATTCACATATTATACATATAAACAATCTGAGCCCCTTAACGAGGTTTTTTCAAGATTTGATTGTTTTTCAAAAATTCAAACTTTCAATACACAAATTAGTTTGATTAATTATTTAAAATATGTGATGTGTAAGCAGTAGTTCAGATCCTCCCCTTCAATTTGATTCCATTAAAAAAATAATTAAGTTGCGTTAAGTTTTCGAATCCCGTCGAGGAGGAGACTTTAAATGAAAAAGGAATAATTTCGATCCAAAAAAATGTCTAGCATAAGAGATCCGAATAGAAGAGAAGAATTCTAAGAAAAAAAATTTGTGCCCGGAAGAGAACGATAGAATGAAATAAGCAATTGTGGTCTTTGTTTTAATTATCAATTAATTAAATAAAAAGACACGTGGCATGATTTCATTGGGGGCAACAACATTTGTTGTATAAAGAGTAGCAGACGATTCAGACTGGTTGGTTTGTGTTTGTGAATCACAGTCCGGATCATCTGCTTCAAAGGCTGCTATCAATGCTGCTGCCTCCAATAATATATGTACATGTGTCACTTTATTTAGTTAATTTTAATTTTAATTAAACTACAACTAAAGCCAGAGCAATTTCTGTCATCACGTTGCGTCACATCACCCCTTTATTAAAATAATAGTTTTAAATAGTTAATTATGTAAAAAAGTTATCACCATGACTCCATGTAAACATAAAGATAAAATAATATTTGTAAAAATTTATCCCTAAATAAACATAAAGATAAAATAATATTAGTAGATTTGACCAATATAAATAAAAAAGCAGATTATATTTATTATATTTATAAAAGATAAATTAAAAAAAAATAAGAAAAAATATGTACACGTGATCACATGTAAATATATGTTTGAAATAAAAATAGCCATATCTATCTATAATCATCAATATCAATATCTATAAATCTACCTAATACATTATAAAGCAGAAACAATGTCTGTTGAAAAAATTGCGCCACGTGGCATTACTTGAATAAAATAATGTCAATTTTTTTAAATATATTCATTAAAATATGTGGACGATCTTAAATTTTTTTTATAAATTACATAATTTTATTGCTATATTATATCCAAGTATTTTAAATTTTATATTAATATCAGATTATTGTATGATCTTTAGTAAAATCAACCCGTGAGTATCACGGGAATTCAACTAGTATCTATTACTAATAACTAAAAGTCGGAGTAATTTCTGCCACCACGTTGCGCCACATCACCCCTTTATTAAAATAATAGTTTTTTTTATAGTTAATTAAGCAAAAAAGTTATCTCCAAGTAAACATAAAGATAAAATAATATTTATAAAAATTTATCTCCAAATAAACATAAAGATAAAATAATATTAGTATTTTTTATCAATATATATAAAAAAGGACATTATATTTATCATATTTGTAAAAGATAGATTAAAAAATATAAGAACAAATATGTACATGTGGTCACATATATATCTTTGAAATAAAAATGGCCATATAAATGATAATATCTTTAAAATATCTATCTATCTATAACTATATCTTAAAATCGAACCTTTTCGTGTCACCAGAACAATTCTGGCCCCACCTTATATTTAAAAAGTAATTTTATATTCTTATTATTTATAATTTTTTCTTTTAAATTTTCTAAAAATCTATCTAATTTTTATAAAAATTAACATTCTAATATATTTAATAAAAAATTAAAATAAAGGAAAAATAAAACATAAGATTTTTAATATATACTGATAGATTATTATCATAATAAGGTAGGAAAACATTTTTACTATTAATTTTTTCTATCTAAAACTAACATTACACTATATTTTATATTTGGAAAAAATTAATTTGAATTTTATTTAAAAATAAAAAAATTATTTTATCTTTATCCTTTCATCTATTTATGTAAAAGATTTATCTTAAATCAAATTTAGATAAAAAAAATAAATTATATATATATATATATAATTCCTTGACTAAATTAAATTTTGGTAAAAAAATTATATTATCTTTTCCTTAATTTCCTTTTTGGATTATTTATGTTAATATATAAGATTTTTTATCTTTAAAAAAATTCTATATTCATTCATATATTTTTATATTTTCTTATTAATTATCTTTTTAACTTTCTACTGAAAGGATTTTTAAAGAATTGAATTTGATTAAAAAAATTATAAGAATTTACATTATTTTTGGCTTTTTAATTTTTGTAAGACATTTATAAAATTTAATGATTCTAATTAAAATGATTTTTATTTATACTTTTTCATAAATAATTTATCATTAAGCTATGAAAATTATATTGGACTCACCTTAACAACTTTGGTTGTGCCTCACATTATATTGGCTCACCTTAATGATTTTTCTAATAAATACGTTATTTTTATTTTTTATATTAAATTAAAAAATATTCATTAAATAAATTAAGTATTAAATCTATATAGTCGTGCACGACACAACGTGTATAACAAGTTAAATCTGTTTATGAAATATTGTCAAGGAAAAAGAGCAATGTAGATTATTTTACCATAATAATCTTTGTTTATCTTCAATTTTAAACTTAATAATCTAGATTTAATTTGTTTTATTTGATTTCAAAAACAAAATAATTTTTATACATATTATAGGCAATAAATTACTTACATTAAATTCTATTTTATATTTTTCTTTATTAATATCTATTTTATAATATATCTAAAAAATATTAAGTCATAGTCGTGCAGGGCACGACGGGTACAACTAGTATCTTCTAAACCTGAAGCACTTTTGGACAGTTTTGTCATTATGAATTTATATCCCAACCAACCTATTTTTAATAATGATTTTCTTAATTAATTATATATTATGTAATTCAATCATCATACGGAATTTTCAATTTTATGCACTCACCTTACTTAATAATTTATTTTTATCAATTTACTATGAGATTTGATTAAATTTTAACTCTACCCATTATTTTTATCATTGTTCATGTTTATTATATTATAATATTTAATTAACTTATATCCATATAGTATAAATAAAATATGGAGTACTATATAAGAATTTATATATTTTTTCAATTTACTATGAGATTGGATAACTTTTTATATCTACCATTATTTTTTCTTTGTTCATGTTCATAATATTATAATATTTAATTATCTTCTAACCATATAATGTAGATAAAATATACTACATAATTGATCGTATGGATATTTTTTCACGATTACGATTTGATTGTACAATATTTATAAAAATTATACTATATGGATAACGAAATTTTCAAAAAAAATAGTTAAAATTGGTCAAATTTAATGATTACAATTTTTCGTATGGATATTAACTTTATCTTGATTTTTTTTATTATATTCTAATATTTAATTATCAATTTGATATGATTATCAATTTGAAAAATCGGTACGATTTTTCATTATTTTATCTTTGCACATGTTTATTAATTATATTGTAAATGATAGTTTTTTAGATAACATAGGTATAATTTCTTAGAAATATCCTTACATATATTAATTTAATCAAAATTTAACAAATACAAAGAAATAATACAATAATTCTATCCATATGTATGACACATAAAAATACTAATTTAATATATTAGAGTAATATAGATAAGTTTTTTATCCATAAATATGATAAATATAAAATCATTTTTATAGATTTTCTATCTATAAGTATATTTTTTATATTAAGTTCATATCCATAAATATGATAAATATAAAATAGTGATTTAATATCCCAACTATCCTTTTTTACTTCAAAATCCCATAATAAATTAATTTAATATCTCTAAATGAAATAGATAAGTTTTATATCTATAAGTATAAAATATGAGAGTTTGGTTCAAATGAAACAAACTCTTATCCTAAAACGAATTCACTTTTCCTAATTCATAGTACATTTTTCCTACTTCAAAATGCACTTTTTCGTACTTGCACTTTTTGTACTTTGTAGTGCACTTTTCGTACTTTTTGTAGTATACTTTTTCTATCTATATTAACTTTCTATTAAAAATTATACTAATGTTTTTAATTATTATGAACCATATTTTTAATCATGTGATTTTATACAAATTTCGGGTTTTTATATTAATTTTTTTTATAAGTATGTCAATGTTTTTAATGAATATTGACCATATTTTTCATATTAATTTCGAATTTTTCAATATTAATTTTCTATCCTTAAGAATGATAACTTTTTAAATTTTCATCCATAAATATGTCGGGTTAAATATATATATATATTAATGTTCTATC
This sequence comes from Fallopia convolvulus, assembly GCA_964016875.1. Lineage (NCBI taxonomy): Eukaryota > Viridiplantae > Streptophyta > Magnoliopsida > Caryophyllales > Polygonaceae > Fallopia > Fallopia convolvulus. Next base: position 45,706,852 of record OZ024733.1, read on the forward strand.
TATAAATATGATAGTTAAATACAATATTATCATTAAATTTTAATTTCAATCACCATAGTTTTAGTTACGAAATTGTTTATATTAATATTGCATCCATCACTATGTCCATGTTTTTTTAATTAATATGAGCCATGCTTTTAATCCTAGATTTTATATTAACTTTTCGATTTTATTATATTAAACTTTCATTCACAAGCATGACAACTTTTTTTAATTTTCTATCCATAAACTGATAAGCCTGATGATTTTTATACTATTTTTATATTAATAAGCATGACAATTTTTTTTATTAATTTTGGTATAGATATGTTATGTTTTACAATATATTAATTTTCTATTCATAAGTATGTTGATTTTTTTATATTATGGATCCCTTAATAAAGAAAAAAAAATTATTGATCCCTTAATGTTAAATCAGTTAATCGGATCAGTTCAGTCAGGTTTAGGCTCGGTCATTTCAGGTTCGGTTGAGTACAAGTTCATGTCGTTAAAATTTACGGGTTGATTAGGTCAATTCATTGCGGTTTTTGTGCAGATTCGGGTCAACCCAATGAGTTAAGATTGTCAATTTTTTGTGATTATTACATAAATATTATAAATAACATTTTTAAGAATAAGATAATATTTGTATATATTTTAATGATAAAAGATATTATTATAATTCACTTAATTAGTTATGATATTTTTTTATTTTATAAATTATAATACCTATATCATCTTTAAATAACATATTAAATTTTTTATTTAAAAAAGTCCCAGAGCAAAAGACGCAAGGAATAAAGCCACCACGTTGCGCCACCTAGGATTTTTCTACGTGTCGTTTCCACATTAAGCCACCTAGGATTTCACCACATATGATTTTTTATTTTGAAAATTTATATATGTTGATATTATTTTAGGATAATATAGAAATAGGATGAATTAATCTAAGAAAGATTCTATCTAAAATAAAGATGTTATCTATTATTTATTATGAATTATGATAGATCTAAAAGATTTTATCTAAAATTAAAATAAATTATAAAACATTAGATATTATATATAAAAATAGATATATTAATTTAGTTTTTCCAATTACATCATAACTATATACTAAAGCGGAAGTTAAAAAAATTATTAAATGACACATGTCGCTTTTAGATTGGACCACACCATCCCTTTTTATTAAAACCAATCTTTGGCAAAATAATTAAATTTAATTTAAAGATAGTGTAATGTACGTACAATCTTATATCAATATAATCACTAGATAGAAAATCCCATTCTTAATTTAAAAAAAAAATAATCTTTTATTTTTGGATATGATAAATAGGAAGATTATTAAGATATTTTTTATACTATATATTATACAAATATTAGGATATTTATTTTATTTTTTAGATAGAATGCAAATGCTAGGTTTAGATAATTAAGTTTAATATAAAGATAGTTTACGTACAATGTTATATCACTATAATTAAGTTTATTTTGAACGGTCTCATGTATATAATAAATTGATAAGTTTTTATCTTATTACTTATCTATTTTCATAATTAAATAAATTATCATGTTTTGGATATTAATTTAATTCGTAATACTAATAAAATATTATTGTTTCAAATATGATTTTAAATATTTATTCAAAATTTATACTTAAGCATTTATATGATTATTTTTTCTCGGATAATAAATATACTTGAAAATATTTTATGATTAATATTTTTTTATGAAAAACCCGTACAAGGTACGAGAATACATACTAGTTTAAATAAAAGAAGATTAATTAAAACCAGGAAATTAGAAATCAGCTTCTTTCTCCTTGTCTTGTTTATCCACAACAACAATCCGCTGCCTCCTCCGCCGGCCGGTCACATCACAGATCTCCTCCTCCGGCGGCCACCTCTCCGGCGCCCTCTTCCTCTCCAACCTTCCTTTCCTCCGCGGCTCCTCCGCCTCTCCTGCTCCATCTCCTTCTCCCGCCCCCTCCCTCCAATCCCTAACCCTCGCCTCCAAATCCTTCTCCATCGCCGACCTCCCTCTCACCCTCCGCTCCCTCGAACCATTGACTTATTCTCCGGCGAACTCTCCACAAACTTCTCAAACCTCTCCAGCCTCGAGCTCCTCAATCTCTCCTTTCCTATAGTTCATTGCTTTCAATTTTGATACAGGACTAGTGTTTCACTACCATAGACTTGCTAAAGAGTTATGATAAAGCTAATTAGGTATGAGAGCAGCAAATAAGTAATCTTCACTTTGGCAAAAATAAATTCTGTATCAAATCTTCTTACAATTGTTGCCAGAAAACAAATAGGTAATCTTCACTTAGGCAAAAAAAAAAATTATGTAACCCATCTTGTTCAGTACACACAAAGAGCACATGAGTGGTATTTTGATTGGTAGAAACCCTTCTTGTTCATGTTCAGTACAAAAGAATGAAAGAAAACCTAAATGTCGTTCTTTTTTTTTTTGAGGGCCGGGGAATAATAACTAGTGTTAATTACTCCTTTTTTTTTCTGTAATTTAATTAAATTTAAAATTGATTAAATGAATGGACACATGTACATATCTTATTAGTGTAGTAGCCTTTGTAGCACACTTTGAATCTCATGCGTATTCCTTTTTTTTTTGGGAGGCAGGGAAATAGAGAGAGTCCGACAATATCAACATCTAGAAAAACTAATTAAAATAAATACAGTAATATTCTACCAAAAAAATTAATTATTAAACCTCAAGGGATTGGTCTAGTGGAGCAAGATAGGAATCAGATCTGACATGTCACAGATTTGATTCTCCACTAGTCTCCTTGAGGTGAGACAATTGTAAATCCTTTTGTAAGAGCTCTTTGAGTCCTTGAGTCTTCCCTGTCCTTGGACTGGGGCATCATTCCCTCACCCTAAATTTTTCCGATAAAAAAAATTAAAATAAATAACAATTAACACAAAGACCGAGGCGAGATGAATCACAAAAACGATTACGAAAATATGAGGTTGGGAAACGGGAGAGTAGAGAGCACACAAGACCAAGGCGCTTTCAAGAGGAGTCCACACATGATATTTGAAAGTACCATTCATTTAAAAGTACCATTCATTGTGACTCCACCTAAATAAAAAAAATCTTTAAAAGCAACAACAATGTCCATCACATCAACTATTAAATTAAACTTACATCACTTTGAAACACCTTCCCTTAATTGTTGAGAAGTAATTGAACCACCGCTCAAACCAGAATGTCTCGTACCAACCTGCCAAGCATAAACTAAAAAAAACTCAAACAAAAAAAGTAAAAATAATATAGTATAAAAGAAACCATAAAAGAAACCATAAAAGCCACATGGGAGCCAACTATTCTACTCTAACAAAAAAATGACCAAAAGCCCAACAAACAAACTGACCCACATTAGAACTTGCAGTGGGCCAAAAGCTCAACATCCACCATCAATGAAATTCTAAGTACATATCCAGGGCCGGTCCTTACAAATCAGAGGCCCCTGGGCGAAAAAAAATAAGGGTCCTTGTATGATAAATTTTTTATCATTATGAATAGTGGAACATATATGTTAACTTATTTATATTTTTTAAAAAATAATATTTTCTTAATTTATCTAAAAATATTGTATTTATCAGGACATATGAAAAATGGACAATTTATTTCCAAACAATACAAAAAGGAAATATAGCAAATATTTTTTTTTCCAATTTTCTAGTATATTCTATCTTAAATTTTACCTACAATCCCACACAAAGTTTGATGATAGAATCCTAATTTATTGGTCTTCACCATAATTCCGAATTCAAAATTTAAAAGATGTACAATAATTAAGAAAATCAAGAAAAAAAATGGAATTTGGAGTCAAATGAACTAGGATTTCTTCCACTAAGGAAGTTGTTCTAAGCAGGATTAGGAGTTTTCCTAAAGGAACGTCTTGTGGACGTGATGGTTTTCGGGCTCAACATTTTGTAGACGCGCTTGGAAAGGCTGCTGTTGCGGTTGTAGATGATTTAGCCACCTCTATTACTACTGTGGTTAATCTTTTACTTGTTAGTAAATGTCATGCTGCTTTGGGTGAGTTTATTGCTAGTGCCCCGCTTACGCCTTTACTCAAGCCTGGGGGTGGGGTTCGGCCCATTGTTGTTGGTACGATATGGAGGAGACTTGTCTCTAAGGTTGCAGCTGTCACGGCTGGTAAGGAGGTTGGTAAGTATTTGGAGGATTTTCAGTTCGGGGTAGGTGTACCTAATGACAGTGAGGCTATCCTTCATGCTGTCAATAGGTTGATTGAGGCCAAGGGCGATGCAAACAACATGTCTATGCTTTTGGTTGATTTTAGTAATGCCTTTAACCTTTTGGACCGAAGTGCGATGCTTAGAGAGGTCCGAAGTCGTTGTCCTTCACTTTCTCCTTGGGTTGAATTTTGTTATGCGCGTCCAGCGAGACTGTATTATGATGACTCTATTTTGCTATCTTCTCAAGGGGTTCAACAAGGTGACCCTCTAGGGCCTTTGCTTTTTGCACTTACCTTACACCCTCTTGTCCATCTGATCAACGATAAGTGCAACTTGGATTTCATGGCTTGGTACCTAGATGACGACACCATTATTGGAGACACTGCTTTGGTGTCGGACGCCTTGCATTTGATCACTACTGAAGGACCGGCATTGGGTTTGCATCTGAATGTTGAGAAATCTGAAATCTTTTGGCCGAACACAGATTTGAGGAGCTACGACCATGTGCTTTTCCCTCCTAGTATATCTCACCCGTTGGATGGAGTCAAGCTTCTTGGTGGACCTGTCAGCTTAGACACTGATTTTTGCAGTCGTTTGATCGGAGACAGGGTTACCAAAACTATTAGTTTGATGGAGGCTGTTGCTGGACTTAATGACCCCCATTCGGGGCTTCTTCTTCTCCGTAGTTGTGTGGGTGTAGGCCGATTGTACTTTTCTCTTCGGACTTGTCCCCCACAAATGCTTGGGTCTACGCCTCTCACCTTCGACAATGCCTTAAGGAATGTTTTGGAGGAGATCATTTTGGTTGGGGGTGCTGGTTTTGGTGATTGGCAATGGCGTTGTGCCGTGATTTTGGGGTGTATACAACTCATGATGCTTCTACTTATGCTTTTATTGATTCGCGAATGCAGTCACTTGAGCTACAGAACAGATTGCTTCGTCTTTGTAATACCTTGGATATAGGGCCTACTTGTGATTTAGCCTTGAACAACTTTCGGGATTTGTGCAACTTCGATCCTCTTGTTCTCTGCCGTGATGTACCATCACCCCCCCTTTATAAAAAAATTGGCTACAGTGTACTTTGATATAATAGAGAAGAATTTGGGGAGTTTGTACAGGCCGAGTGATAGGGAAAAGGCTATACTCGTTAGCAATAGGTCATCACACTCTTTGGACTTCTTGAGAACCCTCCCAATTAAAGGGTTAGGACAGACGATGCACCCTAAACAATTCAGATCTGTTTTGTGTTATTGCCTTGCTATTCCTATGTATCCGGATGGTTTTACTTGCCCTTGTTGCTCTTCTAAAACCATGGATTGTTTTGGCGATCATGCTGTCCACTGTGGGAATGAAATTGGTCTTAAGTTATAACCTAGTCCGAGATGTGTTGGGTGACATCTGTACTCAGGCTGGCGTAGTTGTGCAAAAGGAGGTACCTCTTGGATTTTTGTCTGAGGAAGGTAGGGATCTTCGACCTGCAGATCTTCTGGTTTACTCTTGGGACAGAGGTAGGAACGTCTGCTTAGATGTCACATGTGTCTCTCCTTTCACGGGGGCTGGGGTTGATGCTTTTGTTCATGGAGCTGCTGTTTCTAATGCTGTTATCCGGAAGAAGAGAAAGTATGAATTGAAGTGCACAGATAATGGATATGGCTTTATTGCTTTTGCCTTCTCTACTTTTGGAGAGCTAGGAAGCGATTCCCTTGAGTTTTTGTCTCGGGTCACACGCGCTTCTCATAGTAACATGGCTAACGCTAATATTCGTTCTTTTATTTTTCAGCGCTTGTGCTTTGCATTGAATAAGGGTGTCAGAGCCCAGTTAGTTGCTAGGCTCCCATCCAACTTTGTGTAATTTTTTCATTACGAATAAAAGAGATTATGTAATAAAAAAAATGAACTAGGTAAGTTTATTGGAAACTGGAAAGAACCATCTAACTAGATTTTTTATGGATTCGGGCTTTGATTTAACTAACTGATTTTACACATAGTAGATGCTCTTGTTAAAATTTCGATTGGGCCCCCCTAAAGGTTGGGTCCTGGCCAGCGTTCAGGCTGGCCCTGCCTTTGGGCCGGGCCTGTACATATCAAATCAAAAAACCCATAAAAGCACATATAGGCTCTTATGAATAGAGCCCATTCTACATCGGCTCTCTACCTCTTCGATCATTAGATATTTAATTTTTTTTCTCATTTACACAACCAAAAAAAAAAACTCTTCCACCTATTCTCTCGCTATGGAGGTCGAAGACAATAGCGTCGGGTTGTAGATGCTGCTAATAGGTCATGAATATATGGATTTGTCAATGACAAATAGACGGAAAATGGACGAGAATAACAAGCAGCGGCGTATGTATATGGTGCCACAGCCCCCACTGGGATTTAAAAAAAATACGGTATAACTTTTTTTTAAATATACAAAAAAATGAATTTTTTTAGGTTTAAAATGCTAAAGATTAGATTTGTCCTAGTTTCAGATTTGTGTTAGGCTTTTAGTCCCAATTTTCAAATTAAATTCTATGGATTGATGAATTGTGTGTGTGCGCTGAATTTCATATTTGTGTTAGCCCCAATTTTAGATTTGATGAATTTGTGTTAGCTCTAATTTCATATTTTAGGGTATTTGTGTTTGTGTGCTGAGTTGATGACTTGTGTAATTGTCTGTGGCCCGGGGCATGTGCAAGGCGTGCATTTGCACAGGGCCCCAAAATTAAGTAGGGCTCTAAAATTACCACGCCTAATATTATTATATAATAAAAGTTTAAATTTTATAGATAAATTAAAATAGATTGCTTAATTGTTTTGTGAACAAAAGAAATAATATAGATTTTATAATAAAAGTTTAATTTTTTTAGATAAATTAAAGTAGATTGCTTAATTGGTTTGTGAACAAAAAAAAGAACATATATTTTATGCATAAATTTTGTCAACAATACTTATTTTAAACAAGGCCCCCGTAAGTCATTGGACGCCTCATTATTGTTTAGGAAATGAAGAGATTTTTTCAATCTATTAGGGGTTCACAAAATATAGGTTCTAGTTCTAATCCCGATCATTAAGGCTCCGTTCGGCATGGAGGTAGCTGGAGCTTTTTTACCCATTAATGATTAAGCTAGCGGAATGGGAAGAAGCTTGTGAGGAGGAGCTTCTTGAATCCGCTCAAAATTCCGCTCCAACTAGATGAATCCGCTCCCAATGCCGCTACTGCAGAAACGGAGCCTAAGTGTTCTGAGTTAGCCCCCACTAGCTTCGATTCATGGCTACGCCCCTGGTAACAAGGGGAATTTTTTTGAGAAATTTCAAGGTCCACCCAACAAGCTAGACAAGCTGGGAGTAGGCTTGGAAATTTCACCCGCTCCCGATAGGTGTTCGAAAAACCGACACGAAAAAACCCGATAAAAACCCGATTAAAAATGGGTGAAAGCGGGTTTTGGGTGATCAGGTGATGGAGCGGGTACGATTTCGGATATGGCCTCACCCGACCCGATCACACGATTTTTTGTCCTACATTGAAAAATTGGTAGCAGGAGAGGAGAAGAGGAATTATAAAAAGGGAAGGAGAGGAGATGATGGTTAAGTGTTTGAAGCCTAACCATAGAGATGGACTTTGAAGCTTTCTAATTAAATCTATTTTTAGGGCTAATCCAATGGGTAGGTCCTATATAAATAGGTTTAAAATTTAAAGTTTTATTAGATGGATTAAACGGGTTGACCCGTAATCCGACGGATCGGGTCACGAGTTAAGTTTATTTTATTTATGGGTCATCGGATTGACCCGTTGAACAAATGAACTTAAGGTTAATTTATCATTGAAAATTGAAAATTTCAAGTTTTTATAACACCCGAAAAAAAACCGACCCGACCCGAAAACTGACGGGTTTCGGGTGGAACCCGTCGTGTGAAGATATTGGATCGAGTGGGCGGTTTACAACCGCGGGTCGGGTGGTGGAAGTAGTCCACTCGCATCCGACCCGACCCATTGCCATGCCTAGCTGGAAGAGGGAAGTGGAAAGAACTTGCTAGTTTCAGTCTTTACAAGTGATGGTGCGCGGAAATAACGGTCTGTGAATAAGAAGAACAAATTGCGAGATGAAGTCAAAAGAGAGACGTTCGGGGCGGCTCCCAGGGTCTTCTTGCACCCATTTAAAAAACTGAAATAGACGAGCGAGACAATCCAAGTCAGAGAAGGGCTAAAGGCCAAACATTGTGCACTTCCTACTAAGGCGGGAAGTGGACAAGCAAACCAATCCAATTCAGAGAAGGGCTAAAGGCCAAACATCGCCCACTTCCCACTAAGGCGGGAAGTGTACAAGCAAAACGATCCAAGTCAGAGAAGAGTCGACGGTCGACCATCGCACATTTCCAACTAAGGTAGTGAGTCGGTCGACAATGTGGCTCCAAGACGACAAGGGGGAAAATCGCGCAGGTTCAAAAGCTGACATAATCGATCCACCCAGCCAAACAAAGACCACCCTTTTTCTAACCAATCGCCAATTGCCTCTCTCTCGACCAATCAAATAGCAACAGTTCGCACATCATATCCCACATCGGATAATGGTGGAAACCTCACTTCTCAAATGTCTATAAATAGGGAAGAAGAATGTTGCAAGGGTCGAAAAACATCTCTAACTCAAGAATTATCTTGTTTGTTGAAGATCGACGTGTTGAAGCAATCGCAAAGACCGCGCTACAATCAAGAGAAGATCAATAAAAAGACTTCAAGTTGCTCAAAAGTAACTCTCCCGCACTTGTAAGAAGGTCGCAAACAAGCTACAAGTTGCCCTCAAAAGATATCGAATCTCAAATAGACGGCTATTCTCAATCTGTAACAGAAAAGCTCTCGAAAGTAGTTCATTAGCTGTAATGTCGTTGTAATCAAAGAGGTCTCAAACCTCGTTAGATAGAGACCTCGAATCTTGTAAAGGAGATCTCGGGCATTCCAACAATTGTAACCTCGTGTTACAGTTTTAAATAAAAAAGCAAGGATTTGTTTCGTCGAAATCAATAATCCCGTTCCTCGTTTTTAGCGTTGATTTATTTCGGGTTTAATCAACAAACTCTTCCCTCTAGTCATCAAGCTATCTCACCGAACATGGCACCAACCTTGGAAATATCAAATTAAGCTCCGACAAGCTACGGAAAATTGTGTCCAAACGGAGCCTAAGATATTTAAAACAGAAAGGAAATCCCACTAACAACATATCCCAACTAATCTAACACTACATAATACTCCCTCTGTCCCGTAACATTCGTCCTAAATGATGGTTTTCACACAAATTAAGAAAATAAAGAAAAGAAAAAGTAGCCAATAGGAATGAGAGAGAGTGTGTGATGTTGATGGATAAAGATAGGAAGAAAGAAAATAAAAAAAAGAAAATGACGAAAAAGGATATTGAAGTAGATTTTTTATTGGATAATATGGGTGTTAGAAAAGCTGGAGGCTTTGATTTTGATGGTTCCAAACGACTACCACGTGAACGACGTCGAGTCTTTGAACAGAGTCGCCAAAAGTCAGTCAAGTCGTCGACGTGTGTTGAAGGCAAATCTCGGAAATCTTGAAGACGCGTGAGATCTTGGTAGTTTTGATTGTATAATCTTGTTTTAGGAAAGATCTCATGCAGATTATATTGTTAGCCGATTATTGCCTTTGCCCTAAGCCGTTTTTATTGTAATCCTTTTATATGCTTAGGATGATTTTGTAAAGATAATAGAAATAATATCTTGCCATAACCGAATTGGAAGATATTATTCTCTCTTATCTGACCTAGTTTGTGTGTATTTAATCTAAGGTTTTAGGTTAGATAGGGCACGAACTCATACTCCAATTTGTGCTAAGAAAGAAACGAGAGTTCGAGAGAAAGGCGCAAGCTTTTGTTAGATTGAGTGCGGGTTGTAGTTATTCGGTTCACAACGAGTTCTAGAGTGCTTGGGAAGTAGGTCTAGATCCAGGGTGTTTCTTGTAAACAATCCAAAAGATCAATAAAGCAAGCTACGACTTTTAATCCTTCCAAGCGAGAACTTGGAAGGTAGTGGTTTTTACACTTGGTTGATAGAGTTCATCAATCAAGTGTTTCCACTATAAAAAACATCGTGTTCAAGTAAGTCTTTCTTGTAGTTTATTTCCGCTGTATTTACTTAAGAGGTTGACGACTTAGTTGAGGTCGACAACCTAAACGTACTAACGATCCTACAATTGGTATCAGAGCTTTGGCTCTAGATTTGTTTTAGTACTTCTAATTTACAGGAAAGATGACTTCGACAAACACAACAATCAGTGATTCGTTTTGGAAGCCACCAGTGCTCAAAGCTGGTGAGTATGATTGGTGGGTCGAGCAACCCATATTTGTTCACTCGATGGACAACTATGGAAGGTTATCGACATGGGTCCCGAAACTTTTCTCACCACTGATGGAAAGGAAGAGAAAAAGAAGGAGGACTATGGCGATGCTAAGTACAAGAAGCTAGAGAAGAACGCTCGTGCTAAGAAGGTTCTTCACCATGCTCTAACCCCTAGAGACTTGAAGAAGGTCGTCCAGTATAAGACAACTAAGCAAATTTGGGATGCTCTCAAAAGGCTCCACCAAGGAAATGATGATGTGAAAAAGGATCGCATCATTGCTCTAGAAAGAGAGTATGAAGGAATGAGTCAAGAAAAGAATGCATCCTTGGGTGAGTATCACTCAAGATTTCAAGCTATAGTTAACCAACTTGAGTCTCTTGATGAAAAGCTTCCTCAATGGAAGCAAGTTAGCAAGTTGATCCAAGGGCTCAATGCAAAATGGAATGAAGCTGCTGTTGCGCTGATAACCAATAATGAGACCAAGTCACTCACCTTGGAAGATGTCATAGGAAAGTTGACTATGTATGGAGGAATAAAGCAAAGACGAGATGATCACCTCGAAACTGACAAGGTTAAGAACATTGCCTTGAAAGTTGAAAGGGCCTTCGATCTTGCACAAGGTGATGATGATCAAGTTGACGGTGACGAGGAAGTTGCATTCATTTCAAGAGCATGAAAAGGCTTTAGAATCGCAACAGTAAAACTCCATCTAAAGGGACAGAACCTGTCAGAGAAATGAAGGAAGTGATTTGTTATCACTGTTCGAGAAAAGGACACTTTGCAAGAAACCGTGTCAAGAGAAAGTCAGAGGGAGACAAAAGCGCTTTGTTGGCTACTTGGGATGATTCCGATGCTGAAGATGAGGCAAGTCAACAAGGAGAAGTGTGTCTCCTGGCTATAGATGCTCCAAAAGAGGTTTACGATTCTGAACTTTCATCTATTTTATCCAATAAAACAAAAGAACAGTTGCATGCTATCATTGAGAAGTTGGGAATCCATGTTACCAACCTCAGTGAAAAACTTGAGGAAAAGGAAGATAATATCTCTAATTTAATGGATGATAATCATGGTTGGTCACTCAAATGTGCTAAGTTAGAGAAGAAGTCTTCTAATTCTGAATCTCTTACATGCAAAACTTGTGATAAACTGAAAACTGAAGTGGATGACTTAGAAAAGAAAGTAACAAACCTTGAAGGAGAAAATCTCATGTTAAAACTTGGTAATGCTAAGTTAGTCAATGACCTTGAAAATAAGAAGGAAAAGAATGAGTCCAAAAAGAAAAAAATGGATAGAAGAGTTTGTTGCTAAGAAAACTGCTGAAGAATTTGCTAAAATTTTTGTAACTTCAAGACCTGGACTTGGATATTCCTATGTGCCTAAGGATTTGAAAACCTTGTGTCCACCCGAACCTAAAGATAACACACTTGTATGTAACAACAAGGGAAGTTGTTCTACTTCAGAGGTAGGGAACCTAGGCAAAGGTAAACGACCTTGGTATTTAGGCCAGAAGGCACATACAATCTGGATGAAACAAGTTGAGAACTTGAAACCATCAAAAATTGATTTTCATGCTCGCATTAATAACAAACCAGTCTATCCTGGGTATAGCAAGTATGTCGGTCTTAAATCTCATAAAACTTGCTGGTATTGTGGAAAAGAAGGTCATCTCCAACATGAGTGCAGGAAAAAGAAAAGAGATAGCAAATCTTATGGACTTTGGGAAGCTCATGAACGTGAGCCAACCATAGATCCTGAGAGAGTCTATAATGAAAGATGTTCTGAAAATTATCACGTTGCCCAACCCAGAAGAGTTGTTAAACAACTCTAGGTTCGTAAAAACTGACTTTTACCTTGTAGAATGAAGTGAGAGAAAGCGGTCCCTGGTTTTTCGATAGTGCTTGTTCAACTCATATGACGGGAAGCTTTGAGTCATTCATCTAACTTCATCAACAAGAAGGTAGCAACATCACCTTCGGTAACAATAGTAAGGGACAAGTCATGGGTATTGGAAAGTTGTCTTTGACTCTCTTGGATGTCAAGTAATTGATGTTAGCTCGATGATCGAAGACGTTGCCAACCTCTGTCACAACAGGTTTGGTCATGCGAGTCTACAACTTATCAACAAACTTCACAATCAGGAATTGGTACGTGGGTTACCTAAGATTGATCCAAACAAGTATGAAATCTGTGAGGCTTGTGTGAAAGGGAAACAGGTTAGATCTTCATTTCAATAAAAGAAAGAGGTAAGAACATCTAAACCTTTAGAATTAATTCATATGGATCTTTGTGGACCTATGCGTGTAAAAAGTCGTGGAGGTAATAGATATGTCTATGTTATTGTTGATGACTTTTCACGGTATACTTGGGTATTTTTCTTATCCTCGAAAGACTAGGTATTCGAAGAATTCAGTGCGTGGAGGAAGTTAACAGAAAAGTTGCTTGGAGTACCTTTGGTCTCAATTCAATTTGATCATGGCACAAAATTTGAAAATGCTCAGTTCCTGGACTTTTGCAAAGAAAATGGGGGTAGGTCACAATTTTTCACCCCCAAGGACTCCTCAACAGAACAGTGTTGTTGAGAGAAAGAATCGAACTTTGGAAGACATGTCGAGAACCTTGCTGCTTTCGAGTGGTCTTCCAAGGAATTTCTGGGGTGAAGCTATCAATGCTGATTGTTATGTGCTTAATAGAGCTATGGTACGTCCTCTTCTGGGTAAGACACCTTATGAGCTATTAAGAAGAAGAAAACCGAACGCCGCCCACCTAAGGACGTTTGGTTGTAGAGTTTTTGTGCACAATAATGGCAAGGATAATCTGGGCAAGATGGACGCTAGAAGTGATGAAGGAACTTTTGTGGGCTACTCTCAACATAGCAAAGCCTATAAAGTTTTCAATAAGCGAACAAGGAAAGTAGAAGAAAGTGTTCATATTGTGTTCGATGAGAAAACAATGGGAAGAAGCTCTATTGAAGAAAAAGATGAAGGGGATATAGGTTTTCATCTCTGTGATGAGTCTGAAGATCAAGGTGTTGAGATTGTCCGAAGTCTTGTAGTTGACAACCCAGAACAGGTGAACGACGTAGAAAATTCTGATATGCCTGCTTTGGAAGGGGCAGAAGAAAATGAAGATTTTGATGATGTTGTGTCTGATCCAAGTGAAGAAGCCGCAGAGATAGATAATTCTAACAACGAGCAGGGTCATAATCGCAAGGTGGTTGACCTCACTCAACTTCAATTAAACTATCAGCAAAAAAAATGCTCACCCAGTAACCAACATCATCTCTGATTACTCAAAAGGTGTTCAAACACGTTCTTCACTTTAGAATTTATGTGCCTTCAACGCATTTCTCTCTATCATGGAACCCAAGAACGTGGATCAAGCCTTAAAAGATCCTGATTGGGTGTGTGCTATGCAAGAAGAACTTCATCAATTTGAGAGAAAAAAGGTTTGGCACCTAGTTCCACGACCCAAAGACAGGATTGTTATTGGAACACTTTGGGTATACAGAAATAAGCTTGATGATTCTAGAAACGTTGTGAGAAACAAAGCAAGACTTGTGGTTAAGGGGTATAACCAACAAGAAGGGGTTGACTATGATAAGACATTCGCTCATGTAGCACGTCTAGAGGCAATTCGTCTCTTGATTGCTTATTCAGCTCATCATGGATTCAAGCTTCAACCAATGGATGTTAAGACTGCCTTTCTGAATGGCTTTCTTAAAGAAGAATTTTTTGTAGAACAAACCCCAGGCTTTGAAGACGTCACCCACCCGACAAAGCACGTTATGGGTTGAAGCAAGCACCGCGAGCTTGGTACAACAGGATCTCTCAGTTCTTGCTACAACACGGATATGTTCGAGGACAGGTGGATAAGACACTTTTTCTTCTTAAAGAGGGAAAGCACACTCTGGTTGTGCAAGTCTACGTTGACGACATCATCTTTGGTTCTACAGATGATAAACTTGTGAAGAAGTTCGCTAACCTCATGGCCAGTGAATTTGAAATGAGTATGGTTGGTGAACTTAAGTTCTTTCTAGGACTTCAAGTTGTTCAAGGAAGTGAGGGTACAAGAGTACATCAACAAAAGTACCTCAGGGAGTGTGTCAAGAAGTTTGGCTTGGATAATTCAAAATCCTTCGATACACTTATCTCTCCCACCACTTCTTTAGGAAAAGATGAAAATGTGAAGAAAGTTGACCAGACTTTGTATCGAGGTATTATAGGTTCTCTACTATACCTTACAGCAAGCAGACCAGACATCATGTTTAGCGTTTGCTTATGTGCTAGATTTCAGTCTGATCCAAGAGAATCTCATCTCAAGGTTGTTAAGAGAATCCTAAGGTATCTCAAAGGTTCTGATGATTTGTGCTTGTGGTACCCAACCTCTTGTGACTTTGGTCTAGTCGGGTACACGGATGCTGATTTTGCCGAGAACAAGGTTGATCGTAAGAGTACTTCTGGGATGGCTCAATTTCTTGGACCATGTCTTGTGTCATGGGGGGTCCAACAAGCAAAATTCAGTTGGTGTCTCTACTGCAGAAGCTGAGTACATAGCCGTTGCCGCGTGTTGCACCCAACTTCTATGGCTCAAGCAACAACTCCATGACTTTGGTTTAAAGTATGATGGCATACCCATTCTATGTGACAATACAAGCGCCATCAACATATCAAAGATTTTTGTACAATACTCACGAACCAAGCATATCGAGATTCGTCATCACTTTCTTCGTGATTGTGTTGAGAAAGGGTTAGTGACCATGGATTTCTGTCGGACAAGTGAACAACGTGCTGACATATTCACTAAAGCTCTCAATCGTGAACGCTTCGTACAGTTCCGCATGGAGCTAGGTATGATTTCCCTAAACTAATCTATTTCCCGTTTATTTTCCCTCAATGATTGGCTAGATTAGATGATCTATTTATGATTCAAAAGTTTTATGATCTTGAGGTGTTAAATTTGAATGTTTCCTTGTTACATACTCATGAACCATGCACATCATAATGTCTTCATTCTTTGCTTCTTGAGTTATGTATTAAGTGCATATTGAAACCATTCTTTGAGCCCAAAAGAGTCTAAACCTGATGTTCATATCCCTCAATACAAGCACATATGACGGTTGACTCTACATCCCACCTAAGCCTATCATGTTAGGGAGTCTCTATGAGCCTATTTTTATATGTTTTGATATAAACAGAGACTTATCTACTTGATTGACAAATCCACAAATTATTTCCCCTGGTTCTCTTTGGCACCCCCGTGCAAAACCCCAAAGAACCAGTTGTATTCTCTTTTCATTGGATGTTGGCAACTTGAGTGAGGTTAGTGACTGTGCATTACATGGGAAATGTCAATTTTCTAGACAATCTGTTAGTTAAGTGGTTGATGTAGAACATGTTGAGAACGTTAGTTTCAGAGTAAGACAAAAATCACCTTTCTCCAACGGTATCTTTTCAAAAATCTGGAAATCTTTTTGCCAAAGGAAATTGCCTTTTCAGTTGCATTGATTAAATATCTTGGGAAGATCTAGTTTCTATCTAATCAACTACAGTTCAAGAATAAATAAGGAGAGGGATTTTGGTTAAAAGGTACGCTTTCTCTCTCTCGTGCAATATCTCGCTCTCTTGCTCTTCTCAATTTCTCTGCAATTCCCTTTCTCTCCCAAAAAGCTTCAACCTTTCCACCATCAATGGCGTCAAACCCTAACCCTAACCCCTCATCCCCTATTCACGGTACTGAATCCCCATGAACCCTAGCCCTAATGCTCGGGAAAGTGGTTGATTCTCAAACCCTGGCTTTGCTCTTAGCAGCCGTTCAAAATGCCAACAAACCCGCTTCACCACTGGAAGGCCAAAATCAATCCAACTCAAGAACAAACCCGCCTCTCTTAACCCCACCAAATCTCTGCCAAATCCTCAAGAAAGCCTTTCCACTCAAATCTCAACAGAAAATCTCCCTCCATCTCCTCAAACATCCCTGCCCAATTCCTCAAAATCCGTAGAGAACAAGCAAGATGAGACCGAGTCTATGCTCGGAGTTGAGAGTTCCAAATCTCAACACATGCAAGGGGATTTCGATTTCGTTCAGGAGGTAGTGAAATCAATTGAGGCCATGGAGTCTCAAGAAAAGGAATCAGAAACAGTTGTTGCGGAGGAGACGACTACTTTGCTTTTGGCGGGAACAAACGCTTAGGTCAATGACCCTGAACAGGTCGTTGACCCAAGCCAGGTGATTGATAACCCCGATTCACCTCTTCCGCCACTGAATATCGAAGGTCAAGATGATTCTGAACAAGGTACTCTTAGTGATCCTAAGCTTTCTCTTTTGAAATTTGTTGTGTCGTCATCTAGGCAAAAATCAAAAGAAGAGATTGCTAAGAAGTTGTTTGAGTCTTGAAAAATTCGATGATGATGATGTGGTAATGATGTTCGTGTTTTTAGTACAGTCTTAAGTGTTTTTCTTATGTTGTTTAGTTTAGTTTTAGTAAGTTTTAGAGTTAGTTTTGTTTGTTTTTGGATAAGTTTGCATATTTAGTGAAAAGTATGGAAGCTACTCCATTTTGTGTCTTTTTGTAGGTTTTTGAAGCGGAAGGGAGCATTTTTGAGTAAAGCTAAAGTCAAGGGTGGATGGTGGAGTGCATATGAAGAAGAGAAGAAGGAGTACGTCTTAAAGATCCCGAAAAGTCCAAGAGAAGCTGTGAAAAGTGTACAAAAACCCGAATCAGAGAGCTCGTTACCGACCTGTGAGGGTCGGTATCGAGCTGAGCAATAGAGATTTTATTGGGGGAAATTCAGCAAGTGTCTACCGACCCTATGCAGGTTGTTACTGAGGTGACCTGTGTCGGTAGTCGGCGCCGACTTTGGAAAAACCTATCTTTTATCTTGTAATCTTTTTAGTTTATAAAGTTTTTATCTTTTAGATCTTTATTAGATAGTTTCCTCTAGTATAAATACCCTTGTTCTAGCCTAGTTTAGGGGGGATCCGTTAGTTAGAGTTTGGATTTCACGTTTTGAGGGGAATACGCTAGTTCGACTGGCTCGATCAAGAGAGAGAGTTCGAGTTTGTTCTTCATTGTCTTGAGTTTGAACGTGAACGTGGTTGATTGTAAGACGAGATTTTTATATTTTCAAGTAAGTTTTAATTCAATGTTTTCTTTCAATATAGTTGTTTGTTTAGTTTCAACCATGAGTGAGTAGTTTACTTTTCTAGGATCGGGGTTGAAACCCAATATAGTTATGCATGATTGAATGAATGTGTTGATGTTTTGAATGTCGTCTATCTTTTATCTACTTGTTTATGCTTATACTTAGACGAGAATCGAAGTAATTTGAGTTTATCGCTTGATCGAAAGAGAAAGTTGTAATCTTGAATATTGATATTGTTCGATAACGAAAGTTTCGAGCTTTGGATTCAAACTAAGTAGCAAGTGAATTGATTTATGAAATTGATTGAGTAGCTTGTTTAGGTCAACGAAAGTTGATAGATTTATCTTCAAGGCATGATAATTATCCTTCACATTAGTTTGTATGCATGATTATGTTGTGGTAACCCTTGTCCTAGTTGTTTTCATCATTTGAATTTCCTTCATTTTTACTTTTGAACAGACTCGTTACCGAGGTACACAATTCGGTATCGAGCTTGCAGTTGCTTTCCGTAGTTTTAGTAGAAACCCAACATCATTACCGACCCTGACAAGGTCGGTACCGAGGGTTGTCGTAGCCTTGTTTTGGTTTGTTTGCTTTGTTTTCTTGTTTTTGTAGTTCGGTAATCAAACAACCTTGCTTCCCGTGGACGATCCTGACCTCCCTATACTCAACGAGGTCTTGACTACAAATTTATTTGTTGTCAGTAAAAACCCTCTCAACAAATTAGTGTCGTTGTCGGGGAGATTTCAATAGTGCCAAGTTTTGTTCTTTTTACGTTTTTCGGGACTCAGACGAGTCGATAACGACCCCCCTAGGGTCGGTACCGACCCTGCTGGGCAACCCAGTTTCTGTGCTTTTTATTTGCTTTTAGGATCCCTGTCGAGTCGGTAACGACCCTACCAGGTCGGTACCGACCCTGTCGACAGATAGTTGTTTCTTTCTTTTTAGTTTCTATTTCACGGGATCACTACAAGCTCGATACCAACCCCATGGGCCTTAGTACCGACCCTCCTCCGAGAACCCGTTTTGCTTTTGATTTCGTTTTCGTTTTTGTTTTTGCTTACAATGTATGCCAGCTGAAGGATGCCAAGTTGTCTCTAATCCAATAGTAGACTCTGAACTCGAGCGATCCTTCCACCGCAGATTAAGAGCAAGCAAAGCAATGGCTATACCAGAAGAGATGGCACAATAGATGGCCGCTCTCCAGAAGCAGATAGAGGCGTTATAAGCTGATTGAGAATCCGCTGCTGATGCCGCTGAACATGAACGAGTAAACGCTAAACGTGAACGAGAGCACATTGCCCGTCTGCAGGAGCAGTTGAATGCCTCTCTAAGGAATGCTAAGCAATAAATGCATCTAGAACTGAGGGTGCTAGAGTCCGCCATTGAGCTTCTTGAGATAGAGAAGACCTTTGATATCAAACCTCAATTCATATCCTTGATCAAAAGGGCTCAGTTTGAGGGAAAACCCACTGAGTGCCCGATAGAACATATTAGAAATTTCCTTGATTTATGTGACACTATTGCTGCTAACGGTGTCTCTTTGGAATATGTTCTGTTGAAAGCTTTTAAGTGGTCTTTTGCAGGAAAGGCCCTGAGCTGGTTGGAGAACCTACATTCCAAGTCAATAAAGAAATGGGAAACTCTGTATGACTTTTTCATGACAAAGTTCTGCCCACCTGCTAAGACTATGGAGTTAACGAAGCGCATCACCTCCTATCACCAGCTGCCTAATGAGACCTTTGTAGAGACATGGGAGAGATTCAAGGAGATGCTCAGACAATGCCCTACTCATGGGCAACCACAATATGTACTCCAAGAAATCTTCTTTCAAGGGATCAATGTTGAGACTAAAAACCGCATCAATCTTCACACTGCTTGCGGTTTCATAGAGATGGATCCCGATGCGGCGTGGGCATTGCTTGACAAATTAACAAATTATGATGCAATGTATGGCACACAGCAAGCCCAAAAGCCCCAAAGACGGCTCTACAATCCAAACAAGGATGAGGTTGACCCTGAAGTGAAGCACCAATTCTTGCAAGATGAGATCAACCGCCCGAAGAAGCAAGTCCGTGTTGCTGAGGAATATGAAGAAGCTAACTATATGAGAGGTCCATATCGGAACCAAGGTTATAATTTTCATGCAGGGAGGAATTACAATCAGCCCACCTGGGGCAATTATGCATATGGCCAAGGGAGCCAACCTCCTCAACAAGAACGGATGGTTCCACCTTATAGACCCCCGGGCTATCAAGAGACGTCATCATGGGTGAATGGACTCCATGAAGGGATCAATGGAGTGAAGAATGAAATTAATGGGGTCCAAGCAAACCTTAACTATCAAATGAAACGGCGGGGAGAGTTCGAGATTTGGAAAAGTTCGTTGACTCCCAACTAGGTAACCTAGCTGCACGGATTCCAAGACCTCAAGGGCATGCAACTTCCGAGCCGACCCGAAGAGAACCCTAGAGGAAAAATTGCAGCCATATACCTCATAAGTGGAAAGGAGTTTCCAGATCGAGCCAAGCCTAAAGACACTGAGCACGGCAACGAAGATGATGCCCCAGTCAGGCTCGTTGTTGACCCCAAAAGTGTCGATATCGAGGCTCAACCACTCGATACTGAGGCTCCCCAGCTCGATAACGTGCCATCCATGCCAGGCTAGTCTTCTGAACCAAACTCTGAGTTCGTTACCGACCCCACCAGGGTCGGTACTGACCCCTTATTTGCACCGATCGACTCTCTTGTCGATTCGGTAGGGCCTTGATCCGGGCTTCTCTCTATCCCGAGTCCGTCAAAAAATCTTCCCTTCCCGATTAAGAAGTCTAATGATGTCACGGAAGGAAAGTTTAGACGCTTTGTCAAGATTCTTCAAGGGTTAAATATTTCAATTCCATTTACTGATGCCCTTAATGAAATGCCTGGCTACGCTAAATTTTTGTAAATGATTTTGAGCAGGAAACGATCTATCACAGAGCTGCATAATGAGGTTCATTCCATAAAGCTCCTTGAAAAACTCGGTGATCCAGGTAAATTTGCAATTTCAATTGGTATTGGGACTCACCATTTTAAAGCTCTATGTGATCTAGGTGCTAGTGCCAGTTTACTACCATTGTCTAAGTGGACCAAGGCTAACATGGGACCAGTGGAGCATGTTGATATGAATCTCTACATGGCGGACGGATCTTCTGTCAAGGCAAATGGAGTCGTAGACGACGTTCCTATCCAAGTTGGAAATTTTTTTGTTCCCAACGACTTCATTGTTTTAGATATGCCTAAAGACGCTGTGGTGCCAATCATTCTTAGAAGACCATTCTTAGCCACCGCAGGGGCACGTGTAGATGTCATGAAAGGACTTCTCACTTTTGATATAGGAGAAGAGAAGGTCGAGTTTCATTTCAATTAGCCCGTAAGCAAAGTGGCTAGTTGTAGTACTGAGGAGCCTACCGACCCACCATGGGTCGGTACCGACCCTTCCCTGAGTACAAAAACAAGCCAATGCAAGGAAAAGGCGCATACCGAAGGTCCTACCGACCCACCATGGGTCAGTAACGAGCCCAACACCGCAACCGAGTCTGACCTACATGACATTGAGCCACTTCCAAATCCAGCAGGCTCGGTAACAACCCACATACCCTCGGTAACGAGTCATCCTCTGAGCGGCCCAGGTGAGTTTTCTTGTTCTTATCCAATCAATTCTGGTCATGATCCCTTTTCCTATCCTTGTTCTATACTAGATCCTATTGTTAGTACTATGAAGGAGTCAAAACCTCCTTGGTTTTCGGATTACACTAACCCTGTTGTAGGATTACCAAGCATACTTATTGATGATCGAGGGCCGAATTTTTTAGAAAGAAGCTATGATGTTTTTCAGGCTAAGTATGGGGTTTCTCATGATCCCTAAAAAGCTGGATGGAATCCGCCCTGATCCACCAAGGTAAGTTCGTCGGGCTAATGACGTTAAAAATAACACTTACGGGAGGCAACCCGTTTTAGTTCCGATTTTAGTTTTATTTTTAGTTCGGTTTTCTTTTCTTTTTATGGTTCTTTTTCTTAGCTTTCTTTTGAGTTTCTTTAGTAGTTTAGAAGTTTATGAGATAGGATATTTCTTGAGCTAACATGTCACAGAAGTCGGGCTCAAAAAGGCGCTAAGAATTGAGTCGCCCAGGCTCGGTACCGAGCTGAGAGGGTCGGTACCGACCTAAGACGAAACACGGATCCAGCAACGTGCGGGAAAGGGAAGTCTTTTAAAACCTAATTCTATCTTCTTCCTTGCCTCACCCTTCACGCCGCCTTTGACCTCCTTCCTTTTAAACACTCTCAAGCCTTCAAACCCATCCCAATCTCAACCAAACTCCCACAAAACCCGATCGATCTCCACTCGGAATCCTCACTTCAATCGATTGCGCACCACTCGCCTCAATCATGCGCAACCCATTCAATAATGAACACTCTCTTGTGATTCATTACCGAAGCCTCAAATCCCCATTACCTTTGCAATTCCGATTTTTGTTCTTCAATTCTTCAAAGCTACAGTACAAATGGCAAGCACAAGCCGAGCCAACCCTAGGGCCGGAAAGAAGAGGAGGACTCAAAGATCTTCGTCTCCTCCACAAATGGACATGGTAATTTTGCCTACTCGAGAGCAACGGGCGATCTTTGATTCCGTCCTTCAAAAGGACCACTTCACTAGGTGGTTCTCAAGATCAAGTGCCAAAGCTAGCGACATTTACGAGGATGTCAAGCACGCCTTCACTATTCTCCGTATACTGCATCTATTAAAGAAGGAGGAAACCCCGCACTACCCGGCCCTCACCGCTGAGTTTATAGCCCCTCTCCAAATGAGTTTCAAGTCAAAGACGTCAGTAGGGAAGATTAAGTTCCGACTCGGCAATGCCAACCATGAGTACACAATGGCCAAGTTTAACCATCTCCTCGATCTCCCCAACCACTCTCAGGATTACAAGGCTCCCGACGATTTCAAGGTCACCGACACATGGACCTATATTTCCGGGGAGATCAATCCTTCCGTACTGGACCTCCGGGGGAGCGCATCATTAACCCCATTTTCAAGATCATTCTCAGAGTCTTGGGCACCACCTTTTGGCATAAGAAGGAGCTTTCAAGGCCAACGAGGACGGAGGTTGGATGCCTCCGAACTATTCTTTTCGAGGACCCCGCCCCCATGAATTTGGGGTACAAATGGTTGAAATATGTAGAAAGGCACGGGGCCTCTTCAAAGGAAGTCTGGTGTGGGAACTTGGTGAATCTTTTGGCGGAGGAGCTCAGTGTCGATCTCACGCGCTACACTCCACACCTTCCTCAGAAGCTGGATACAAAATATTGGTGTTCTTCCGGCATTTTTCAGAGGGTTCATAGTGGAGTCGCCACCAAGGTGCTTGGACAGGAGGTGATGATTATGCGAGACAAGCAGGAGTTGCTCTATGTGCCAAACTGGTATGAATCTTGGACGTCTCATTTCTTCCCTTTGAACAAGAAGCCTCAGAATGAACCGACATTGTGGGAATGCGAGACGAGGTATGATAGAGATGGAGCTGCTATGGACAAAGATGAGGCAGCTACGGAGGAGCTCGACAACGAGGATGATGAGGTCGGTACCGAGGTACTTGACGAGCACACCAACCTCGGTACCGAGCAACCTTGGCTCGATCTTGAGTATTTCGAGGTTAATACCGAGGCATTCAACTTCGACAATGAGCCTGCCCCTCCACCTACCGAGCCACAATCGTATGGATTGGTGCCTTACAACCCGGTTATCTATTAAGACCACTTCCAGCCCCATGATCACTACCAATCGCCGCCCCCAGCCCAGCTACAGTTCGAATGTTCCTCCTCCCTGGGCTGAAGATTTGTCCTTCTAGATGCAGCAGCTGAACCTGCAGCAGACACAACTCACTCAGCGGATGGATCGTTGGGAGGGTGTGTATTCCGCTCGCATGGCTCTAAAGGATGCAAGGCATCAACAAGCTGACGCTCGTTGGAGGATGATGGAGCAGCGTGTGACGGTTGATGAGGAGCGTTGGAGGACGATGTACGAGTTCATGGGCAACTTTGAACGCTAGTTTCTACCACCACATTGATGATCTCAGTTTTTTAAGGATGTTTCTTCCGCTTCATTGGCTATCTTGTGAGTTTCTTTCTTTTCCCTATTTTTTTCTTTTGATTTGCTTTATTACAGTGGGGACACATTAATTTTTAAGTATGGGGTAGGGAGGGAAAAGAAAACTTGTTTTTTGGCTTTGTTTTGAATTCTTGTCTTAGTTGTCTTTTTTTTGAAAAAATAAAAAATCACAAAAAAATTTAAAAATTTAAAAATCCAAAAAAGATTTTAGAGCAGATGAGTACCCTGTCTTTTGGTTCTATGATAATTGATTCCTTGCATGACCATGTAATTTCCTTTCAACATATTTTTGATGGTATAGCCTGAATCTTATGATGAAATTGTTTTTATAGAGGAATAGCATATGATGAAATTGAGCATGTCTAACTGTTAGCATGAGTAGTTGCAATCCAACAAAAAAAATTAACCTTGTGAGTTCTTATTTTTAGCCTTGACTTTTTCTTGTGTGATTTACTCTCTTTATGTATATTATCTCTTGGAATTGTGATGGTTATCTATTTCTCAAGACCTATATAAGGTTTTTAGTTCATTACTTGTGAAAGTCATATGATAGAGAACTTATTTTTCATAAGCCCTATTTATCCTTATCCACCCTTACATGATCCTTGTTTTTGATAGCCAATTCAAGCTTTAGCCTTTTATTTGTTGCTCCACAAAATATTCCCTAGCCGAGATAAGCTTGACCCTATCCGGGGATTAGGACTTAGTTGGAGAGGTATGTTTTTGTAGAGTGCAAAAGAGATGTTTTGGTTCAAAATAAGGGTTTTTTGTGGGGTAGATTCGAAGTCTCTTGTTTTGTTTTTTTATGTTAAAAATATCTCTTGGTCAAAAGGTATGCACAAGAGGAAGAAAAGGAATGTTTGGATTGATACCAGCCTATGTGGGCTCGGTACCGATGGTTTGAAGAGAGAAAAAAATGAGAAAAGGGAGTAAAAGTACAGCTCGTTACCGACCCTCTCAGGTCGGTATCGAGGCAAGTCGAGAAGAAAGGAAAAAAATACAGAAAAAGAAAAGAGAAGGAAGAGTAAGGAAGTTGTGCAGTGTGTTTAAAGTATAAACTAGAGATTCTTTTAAGTTTATATGAGGCTTTCTAGGATTTAAAAGGTGAGTGAAAAGTAAGAGCATAATGAAGAGTGAGTTTGGTATATGTTATTATGAGGAATTTTTGGTGAGATGCGAGAGTTTTTAGGAGTTTATATTCCCGGATATTTTTAGTACCACATAGCCAAAATATTTCCACACCTAATTGTCTTTACCAAGCCCCATTACAACCCAGCCGAATGGAAGCTTCTATGAAGTTTTTCATTCAGCCTAAGTTCTCTTGATGATTTTTGCTTGTTTTGACAAATCTTTGGTGGAGATTTTGGTGATATAAGTTTCAATTTCTACGAGTTTTTGCATATAAGATTGAGTTGAGAGATGAATTTATAAGCCTAAACTCATGAGAGTTGAGTGAAACACTTTATCCTTGGTGAGGTTGGATTGTAGTTGCTTATGTCTATTGGTGCTTACATATGTTTGGTGACGTTAATAGTCATTTGCTATTTTTGCCATGTTTTGATGTTGCTTTTCAGATGAAGGCTATTGCTTGATAAGCATGATGTTTGGTTTTGGTTATTGTTTAGTGATTGCTTGAGGAAAAGCAAGTTTAAGTACAGGGTATTTTGATGTTCGTGTTTTTAGTATAGTTTTATGTGTTTTTATTAGGTTGTTTAGTTTAGTTTTAGTAAGTTTTAGATTTAGTTTTGTTTGTTTTTGGATAAGTTTGCATATTTAGTGAAAAGTATGGAAGCTACTCCGTTTTGTGTCTTTTTGTAGGTTTTTGAAGTGGAAGGGAGCATTTTTTAGTAAAGCTGGAGTCAAGGGGTGGATGGTGGAGTGCATATGAAGAAGAGAAGAAGGAGTACGTCTTAAAGATCCCGAAAAGTCCAAGAGAAGCTGTGAAAAGTGTACAAAAACCCGAATTAGAGAGCTCATTATCGACCTATGAGGGTTGGTACCGAGCTGAGCAACAGAGATTTTATTGGGGAAATTCAGCAAGTGTCTACCGACCCTGTGTAGGTCGTTACCGAGGTGACCTGTGTCGGTAGTCGGCGCCGACTTTGGAAAAACCTATCTTTTATCTTGTAATCTTTTTAGTTTAGAAAGTTTTTATCTTTTAGATCTTTATTAGATAGTTTCATGTAGTATAAATACCCTTGTTCTAGCCTTGTTTAGAGGGGATCCGTTAGTTAGAGTTTGGAGTTCACGTTTTCAGGGGAATACGCTAGTTTGACTGGCTCGATCAAGAGAGAGAGTTCGAGTTTGTTCTTCATTGTCTTGAGTTTGAACGTGAACGTGGTTGATTGTAAGACGAGATTTTTATATTTTCAAGTAAGTTTTAATTCAATGTTTTCTTTCAATATAGTTGTTTGTTTAGTTTCAACCATGAGTGAGTAGTTTACTTTTCTAGGATCGGGGTTGAAACCCGATATAGTTATGCATGATTGAATGAATGTGTTGATGTTTTGAATGCCTTCTATCTTTTATCTAATTGTGTATGCTTATACTTAGACGAGAGTCGAAGTAATTTGAGTTTATCGCTTGATCGAAAGAGAAAGTTGTAATCTTGAATATTGATATTGTTCGATAACGAAAGTTTCGAGCTTTGGATTCAAACTAAGTACAATGTGAATTGATTTATGAAAATTGATTGAGTTGCTTGTTTAGGTCAACGAAAGTTGATAGATTTATCTTCAAGGCATGATAATTATCCTTCACATTAGTTTGAATGCATGATTATGTCGTGGTAACCCTTGTCCTATTTGTTTTTATCATTTGAATTTCCTTCATTTTTACTTTCGAATAGACTCGTTACCGAGGTACACAGGTCGGTACCGAGCATGCAATTGCTTTGTCTTGATTGCGTAGTTTTAGTAGAAACCCAGCATCGTTACCGACCCTGAGAAGGTCGGTACCAAGGGCTGACGTAGCCTTGTTTTGGTTTGTTTGCTTTGTTTTCTTATTTTCATAGTTCGGTAATCAAACAACCTTGCTTCCCGTAGACGATCCTGACCTCCCTATACTCAGCGGGGTCTTGACTACAAATTTATTTGTTGTTAGTAAAAAACCCTCCCAACAGGTAATCACAAAGGAGTCAAAGAAGCCAAAGACTAGGGGATCTAGTGCTAAGGTTACAGGAAAAAGGGGTAGAGAATCGTCTCCCACACATGTTGGATCCAAGGGTGGTGACTCAGTTATGTCCAAGAAAACTGTAAGTTCCAAAAAGAGTAAAAAGGCACCCACCAGGTCAAGTGGTCGACGTGCTGCTAGTGGGAAACCTAAAAAGGGTAGTGGAGAAATCAAAGGTGATGGAGGTAATATGGCTGAGCGTGAATTCGTTAAGGAACTCATCATGGACGATGAGTTCATCGAGTCAACAGGTTTAAATGGTGTTTCTGAATTGCTTTCTGTTCAAGGCTGGGATAACATGTTTCATGAGGATGAGAAGTTCAACCCTGGGTTGGTCAGGGAATTCTACAGGTCGTTGACCTTAGAGGACAAGGAAATGACGACCATGGGTCATTATGAGCTTAATGGAGAAAAGTTTACATTGTCGAGCATGGAGTTAGCCACTCTTTTGAAAGTACCGCACAAGGGATTTGTTGAATATCATAGAGGTGCATGGCCTGAGGAAGTTGATTCAGCTGAGTTGCTCAAAAAGGTAACACAGGTCGATGACGTTGACGGTGGTTCCTTTTCCACCAACTTAATGCGTGTCGAGAGGAAGGTTCTTTTTACTTGGGTGATCACTAACTTGATTCCCCGAGAGCAAAAGAGGAGCACTGCTATGATCTAAGACATTCTTGTCATGGATAAAATTCTCAACAAGGAACCTATCAACTTTGCTAGATTGCTGTTTCTCCACATGGATTCTGTCAAGGACAATACTCGACATGCTCTTCCCTACTGTTCAATCATCAAGAAGGTGCTTCAATATCATAAGGTTTATGAGGCTGATGAAGAGGTGGAACACGTCCCTCACCTGAACTCTGACATCATTCGCAGAATGGGCTATAAATTGGTGAATGATCACTAGGTGTCAATGGATGCAGGCAAGGATGTTGTTTCTGATGCTGAGATGGAAGATGCTGAGTTGGGCATCAAAGCTGAAATAAGGGAAGGTTCTCAACCTGGTTCAATCATGAAGCTGTTATTTGATCTCCAACGTTGGAACCAGGATTTGCTTGAGAAGGTTGGGCAACTCCTATTAGGTCAAAATGCGCTTAAAGCTGACGTTCGTGACTTATCTGTTGCACTTGATGACCTGACTAAGTCAGTGACTTAGCTCGAGTAGCCGATATCCAGTTCCCTTTACCTTTCCTAAGCACATCTACTATCTCAAAAATTTCTCTTCAGTTTCATTTATGTGTTTTTGCTTTCTCTCTGGCATTTTTAAGACTATTTTGTTTTTGTTGTTATGGATTTTGTGTGTACGTTGGATAATTTCCTATTTACCCTTGTTTGATTATCTTTTTGATTGATTATTTAGATTGCTCTTTTTGATGATGCCAAAAGGGGGAAAAGGCTGGGGGTAGATAAAATATTGGGAATATTTATGCTGAATTACATGTGGGTTATCCAACTTAGGGGGAACTTTTGGCAAAATTGGTGTCATTGCATATTTTGTTCGATATTTGGTCTTGCCATGCTTATACAGGATTAAAGGAGTTTGTCATCATCAAAAAGGGGGAATTTGTTAGAAAAGCTGGAGGCTTTGATTTTGATAGTTCCAAATGTCCAGCACGTGAACGACCTGGACTCTTTGAACAGAGTCGCCAACGTCAGTCAGGTCGTCGACGTGTGTTGAAGGCAAATCTCGGATATCTTGAAGACGCGTGAGGTCTTGGTAGTTTGGATAGTATAATCTTGTTTTAGGAAAGATCTCATGCAGATTATATTGTTAGCCGATTATTGCCTTTGCCCTAAGCCGTTTTTATTGTAATCGTTTTATATGCTTAGGATGATTTTGTAAAGATAATAGAAATAATATCTTTCCATAACCGAATTGGAAGATATGATTCTCTCTTATCTGACCTAGTTTGTGTATTTAATCTAAGGTTTTATGTTAGATAGAGCACGAACTCATACTCCAATTTGTGCTAAGAAAGAAACGAGAGTTCGAGAGAAAGACGTAGGCTTTTGTTAGATTGAGTGCGGGTTGTAGTTACTTGGTTCACAACGAGTTCTAGAGTGCTTAGGAAGTAGGTCTAGATCCAGGGTGTTCTTGTAAACAATCCAAAAGATCAATAAAGCAAGCTACGGCTTTTAATCCTTCCAAGCGAGAACTTGGAAGGGAGTGGTTTTTACACTTGGTTGATAGAGTTCATCAATCAAGTATTTCCAATATAAAAAACATCGTGTTCAAGTAAGTCTTTCTTGTAGTTTATTTCCGCTGCATTTACTTAAGAGGTTGACGACTTAGTTGAGGTCGACAACCTAGACGTACTAACGATCCTACAATGGGTATAGATGATACTCCTATTAAATATGGGTAATATTGTAAGAAATGTATATATATAAAAGGAAAGTGGATAAACATTTTGGGACGGCGAAGAAGGAAACAAGACAAACATTATGGGACGGATGGTGTAGTAAGCACTAACAACATATTCCTAAAGACTAGGTCTGACTAAAACAAAGACCTAAATAATAATGATAATAATTATTTCTAACAGCATATTCCAAACTCAAGATGATAATTACTATTCACTTTTATCGGATGGCCACCGTTAGGAAAACTTATGATTTTATTAGACTTACAACAATATATATTTTACTTACAACAATAATGCTCCCCGTCACCCTTACGCGCCCGCCCCCGGTCCGGACCACACCTAGAGGCCTATACACGCACCCCAACCCCCAAATCCTAGTACCCTAATCGTCCCAGATCCAGGCCCGACTTCCCCAAGAGACAGATCCGGCGACCCTCCTCCTTCCCACGCAGGTCCGGCGACCACTGCTCCCCCGCAACGCATGCGACCTGTGCCAGGGGATCGCTCGGTCTTCTCGTCCCCTCCTGTGCAAGATCTCCCCAAGTGAAGGTGATGTCCACCTTTTTAGTCGTGTTTTTAGGGTGTGTTTTTAGTGTGTTTGAGTCTCTTTCTTTAGTTTTGTGTTTTGTTTTGAGTCGTTTGTGTAGGTTTTCGTATTTTCATGAGATATGGAGTCTACATAAGCTTTGGTGGTGTTTTGTAGGTTTTTAGAAGCTATTTGGAGCATATTTTGAAGAAAGGAGGAAAGCCAGTGAAAGATAGCACTCAAGAATGAAGAGAAGATGAAGATTAAGCGCTCAAGAAAAGTCATTGAAGATCAAGTTGAGCTTGGAAAGAGATAGAGAATTTCGTTACAAGAACATAGGAAAAAGAATCGAGTCATTGTAACGAATCCGCTACGCAAGTTTTACTCAAAGCTGTTCGAAGTGCTGAACAGGGTCGTTAACGACCCTGATAAGGTCGTTAACGAGGCACCGCGAGGAGCAGCGTGTCCGATTCGGCGTGTTTTTAATGGGTTTTTATCCTATTTCCTTTTATGTTATTAGATAGATAGAAGGGATATATTTTATTAGAAGATATTATTTTCTTATAGTTAGATTTAAGATAGATTTATTTCCTTATAGATAGATTTAAGATAGAATAGTTTCTCTATAAATACACTTGTCTTCTCTTTAGTTTTCTTATCAATCAATCAAGTTAGAGGAGGAGGAGAGAAGAGAGAGGAGGGGCGTATGGATAGAGTAGAGAGACGAGTTTGTGGAGAAGAACTATCGTTTGGATTCAAAGTTGTAAGCTTTCCTTTTATTTAATATAGTTGTTTATTTTTAATTATGCTTTGTGAGTAGTCCTTCTCTCTAAGGTTGGGGTTAAACCAAACAATGGTTGTGCATGCTTGTTTATGATCATGTCTTGATTGTTTTTATTGCATGAATCTATTCTCTTGTTCTTAATCCTTAAAACGAAAGTTGATAGAGAATTTCTCATTCATAGTTGAAGCGAAAGCAGAAACCTTGAATCGGAATAGTCGATTAGGGTTTTTGAAGCGAAAGCAGATCAATCCTAGTTGAAGTAGAAGAGATTAGATAGTAAGTTTATTGATTTAGCGAAAGTTGATTGATTTACTTGCTTAAGTTAACGAAAGTTAGCGCCTCTATGTGATAAAAACATGATCTTTATGTTTCATAGCGTTTGGCATGCATAATTGTTGTTGTGATAATACCTTTACCTTAGAATTCATCTTTCCTTGCTAAAAACCCTAGATTTAATTAATTACTTGCGCTCCAAGTAACAAAACTTAGCACCGACTTTCTCCCTGTGGACGAACCTGACTCTGCTATACAACAGCGGGGTCTTGACTATAAATTTATTTGTTGTCAATAAACCCTCTCAACAAATTGGCGCCGTTGTCGGGGAAGCAACGAGTTTGTTTGTTTATCTGTGGGTCTAGGAATAGCCCGACCCCGTTTTTATTTTTAATTTTTGTTTTTTTGTCTTTTTTCTCAGCGTATGTCGGTAGGACGTCGAAGGCTCGAATTTGACAACGCTGGTTATTATTCAACACCCGAACGTTCCTTGCACCGTAGACGCCGAGAGAACCGAGCCATGGCCACACTTGAAGAGGTGGCTCGTCTGCTAGAAGTCCTCCAAACACAGATGGAGGCATTGAAAACTGAGAAGGAAGGCGTTGCTGCCGAGGCTGAGCGTCAACGAGCTACCAATGCTCGTCTACAGGAATAGCTGAATGCCTATCCGAGGAATGCCAAACAGTACATGCATCCAGAACTGAGGGTGCCAGAATCCCCAATCGTGCTTCCGGAGATAGCGAAACCATTTGAGATTAAGTCTCAATTTATATCCTTAATTAAGCGGGCTCAGTTTGAAGAGAAACCTACTGAGTGCTCTATGGAGCATATTAGAAATTTTCTTGATTTATGTGACACCATAGCTGCTGAAGGTGTCTCACTTGAATATGTTCTGTTAAAAGCTTTCAGGTGGTCTCTTGCTGGAAAGGCCCTGACCTGGTTGGAGAGTTTACCTTCTAAGTCTATCAGGACTTGGAAAGCTTTGTACGATCAATTTCTTACAAAGATTTTCCCTCCTGCTAACACAACCGAGTTGAGGAAACGCATCACCTCCTATCACCAGCTGCCTAATGAGACTTTTGTTGAAACATGGGAAAGATTTAAGGAAATGCTTAGACAATGCCCCACTCATGGGCAACCTTTATATGTTCTTCAAGAAATCTTTTTCCACGTTATCAATGCAGAGACCAAGAACCGCATCAACACGCATACTGCGTGCGGTTTTATAGAGATGGACCCTACAACTGCATGGGAATTGCTGGATAAGCTGTCCAATTATGATGCCATGTATGGAACCCAACAAACTCCACAGCCGCAGAAACGTCTCTACGTGCCTAACCGAGAAGAAGTTGACCCAGACGTTAAAAATCAGTTTCTACTAGACGAGGTCAATCGTCTGAAGAAGCAGGTAAGTTTTCTGAAGTCCTCTCAATCATGTCAAGAGTGTGGTTCTTTTGCCCATAGTACTTCTGCTTGCACTAACATAGAGCAGGTAAGAGCCGCTGAGACAATTGCTAAGATGAATTACATGAGAGGCCCATACAGGAACCAACCTAGCAATTTTGACAAGTCGAACAACTATCAGACGTGGGGCAATCAGAACCCAAATCCAAATTATGCGGCGCCTCCACCGGATAGACGACCTGCGCCATATCGACCTCCGGGCCATCAGGAGCCACCATCTTGGGTACAAGGGTTACAGGAAAGCATCAATGGGGTCCACAACAAGGTCAATGAAGTTCAGGCTAACCTTAACCACCAGAATAAAACATGGGGAGAGTTCGATGTATGGAAGAAGAATGTTGATTCCAACTAGGGAACCTTGCTGCACAAATTCCAAGACCACAAGGGCAACTTCTGGGCCGTCCCGAAGAGAACCCTAAAGGACAGATAGCAGCGGTACACCTTAGGAGCGGAAAGACACTACCGGAGCGTGTTGAAGTTAAAGACAAGACGGAAGAGGACACCACGGTCACCCTCGGTAACGAGCCAGCGAGGGCAATTACCAAACCAGCGAACCATGGTGACGAGGCTCCGAGCATACCTAACAACTCTAGCCTAGGTAAGTACTCTAATCCGAGCCCTCCTCTCAATACCAGGGTAGTTAACGACCCCACAAGGGTCGGTAACGACCCTTCGAGCATACCTAACGACCCTAGTGTCGACCCGGTAGCTTCACCCCTCGAGTCTAACTTGGTTCCGAGGATGGTGAAATCTCTTCCCTTTCCAACTAAGAAATCTGTGGACTCTACTGAAAGTAAGTTCAAGTGTTTCGTAAAGATTCTTCATGGCATTAATATTTCCATCCCATTCGCTGAGGCCCTAAGCGAAATGCCGACTTATACAAAATTTTTGAAGGATATTCTTAGCAGGAAACGGTCCATTACAGAGCTGCAGGATGAAGTCCGATCTATAGCTTTACCAGAAAAGCTAGGAGATCCAGGAAGATTTGCTATAATGATTGGCATAGGCGACCACAAGTTTAAAGCTTTATGTGATCTGGGAGCCAGTGCTAGTTTACTCCCTCTCTCAATCTGCTGCAAAGCCAATATGGGACCACTAGAACCTGTAGATATGAACCTCTACATGGCAGACGGATCATGTTTCAAGGCCACAGGAGTCGTGGACGACTATCCTATTCAAGTCGGGAAATTCTTTATATCGAATGATTTCATCGTCCTCGATATGCCTGAAGACCCTCATGTCCCCATAATTCTTGGTCTACCATTCTTAGCCACAACAGGTGCAAGGGTTGATGTGCGAAAAGGACTTCTTACTTTTGACATTGGAGAGGAACGCGTGGAATTCAGCCTGGATCAAAATACCAACGACCCAACTGCGGTCGCACAAATCGAGTTGACCCAGCCAGAACTCGACATAGCTTATCCTACCGAGCATCCCTCAAATACCAAAACGGAAGAGAATTTCATACAAGTCCCTACCGAATCTCATGGCCCCACCATCAAGTCCCACATGCAAGGGTATAATCAAGGTGAGTACTCTAACTGTGAATTCGCTAATACTGGTTATGACTATTCTTCATACTTTGTTCCTACACCGTGCCCCATTATATGTACCATAGAGGAGTCCAAACCACCTTGGTTTTCGGATTTCACTAACCATCATGTAGGAATACCGGGCATATTGATAGAAGAAAAGGGACCTAATTTAGTAACTCAAGCAAATAATTCCTACAAAGCTAAGTATGGGGTACCAAAGGACCTCAACATAGCTGCAAAAGAGCCACCTTGAGCCAAGGTAAGTACGTCGGGCTGACGACGTTAAAAATAGCGCTTACGGGAAGCAACCCGCTCTTAGTATAGACTAGATTTTTCTTTTCTTTTCTTTTTCTTAGCTTTCTTTTGAGTTCATTTTAGTAGTTTTAGGATAGAAAAATTAGTATAAATTTTGAGCTAACAAGATGTAGAAAAGGGGCTCGAAAATCACTCAAGGAGGCTACGGTGGCTCGTTAACGACCCACCCAAGGTCGTTAAAGACCCGGTTTGGCGAACCGACTCGGGCAGGTAAGTATTATTTTTACCCTAGTCTAATTTCTATCTTCTTCTATCTTCTATCTACCCTAGCCGTCGCCACTACCCCCCCCCCCCCTCCTACTTCTACCCGCTTCAACTTAACCCTTCTAAACTCTCAAAAATCCTACCCTCAAATCTCAAACTCCAAAATCCTCAAAACACTACCGAAGACCCTCACCACCGATCGGAATCTCCCAAGCCACCGACAGTCGGAGACGCCTTCGTTACCGAAGCCCGGAACCCCGTTTTCCCACCGACGAGACCCAACCTCGTTACCCTCCAAATTCGATCCTTTGTTCTTCAAATTCTCGATCTTCCGGTATGATTTCTAAACCCTAACTCTTTATTGCATGATTCATGGTTTATAGAGTAGAAATTTCATATTGGGATTGTGTTCATAGAGGGCCGATTTGCATGTTCGGATTTTGCTCACGAATTTTGATTGTGCTTAGTTGATTCTCAATCTAGGGAAGATTATCCATGCTAGATTCTCCATTGCAATAATTTGATTAAGAAAAGCATGAATTTTCCTTGTTCTAGGTATTAAGTTCAATCTTTGCCATGACTAATTTTGGGTAAATTTAGCATGTCCGAGATGGGTAATTGAGCAAGAATGGGGTGCGTATACCCGATTGTGTGTCTAGTGAAGGAGTATAGAGGATGCATGCTTGATTTATGGCTTGATTTTAAAGTTGATAACACTCGGAATTCTGGGAACTGGCTCTCGACAGCTCATTAACGACCCACCCAGGCTCGTTAACGACCCTGCGTATCTTCAAAATTCAATAACCAGTCCAGATTCGTAAACGACCCAATTGGGTAGTTAACGAGTAATTCCGAAGGTTATTTCGAGACCAAGTATGGGGTATCTTGTCTAATCTACTTGAGTGGATCTTATCTTGGAAAATCATGATTATTTTGTAGATCACATGGCAAGTTCAAGCAGACCCGCTACTCGAGCCCAGAAGAAGAGGAGGAACCAGAGGTCCCCATCTCCACCTCGCATGGATAACGTGATCTTGCGCACTCAAGGGCAAGCAGATCGTTACAATGCCATCTTAGACAAGGACCACAACACTCGATGGTTTTCAATGACGAGTGCCAAGCAAATGGGGATTTATACGAATGTGAAGGAGGCCTTTGCTATTCTAGGTGTGCCTCACTTGCTGAAGAAGGAGACTCTACCACATTTTCCGGCCCTCACATCCGAGTTCCTGGTCACTTTGGAGACAAACTTTCCATCAAAGACTTCGGCGGGACGCATCCGGTTTCGGCTCGGTAATGTGAGTAGAGAGTACACTTTGGCGGAGTTCAACGCAATTCTGGAGCTCCCAAACCCTTCTAGAGAATACAGCTTGAAAGACTACAAGGTGACAAGAACATGGAGCTACATCACCGGGGAGGTTGAACCCTCCGCAACGGAATTATCCGGGGCAAGCATCATCAACCCCATATTTAGGATCATCCTCCGAGTCCTAGCCGCTACATTCTGGCCTAAGAGAGAGCTGAACAGGCCAACAAGGACGGAAGTTGCTTGTCTTCGCACTATCCTTTTTTAGGAGCCCGACCCTTTGAATTTGGGGTATGAGTGGCTCTACTATATTGAGAAATCAACCAAGTACAAAGAAGTATGGTGTGGTAACTTGGTTAGTCTTCTAGCTACAACCCTTGGAGTCGACCTCACTCGCTACACGTCGGCTCATGCTCAACTCCTCAACAAGAGCTATTGGTATAGCTCCGGTATTTTCATTCAAGCCGAGGGAGGGTTCAAGACAAAAGTTCAAGACCGCATTATCGTACCAACCCTTGACAAGTTGGAGCTACTCTATGTACCAAATTGGTACAAGGCGTGGACGGGTCATGCATTCCCGTTATAGCCCAAGCCGGAGGATGAGCTATCATCTAGGCCTTGTGAGACAAGGTTCGAGCGAGAAGGAGAAGGGATGGACAAGATGAGGATGAAGATGAAGCTGAGAATACCGAGGTTGCTGGGGACAAGACTGAAGAAGACGACACAGAGGGAGGCACGGAGGAGCTTAACTTCGAGGATGAAGACCTCGACACAGAAGTTTTGGGCACCAACATCCTCGTTGACGAGCCTACTAGGCTCGTTAACGACCATTTTCAGGCCTCTACACATGCTCCTAACGAGGCACCCAGCTTCGTTAACGACTCCCCGAGGATAACTACCGACCCTTCGCTAGCTCCCATCGACCCTAATTCCTATGGACTCATGCCATATAACCCGGTGCTTTACCAAGATCACTTCCAACCTCACTACCCACCACCACCTCAGCCCGAGTACACAGGATCGAGTATGCCGCCACCATGGGCCGAGGATCTTTCTGCACAGATCCAACAGCTTCACCTCCAGAAGGACCACATTCATAGGAGGATGGATAGATGGGAGACTGTCTATTCTGCTCGTATGTCGATGGAGGACGAGAGGCATCGTCAAAGAGAGGTAGAGGATGCGGAGCGTTGGAGGATGATGTACGACTTCATGGGGAACTTTGAGCACTACTTTCCTCCACCAAACCGTTGATTCACTTTGAAGAAGAAGTTTCCTTGTTTTCTACTTTATGACTTTGTAAGTTTTTTTGGTTTTCTCTTTTCTTGTTTTCTTTTGTTTTGTTTTCTATTTCTTTCCTTCTTTTTATTTTTCTTACAATGGGGACACTGTAATTTTAAGTATGGGGTGGGAGAAAGTAGAAAAACTTGTTTGTTTTGTGTCTTATTTGACTTACGTGTTTTGTTTTTTTTAGTAAGTTCTTTGTTCTATAAAAAAAATCGAAAAATTCAAAAATCATAAAAAAAGGAGTTTTAGAATTGATAGATATCCCTTTCTTAGGTTCTATGATAGTAGTTGCTAGCATGATCATATAATTCCTTGCAAGCATGTCTTTGATAGTATAGCCGGATTCTTAATATGAAGTTGTTTTTTAGAAGGAATAGCATTTGATGAAATTGAGCACATATACTTTATAACATAAGTTATGCAATCCAACAAATTGTGACCCAGTGAGTTATTTTTGGCCTTATAGGGAGAACATAAAAAATCCCTCTTCTTTTCTTGTGTGATTTACTCTCTATATGCATATTATCTCTTGGAATTTTGATGGTTATCTATTACTTAAGACCCGTATAAGATTTATAGTTCATTACTTGTGAAAATCATATGATAGAGAACTTTGTTTTCATAAGCCCTATTAATCCTTATCCACCCTTATCATTATCCTCTTTTGATAGCCAATTTGAGCCTTAAAGCCTTTTATTTTTAACTCCACAAAATTGTTCCCTAGCCGATATAAGCTTGACCCTATCCGGGGATTAGGACTTAGTGTTGGTTGTTGTGATGGTTTTGTTGAGTGAGATTGTTTGGTTCAAGTGTGGGTTAATTT
The DNA here is from genome assembly GCA_964016875.1 of Fallopia convolvulus. Taxonomy (NCBI): domain Eukaryota; kingdom Viridiplantae; phylum Streptophyta; class Magnoliopsida; order Caryophyllales; family Polygonaceae; genus Fallopia; species Fallopia convolvulus. The sequence continues at coordinate 45,744,732 of OZ024733.1, forward strand.
GGGTTGGGTAAAGTAAAAGATCTTGCAGTTTGTCATGTAAAAGGATTTTGGTTCCCTGAATGCACTTGCAAAGAAAGAAAAAAAAGAAATCGGTACCGACTTCCCACAAAAAAATGAAAATAAGAAGGGAAGAAGAAAGAAAGAAAGAAAGAAAGAGCTGAAAAGTGTAAAATGTGTGTAACACCCCATCTTATAATCCGGGTTGTTACCTGGTTGTGGACCACACCTGGGTCCACCAAAACAAGCCTGACAACAAATTCACGAACATTGGACCTTGCAACAAAGGCACAACAAGAAAAGCCAAGAAAACACCCAACTTATCATTTTCAAAATGACTCGAAAACCAATGTGAATACAACCGACTGCTAGCACTGAAGCCAACCTACTGGCTACCAACATTAACTCAATATTACTATTAACTACACTGTCCTTGCAACTATGGACTCAAGCCCTCAAATCCCACTAAGACACGTCACGTCGAGATCGAGCATCATTGTCCAAGAAGTGATCTCTTGGAACATTTCCCATACAAGGATGTTTACCTAAAACATTGGAAGTGGAACACATTAGCTAACAATCCTGGTATGGGCCAAACAAGCAAATCAACCATGTAGAACAAAACATAGATTATCAAAATAACGCACTCAGTCATTCCTATACATACCAAACCAATATGCACACAAAAACACGTCGTATAATTATATAGACTAGCATATCAATTTCCAAACCAACACTCCATTCCACAATAACAAATAAGCACGAGATTAAACAATGTAATACTCATGCAACATATTTCATAACAACCAGCAATAATTCCTCCATAATCCAAACCATAATCATTCTCCAAATTCAGGCAACCCGAACCTGCCTTTGAAACATGGTACACGGCTAGTGCGCACGCTAAGCTCATGCCCATTTTCTTTCCCATCACTCTTCTTTCCCCGACTAAGCCTCTACTAGAACACTCGCCAAAACAATCAATTTTTGAAGGTGATCTCCACACGCCGCATGACTATGTCCGGGGTCTCTTCTCCACCGACTTGTCCGTGGCCATAATCACACCCGCAAAGATCAAGTTGCACACAATAAAAATTATTGAACTATTCCAATAGCTTTCCAATATGAAAATATAGTATGGAATAATATTCCAAAATAGAGTTCCACACATTCAATTTACTAGTTTAACACATAACATGATCGCAAGCTAAGTAAGTCTAAAAGACTTACCTTGAAGACGAATTCTCTAGGCCAACAAACAATAACTATCACGCAAAGTGGTCCCCTGTCTAGAACATATAGTTTGTCTCTTCCCCTCGTCTCTGGTCACGACCTAAGGCCACGCTCCTATATACATATATATATATATACCCCGCTGTCAAATATAACAAAAGATTTCTCAACAACGAGCTCTCGGAAACACTTTTTAGTTGTATACTCAAATTCTACAACCTCCTAATCGATAAACGATTTAATTTCCGAATATCGATATATAACAAATCCTTAGTTATCATGCTTTAAGGAGCCATCTTGGCGGAATTATAACTAATTATCCGCTTCACTTTTGAAATAATTTTCTAAATAAAAATTGTTCATTAGTAAAAGTTCTTAAAGGTGACCAAATCTCGGATCAAACGGATTAACAACGAATCCCGAGTAATTATCCGAAGTCCTTTACCTGCCAATCGGTATCCAAAACTTGTATTCGCTATAACTGAAGATCCGGACGTCCGTTTCTCGAGCGGTTTGAACTTGTGGGACCGTATCAACGTCAAGATTATAAGAACCATAAATTTAATTAGCAAAGCGGAACCGAAAGGCCCTTACGGTGGCTCCGTAATCAACCAGCTAATTAATTTCGATCGTATATACCTTCACTCGAGCCCATGGCTCGCTTGGCTCGATAGTGGCTCGATCCCCGAGCTCGAGGGTGGTTGGGCGTTTCCCAACGGCAGCACCTTGTTGTGGGTGGTGGTCGGAGAGGCTAACGGTCGCCGGCGACGTCACAAATGGCGAGGCAAGGGAGATAGCCGGCGGTGAGGCGTTCTCTCGCCCGAGCCCGTCACTCCGCCTGATTCTTGGTGGTTTGCAGCAACAACATCACACATGGAAGAAGGGAGGAAGAAGAAGAGATGAGGTGGAGGAGGAGCTAGAGGATGAAGATGGTGGTGGCCGGCGTGAAGGTATCCCGACCTGTCGTCGTTCTCGTCCAAACTCTCATCTCACTTTCCTTTCTTTGAAAAAATGAATTGATAGACTTTGACTTGGTAGAAGATATGCGTGGCTGAAATTCTATCTCTCTGGTTTCCTTACATACTAAGGCAAAGAAGATATGCTTTTAAAATTCAAAACCCGTCTCGGAACGGGACTCGCGTTAAAGCGGTAAAATTATATACCTCGGATGGAAAAGCTTACTAAACGAAAAACGTCCCGTAAATTATGTAGATCAATAAAACCAATTTTCCATGATTTTATCTTGCTACCTTCAATTTTTAAGGCTTCCGTTTCGTATTTTAAATCCTTTCCGGTATATATTTAAAAAGACGGCTTATCCAATAAATATTCTTTTTCCACTGAAAAATCCTAGAATTCCCACCGATCCATAAAATCATTTCTTTGTGATTTTAGGATATCACCAACAATTTTTCTAGGATTTAAATTCCAACAAAAATATTGGATTAAGCGTTAAAACGGACAAAGAGATTAAAAGGATATACGAGAAAAATTCAAAAATATCCTTAAAAACCGCAGTTATTACAGTGTGCATGAGCCAAAATTTCCTAAGTGTTTGTAAGCAAGACTAGTTGGGATTAAAAGGGGTTAAAGAGATGAGTGTTTATAAGTTTGAGTGAGTTTGGTATATGATTTGTTATGAGTGTTTTGGTGAGATGTGTGAGTTTTTAGGAGTCTTTGATTCCCGGATATTATTAGCACCACATGGCCAAAATATTTCCACGCCTTATTGTCTTTACCAAGCCCCATTACAACCCGGCCGAATGGGAAGCTTCTATGAAGTTTTTCATTGAGCCTAAGTTCTCTTGATGTTTTTTATATGTTTTGACATCTCGGGTGGAGAGGTTGGTGATATAAATAACAATGACTATGATGATTTTTGTATATTGGATTGAGTTGAGAGTTGTTATTCAAAGCCCAAACACTTGAGAGTAGGGGTGTCAATCGGTCGGGTCGGGTCGGGTCAATTCAATTTCGGGTAAGTTCGGATTCGGGTCAAATTCGGATATTTTGAAAATCGGGTCAAATTGGGTTGGATCATTTCGAGTCGGGTCCTCAATTAATCGGGCAAAGTCGGGTTTCGGGTCAATTTCGGTCGGGTCATTCGGTTTTCGGTCCAACTTGATTTCGGATAAGTTTGGTTTCGGGTTTAGTTCGGTTTCGGGTTTAGTCGGATTTCGGGAAAGTCGGGTTTCGGGTTTTCCTGATTTTGGGTGAATCGGTTTTCGACTTTGGCCGAATTTCGGGTTAATATGATTTCGAGTAAGCCGGATTTTGATTCAGACCATATATCGAATGATTATTTTTTGTAGTTTAACTACTCTAGGGTCTAAATATTTAATGTAACATTTAATTTAAACATAATTATAATAAATATTCACTATTATTAATATTTTATAGCATAATGTAATTTTCGGATGGTTTCGGGTCGGGTAACTTCAAATTTTCGGATGGTTTCGGATCGGGTAACTTCGGATTTTCGGATGACTTCGGGTCGGGTAGAATCGGATATCGGTTTGCATCAGGCTAGTCCATTCGGGTATAATCGGTTTGGGTTAATCTCGAGTTCGAGTTTTTTCGGATTCGGTT